>OZ024726.1:44494902-45205476 GCA_964016875.1 Fallopia convolvulus
GGATGGTTAGCGAGCTTCAATGCCTCACCGGTAACGAGTTTGAGGATGGAGAACTCGTTAAGCGGGGTGGTTCCGGGGCTTTGGTGGTGGTGTGGATTCCGATCGGTGGTGAGGGAAAAACGATAGGATTGATTGAGAGTGTAAGCTTTGGATTGAGAGATTTGAGGGTGGGATTTGGGAGTTTTTGAGAGGGTTAAATAGGAGAGGGATAGAGGTAGGGGAAGGGGGGTAATTTGTTGAAGGAGGGTTTCTTGACAACAAATAAATTTATAAGTCAAGACTCCGCTGAGTATAGCGAACTCAGGATCGTTCCACGGGAAGCACGGTCGTTTGTTTATCGACTACTAAGAAAAATAAGAAAAACAGAGCAAAAACAAGCAAAAACACCTACGACCAACCTCGTTAACGACTTTGTCAGGGTCGTTAACGAACCTGGAAAACCTACGGATGAAGAAAACTAACGACTAAAACTCAGGTTCGGTACCGAGGAAGATTAACTCGATAACGAATAACTTCGAAAGCAAACAAACTAACTCAAATAATATAAAAGACCTAAGATAAGGGTTATCACAACATAGCCATGCATACGAGTTCATAAGAAGATAAAGATCATGCCTTTAAAAGATAAATTCATCAACTTTGGCTGATTAACAAGCAAATCAATCAATTCCCATAAATTAATTCACTTAATCACTTTTTTGGATCCAAAGCTCGAAACTTTCGTTATCGAACAATATCAACCTTCAAGTTGACAACTTTCTCTTTCGATCAAGTTGCAAACTTAAATTACTTCGACTATCGTCTAAGCATAAGCACAACAAGCAATCTAAAAATAGATAAAAGGCATTCAAAACATCAACTTACTCATTCAAACATGCATAACTATGCCGAGTTTCAACCCCGATCCTAGATAAGAAGACTACTCACTATTCATAATAATAAAGCTAATAACATTAATAGAAGAAGGCATTGAAAATAAAACAAACTTACTTGAAATTGAAAAGAGAATATCGTCTTACAATATCTTGAAGAAACCGAAAATACAGAACAAAAACCCGAGCAAATCCGACTAACGACCCTAGCTCTTCTCTCGAACGAACCAGGCTCGAAATTCTCCACTAGTCTTCTCTTCAATTTCGGATCTCAAAAATTCGTCCTCCCTTCTAGGCTTAAACTAAGGGTTTTTATACTAAGAAACTATCTAGTAAAAAGGCTAAAAGATAAAAACTTACCCAACTTAAAAGACAACAAGATAAAAGATATAAAAATTAAAGTCAGCTACGCCTCTACCGACACGGGATCCTCGTAACGACCCCGCACAGGGTCGGTAGAAATTACAAAAGTCCCTCTAAATATTCTATCTCTAAGCCTCGTTAACGATCCTTCTCATCTTCGTTAACGAGCCTGGTTTTTTTGGCTTTTCTTCGTCTTCTCTTCATTAAAAGCTTGAATTTTGACTCACTCTTCCTATGCAATCTTCCTCTTTATCTTCATGTTCTTCCGACCTCCACCACAACACTCCAATTCAACTCAAAAAGTGCTCTTTCTTGCTCAAAACCTGCAAAAAGACACAAAACAGAGTAGTTTCCATACTTCTCAAAAAATATGCAAACTCATCCAAAAACACACAAAACTAACTCTAAAAACTACTAAAACTAAACTAAACAAACTAAGAAACATACTAAAAACTATAACAAAAACATAAACATCACATTCCTAAATGGGAACCTCAAGGAAGAAGTCTATGTGACTCAACCACCCGGCTTTGAAGATGAGAATTTCCCAAACCATGTCTACTTCTTGGAGAGGGACCTGTATGGTCTCAAACAAGCTCCCAAAGCTTAGTACGACATGTTTGCTCAATTTCTCTTGTCCCATGGATACCTTCGTGGTTCCATAGACAAAACTCTTTTCCTTAAGAAAGAATCTAAAGATATCTTGGTAGTTCAAGTTTATTTTGATGACATTGTATTTGGTGCTACTAACGAATCCCTTGTTGAAAATTTTAAGAACTTAATGAGCAGCGAATTTGAGATGAGTCTCATAGGGGAATTGACGTTCTTCTTGGGACTCCAAATCTCTCAACCCAAGGAGGGAACAAGTATTCATCAACAAAAATACATCAAAGAAATGCTTGTAAATTATGGAATGGATCACTTCTGGCCCATCGACACTCTTATATCACCAAACTCAAGGCTAAATGCAAATGAAACAAGTATCAGTGTGGAACAAAGGAACTATCAAGTTATGATTGGGTCCCTTCTCTACTTAACCACTAGTAGACCTGATATTATGTTCTTAGTGTGCCTATGTGCGCGTTTTCAAGCTAACCCCAAGGAATCACACTTGAAAGAGGTGAAGAAAATTTTCAGGTACCTCAAAGGGAACGACAACTTGTGCCTTTGGTATCCAAGGAACATTTCACTTGAGCTTGTCGCATACTCAAATGTCGATTTTGTTGGGCACTTGGTTGATAGAAAGAGCACCTCTGGAATGGCCCAGTTCCTAGGGTCATGTATAGTCTCATGGGGATCAAAGAAGCAGAACTCGGTGGCACTTTCCATAGCAAAAGCAGAATACGTGGCACTTCAGGATTACGGTATGACTTTTGGCCCAGTTCCCATAAGATGTGATAATACAAGTGCCATTAATATTTTTAAAAATCCAGTTCATCATTCTCTCACTAAGCATATAGATATTAGGCATAATTTCTTACGTGACAATGTTGAACATGGGAACATATCTATGGAACACTATAGAACTAAAGAGCAAATTATAGACATTCTCACTAAAGCTTTAGACAGACGTCCCTACCAGCGTCTCCGGATGCTTCTAGGGATGATAACTCTAAACTAAACATGTCCCTGTTTGTTATTCCCTCCATGCTTGGTTAGTCTTGAAATGCATGTTAGGGACCTTTAGGAATAGTCACTTTCATTTTACCTTGATACTAGTCTAAAGCACTATATGTACAATTTGGAACTTCATTTCTTTTGGGCCTTAAATGATCATATAGAGTTCCCTTATCCCTCTCTACAAACTATTATGACGGTTGATCATGAAACTTATCCTTAGCCGTGAACCAGACAAACGCTTCTCTTTAAACCTCTTGTTTGTCCATTTAACGAGTCGTAATTGTCTGGTTCCCTTTTGAGTTCCCTAGCCTTAAAATGATTTTGAGTATAAGTTCCCCTAACCACTCCAGTTAAACCTGGCCTCTCAAAGGTCATGGGAACTGGCTTGTATTTTGATCACTGGCAAAGGAACACTGAATCTTACTATGTTGAAACGCCACTCGAGAAGAGGGAAAAGTGTGTCAGTAGCCGAAGCGTTAAGGGCCACAAATCTCAAATGCGTGATGTGATTTCCCAAGAATGTGTTGACGCGTGTCCCGAGCATGCAGAGGAAGTTGGAAAGGTACTACACTCCCATTGGCTGGCGTTTGAAATAGGAAAGAGCTTTTACCCTTTTTTCCCTATCTTCTCCCCACTTAAAAACCTCTCTTTGCTATTTTTGGGACCTTCTTCATCCTTTGCTCTCTGCTACTCTCCTTCTCTGAAACTCTCCCCCTTCCCAAATCAAGAAATATTCCAAAACCCTTCTCTTCCCAATACTCTCATCCCAACTCTCTCCCATGGCATCCTTCCACCCAAATGAGAAAATTCGCGAGTGGATAAACACCAACCCAAAATCCCTCTTCACCCTCATGCTCCAAGAGGCCGATAACGAACCAGATCCAACCACTCGCAAAATTCTTTACAAAGCCCTCCACGACTATGTTCGTCCCCACCTCCACAAAGAGCACACCGGATCCTCGCTTCTCAAATTCGAGATTCTAAGGCAACCCTTCTCTCTTCTGGTAGCACAACCTCGTGCTCCTCTCACTATATCCTCTCAAACCGCCTCCTCCGTCTTCTTCCTCCCAACCTCCACCTATATCCAGCTCGTCCGGAATTGTCATCTACGACAGTTTCGGCCCCGAACCTCCCCCATCCAAAAAAAATGCAAAGGCCTCAAATCTTCTTCTTCAGATCTTCCAAAGAAGAAGAAGATGAAAACCTCACCCCTCTCCCTCGATGAAATTCTCAATCTCTATCTTTCTCTTCCACCACCACCACCGCCCCCTCGCTCCTCCTTTGTACCACCTCCTTCCAGATCTAGGAACTCTAAAACCCAGGATCTTCCACCTTCTACCAACCCTAATCCTATCTTTGGGAACTCTAGTCCTAGAGATCCCATCTCCGCCACTCCTTCTCTTCCTACCACTCATGGGAACACCAACCCCATCGACCCTCCTTCTTCCTCCTTAAACACAAACAATCCCTCACCCTCCTCTCCCAAAGCCAAATCCCCAACTCCTCCTTCTCCTCAAATTCCTTCTTCCTCCCACAAAAAATCCCCTCTTCTTCTCCCTCCCCTGCCAAGACCATCGTTGACGTCGACTCCGACGACGAGGCTCTTCCCAATGCTAAAATGGTACAACGAAAGAAAGGGATCGTTCCTCCCATCATCATGGGCTCCGTCGAAGACAATGCTCGCCTCGCTGCTCTTGATGCCGAGCTCCAAGCTGAAATTAGACGGCCCACAAATACAACGCGATCAAGGAGAATCGACGCCCAAGATGAGGACGAGAATGAGGATGAAGAGGACGCCCAAGGAGGAGGGGCCCCAAAACATGTTGAAGATGCTGGTGCGAGTCTGGGCACTCAAGGCGATGCCGACAAGGATATGGGCATATCCTCGAATGATGAAGGGAACTCGGATGGTGATGTCGCCATCTAGGTGGTTGATGCTGAGGCCCTTGCCAAAGAGCATGCCCAGAATCTGGCCGCCGAGGATGAAGAACGACAGCTAGTTGTGTCGCATGGCATCCCTCAGAAAAAGGAGCCCATGGTTTTGCTCAAATCCAACGCCTCTCCACCAAAGAAATGGAAGGCCACTGCCTCCTCCAAAGGGACCAAGAGCAAGAAGGGAAAGGGAGCTGAAACGAAAAGAGTTCCCATTTCATCGGATCGCAAGCTCATCACCCCTCTACTCCTCTCTGAGTCCCTTCTCACTCCAAATGGGCTCGGGGACCTCTAGGAGCTCATCAAGGCCCAAGGATGGGAACAGGTGTGTGACTCTTCTATGACAGTGGATCCTGAGCAAGTGCGCCTCTTCTACAACAACTTCGTCATCAACGACAAAGCCACCCAGGTCACTCTCACCCTTCAAGGCTACGACTACATTCGTCGTCAACTGAATGTCCCTGCCAAGGGCTTTGGTTTCCTTCCCCACAAGAACTGGGGCAATTTCAATAAGGATGAGATCCTCTACAGCATCTACGACAGCCGAGTTCCCACCGAAGGGACCCAGACACACAACCTCAACCTCATAGCTAAACTGGCTCACCAGTTCCTTATCACGGTTGTGATCCCTCGGCAGGAGAAGTGCCACTATCTCAACATCCAAGACGCCATTCTCCTCTACCACTTCCTCCATAAGATGCCCATCAACTTGCCCTTAATTATACTTAGGCACATGGAAAATTGTTTGGCCTCTCCTACTCATTCCTTGTCATACGTTGGCTTGGTGAAGAAGCTCATGGTCAAGGAGGGCCTCTACGACGACACTAAGGAGGAAGTGACCATTGGAAGAGAATTGGACAAGTCTGTGGTCCAGAAGATGCGTCACTTTGAACAGCTCGAGGATCAAGTACAAGGGACCCTGCATTCTGGTGAGTGCACTGCTGGGAACACTTAAGTGCTTCTCTAATACGTGATCACCTCGGATTACTTCTCGTTGATCTCATTTTGAACCACACAGGATCCCGATCTTGCCTTGTAACTTGAATTTCGAACCTATAAAGCTTTCACAATTAGTAACTTGTTGCGCAAGAAACAAACTGAATCAAGTATGAATGAATCGAAACTGATTTGGATAAATTGAAAGAATCAATTTTGATAGTTCAATCGGATTGGCTATAACGCTAAATCCGATCGATTAACTAGATTGATCTTTAACAATCAAATCTAGAACAACCACAATTGACTATGTCAATCAAACCAAATTAAACAAACAAAGAGAGAGATCGAGAGATGAATGATGATGATTGGTTGAATGTCGAATGAACTTGCAAGCATACACACGTGTGTTTTGGCCCAAGGACGAGATAAAACTTTTCTAGGGTTTATCTCATCTCAAGTTGATTTTATTAAATGATAAAACAAGAGTATTTAAAGGAAAATACAAAGCAACTCCTTGGAGAGCAAGCAACATGATGGCCGGCCCTAGGAGGGTATATTGGTCCATGTCTTCCTTCCAAAGATATAATAAAATATCTATCTCTAACTAACTAGATCTCCCTTGAATTAAATAAATCAAATAATTTCTTATTTGACTTATTTAATTAAGGAAAATATCCTAACAAACTATAAATATCTACAAGATATAATAAAACATAGGAGGGAGAATAATTATCCATCTAACAACCTATATGGCCGAAATTCTCAACATTATTTAAATAAAAATTGCCCAACATAAAAAATAAATAAAGCTGATATTTTCCATTATTTAGATTGGTCAAGTCAAAGGGTTGACTTTGACCCATGTAACAACTCATCTCACCCGGTCACTTACTAAATTCAGCCCTAAAGTGAAACAAGCTATTCCATGTATCTAAATAAGGAAATGAAGCTCGCCCAATTGAGTTAATCCATTGAATCTGGGCTTAGTTGATGTCGAATGCAAGTGACCCATCTCGTCTTGTTGTACCCTTCAACAATAGTTGCCAATTGAACTAAGATCGCCGTCGTCCATCAGATGGTACTCGAATCAACTCATCAACGTCGGTAGGAGACATGGCTGGCTTCACTGCATCATTCTCCTCCACTTGAGCTCGAATCGTCTCTGATTCGACGTCGCAATCAAAATCTGGCACATAAAGAGAAAGATCAGCCACATTAAACGTCGGATGGACATTATACTCACCAGGCATGTCAATATGATAAGCATCAGGGCCGATTCTTTTGAGTATTCTGAATGGTCCATCTCCGCGTTGATCTAGCTTGTTCTTCCTTTGGTTTGGGAACCTCTCCTTCCTAAGATGCACCCAAACAAGATCACCTTCTTCAAAGCCCCAAACAAGATCACCTTCTCCAAGTGCATCTTAGTTCTCTCATGTAGCTTCTTCACAAACTCATCCCTCTTGTCAGCTTCAAAGCTCTCCTTTCCTTTGTATGGCTGACGCGTCAAGTCCACTAGTGTCCTTGGATTCAGCCCATAAACAGCCTCAAAAGGGGTCATTTTAGTGGCTGAATGGATTGACATGTTATAAGCAAACTCCACAAAAGGCAAAACAACTTCCTTATGTTTGAGGTTAGCTTTAAGCATAGTTCTTAATAAAACCCCTAACGTTCTATTTGTAACTTCAGTTTGCCCATTAGTTTGTGGATGACATGAGGTAGAAAATAACAACTTAGTTCCCAATTTAGACCATAAACTTTTCCAAAAATAACTCAGAAATTTAGCATCACGATTTGAAATAATAGAACAAGGAATGCCATGCAATCTAACAATTTCTCTAAAGAACAAATTAGCAATTTGCACAACATCATCAGTCGTGTGACATGGAATAAAATGAGCCATTTTAGAAAAACGGTCTACAACCACAAAAATAGAATATCTATCTTTCCTAGTTCTAGGCAATCCAACAATGAAGTCCATAGAAATGTCCTCCCAAGGTGAACTAGGAATAGGCAAGGGCTGGTACAAGCCATGAGGGTTTAATCTAGATTTGGCTTTAGCACAAACAACACAACTTTTGACAAATCTAAGCACATAATTACTCATTTTTGGCCAATAGTAGTGTTCTTTTAAGCCTTCTAACGTTTTCTCTAACCCTCTATGTCCTCTTGATTCATGCACTTCTTTAGTTAAAAGCCTACGAATACTAGATGAAGGTATACACAATTTTCCAGCTTTAAACAAGTAACCATCATCAATAAAGTAGGTATCAACTTCTCCCCTAGACATGCAATTCTTATAAATTTCAGCAAAGTGAGGATCACTAACATACAATTCCTTAATCATTGCAAATCCAAGGATTTTCACATCACATTGGTTCAAGAGAACATACATGCGACAAAGGGCGTCATCTACCACATTCTCTTTGCCTTTCTTATGTTTTAGGGCATAAGGAAAGGTCTCCATAAACTCAACCCATCTTGCATGTCGCCTACTGAGTCTGGATTGGCCCTTCAAATACTTCAAGGCCTCAAGATCAGAATGAATGACAAACTCCTTAGGCCACAAATAACGAGACCAATTCTTCAAAACCCTAATTAAAGCATAAAGTTCTTTGTCATATGTAGGGTAATTCAACTCAGCCCCACTAAGCTTTTCACTGAAGTAAGCTATGTGTTTCTTGTCTTGCAAGAGGACGCCTCCTGTGCCATGGCCCCTCAATCTCGAATGCCTTGGAGAAATCAGGGAGCTGGAGCATCGGGGCGTTGCATAACCTGTCCTTCAAAGTGTTGAAGGCGTTCTCTTGTTGCTCTCTCCATTTGAATGACGTATCCTTCTTTGTAAGCTCATGGAGAGGGGCTACAAATGTGCTAAAATCACGCACAAACCGTCTATAGAAGCCAGCCAAGCCGAGGAAGGATCGGACCATGGTTGGTGTAGTAGGTTGTGGCCACTCCTTGATAGCCTTGATTTTGTCTTCATCTACCTTCAATCCACCCTTAGAAACAACAAAACCAAGAAAAATAGTAGATTCCGAGCAAAAAGAACACTTCTTTAAATTAACATAAAGCTTTTCCAATCTCAAAGTGTCCAAAACAGTCCTAAGATGATCTACATGTTCATGCAAAGTTTTGCTATGAACTAAGATATCATCAAAGTAGACAACTACAAATTTTCCTAAGTACCTTCTTAAAACATGGTTCATAAACCTCATAAAAGTATTTGGTGCATTAGTCAGTCCAAAAGGCATTACTAACCATTCATATAAGCCATACTTAGTTTTAAAAGCAGTTTTTCACTCATCCCCTTCCCTCATTCTAATTTGATGGTACCCACTTCTTAAATCAATTTTTGAAAAGAAATTAGCACCATGTAATTCATCAAGCATATCATCTAATCTAGGAATGGGATGGCGGTACTTAACCGTTATTTGGTTGATCGCTCTGCAATCAACACACATTCTCCACGTGCCATCCTTCTTTGGCACCAATATCACCGGAACCGCGCAGGGACTAAGTGATTCAAGTACATAGCCCTTGTCCATGAGGTCTTGCACTTGTCTTTGTAGCTCATTTGTCTCCTCTAGACTTGGTCTATAGGCTGCTCGGTTTGGTAATGAAGCACTAGGCACCAAATCAATTTGATGCTCAATGCCTCTAATTGGTGGAAGGCCTTGTGGCAACTCTTCAGGCATGACATCCTCAAATTCCTGTAAAAGGTCCTGAATACACTTGGGAAGATGAGAAATATCTTGATTTATAATTAGTATTTCTTTCATCATAAGAATCAAACAATAAGAGTTAAGGGAAGAAGTACTAGATTGTGCAATTAGAGAGCACTTTTCTACACTACCTTTTGAGCCGATTTTTGGCTTAGTTGGTAGGCGGTTTTCTTCATGTATTGTATCTCTCTGAATTTCTGAATTGCTCCCAAAATTTGAGCCAGAACGCCCAAGTGGTTTGGCAGATAGCCCCGTTTTCGTCTCAAATGTACCATCTGAAGTTGTGGCCAACACTTTTAACGTTTTAGGGCGAATTTCTGGGCGTTTTTTGTCCCAATCAGTAGTTCCACTGGTTTCTGATGTTGTATCAAAATTTGAGCCAAAACGCCTGGATGGAAGCTGGGAAACGCTGTCCTTGTTTGTGGCTACATCGGGTGCCGAACGCCGCGCCGCTGCCTCGGCCAATGCTTCGGCCTCTTCCTTTTCTTCCTTGGCACGCCTTAGTGCCCTAGCTTGGTCTCTTTTTACCTAGTCTTGTAAAACTTGTTGAGGCGACAATGGTAGAAGAGAAACTCTCCTCCTGTCATAGTTAAACGAATAGGTATGAAGCATGCCATCATAAATAACTCTCCTATCGAATAACCAAGGTCTACCTAACAAGATATGAGTGCATTCCATGTTTACCACATCACACATGATATCATCAATATAATTACCAATGGAAACATGAACTAAGCATTGATGAGTAACAAGATTAGGACCATCTGAATCATTTATTCCATTAAGACCATAACTAGTAGCCCTAGGTTGAGATTTTAATTGTAAGTGATCAACTACTTTAGCATTAATAATGTTACAACAACTACCACTATCAATTATCATGCATAAAACTTGATTCTTCACAGTACACCTAGTATGAAAAATGTTTTCCCTTTGATCTAGCCTAGGTGTTTCTTGTAAAGTAAGAGTACGCATGGTTACCAAGGTTAAAGGTTGTTCAGTGCAATCAGGTTTTATGGCCTCCACGTCTTCCCCTTCTTGTCCAATGTTCTCCTCCTCCACTTGATTTGGAGGTATCTCTTCATCACTCACATAACCACCATTAGTGGTAAGGAGCACTTGCTTTTGGTTTGGACAATCCTTAGCATATTGACCTCGTCCTTGGCACTTGTAACAAATTATGTCACGTGTTCTTTGCTGCATTTGAGGTGCATTCGTGGGACGTCTAGGGCCTTGTGTACCTGGTGTAGGTGAGATAAAAGCTCCCTTTTGCTGCATAGAAGGATTAGAACAAAAAGAATTGGAATTTGAACTAGAGTTAGAAGGATACCTTTTTGGTGCATTCCAAGCTTCTCTCTTCTTCCTTTGATGTTGCTCATATAATAGTTGAGCTGAATGTACTAATGTATTGAGATCCTTGATTTGTTGAATCTCAAGTGTGTCTTTAATAGCTGGATTCAGTCCAGCCATGAATTGGGTCCTTAAAGACCTCTGGAACGATGGATTCCAACCTTGAAGCTTAAATCTTCAAGCTCATTGAAGTACTCTGTTGGTGACATGGTTCCTTGTTTGCATGTAACAACTTTAAGCCTCATGTGCTCGGTGTATTCTTCTGGCACATACTTCTTTCTCATGACAAACTTTAGCTGGCCCCGAGTTTCAATAGGTGGCAAGGCCTTTCGAACTCTATCTTCCTTCATTCTGAACCACCAATTTCTAGCGGTTCCAACAAAGTGAATGACAACAACATCAACTTTCTCCCATTCTTCATATCCCATGTGATCTAGAATGAAGTTTTTAGCTTGCTCCCATTCTAGATACTTCTTTAGATTAAGCTCACCGCTGAATGACTCAGTTTTGATCTTGATATCTCTTTTGCCAATTTGAGCTCCATTCTGGTTGTTGGTATTGCTGTTGATTGGCTTTTGTACTCCATAAGCCGGTGGAATCTCTTCTACAACCTCAGCTTGATTGTAGAAATCATCAAGGGGAGGGTGCCATGGGCGTCTTTCTTCCTTGGGATAACCATAAGTCACATCATCAAAAGGATTGTTGAATTGTTGTTGTTGATGATGAGTGGCTTGAGGGAGGCGCACCGATTGTTGACTATAGAGTTGTTGATGTGTAACCGGCGGCTGCCTCATCACATTGCCTCGTCCTCGACCTCGGCCACCATTTGGAGAGTATTGGCCAAGTAGGTCGTGTTCTCTATTGTAGCTAGCAAGAACATCATGCTCTTCATCTTGTTGTTTGCCTTTGTTGCTAACTGAGGCATTATTTGGGTCATCTTGTAGTTGAATTGACGGAGCATCCTTTTGACTAGCTTGGGACGCCTCTATTAAGACCGCAAGTTGCTCCTCTATACGCTGCATTCTTGGATTAACCAAAGCATTCACAATTTCAACAGCTCTTTGATGACCTTCTTTCACACTATCACTAATGGACAATCTAATGAATTCAATTGCCTCCTTAGTGAGATTCAATTCAGCTGGGTTAGGCTCGTTTGGGATCACCATTGCTATCCTGAAAACAAAGCAATAAAATGAGAGAGTAGTGTGTTCCAAAAGCAAAACGAACAAGCAAAACCACACCTTTATCAAGCCAAAACTTGCCTCAAAGCAATCCAATCAACTAATTCAGTTTTTGGGTTGAATTGAGGGAGTAGGGGTGTAGATATGGTGTTCTAATGATAAATAAAGGAAGTATGCAGTTCAAGCAATTAGCAAGTATGCAACTAGACAAGCAATGCACAAAATCCCTTTATAAGCTTTCAAACACAAGCAATCTCTCAATTGACTCTCTGCAAGATAATAAAGCCAATTAATGTATGCAAGGGCAAAAACAAAGAGGTAGGCTATGTGACTTTTCTTTCGTCACTATTTTTCTTCAAAGTGATTACCAACTACTTTTCTAGCAAGCAATCACTAGGGGTGAAAGTGGCTTGAAACTAGTTGGGGTAGATCACATCTTTTGCACCTCTTTTTTTTTGATTTATGCACAAACTACTCTTGTGCTAGAACAAAGCAAAGCAAAGCACATAAAGCAAAGAACAAAAAGGGCAGAAACGAACTGATTTTTTTTATATACTAAGTGACTTTAACTACCAATGAAACCAATTATAAGCCAAATTAAAAAAAAAAGAAGGATAGGTCGAATTTATGGGATGCAAAACAAAAATCACTAAATATCAATCATGCAATATGAATTGAAAACTCATAAAATTGTAGGAAAAACAAATGCTAATCTTAGATTGCAATTAAACTCAACCAATTAACCATAAACATGCAACAAATCCCTTAAATATCTCCTAGATTGTTGAGAAAATTGCACTAAGCCACCTGTTAAATAGGCGAATTTACACTTAACCACCCGTTGTACACGAATTTGTTTTAAACCACCCAAAACTTCGATTCCGTTAACAAATAGCCACCCACGAGCCTTTTCCGTCAAAAAATCCGTTAAATCCTACCGTTTGACACTTTTACCCTCAACTGTTCATCCTTTCTTCTTCTTCTTCCGTCTTGTCTGGCCTCTAACCTCGCTCGCCAACCACACGGGTTCTGGAGGCCGCCGAACACCTTGGATTTGAGCACTAGGTTCTGGAGCTGGCGATTGAAGCCCTGGGAGATGCGGGTCTCGAACTAGGCGAGCAAATGTAGCAACCCGACCTCCTCTTCCGCCTCCCCCTCGGCGAGGGCTTTGACGAGATTGTGGAGGCTCTCTCGGTCGATCCAGGCCTGGATCTCGGACTCGATGCCGCCGGCGACGCGGGCTAGCTCGTGGGTGGAGGCGCGGAGGCGGAGGTAGGAGCAGAGGCCGCGGCCGCCGGGGCGGGGGCAGTCGATGAGGGACTTGAGGGAGGAGAGGTGGCCCGTGAGGCGGGAGAGCTTCGGGTCAGAGGAGAGGATGCTGTCGACATGGCTCCTCCGCGTCTCCGCTCCCGCCGACGGCGTTGACTACCTCGGACTCTCCCTAATAGCCACCAACGAGCCCATCCTCTACCTCATCTGGGAGCAGATCGCTCCTCCACACCGGAACCCTAAACAACCGCTCCGACGTCGCCGCCTCTCTCACCGGACCAATCTGGATGTGTGTTGTCGGCGAGCATGGTTAGAGGTCGCCAGGTCGAGCGAGACAGAAGAAGAAGAAGAAAAGGGATGAACAATTGAGGGTAAAAGTGTCAAATTGTAGGATTTAACGGATTTTTTGACGAAAAAGGCTCGTGGGTGGCTATTTGTTAACGAAATCGAAGTTTTGGGTGGTTTAAAACAAATTCGTGTATAGCGGGTGGTTAAGTGTAAATTCGCCTATTTAATGGGTGGTTTAGTGCAATTTTCTCTAGATTGTTAGTTACTTGGGGGGGGGGGGCAAGCAATCAACAAGGGAAATTAGGGTTAGGGTTTGCGCAAGCTAGGGTTAGGGTTTCGATTAGGGTTTGTGGTGGTCCGCTTGAGACGGGAGTGGTGGGGTTGTGATCGGACCGATGTGGTGGAGGGTGCGACTGGGGTTAGCGAAACCAGGTCGGTGGTTTCGGCGGCGAAATTAGGTGGTAATTGTATGAAAAAATCAGATTTGATCTCAAAGTGTATAAATTTGGGTAAAGGTATAAACTTTAAGGACAAAAACTGAATCAATCAATTAGAAAGAAAATTGAGGAAAGAAAATTTTTACTTGGCTAGACATGGTTGAATGATACCACTTGATACGTGATCGCCTCGGACTACTCCTCATTGATCTCGTTTTGAACCACACAGGATCCCAATCTTGCCTTGTAACTTGAATTTCGAACCTATAAAGCTTTCACAATTAGTAACTTGTTGCGCAAGAAACAAACTGAATCGAGTATGAATGAATCAAAACTGATTTGGATAAATTGAAAGAATCAATTTTGATAGTTCAATCGGATTGGCTCTAACGCTAAATCCGATCGATTAACAAGATTGATCTTTAACAATCAAATCTAAAACAACCACAATTGACTAAGTCAATCAAACCAAATTAAACAAACAAAGAGAGAGATCGAGAGATGAATGATGATGATCGGTTGAATGTCGAATGAACCTGCAAGCATACACACGTGTGTTTTGGCCAAGGGACGAGATAAAACCTTTCTAGGGTTTATCTCATCTCAAGCTGATTTTATTGAATGATAAAACAAGAGTATTTAAAGGAAAATACAAAGCAACTCCTTGGAGAGCAAGCAACATGATGGCCGGCCCTAGGAGGGTATATTGGTCCATGTCTTCCTTCTAAAGATATAATAAAATATCTATTTCTAACTAACTAGATCTCTCTTGAATTAAATAAATCAAATAATATCTTATTTGACTTATTTAATTAAGGAAAATATCCTAACAAATTATAAATATCTAAAATATAGAATAAAACATAGGAGAGAGAATAATCAACCATCTAACAACCTATATGGCCGAAATTTTCAACATTTTGTAAATAAAAATTGTCCAACATAAAAAATAAATAAAGGTGATATTTTTCATTATTTAGATTGGTCAAGTCAAAGGGTTGACTTTGACCCATGTAACAACTCATCTCACCGTGTCACTTACTAAATTCAGCCCTAAAGTGAGACAAGCTATTCCATGTATCTAACTAAGGAAATGAAGCTCGCCCAATTGAGTTAATCCATTGAATCTGGGCTCAGTTGGTGTCGAATGCAAGTGACCCATCTCGTCTTGTTGGACCCTTCAACAATAGCTACCAATCGAATTAAGATCGTCGTCGTCCTTTGAGCAATCTTCTTAGCCTGACTCCTAGTAATTGGTCCATCAGATGGTACTCGAATCAACTCATCGACGTCAGTAGGAGACATGGATGGCTTCACTGCATCATTCTCCACATTGTTGCCACTCTCGAGAGCATCTTGTCTATCATGACTCAGCGGCGTGATCATTTGCTCCCCAAGGCCCCATGATCTTATCTCCCCTGTTCCCTTAGCCCTCTCTCTTCCCTCAAAAATATTTCAACTTCCATCTTTGTACAAATTTTTGCTTAAGTAATATATGGGTCTTTTGGTATGAATGCGTGTTCCTTCTTTCCTTACTATGCTTTCAGTTTTCGATGATGCCAAAAGGGGGAAGGACAAAATGTGTGACATGAGTTGTTTACGGTTTATCAAAGAATATGCTTTGGCTAAGGGGGAACTAACGCATAAAATGCTAAGTAAGGATTTACTTTTTTATAGAAGTGGCTCCCAAGGTTTATGCTTAGGAACTCAGATGCATTTCATGATCCATCACACATTGAAATACTTGTTTTTTTGGTAATGGGTTTGTCATCATCAAATAGGGGGATATTGTTGGGACGGTGTTGGGAACTCTGGTTCCACAACATCGGAACAATGATGTTATTTCCAGTTTTGATAATGACAAACGCCAAATGAGAACTAACGTTTTACACTCAACTATTTCAAGGGAACTCTAGGTCAAACTAAGAGTATTTCAAAAGGGAACACAAAAAGAAATCAAGACTATATGAAAGCGAGTTCCTATCAAAGGAACGCATAAGAGAGCAGTTCCTTGCATATAGGAACTCACATGTGAAGACAGACCGTGCAACGCAAATCGCGGGATCTCGTCTTGGACAAAATAGAGGCATAGTCTGAGGAACAGACTGGGACGAGTGATCCAACGGTCCGATTGACATTTGAAGTTGACTAGTTTCAAATCAAGTCACATGTGAAGATTGAAAGACTTGGTGTGCAAGACAAAGGGCATTTTTGTCAACAATGTAAATGAAGATATCAGCCCAAGCTCAAGAAGAATATAAGCCAATGAATAGTGCTTAGAATAAGCACTTCTCCAAGAACTCAAAATCTCAAGCAAAGAAACAGGAAAGAAGTTTGAAGTATTGAAGAGAAGTCCCCGGCGACGAGTGTTTGATCTCGGCGACGACGAATCCAAGTTCCCAGGAGTAAGGGAATTGTACGTGGCAGTGAGCTCAAGGTAAAAGGTTCGATTTATTTGTGTTTAGTTGAGTTGTTTGCTTAGGAATTAGGTTGAGAAGACTTGCTAGTTTTGCTAGAGTTAGGAGACTACTAGGAATAGAGAAGTGTAAGTCTTGCCTACTGTAACTAAGGAACAATGAATAAAACAAGTAGATCGTTCAAAATCCTCCAAGCGGAGTTAGAGGTTTACCTACACAACCAGTTGGTTGTCGTGGGGTTCCTCTATAAAGGAAATGTATCTTTTGTTACTTGCGACTGTTTACTTCTACTACCTTGGGAACAACCTAAACGCTAGTTTCCAAGCTCTTGCTAAACGCACTTCGATCCAACACATTATACGAAATACAAGCATGGAAAATGAAAAGAAAAGAACGAAGCTGCAGTAATGATAAATTAATGGGTGGAGTCCAAATTTGCATCATGTGCCAAGGTGAATAGGAATTATACATGGAAAAAAAAAATAGGAGAAGTTAGTAAAAGCTGGAAAATGAAAGCATGGAAGTAAAGGGTAGAATCTGATTACGAACAAATTCAACGGAATAATGTATACCTTACTAGGCTGATGCATGAATTTGATATATAAGTCTAGCCTCATGATCTTCCTTCATCAATTCATCATAATCCTTCTAAATAGAGGAAGCAAATAATAAAAAAATAAATAAATATATATCCTAGTTAGAAATATCAATCAAGCAATGGAAAATACTACAATCCAGCATTTAAGCACCACCAGCAAAGTTTAATCTACTTACAAGGAAGCAAACTGAGTGAAGAAGAAATATATCATGTATATCAAAGCTTCATATTTGTAAGTCAATCCCAAACCAAATGCATGAAGAATTGAATAGGAAGACAATAATTATTTATAAATTAAAAGTGTCGAAGAAAAGATGGAAACTCAAATCTCCTCCAATTACTAACTTCCTGAACGAAAAAAGGTTATGATTTGAAGCTTTGAAAGGCTTTGAATCACAAAAGGCCAAAACCCAATAGTGAAACTATCCATCTTTGATTAATGATTACGTTTATTGCCTTTGATTATACTATTGGGACGGTGTTGGGAACTCTGGTTCCAAACATCCGAACAACGAGACGTGTCTCCAGTTTTGATAATGACAAACGTCATATGGGAACTAACGTGTTTACTTTAAGTATTTCAAGGGAACACTAGGTCTACTGAAGAATCTCCAAGAATGCAAGAAGAATGAAGGAATACATAATAGTGAACTCCTATCAAAGGAACTCTGGAGAGAACAGTTCCCATCGCATGGGAACTCACATGTGCAAACAAGACCACTCAACACAAATCACGTGATCCTGTCTCAGACAAAACAAAGGCTCAGTTTGAGGAACAGACTGAAGCGAGTGATCCAATGGCCCGATTGATTCTCAAAGTTGACTCTATTCAAATAAAGTCACATGTGAAGGATAAAGACTTGGCATGCAAGACAAAGGGCATTTCGGACACAATGAAAGTCAAGATTGCAGCCCAAGTAAGAATGAGTATAAAGCCAAATGAATAGTGCCTGGAATAGGTACTTCTCTTAGAACACAAACTCACTGACTAAGAAAGAAAGAAAGAAAGACAAGAGAAGAGAAGTCCCTAGCGGTGAGTGTTTGATCTCGACGACGGTGAACCCATGTTCCTAGGAGTTAGGGAACTACGACGTTGAGCTCATAGTGTAAGGTTCGATTTGCATTATTGTTAGTTGAGTTGGTTCGCTTAGGAACAAGGTTGAGAGGACTTACTAGTGTGACTAGAGTTAGGAAGAACTTCTAGGAACAAAGAAGTGTAAGTCCGACCTATGTAACTAGGGAATAATCAACAAGATAAGCAGGTCGTTCAAAATCCTCCAACCGGAGGTAGAGATTTACCCACACAACTACTTGGTTGTTGTGGGGTTCCTTTATAAAGGAACTGTGTCCATTGCATTCTGTTTACTTGTTGAAGGGTTTCTTGAACAAATAAATTTATATTCAAGACCCCGCTGAGTATAGCGGAGTCAGGTTCGTCCACGGGAATGAGAATAGTGCTGAGAGATTAGTTGATAAACTACGAAAAGCAAGAGAACAAACAAATGGCTAAGGGTCGAACACGGCCTTGGTGGGGTCGAGATCGAATCAATTTAATGAGTTTTAATCAAATATAAAAAGGCAATCCTAGGGCTAGGGCTACCACAACAACAACCATACATGCTTTCAACGAGAATTCACAACTATCATGCTATCTAGATCATAGAAAAGTCAACTGTCGCAAACAATTCAAGTTATTCAATCAACTGTAGCAAATTAAACAACTTTCTTATCTATCTTCCAACCTAGGAATATCAACTTTCGCAAATAATCCTATTAGATCTAATCAAGCAATCAACTTTACACTTTCGCTTTTAGGTTAATTGCAAGATATTGCCTCAACTTTCGCAAAGGTATTAAGCACAAGATAGACATATATGATCTTCAAGCATTCAAGTCACGAATTCAAGTTTAGACATGCATGATCTTGTTGGGTTTTCACCCAACCCTAGAATCTAAGAAAAACTACTCACTCATGGCATAAGAGAACAAAGACATGATCAATCCAAATCAAAACTCAAATTAAACTAAAAGAAGTCTTACAAAAAGTCTCCAACTTGTTCTCCAAGTCTTCCTCCCATAAAAGCTAGAGCGAGAGAGCCCCCAACTAAAGAGTTTTGCCCCCCTTTTATAGAGAAAAAGGAGTCCTAATTAAATTAGGAAACAATATAAAACAACTTCCTAAAATAAAAGATAGTATCACAAAATATCTCGGAATAAGGGAGATCTCGGAATAAGTGGGTCGTGCACGACCCTCCAAGGGTCGGTCCTGAGGGGTTGTAATCTCCATGGGTCTAGCACGACCCTGATAGGGTCGTTCTTGTGGGCTTGTTCGAACAGCCTTGAGTAAAACTTGCGTAGAAGATTCGTTACAACTCTGTTTGACTCGATTCTTTTTCCTATGTTCTTATAACGAATTTTTCTATCTCTTTTCAAGCTCAAACTTGATCTTCAATGACTTTACTTGAGCGCTTAATTTCCATCTTCTCTTGCAATTTTCCAAACTCTTCTTTCAAGCTCCGAAACTCCTACAAAAAGACATAAAAGATGCGTAGTTTCCGAATCTCAAGGAAATACGAAAACTAAAGCAAAAAGACTCAAAAAAAATAAAACTCTAGTACTAAAACCAACTAAATCTAATCTATCTAGACACTAAAAACCTACCTAAAAAGCGGATATCAAAATACCCCATACTTAGAATTGCTTGTCCTCAAGCAATAATCATGTAAAATCAAGACCAATAACACAATCTTCAAACATAGCCCTTGTCAAAACATTTTAAACACAAGTGAAAAAGTAGACAAGTAATTTTAACGTCATCACATATGTATGAGTCTCAAGCCTAAGCAATCACAATCCAACCTCACAAGGAATATTAATGTGTTTCTCTCAGCTCTCATGTGTTTAGGCTATCAAATCAACTCTCATCTCAATCTTTATGCAACATCGACTTTATCATTGAGACTTATATCATCAATCTCTCTACCTAGAGAAGTCAAAACACATCAATCATCATAAGAACTTAGGCTCAATGAAATCTTCATAGAAGACTCCATTCGGCCGGGTTGTAATGGGGCTTGGTAAAGGCAAAAAGGCGTGGAAATATTTTGACTATGTGGTGCTAATAAAATCCGGGAATCAACGACTCCTAAAAACTTCACATTTACCAAAACACTCAAAAGATAACCAAACCCACTCTTTCACTTTTCAGCTCTTTTTTCACTTTCTTTTCTTCCCTTATGATCTTCATTTTTTTCCTATGGGAAATTGGTACCAATATCTTTTTTTCTTTCTTTGCAAGTGCATTCAGGGAACCAAAATCCTTTTACATAACAAACTACAAGACTTTCAAATTTTTCCAAACCCATATTACCCCACACTTGAACCAACATCACTCACTCAACAAAATTATTACAACAACCAACACTAAGTCCTAATCCCCGGATAGGGTCAAGCTTATTTCGGCTAGGGAATAATTTTGTGGAGCTAAAAATAAAAGGCTTAAGGCTCAAATTGGCTTCAAAAAGAGGATAATGTAAAGGTAGGTAAAAGAGAGAATAGAGCTAATGAAAATAAGTTCTTAATCATAATCAACATGCATGAACAAACTCATAGCGGCTTCAAGAAATAGATAACCATATCAATAACAAGAGATAAATGCATAAAGAGAGCAAATCACACATATAAAGAAGAGGGATTTTTTATGTTCTCCCTATAAGGCCAAAAACAACTCACAAGGTAAAATTTTTGTTGGATTGCAACTACTTCTACTCAAGACACATATGCTCAATTTCATCACAAGTCCATTTTTACAATCAAAAGCAATTTCTCTAGACTTAGGCTATACTATCCAAATATGCCAAAGGAATTATATGATAAGCATGAAAATTAGATCTCATCATAGGACATCTAAGATGAAGCATTCTTCTATCCTAAAACAAATAAGCAAATATTTTTGGATTTTTCGACATTTTTCAATTTTTTTTGGATTTTTTAAAGCTTTTTTTTTAACAAAACCAACTAACAAACATGCAAAACAAAAAGACTCAATTATGTACAACATGTGAGATTTCTTCTTCCCCTATACCATACTTAAATCATGCAATGTCCTCATGCATGAAAATGATATGAAAAAGTAAAGAGAAAAGAAGAAGAAAACTTACAAAGAACTCTTAGAAGCTTGGAATGGAGGTGGAGCTCATGGTGAAGATGGAGTGGTTGAAGCTTAGGACCCTGAAAAAATCCCACAAAAGTTCCATCCCAAACAAATGTATTCTATCCTAGTCTAGAGAAGGTTAGAAAAATCTAATATAAAAAAACATAATAATAAAAAAAATCTAATCTAAAGACCAGGTTGCCTCCCGTAAGCGCTTGTTTAACGTCATTAGTTTGACGACTTATCTTAGCTCAGTCCGAGGTGGTGAGAGACCATGTGGCTCGGATTTCTTCATCGGGTTCCACCTTTGCATAGTACTTCTTCAAGCGATGCCCATTGACTTTGAAAATTGCTCCGCTCTCGTCTATAAGGTCGACCGCCCCCTGTGGATAAATGTGGTGAAACGTGAATGGCCCACTCCATCGAGTCTTTAGCTTTCCGAGGAAAACTCGAAGCCTAGAGTTGAAAAGGAGTACTTGGTCACCGACCTTGAAGAGTTTTGGGACAAGCTTCTTATCATGCCACTTTTTGGTTCTCTCCTTGTAGATCTTGGCATTCTCATACACCTTGAGCCTTAATTCTTCCAATGCATGCAAGTCCATGAAACGTTTTGCTCCGGCCGCGTCGAGATCCATGTTGAGCTCCTTGAGAGCCCATAAAGCCTTGTGTTCAAGCTCGACGGGCAAGTTTGATATCCGCTTTTTAGGTAGGTTTTTAGTGTCTAGATAGATTAGATTTAGTTGGTTTTACTATTAGAGTTTTATGTTTTTGAGTCTTTTTGCTTTAGTTTTCGTATTTCCTTGAGATTCGGAAGCTACGCACCTTTTGTGTCATTTTGTAGGAGTTTTTGGAGTTTGGAAGAAGAGTTTGGAGCATTGTAAGAGTTTGGAGCGATCAAGTAAAGTTATTGAAGATCAAGTTTGAGCTTAGAAATATATAGAGAATTTCGTTACTAGAACATAGGAAAAAGAATCGAGTCAAACGGAGTTGTAACGAATCTTCTACACAAGTTTTACTCAAGCACGACCCAACAAAGATTCAAGCTCTCAGGCACGACCCTATTGGGGCCATGCTAGACCCATGGAGATTACCAATCCTCAGGACCGAACCTAGGGGGGTCGTGCACGACCCACTTTGGGTCGTGCATGACGCCGACTCTCCCTTATTCCGATATCTTTATGGATATATTCTATCTTTTATTTTAGGAAGTAGTTTTATCTTGTTTCCTAGCTTAATTAGGGCTCCTTTTCCTCTATAAAAAGGGGGGATCTCTCTAGTTTTTATTATTCGTTCTTTGAGGAGATTAAGGGGAAGACTTGGAAGACAAGTTGGAGAAAATTGTAAGACTTCTTTCTAGTTTATTTGCAATTTTCGGTTTCATTAAGCAATCATGTTTGCGTTTTATCTCACCATGAGTGAGTAGTCGTTTTAGATTCTAGGGTTGGGAGAAAACCCAACACAATCATGCATGTCTAAACTTGAATTCATGACTTGAATGTTTGAAAGATCATATCTATCTATCTTGTGCTAAATTCCTTTGCGAAAGTTGAGGCATGTCTTGCAATTAACCTAAAAGAGAAAGTGTAAAGTTGATTGCTTTGACTGGTTCTAATAGGATTATTTGCGAAAGTTGATATTCCTAGGTTGAACGATAGATAGAAAGTTGTTTAATTTGCGACAGTTGATTGAATAACTTGAATTGTTTGCGACAGTTGACTTTTCTATGATATAGATTGCGTGATAGTTGTGAATTCTTGTTGAAAGCATGTATGGTTGACGTTGTGGTAGCCCTAGCCCTAGGATTGCCTTTTTTATATTTGATTAAAACTTGTTCAATTGCATCGATATCGACTTACCGTAGGTCGTGTTCGAGCCCCATAGTCTGTTTGTGTTCGTGTGTGTTTTTCTGACCGCAGGATCGACCCTCATAGGGTTGTGCACGACCCTAATCAGCTCGTTCCTGACCTTGTTTTGTTCGTGTTTTCTTGCTTTTCGTAGTTTATCAACTAATCTCTTGACACTATTCTCATTCCCCTGGACGAACCTGACTCCGCTATACTTAGCGGGGTCTTGAATATAAATTTATTTGTTCAAGAAACCCTTCAACAAATTGGCGCCGTTGCCGGGGAATGAGCAATAGTGCCTAGTTTAGTTGATATTTGGGTTTGGGACTAGCCCTTACCCTTTTGTTGTTTTTTAATTTTGTTTTCTTGTCTTTGCTCGCAGTATATGCCCTCTCGTTCTTTCTGGAGAACCTTTGGGATTAACTACGACAGTGAACCCGAGAGATCCTTCCATAGACGTTTGAGAGAACAACGAGCAATGGGCGACGCTGAGACTCTTTCTCAACAAATGGAGGAACTCCGTATTCAGATGCAGCGCATGCAAGCAGACAGAGACGTTGCAACTACAGCTGCACGACAACTTCAAGCGGATCGAGACGCTCAGGCTGCAGCTGCGCAACAACTTCAGCAGCGCCTAGACGCTATCCCACAAAATGCCAAGCAATACATGCACCCAGAACTGAGGGTGCCCGAATCGGCGATAGTGCTCCCGGAGATCGACCGCACTTTTGAGATTAAATCTCACTTCATATCCTTAATTAAGCGTTCTCAATTTGAGGGGAAACCCACTGAATGCCCAATGGAGCATATTAAAAACTTTACTGATTTAAGCGATACCATTTCTGCTGATAATGTCGCACTTGAATATGTTCTCTTGAAGGCTTTTAAGTGGTCTCTTACAGGAAAAGCTTTAAGTTGGTTGGAGAGCTTGCCACCGAGGTCTATTACATCGTGGAAAGACTTGCATGATTTATTCATGACCAAGTTCTTCCCACCGGCAAAAACAACGGAGCTAAGGAAGCGCATCACCTCCTACCATCAACTTCCCAACGAGACGCTTGTGGAGACATGGGAACGATTTCAAGAGCTTCTACACCAATGCCCTACTCATGGGCAACCTCCTTATGTTCTCCAAGAGATCTTCTTTCAAGGCATAAATGCGGCTACCAAGGATCGCATTGATTCATTGAGATGACTCCAGATGAGACATGGGCGCTATTGAATAAGCTAACCAACTATGATGCCATGTACGGAACCCAACAAGCTAAGCCCACCGAGAGGAAGTTGAATGAACCACAATCCGATGTGGTTGATCGGGATGTGAGGTTCCAATTCATGCAAGATGAGATCAACCGTTTGAAAAAGCAAGTAAGTTACTTTAAATCTTCTCAATCTTGTCAAGAATGTGGGTCTTCTGCCCATTCTACTTCCAATTGCACTAACTTGCAGCAAGTACGAGCCATTGAGGCTTATGAGGAGGCGAACTATATGAGAGGTTCCTATAGGAACCAAAACAATTATGCAGGGAGGAACAATGCTCAACCATCATGGGGCAATCCCAATTACGGATCTATGCAAGGAGGTCAACCTCCTCAACAAGAGCAACGTCCCCCTCCTTACCGTCCTCCGGGTTATCAAGATCCACCATCATGGGTGCAAGGGCTGCAAGATGGAATTAATGGAGTCGGAGCTGAGGTCCAAACCGGGATCAATGGAGTACGAGCTGAGCTGAAGGGTGTTCATGCAAGGTTGGGAGAATTTGAATCATGGAAAAAGAATGTCGATTCCCAACTTGCACAACTAGCTACTCAAATCCCGAGACCTCACGGACAACTCCCGGGCCGCCCCGAAGAGAATCCTAGAGGCCAAGTAAGCAATGGTGAAGTCCGAGCCATGCACCTAAGGAGTGGCAAGGCGTTGCCCAAGCCAACCAAGTATAAAGAGGAGGAACAAGCCTCAGGATCGACCCCCTTAGGGTCGCGCACGACCCCCTCATGGGTCGTTCCTGAGGATGCTACTAACGAGGAAGAAGACACCCCTTTAAGGGTCGAGCTCGACCACCCTTCGCCAGGTAAGTCTTCTAACCCTTCTCTTTCCATTCAATCTCCATCTAAAGCACTTCCTTTCCCTTCTAAGAAACCCAAAGACTCAACGGAAGGTAAGTTCAAGCGCTTTGTTAAGTTGCTTCAAGGCTTAAATCCTTCCATTCCTTTCGTTGAGGCCTTGAATGAAATGCCTGCTTATACTAAATTCTTGAAGGAGATTTTATCTAGGAAGCGATCAATATAAGATCTGCATAATGAGGTCCATTCTATAAAGCTCCCTGAAAAACTTGGTGATCCAGGTAAGTTTGCAATTTCAATTGGTATTGGAACTCACCGTTTTAAGGCTTTGTGTGATCTAGGTGCCAGTGCTAGTTTATTACCATTATCTATCTGGACCAAAGCTAACATGGGACCACTAGAGCCTGTCAATATGAATCTCTACATGGCGGACGGATCCTGTGTAAAGGCAACCGGAGTCGTTGAGGATGTCCTAGTTAAAGTTGGCAAATTTTTTGTCCCAAACGACTTCATTGTTCTAGACATGCCTGAAGACCGTGTGGTACCAATCATTCTTGGAAGACCATTCTTAGCCACCGCAGGGGCACGAGTTGATTTTAGAAAGGGGCTCCTCACATTCGATATTGGGGAGGAGAGGGTCGAGTTCCGTTTTAATCCCGATATGAATGAGACCACTACCATAAAGAGCGTTAACGAAGGGCCTACCGACCCTCCATGGGTCGGTAACGACCTTTTCCTAAGACCCGAAATGAGCAAAGGAGGTCACACCCACTAAGAAGCATAACGACCCCCCATGGTGGGTCGGTACCGACCATTCTCTGAAAGATCACAACGATGTGGGTGAATTGCACGATACCGAGGCATTCCTTGATCCGGTGGGGTCAATAACGACCCACATACCCTCGGTAACGACTCCTCCTCAAAGTAACAAAGGTAAGTCTTCTTGTTCTTATCCAATTGATTCTGATCATGATCCTTTCTCCTATTCTCATTCTATATTAGATCCTACTGTTAGTCATATGAAGGAGTCAAAACCTCCTTGGTCTTCAGATTTTACTAACCCTGTTGTAGGACTTCCAAGCGTTCTTATTAACGATAGAGGACCAAATATCTTGGAGAGAAGCTTTGAAGCTTTTCCATCTAAGTATGGGGTTTTCCATGATCCCGACATAGCTGCATGGAGGCCGCCTTGATGAGCTACGATAAGTTGTCAAGCTAATGACGTTAAACAAGCACTTTCGGGAGGCAACCCGGTTTTTAGAATAGTTTTATTATTATTTTATTTTATTTTATTTTATTTTATTTTATTTTATTTAGATTAGATTTTTCTAACCTTCCTTAGACTAGGATATAATACTTTTGTTTGAAATGGAATTTTGTGGGATTTTTGCAGGGGGGTCGAGCACGACCGTATCTGGAGAGTCCGAAAATATCCCTTCTCCATTGAGGTTCACCATGATGAGTTCCACCTTTTTCCAAGCTTCCAATAGTGCTTTGTGAGTTTCTTCTTCTTATATCTTTACTTTTTCACATCATTTTTCATGCATGGGGACATTGCATGATTTAAGTATGGGGCAGGGGAAGAAGAAACTTCACATGTTGTACATAATTGAGTCTTTGTTTGTATGCTTGTTTGTTGGTTTGTTTTAATAAAAGAAAAAAATAAAAAAAAATTGAAAAATGTCGAAAAAAATAAATTTGCTTCTTTGTTTTAGGATAGAAGAATGCTTCATGTTAGATGTCCTATGATGAGAACTAATTTTCATGCTTATCATATAATTCCTTTGGCATATTTGGATAGTATAGCCTAAGTCTTGAGAAATTGCTTTTGATTGTGAAAATTGACTTGTGATGAAATTGAGCATATGTGTCTTGAGTAGAAATAATTGCAATCCCACAAATTTTTACCTAGTGAGGAATTTTGGCCTTATAGGGAGAACATAAAAAATCCCTCTTCTTTTCTTGTGTGATTTTCTCTCTTTATGCATCTATCTCTTGTTATTGATATGGTTATCTATTTCTGAATCCGCTATGAGATTTTTCATGCATGTTGATTATGATTAAGAACTTATTTTTTATAAGCCATTTTTTATCCTCTCTTTTACCTACCTTTACAATATCCTCTTTTTGAAGCCAAGTTGAGCCTTAAGCCTTTTATTTTTAGCTCCACAAAATTGATCCCTAGACAAGATAAGCTTGACCCTATCCGGGGATTAGGACTTAGTATTGGTTGTTGTATAATTTTGTTGAGTGAGATTGTTTGGTTCAAGTGTAGGGTAATTATGGGTTGGGAAAAGTTAAAAAATCTTGCAGTT
Organism: Fallopia convolvulus; assembly: GCA_964016875.1. Classification (NCBI taxonomy): domain Eukaryota; kingdom Viridiplantae; phylum Streptophyta; class Magnoliopsida; order Caryophyllales; family Polygonaceae; genus Fallopia; species Fallopia convolvulus. Next base: position 44,522,263 of record OZ024726.1, read on the forward strand.
TATCATGTAAAAGGAGTTTGGTTCCCTGAATGCACTTGCAAAGAAAGAAAGAAAAAAATCGGTACCGATCTCCCATAAGAAAAAAAATGAAGATCATAAGGGAGTAAGAAAAAAAAAGAAAAAGAAAGCAAAGTGTTGAAAGTGAATAATGTGCATGAGCCAAATTTCCTTAATAATTGTAAGCAAGATTAAGTTGGGATATCAAAGGGGTTGAAAGAAGTGGGTTTGAGCATAATATTTGAGTGAGTTTGGTATAAGTTCTTTTATGAGAGTTTTGGCAATGTGTGAGTTTTTAGGAGTCTTTGATTCCCGGATATTATTAGCACCACATGGCCAAATATTTTCCACGCCCATTTGTCTTTACCAAGCCCCATTACAACCCGGCCGAATGAAGTCTTCTATGAAGATTTCATTAAGCCTAAGTTCTTATGATGATTGATGTGTTTTGACTTCTCTAGGTAGAGAGATTGGTGATATAAGTCTCAATGATAAAGTCGATGTTGCATAAAGATTGAGTTGAGAGTTGATATTAATAAGCCTAAACACATGAGAGATGAGTGAAACACATCAAAATCCCTTGTGAGGTTGGATTGTGATTGCTTAAGCTAGAGATTAATACATATGTGATGACGTTAAAATTACTTGTCTATCTTTTCACTTGTGTTTAAAATGTTTTGACAAGGGCTATGCTTGAAAATTGTGTTATTGGTCTTGATTTTGCATGATTATTGCTTGAGGACAAGCAAGTCTAAGTATGGGGTATTTTGATATCCGCTTTTTAGGTAGGTTTTTAGTGTCTAGATAGATTAGATTTAGTTGGTTTTAGTACAATAGTTTTATGTTTTTGAGTCTTTTTGGTTTAGTTTTTGTATTTCCTTGAGATTCGGAAGCTACGCACCTTTTGTGTCATTTTGTAGGAGTTTTTGGAGCTTGGAAGAAGAATTTGGAGCATTGCAAGAGAAGATGAAGATTAAGCTCTCAAGTAAAGTTATTGAAGATCAAGTTTGAGCTTAGAAAGAGATAGAGAATTTCGTTACTAGAACATAGGAAAAAAAATCGAGTCAAACGGAGTTGTAACGAATCTTCTACGCAAGTTTTACTCAAGCACGACCCAACCAAGATTAAAGCTCTCAGGCACGACCCTATGAGGGTCGTGCACGATCCTATTGGGGTCGTGCTAGACCCATGGAGATTACCAAGCCTCAGGACCGACCCTAGGGGGGTCGTGCACGACCCACTTTGGGTCGTGCATGACGCCGACTCTCCCTTATTCCGAGATCTTTATGGATATATTCTATCTTTTATTTTAGGAAGTAGTTTTATCTTGTTTCCTAGTTTAATTAGGGTTCCTTTTCCTCTATAAAAAGGGGGGATCTCTCTAGTTTTTATTATTCGTTCTTTGAGGAGATTAAGGGGAAGACTTGGAAGACAAGTTGTAGAAAATTGTAAGACTTCTTTCTAGTTTATTTGCAATTTTCGGTTTCATTAATCAATCATGTTTGCGTTTTATCTCACCATGAGTGAGTAGTCTTTTTAGATTCTAGGGTTGGGAGAAAACCCAACACAATCATGCATGTCTAAACTTGAATTCATGACTTGAATGTTTGAAAGATCATATCTATCTATCTTGTGCTAAATTCCTTTGCGAAAGTTGAGGCATGTCTTGCAATTAACCTAAAAGAGAAAGTGTAAAGTTGATTGCTTTGACTGGTTCTAATAGGATTATTTGCGAAAGTTGATATTCTAAGGTTGAAGGATAGATAGAAAGTTGTTTAATTTGCGACAGTTGATTGAATAACTTGAATTGTTTGCGACAGTTGACTTTTCTATGATATAGATTGCGTGATAGTTGTGAATTCTTGTTGAAAGCATGTATGGTTGACGTTGTGGTAGCCCTAGCCCTAGGATTGCCTTTTTTATATTTGATTAAAACTTGTTCAATTGCATCGATCTCGACTTACCGTAGGTCGTGTTCGAGCCCCATAGCCCGTTTGTGTTCGTGTGTGTTTTTTTGACCCCCGGATCGACCCTCATAGGGTCGTGCACGACCCTAATCAACTCGATCATGACCTTGTTTTGTTCGTGTTTTCTTGCTTTTCGTAGTTTATCAACTAATCTCTTGACACTATTCTCATTCCCGTGAACGAACCTGACTCCGCTATACTCAGCGGGGTCTTGAATATAAATTTATTTGTTCAAGAAACCCTTCAACTAGTGACATGACTTGCCATACACCAAATTGTAAGGAGTGGTGCGTAGTGGCGTCTTGTAAGCGGTGCGGTATGCCCCAAGTGCATCATCAAGCTTTGAAGACCAATCTTTTCTTGATCGGGATACCGTCTTCTCCAAGATGCTCTTTATTTGCCGGTTTGAGACCTCCACTTGACCACTTTCCATCCGGTGAGATACCCCATACTTGGTCAAAAGAGCTTCAAAGCTCCTCTCAATGAAGTGTGAGCCACCATCACTTATAAAAATTCGGGGGACTCCAAAATGAGGGAAGATGTTTGATTTCATGAACTTGGCAACCACCCGAGCATCAGTTGTTTTTGTGGCAACGGCCTCCACCCACTTGGAGACATAATCAACCGCTACAAGGATGTACTTATATGGACCCGATGAAGGAAAGGGTCCCATGAAGTCTATCCCCCACACGTCAAAAAGCTCGACTTCCAAGATACCAGTGAGCGGATTCTCATTTCTCCAAGTGATGTTTTCGGAACGCTGGCACCCGTCACACCTTGTCACAAACTCATGTACATCTTTGAAAAGCGTTGGCCAATACAAGCCACTTTGAAGAATCTTTGTCGTTGTCTTGAATCCCTTAGCATGGCCTCCCGTTGGTAGAGTGTGGCAATGGCGAATGATGCTCTCAATCTCACCATCCGGAACACAACGTCTAAAGATGTGATTGCTTCCTTGCTTGAACAAGTAAGGATCATCCCAATAGTATTGCTTGACGTCATGGACGAATTTCTTCTTGGCTTGAGGGGTTAAACCCGCCGGAATCTCGCCTCCTACAATATAGTTGGCAAAATCCGCAAACCAAGGGGTCTTCGACCCACGTAAAGCAAGAATAGAAGTAGGGAGAGAAGATAAAGATGGTAGATCATTAGAACTTGAAAGAACCGAAAAGGATGAAGAAGACTTACCTGCTAGACCCTGGGAGAGGGTCGTGCACGTGCCTTTTGGGTCGTGCACGAAGGCTGACTCGAGGGTAGGGGTCGTGCACGACCCTAATGGAGTCATGGCAGGGTCGGTCCTGAGGGAGCCAATCTTTGTTTGGGTCGTGCACGACCTTGAAAGGGTCGGTCCTGAGGCTTCAGTTTCTTCACTAGCCTTGTCTCCATGGGGCTCTTTGTTGCCTTGCAAAAGAGTCCCATCGGGGTGTGTATCATTGATGGGAATTGATCCGCCGAACTCCTGGATATGCTCAAGGGGCAGTCTTGATAGGTGATCCGCCACTAAGTTCTCCGCTCCCTTCTTGTCTCGGATTTCGTGTTCGAATTCCTGCAATAAGAGCATCCAACGAAGCAACCTAGGCTTGGCGTCTTTTTTCGCCATTAGAAATCTAACCGTAACATGGTCAGTATAAACAATCACCTTAGAACCTACTAGATAAGAGCGGAATTTCTCAAAAGCAAACACCACAGTGAGAAACTCTTTCTCGGTCGTGGTGTACTTACTCTGGGCTTCATCAAGCGTCTTGCTTGCATAGTAGATGGCATGAAGCTTCTTGTCCTCCCGCTGCCCAAGAACTGCTCCAATAGCATAGTCACTAGCATCACACATGATTTCGAAGGGAAGTAACCAATCCGGTGATTGCATAATGGGGGTCATCACGAGGGCTTTCCTCAACCTGTAAAAAGCTTCAAGACAGTCTGGAGACATGCTAAACACTGCATCTTTCATTAGTAGGTTAGTCAATGGCTTAGCAATCTTAGAAAAGTCTTGAATAAAGCGTCTATAAAAACCAGCATGCCCCAAGAAACTCCTAACGTCTTTAACGGAGGATGGAGGGGGTAATTTCTCAATGAGCTCTATTTTTGCCTTGTCCACCTCAATCCCGCGTTTAGACACTAGATGTCCTAAAATAATTCCTTCTCTAACCATGAAATGACACTTCTCCCAATTAAGCACAAGGTTAGTCTCCTCACATCTTTTGAGGAATCTAGAGAGATTAGCAAGACATGAATCAAAAGTGGAACCATAAACTGAGAAATCATCCATAAATACCTCCACTATTTCTTCAATCACGTCGGAGAAGATGGCCATCATGCATCGTTGAAAGGTGGCTGGGGCGTTGCAAAGCCCAAATGGCATTCTCCTATACGCAAACGTCCCATATGGACAAGTAAATGTTGTCTTCTCCTGATTATCGGGGTGAATGGGAATCTGCCAAAAACCACTATAGCCATCCAAATAGCAAAAGTAATCGTGTTAGGCTAAGCGTTCTAGGACTTGCTCAATGAAGGGGAGTGGAAAATGATCCTTCCTAGTGGCACTATTAAGTTTCCTATAGTCTATGCACATTCTCCACTTAGTGGTGGTCCTAGTTGGAATCAACTCCCCTTTTTCATTTTCAACAACCGTCATTCCCCCCTTTTTAGGAACTACATGTACGGGGCTAACCCATTTACTATCGGAGATAGGAAATATGATACCGGCATCTAACATTCTAAGAATTTCCTTCTTCACTACCTCTTTCATGTTAGGGTTTAGCCTACGTTGATGCTCAATAGTGGGTTTATGATCATCCTCCATATAACTTCTATGCATGCACAATGAGGGTGAAATACCACTAAGTTCCTCTAATGAATAACCTATGGCTTTCCTATGGGTCCTAAGCACATCAAGCAATTTTTTCTCCTCTTCCATACTCAAGTTAGCATTAATAATAACAGGAAGAGTAGAATTAGGACCAAGAAAAGCGTACCTCAGGGAGTCGGGGAGCTCCTTAAGCTCGGGAGTAGGTTCGGGCAAGCTAACTTCTTCCTCATGCTCTGCCTTAAGTGCTTCCAAGTCAAGATGGGGCTCCTCACCCATGTCCAGAAGGGCCGTGCACGACCCTGGGAGGGTCGGTCCTGAGACCCTAAGATCGTGTGGTAGAGGATCCCAATCCAATAATTTCTCTGTTGGGTTGTTGCACTCAATGTAGTCAGAGCGTGTGTATAGCATCTTGACCTCCTCTTGATTTGACTCCTTCACGGTTGGGTTGAATCGGAATTCAACCACTTCTTCTCCGATGTTAAAGGTGAGAAGACCGTTCTTGACATCAATGATGGCTCCTGCTGTGGCTAAGAATGGCCGTCCGAGAATAATGGGTACCACGGGATCTTCAGGCATCTCCATCACTATGAAATCGTTGGGCACAAAGAACTTCCCAACTTGAACCGGGAAATCATCTACCACTCCCGTTGGCTTGAAACACGACCCATCCGCCATGTATAGCCTCATGTTGACTGGTACTAATGGTCCCATGTTGGTCTTGGACCAAATTGAAAGTGGAAGCAAACTCGTACTAGCACCTAGATCACACAAAGCCTTGAAACGGTAAGCTCCAATACCAATTGTAATAGCAAACTTACCTGGGTCGCCTAGCTTCTCGGGAAGCTCCAACGATCTCACCTCATCTGTTAATTCCGACATAGATCGCTTCCTAGATAAAATCTCCTTCAAGAATTTAGTATAAGAAGGCATTTCATTCAAAGCCTCAGCGAAAGGAATGGAAAGATTTCAGCCTTGAAGCAACTTAACAAAGCGCTTAAACTTACCTTCCGTCGAGTCCTTGGATTTCTTAGAAGGGAAAGGAAGTACCTTAGATCGGGATTGAATAGAAGTAGAAGGGTTAGAAGACTTACCTGGCGAAGGGTGGTCGAGCTCGACCCTTAAAGGGTCGATCGCCTCTTCTTCCTCATTAGTAGCATCCTCAGGAACGAACCATGAGGGGGTCGTGCACGACCCTAATGGAGTTGTGACAGGGTCGGTCCTGAGAGGTCCAACCTCCGTTGGGGTCGTGCTCGACCCTCACAGGGTCAGTCCTGAGGCTTGTTCCTCCTCTTTATACTTGGTTGGCTCGGGCAACTCCTTGCCATTCCTTAGGTGCATGGCTCGGACTTCACCATTTCTTGCTTGGCCTCTAGGATTCTCGTCGGTGCGGCCCGGGAGTTGTCCATGAGGTCTCGGGATTTGAGTAGCTAGCTGGACAAGTTGGGAATCGACGTTCTTCCTCCATGAGTCAAATTCTCCCTACCTTGCATGAACACCTTTCATCTCGGCTCGTACTCCATTGATCCCGGTCTGGACTCCACTGATCTCGGCTCGAACGCCATTAATTCCTTCTTGCAGCCCTTGCACCCATTATGATGGCTCTTGATAGCCCGAAGGACGGTAGGGAGGGGGATGTTGCTCTTGTTGAGGGGGTTGCTTGTATTGGTCATAATTGGGATTGCCCCAAGATGGTTGATCATTGTTCCTCCCTGCATAATTGTTTTGGTTCCTATAGGAACCTCTCATGTAATTTGCCTCCTCATAAGCCTCGACGGCTCGTACTTGCTGCAAGTTAGTGCAATTGGAAGTAGTATGGGCATAAGACCCGCATTCTTCACAAGATTGAGAAGATTTAAAGTAACTTACTTGCTTTTTCAAACGGTTGATCTCATCTTGCATGAATTGGAACTTCACATCCCGATCAACCACATCGGATTATGGTTCATACAGCTTCCTCTCCGTCGGCTTAGCTTGTTGGGTACCGTACATGGCTTCATAATTGGTTAGCTTATTTAATAACGCCCATGCCTCATCTGGAGTCATCTCAATGAACCCACAATCAGTGTGAAGGTTAATGCGATCCTTCGTAGCCGCATGGATGCCTTGAAAGAAGATCTCTCGGAGAACATAGGGAGGTTGCCCATGGGTAGGGCATTGGCGAAGAAGCTTTTGGAATCGTTCCCATGTCTCCACAAGCGTCTCGTTTGGAAGTTGATGGTAGGAGGTGATGCGCTTCCTAAGCTCCGTTGTTTTTTCCAGTGGAAAGAACTTGGTCATGAATAAATCATGCAATTCTTTCCACGATGTAATAGACCTTGGTGGCAAGCTCTCCAACCAACTTAAAGCTTTTCCTGTAAGAGACCACTTAAAAGCCTTCAAGAGAACATATTCAAGTGCGACATTATCAGCAGCAATAGTATCGCATAAATCAATAAAGTTCTTAATATGTTCCATGGGACATTCAGTGGGTTTCCCTTCAAATTTAGAACGCTTGATTAAGGATACGAAATGAGATTTAATCTCAAAAGTGCGGTAGATCTCCGGGAGCACTATCACCGATTCGGGCACCCTCAGTTCTGGGTGCATGTATTGCTTGGCATTCCTTGGGATAGCGTCTAGTCGCTCCCGAAGTCGCTGCGCAGCTACAGCCTGAGCGTCTCGGTCCGCTTGAAGTTGCCGTGCAACTGTAGTTGCAGCGCCTCTGTCCGCTTGCATGCGTTGCATCAGAGCGCGGAGTTCCTCCATTTGTCGAGCAAGAGTCTCAGCATCGGCCATTGCTTGTTGTTCTCTCAAACGTCGATGGAAGGATCTCTCGGGCTCGCTGTCGTAGTCTATCCCAAAGGTTCTCTGGGAAAAACTAGATGGCATACACTGCGACCAAAGACAAAGAAAACAAAATTTAAAAACAACAACAAAAGGTAAGGGCTAGTCCCAAACCCATAAATCAACTAAACTAGGCACTATTGCTCACTCCCCGGCAACGGCGCCAATTTGTTGAAGGGTTTCTTGAACAAATAAATTTATATTCAAGACCCCACTGAGTATAGTGGAGTCAGGTTCGTCCACGGGAATGAGAATAGTGTTGAGAGATTAGTTGATAAACTACGAAAAGCAAGAGAACAAAAAAAGGGCTAAGGGTCGAACACGGCCTTGGTGCGGTCGAGATCGAATCAATTTAATGATTTTTAATCAAATATAAAAAGGCAATCCTAGGGCTAGGGCTACCACAACAACAACCATACATGCTTTCAACGAGAATTCACAACTATCATGCTATCTAGATCATAGAAAAGTCAACTGTCGCAAACAATTCAAGTTATTCAATCAACTGCCGTAAATTAAACAACTTTCTTATCTATCTTCCAACCTAGGAATATCAACTTTCGCAAATAATCCTATTAGATCTAATCAAGCAATCAACTTTACACTTTCGCTTTTAGGTTAATTGCAAGATATTGCCTCAACTTTCGCAAAGGATTGGATGCTGATAGCTTGCATATAGGTAGTGTTTAGAATGCATGTTTCCGTTTCTTTTGCGTTGTTTTAGGTAGTTTTAGTTAGTGTCTTAGAGTGTCTAGGAGTTTTGGGTTTTTGCACTTGTTCTATGTTGTTTTACAGGTCTTAAAGTGAACAAGTGTGAAAGGAATGGAAACCGGGGAAAGAGCGCTTGAATTCGGGCCATCCGTTGAAGTTGCTGTTTTAACACCTCTGTCATGCAAGGGTTCGTTCGGGAGCTATAGTAGTCCGATGAAGATGAGTTTGGCATCATTGGAAAGCTAATCCAAAGATATACAATTCATGCTTTACTCCGAGTCCAAATTCCAACTCGGAGTGAGTCAAAACAGCCCCCGAAGTGTGACCTGATTTCTGAATCGAGGTGCTGGCGGTACCCGCCGCCAACCCAGCGGCGCCCGCCGCCCCTGACCGCCGCGGAGACCTTTACTTGCCACGTGTTTTATTTCTATTGGTCCTTTTTTATCATTATTATTCCGAGATATTATATTTTTGGGATATAGTTTTAGACCTAGTTTGATATATTAGGTTTTAGAGAGTTGCATCTCTCATTCATACACTATTATCATATTTTCTTTCAGAGTTTTGAGCCTTTCATGTAGAACTAAGCCCTTTGCTTAGTCAGACAATTGAAGCATCGTTTGAATTAAAGTTGTGAGATTTCTAATTCCTTATCTATTGCTTGGGTTTAATCTTATCTCTTGCTTGAATGTTTATGATTTATTTCAACAGGTTCTAGCCTACTCAACTAGGGTTTGTTGTTGTAGAATCTATTGCTAGATCTAGAGTGTTACTGGTTGAGCATCTCTAGATTGAAGTAGCAGCTGCATCGTACTAGTATCTGGTTGTGCTAGTCTTATGCAGAAGAGATTTGATTTACATTCTAGGGTAAAAGCTGGTTGTTTTATGCTAGAATTGTATCCTATTATATTCCTATCCTTACTGCTGCTATTAAACTGAATCATTGATGGTTTCATGGTTGTTTAATTAGTTAGATCTAATAGTATCTGTTTGTGTTGTTAGTTACAATTGAAAAGGAATTGGAAAATCCATTGCATGAGATATTGAGGTGAAATCAATGATCAACTTGTCATTCGATTGTGGATATTTGTTTGCCTAAGCTATCTTCCTAATTATTGTTTTTCATAATCTTTTATTGCTTTGTTAGTTTTGCATTCTTAGATTTAGTTTAGTTCATAAACCCCCTTTTACTCTAATTGTCAGAAAATTCACATAAAAAGATAAATCAACCTCCCTGTGGATTCAACCCGGACTTCCTAAAGACTACGGTTCTTAGTTAGTTTGGATTCTTTTGCATAGCCGTGATTTGTACGACCATTTCACGCCTATCAGATGCGTAGCCATGACTTCCAAGCTTGGTGTGTCATCGAAGTAGGGAACTTCGAGGTAGACCCAAACATTCGCAATGAATTCACCAAATGGGGACCGAACGAATGGAAGTGCATGGAAGCAAACCTCAAAGCCAAACAATATCTTAAGAATGCCATGTCAGTGCAAGACTGCGATGGATAGCAAATATCGAGACGGCCAAAGAGATGTGGGAAGCCATCCAGCAAATGCACATTGGGAACTCTGACCTCAGAGAGGACCTCCAGATGAACGCCAGAAGGGAGTTCTTCAACTTCCAAATGGATATGGGAGAATCAGTCTAAAGCTATCAGTCCTGCTTTGAGGCATTGTGCACCAAGCTCACCGGGCTTGGGATCACAAAAGAAGAAATCACCGACAAGATGAAGGTCCAACAACTTTTCAATAGCCTAACTGGTGAATAGGCAAATGAAGGAACCATGTTCAAGGAGAACCCTGAAAATAGAAATCTCATGCTTCACCGGGTCTTTGGGAAACTGGTGGGACATGAGAAAAGAAAACAAGATGACAAAGAACAAGAAAAGGGGCACAAGGGAATTGCCTTAAAGCTGGAGAAAATGCTGAAATCCGTCCAAGAGCAACACGAAGACTCTAAGGAAGAAGAAGACGAGGAACTTGTCCTCATTACAAAGGCCCTTCGTTCCTTTACAACAAAGGAAAGTTCAAAAAGGGATATGTGAACTCACAAAAGGGTCAAAGTTCTCAGAGAAAGCCAGCAGCGAAGGACCTCTCGGATGTTACGTGCTATAAGTGCTACAAGAAAGGCCACTTCGCAAAAGAGTGTCCTCAGGGAATTGATGGCAGAAAGCAAGGGAAGAGGGCCTACATCGCCACCTGGAGCGATGATGAGGACGAGGATCCCGAGTCCTGGGCACTCCCAGATATGTGCGCGATGGACATTGGAGAAACCACTAGGGAACAACCCAGTGAGGTAACCACTGAAAATATTCTCGAGTCATTATCCAACTATGAGAAACCTGAAGTGTTAAAATTACTCTCTAGTATTGTTAAGGATAACATAAAATTACAAAAGAAGCTAGATGAGTTGGAACACAAAAATGCTGAGTTAGTTGGGCTGGAATCCTGCTCCAATTGTGTAAAATTAGTAGACAAACTTCACTCTTATGTGTCCCACATAGTGGATCTTGAGGATGAGATTAAGACCCTAGAGAGTGACAAAAATAAGTTCGTTCAAAACCTGAGCAAGGGAAATGAGAGTCCTGAAGCCTCTAGTTCCCAAATCAAATTTGTCCCAGCCAAACATGAGATTGGGTACAAGCTTGAGGGCCCAAAGAAAGGGAAGTCTCCTCTTAACGAACAGGAGATAAGTGAGTGTAGGGCCCTAGAACTTCAATGTGAGAAACAAAAGAATGCTCATCTAGAAGAAAAAAATCGGGTTTTGGAAAGTGGAGTGAGTGGAGAGAAGGACTATTACACTGGGAAATGAGAGTCATGAGGCCTCTAGTTCCCAAATGAAATTTTTCCCAGCCAAACATGAGATTGGGTACAAGCTTGAGGGCCTAAAGAAAGGGAAGTCTCCTCTTAACGAACAGGAGATAAGTGAGTGTAGGGCCCTAGAACTTCAATGTGAGAAACAAAAGAATGCTCATCTAGAAGAAAAAATTCGGGTTTTGGAAAGTGGAGTGAGTGGAGAGAAGGACTATTACACTGGGAACACTGGACACAAGATTTATGTCCAGATAGCCAAGGGAAACGGGTCAAGAGTCTATAACAAGGAGGCTATGGATAGGAACAAGATCCAAAGACCTCATCCCAAGTACTACTTGGGAGAGTACTATAAAACTTGTTGGACTTGTGGTGCACATGGGCACTACAAGGAAAGTTGTCCCAAGGCTGAATCTCAAACTCAAAGAAACCATAAACATTGGAACAGGCAAAACCAAAAATCAAAAGAACATGCTAGAGGTCCCAACCATAGGAACTCACGCGATAGGAACATTGCTGACTATGTTGTGTTTAAGACTATCTTTCCTTGTAAGGGACCAGGCAAGAGTCATCTTGCCTGGTCACCAAAAACTAACTTTTCTTGTAGGTGGCAGTGAGGGGGAACATCACTTGGGTCATTGACAGTGGTTGTTCAAACCACATGACGGGGAACAAAGACAACCTCACCTCACTGCACACACAAGCCGAAGGAGGTCACATGTCCTTCGGTAACAAGAACAAAGGAGAAATCATAGGAACATGGGAAGTACTACTCAACAAGTCAATCAAGATCAGCAATGTCAATTTGGTAAAGGATCTAGGATACAATCTCTTGAGTGTATCTCAGATATGTGATCAAGGGAACAACGTTGTCACCTTCGACTCAGAAGAATGCCTGGTCATCAACAAGAAAACCAACAAAGTCATTCTAAGAGGAAGGAGGTCCAACAATGTTTATGTGGTAGACACAAATTTTGAACCACCAAAGAAGTTATGCCTCGCGAGCTCCCATGATAATACGGCTCTACTTACAGGACCTGGTCGTTGGCCTCCCTCCAACATTGAGGGAGCCAAAATGTGTGAAGCATGTGTCTGTGGCAAGCAAACCAGGAGTTCCTTTAAACCAAAAGGGGTGGTAAGCACAACAAGACCCTTGGAGCTAATTCACATGGACCTTTGTGGTCCCATGCAAACGGCCAGCTATGGTGGAAAAAGGTACATGTATGTGTTAATTGATGATTTTTTGAGATTTACATGGGTTATTTTCTTGAGATCCAAATCAGATGCATTCAAGGAGTTTGAGCCCTTCATCAAGAGAATGGAAGTTAGCATGGGATTAAAGCTCAAGTCCCTTAGATCTGATCATGGAACTGAGTTCAAGAACTCAGAGTTCCTAAAATTTTGCGACGATAATGGCATATCCCACAACTTCTCAGCTCCCCGCACTCCTTAGCAAAATCGAGTTGTGGAAAGAAAGAACAGAACCTTGGAAGACATGGCTCGCACAATGATACTTGAGAGTGGAGTTCCCGAAAGCTTCTGGGCCGAAGCAATCTCCACAGCTACCTACATTCTAAATCGTGCTATGATTCGTCCCATGATCAAGAAAACATCATATGAGTTGATCAAGGGAAGAAAGCCCAACATCTCCCATCTCAGGACCTTTGGGTGGAAGTGCTTTGTCCAAAACAATGGCAAAGACAACCTTGGGAAGTTCGATCCAAGGAGCGACGAAGGGATCTTTCTGGGATATTCCTCTCAAAGCAAAGCGTACAGAGTCTACAACAAGAGAACCAAGAAGATAGAAGAAAGCATTCACGTCGTCTTCAACGAATAGTCAGTGAATATGAGAACAGAATCCAAAGGAAAGGGAACTCTGTTCAAGTTGGTTAGACAAGAGGAGGACAACGATGATGATGAGCCGAGAATGCAAGATGAGGACTATCCAAGTAGGAACAATGCCCCACCTCCAGGGAACGACGAAGGAGGTCAAGATTTCACTGATCAAGACTCCTTCGAAGTCCCTTCCACAGCAGAGGAATCTCAAGATGCATCCAACTCTCTTGTTCCTCAAAATGAGACATTGCCAGAATCTAGTGTTCAATGGGAACAACGAGGGAACAATGAGGACAATCCTGAAGAAACACTTAGTGAAGAAGTTGAGAACAACTACTCCCATGAAGAAGAGGAAACCGAAGTTGCAGATGAAGAAAATACAAGGGAACATATTGATGTCCCACACATTCGCACAAGGAACTATCACCAAAAGAGGGACCATCCCATCGACAACGTCATCACTCCCTATGACAAAGGTGTATAGACTCGTTCATCTCTCAACAACTTCTGTGCCTTCCATGCCTTTGTCTCACTGGTGGAATCCAAGAGCATCAAGGAAGCTCTAAAAGACCCAGACTGGATTCAAGCCATTCAAGAGGAACTCCACCAATTCGAGAGAAACAAAGTATGGAAACTGGTTCCTAGGCCCAAGAACAAGAATATCATAGGAACTCGATGGGTCTTCAGAAACAAGCTTGATGACACTGGGGCAGTGGCTAGGAACAAGCCCCGTGTGGTTGCTCAAGGATACAGGCAAGAAGAGGGAATCGACTACAATGAGACCTTTGCACCAGTTGCAAGAATTGAAGCCATTAGAATCCTCATAGCCTATGCCGCCCACAAGGGATTCAAGTTGTATCAAATGGATGTCAAGACGGTGTTCCTAAATGGGCATCTCAAAGAAGAAGTCTATGTGGCACAACCACCCGGTTTTGAAGACGAGAACTTCCCAAACCATGTGTACTTCTTGGATAGGGCTCTATATGGTCTCAAGCAAGCTCCCAGGGCGTGGTACGACAAGTTTGCTCAATTCCTTTTATCTCATGGATACATTCGGGGTTCCATAGGCAAAAATCTTTTTGTTAAGAAAGAATCTAAAGATATCTTAATTGTCCAAGTATATGTTGATGACATTGTATTTGGGGCTACTAATGAACTTCTTGTTGAAAAGTTTAAGAATTTGATGAGTAGCGAGTTTGAGATGAGTCTCATAGGGGAACTCACGTTCTTCTTGGGACTCCAAATATCTCAAACCAAGGAGGGAACAAGGATCCATCAACAGAAGTACATCAGAGAGATGCTAGTAAAATATGGGATGGAACATGTCAAGCCTATCGACACTCCCATCTCACCCAACTCAAGGCTCAACGCAGATGAAACAGGTATAAGTGTGGATCAAAGGAACTTTCGGGGTATGATCGGATCCCTTCTCTAATTAACTGCGAGTAGACCTGACATTATGTTTTTAGTGTGCCTGTGTGCGCGCTTTCAAGCTAACCCTAAAGAATCACACCTAAAAGAGGTGAAGAGAATTTTCAGGTACCTCAAAGGGAACGACAACTTGTGCCTCTGGTATACAAGGAACAGTTCCCTTGAGCTTGTTGCATACTCAGATGCAGACTTCGCTGGGCACTTGGTAGATCGAAAGAGCACCTCTGGAATGGCCCAATTCCTGGGATCATGCTTAGTCTCAAGGGGATCAAAGAAGCAAAACTCAGTGGCACTCTCCACAGCAGAAGCTGAATATGTGGTTGCCGCCTCATGCTGTTCCCAGGTTCTATGGCTTAAGTACCAACTTCAGGATTACGATATGTCTTTTGGCCCAATTCTCATAAGGTGTGATAACACAAGTGCCATTAACATTTGTAAACATCATGTGCATCATTCTCGTTCTAAGCATATAGACATTAGGCATCACTTCCTATGTGATAACGTGGAACATGGGAACATCTCTATGGAACACTGTAGAACTGAAGAGCAAATTGCGGACATTCTCACTAAAGCTTTAGACAGATGTCCCTTCCAGCATCTCCGGATGCTTCTAGGGATGATAACTCTAAAATGAACAAGTCCCTGTTTGTTATTCCCTCAATGCTTGGCTAGTTTATATTGAAATGCATGATAGGAAACACTAGGGACAACCGCTTTCATTTTGCCATATTACTAGTCTAGAGCTTTTGATGTACTTTTTGGAACTTTATCTCTTTTGGCCCAAAATGATCAACTAGAGTTCCCCTTAACCCTCATTACAAGCCACTATGACGGTTGATCATAAAACCAACCCTTAGTCGAGAACTAGACAAACGCTTCTCATGAGCCCAACATTTTGTCCCTTTATCGAGTTGTAATTGTCTGGCTCCCTTTTGAGTTTCCTAGCTTCACAAAAGAACTTGAGTGTGAGTTCCCCTGACCACTCCACTCATGACTGGCCTTGTAAAATATCATGGGAACTGGTGTGCAAAACGATCACAAGCAACGGAACTCGGGTACTTTTGGTAAGTTGAATTGTCGCTTGGGAAACGAGAAATTGTGTCAGAATTCAAAGCGATAAGAGCCAAGTATTTGAAACGTTTGAAGTGACTTCCCATGAAGAAAGCGACGCGTGTCACGAGCGTGCTAAAGGATTTGAAACGACTCTCCGAATCTATTGGTTGATGGTTATCGAGGAAATTTTCCTTTCCCTTTCTACCCCTCTCCTCGTCTCACATAAAAACCCCTCTATTGCCATTTTTGGGACCTTCTTCAACCTTCTCCTTTGCAACTCCTTTTTTTCTGCAACTTTCTTCCTTCCCAAAACAAGAAAACCTCCAAAAATTCTCATCCATGGCACATGTCCATCCAGACCACTGTATCTGTGAATGGATCGAAACCAGCTCTAAAACCCTTTTCATTACCATGCTTCGAGAAGCGGATAATGAAAAGGATTCTGCTCTTCGTCAAACCCTCTACAAAGCCCTCCATGATTATGTCCTCCCTCACATCCACCAAGAACGATCGGGTGTCTCGTCCCTTGAGTACGAGATACTAGGTCCGGCTCCCTCCCTTCCGGCGGCGCAAACCCTAGCGCCTCCTTCTACCACCACTTCTCAATCTCTTCCTCCACCATCTTCTTCCTCCCAACCACCTCGTATTCTTCTCACCATCTCTTCCCAAATACCTCCTTCCACCACCGGGACCACTATCGTTGATAGCTTTGGCCCCGACTCTCCAAAATCCAAACCCAAATCCCTGAAACGCAAAGGCCTCAAATCCTCTTCTTCTGATCTTCCCAAAAAGAAGAAGAAGAAATCCTTTCTCAACATCGACGAGGTTCTCAATCTCTCTCACCCAGACTCCTACAAAATACCTTCTCCTCCACCTCCCCCACCTCAAACCCTCTCCAAAACTCATCCCATCCCTGGGAACACCAGTCCCAAAGACTCCATCCCCACTTCCTCTTCTCTCCCCACCATTGAAGAAACATCCAATCCACCCCCTTCTTCTACAATCCCTAAAGATCCCACACCACCCACCTCTCTCAAAACCAAATCCCCCTCCCCTCAAAAATCGCCTACATAAATCGCCTCCTTGTTCTCTCGCCGAAATCTCCTCCTCTCCCTCTCCGGCAAAGGAACCAGTCAACCTCGACTCCGACGAGGACTCCTAGCCAATAGCGGAGATCTCTCGGCGGAAGTCTACAATGACAGCTCCCATTGTCATGGGAACTGCCGAAGAAAATGCTCGTCTCGACGCTCTCGAGGGCGAGCTCCGCGCAAAGATCTCAAGGCCTGAGACACGACCTACCGAAATCGGCGCCCTCAAAGACGCCACTCCTACTGAGGGAGAAA
Source organism: Fallopia convolvulus (assembly GCA_964016875.1). NCBI lineage: Eukaryota > Viridiplantae > Streptophyta > Magnoliopsida > Caryophyllales > Polygonaceae > Fallopia > Fallopia convolvulus. The sequence continues at coordinate 44,539,044 of OZ024726.1, forward strand.
GGGTCCAAGAACAAGGGTCCTCAGCCCACACTGATCTGGCAGATGATGAAGAAGACAATGAGGATCTGGGGCTGTCCTCCGAAGATGAAGGGAACTCGGATGGTGGAGCACCCACCGAGGTTCTTGACGAAGGGGCCTGGAAAAGCAATATGCTCAGGCCCTCGCCGAAGATGATCAAGGACGCCAGATGGTAGTGTCTAAGGGAGCTCCTCTGGCAAAGGAACCTCCTCTCTTGCTCAAATCGACTGTCTCCCCCCAGCAGAAGAGAAAGGTTGCGGCCTCCAGGGGGAACACGAACAACAAGAAGAAGGGGAAGGGCACAGAATCTAAGAAGGTTCCTATCACCGAGGACCGCAAGCTCATTCCCCCACTCATCCTTACTAAGTCACAACTCCAAGAACAAGGGCTTGGGGAACTTTCGGACCTCATAAAGGCCCAAGTGTGGGAACACGTGTGCGACGCTGCTATGATTGTCGACCGTGCTCAGGTGCGCCTCTTCTACAACAATTTCATCATCCATGTCGAGGACACCAAGGGAACTCTCTCCCTCCAAGGCGACGATTATGTCTTCACCTCCTCCTCTATTCGCCATCAGCTGCACGTCCCTATTAAGGGCTTGAGTGTTGTTCCCATCAAGAACTGGGGCGAGTTCGACAAAGATGTCATCTACAATGACATCTATAAAGGTCGTGTTCCTGAAACTGGCACCCCTACTCACAACCTCTCCCACATTGGCAAATTGGCTCACTAGTTCATCATAACGGTTGTGATCCCTCGGTAGGATAAGCGTCACCAACTCATCATTCAAGACGCTATTCTTCTCTACCATTTTCTCCACCGAATGCCCATCAACCTCCCCTGCATCATCTTTGGGCACATGGAGAAGTGCATGGTCTCTACCTCTCACTCCTTGCCATATGCCGGCCTAGTCAAAAAGCTCATGGTCAAGGAAGGCTTGTATGATGATACAAAGGAGGAAGTGACCATTGGAAGGGAACTGGACCTCTCTGTGGTCCAGAAGATGCGTCACTCTGAGCAACTTGAGGATCAACGGACTCTTCCCTCCGGTGATGGCCCTAATGTTGGGAACAATCCAGTGCTCTTGCACATCGCAACAACACTTGAGAACATGGCGGGGACTCTTCAGAATATCCTATCCGTCATGACCCAGCTGCGTGACCACATGCTCCCCAGGGCTCCATGATCTTTCCCTTTTCTTATCCTTAGCCCATTTTCTCCTCTCCATATGTAATTAGTTCTTTTTGTACATCCTATGCTTAAGTAATATAAATGGCTTTTAGTTTGATTGTGTGTTCCCTTCTTCCTTACTTATGTTTTTCTGTTTTCAATGATGCCAAAAGGGGGAAGGACAAAATGTGTGAGATGAGCCATGTTATGAGTTGTCTTAGAATATGCTTTTGCTAAGGGGGAACTAACGCATAAAATGCTAAGTAAGAACTTATTGTTTCATGGAAGTGGATCTCTAGGATCTCACATAGGAACTCTGTTGCATTGCATGTCATGCTTTCACACATCGAAATACTTGGTTATTTTGTGATGGGTTTGTCATCATCAAAAAGTGGGAAATTGTTGGGACGGTGTTGGGAACTCTAGTTCCAAACATCCGAACAACGAGACATGTCTCCAGTTTTGATAATGAAAAACGCCATATGGAAACTAACGTGTTTAATTCAAGTATTTCAAGGGAACACCAGGTCTACCGAAGAATCTCCAAGAACGCAAGAAGAACGAAGGAATACATAATAGCGAGCTCCTATCAAAGGAACTCTGGAGAGATTAGTTCCCATCGCATGGGAACTCACATGTGCAAACAAGACCACTAAGCGCAAATCAAGGGATCCTGTCTCAGACAAAATAAAGGCTCAGTCTGAGGAACAGACTGAATTGAGTGATCCAACGGCCCGATTGAATCTCAAAGTTGACTCTATTCAAATAAAGTCACATGTGAAGGATAAAGACATGGCGTGCAAGACAAAGGGCATTTCGGACACAATGAAAGTCAAGATTGTAGCCTAAGTAAGAATGAGTATAAAGCCAAATGAATAGTGCCTGGAATAGGTACTTCTCTCAGAACACAAACTCAATCTCTAAGAAAGAAAGAAAGAAAGAAAGAAAAGAGAAGAGAAGTCCCCGGCGGCGAGTGTTTGATCTTGACGATGGCGAACCCAAGTTCCTAGGAGTTAGGGAACTACGACGTTGAGCTCATAGTGTAAGGTTCCGCTGCCTTGGGAACTTCCTAACCGCTTGTTCCCAAGCTCTTGCTCACACTTAACGATCCAACATATCCGTCCATTCATCCGTAAATCGAAGAGGATCGAATCTCTTTGGCTGTTTATGCCTCAAAACAAAGAAAAAGTATTCTTTTATTGTATTTTGTCGAAAAAAATTGTTTTCATATTTAGCACATGCTTAATTTGAGGGAATCAACTATGATGGTTTCCTGAAAAGACCATAGATTGTGGTTGGTTAGGTTTTTATTTTTTCATTATCTATTCATACTTGATAATGACCATATTTTCGTTGATACAATTCCTCAGTTCAACTTTCGGTATTCCATTTCAATTTCAGTGTTCTAATTAAATTTTAAATACCAAATTAATAGTAATTTTTTTTAGAATTCATATTTATATTGTAAAGGACAGTATACATGCGTGTGCAAATTTGTATCTTAAAAACAATATTATAAAATTTAAAAAAAATAAAATGATTGATTTTAGTATAAAATATTAAATTTTTAATTTTTAAAAATTATATTATATGACTTTCAAGTTAAAAATTTACACACATATGTATATAGTTGTTTACAATATAATGATAAAAAATTTAAAAAAATTATATTAATTTAATATCTTCTCTATCTATTTTTTTAATACAATAGGTAAGAATTAGGTTGTTCGTCTATTATGGGGCCAGCTTAGATCATCCATACAGATGATTTTACAAAAATCCTTCAGGAAGCATGGTTAGATCCAGAAGCTTTCGGTCTTGAGGGATTTTTCCTTGCATGAGCCGGAGTTGAACTGTGGTGGAGGAGAGCCAAAGCGTCCCCCGGGAGATAGTCATGAGTTGCCAGGTAGTCTGCAGCCTGATTACATTTCTTGTAGCAATTGTATATCCTGAAAGAAGAGAAATGACTTATAAAATTTTTGACGTCTTGTATAATCTTCATGATTTCCTAAGGTATTCTCCAAACGTTTTTAAGTATATTGATGATAAATAAATTGTCTCCTTCAATGATCAAACTTTTGAGATTAAGATTGGCAACCATAAGCATACCCTCAAGCATGGCTAAGGCTTCGGCATGGAGTATAGAGGTTGCATGAATTCTGCTCCTATTGAGAGTAATTACCTTCCCACATGAGTTCCGTAAAATAAAGGTCGTAAAAGAGGATCCATCACTGATGAAACCCGAAATAAACCGACGCTAGAAGACAAGAAACGAGAATACTTTTATTCGACTGTGCAAACACTTGCTTTTTATTTATATCTTTAATGTGAGGTTACAGATTGCGGGATTATGAGTAACGAGATTACAAACTACGAAGTTACAGATAGAATATGCCCTAGATCTCTTTTAGAGTATTCGAGATCTCGATCTAACAAGGCTCGTGATCTCCTAGCCTCGATGAGGTTCTACCGCCAGCGAGTTGTTTAGCGTGCTCCAGTAGCGAGTTTGAGCAGCTGATTTATAGTGTGATGGTTGAAGAATGCGAAATGGTGCTGCGAGATCTCTGATAGGAGCGAGGATTCTTTAGGGTGACTTGAAGTCTTTTTATGGACCTCCACTTGGTTGTAGCATGGTTTTAGCGATGTTTCAACAAGTCGATCTTCAACGAGCAAGATAGTTCTTAAGTTCAAGATGTTTTTTGACCCGTTGCTACCTACGAGGTTCTTCTCTATTTATAGGGATTTGAGGAGTCGAATTTTAGTGCTCGTCCGATGTGGGACGCCCGAGATCGAGCCCTTTGATTAGTCAATTGTGAGGCAGCTGGTCATTGGTTAAAGGAGCGGTGGTTGCTGCGTGGTTAGATGGGGCGGGGGTGTCAGCTTTTGAGCGACGAGGCTTAGACCTCGCTGCCGAGGTTCCAAGACCTCTCAGAGGTAGGGTTTCGTTGTTTTTTCAAGATGGGTGTGGCAATGGGCCTCTAGTTTAACATCGGGGAACCCGTAAAGACTCATTTTTTCCCTGTGCTCTGGTCCCATCTCTTATTCCGCTATTTTGCGCACCATCACAACCCCATGGCCTGGGGGTCTCGCCCCGAGGACCGCATGCCATATACATGCGACGTGCGGTCCCACCTTTTTTGCGAGGCCTTCTTTCACGAATTTGTCTTTTGCGAGGCTTTCTTTTGTGAGGCTTTCTTTTGCGAGGCTTGATACTTGGGTTTTTTCCTTCGTTTATGTGCTTGATGATTTCAGGGCCTGTTCTCCTGCATTTCGTTAATGGGCCTCTAGGGTGGATTAGGCCAATTAAGTTCCTTTGGGAGTGGGGAGACGCCCAAGTCCGTTTTTTTATAAAAAGCGTCTCCTCTACGCCTCATCTTCATCTTCATCTTCTTCAGGCACGTTTTTTCTCTCTTTTGCTCTTTTGACCTCCGACGAGCAGTCGACGGTTTCTCGATGGTTTCTTGACAGTTTCCAGCGACAGCATTGCCTCCTCCGCGCAAATCTTCAAATAAGTAAGTGCCCAACTCCTTTCTAGCGTTTTTGACATTCTCCTCCTTCTCTTGTCATTTCGTGCCCTAGCGAGAGACGGTCGTCCTCTGGCATTTCGCGTCGGTGTCACGGCGGTGAAACAGAGGGGTCGAGGGCGGAGCTGAGGTTTCGGCAATGCCCCTGATTCTCTTTTTGGCGCTCTTTTTTCTTTTTCTCCGCTTCGTGCCCTAGCAGGAGGCGGTGGCGTTCTGGCGTTTCACGCCGGCGTCACAACGGCGAAACGGAGGGGGCGAGGGCGGTGTTGGTGGTTATGGTGGTGCTCTCGCCTTTCGGAGCGCAGGCCGTTGGTCGAGCTTCTTCGTCGCCCTTATTTTTGAATTTCGAATTCCTCGGGAAGCCAAACTTCATGGTGTTTGACTGACGGGACGTTTGGCCTTCCAACCATTGGCTTCCATTCCTCGTTTCCGACTTTCGGCGCTTCACATTCCTTTTGGGCCGTCCCATCTGTCAGAGTAGCCCTAGGGTGCCACGTCCCCCGTTGTATTCACTTCGCGTTTTATTTCTTTTGTGGTAAAGGCGTCGGCCACTTCAACAAAGCCGCCGACCTCGATGCCGAAGGCGATTTCCCCCGCGAAGGCCCCGGGGGTTAAGATTGTTGAGGGTGGGCTACCCAAGGGAGACGCTACCAAGGCGTCCCCCCACGCCTCCCGAGGATCCGGAGACGGGGCCGGGTCCAAAAGAAAGAATGGGGAGGCGTCGCCCCGCAAGGGGAAGAGGAAGAAGCACAAGGGGGAGGCAGAGCGTAGCTCCTCGGGGAGGGAGATCATACCCACCCTCAATTTTGAGGCGCGAGCCCTCAATGTCGCCGGTCCTTCCCCTGCGAAGTTCCACTGTATCGGGCCGTCCCGAGGCACGCTCAGGGGCTGGAATCGGGACGATTGGAAGGAGGAGATTGCGTGGGCAAATAATCTCTCCGAGGAAGCCCTCAACGACGAGGCTCATCGTTATTCGGCGATGGTATGTTTTTTTTCCTTCCGTAAGTTTTGCCTAAGAGTTTTATGTTTGTTTTCTTTAATGTATTTTTTGATTTTTAAGCACTCCTTCTTCAAGAACTATAATTGCAGCCGCATAACCCTCCTTCAAATGAGGATGGACAAGATGGAGGCGGCACTCAAGGCCCGCATAGAGGAGTGTGCGAGGAGGGAAAAAGACCCCGCCGAGGCGGAGAGAATGGTCAAGGTCGCGGAGGTTGCAGCGAGGGACGAGGTTAAGGCGGCGGCCAAGGCGAAGGACGGGGAGGAAAAGGCGAAGGAGGGGGAGACGAGGGCCAAGGAGGAGGAAACGAAGGCGAAGGCCTTGGTCGGGGACCTTCGGGCCGAGGTCAAGGAGCTCCGTACCAAACTCTCCGAGGAGCATGACTTTTTTAGGGAGAAGGAGGCGGATCTCCAGAAGGTCGAGGAGGAGAACAGCAGTCTCCACCACCACATCAAAGAGCTTAACGAAGAGTTGGATGCCGCGGGGCCCAAGTACGTGAATTCTGCCGAGTACAAGGAAGAGTTGTTGAGCAGTATTGACAAAATGTACCGACAGGCCATTCGCGTGGGAGTAAAGCAGGCGGTGGCAAAGTACGGGTATATCGACCCTCGCATCGCCTTCTTTATTCCCAACTACGGGCTGACCATGGGGGAAGAAACTGGGGAAGAGCCCGATGGAAAGTGCGAGTTCTTCCTAGATAACGAGGGTAGGGTCGTGCCAAATGATAACACTGAGGCGCCTACCGCAGACCTCGCGCCTAGTGGCACCAACCCCACGACAGATGCGCCTACCCCTGATACCGAAGTGATCATCGCCTCCCCCGTCAACCAAGTCCCCATGGACCCCGCCGCCGACACACAAAAAGAGTGAAGGGTGCCTGATTGTGAATTTTGATGTTTTTTGTTTTTTTTTCTTCTTGGTGGCCCCGTTGGGGTCTGTAATTATGATACTTTGGCCTTCGCGGCCCTATTTTATGCAATCTTTCTATCTTTCATTGCTTGTTGTGTTGTGTGTTTTCCAATGGTTCATTATATCCCGATCCAACCACATGGCCCGAGCGCCACAAGATTTTTGGACTGCTCGGGCCACATCGGGCATTCGTACTGTTTATCGCTTCGAGCCTCGTTTGGTTTTCCCCAAGAGGTCCTACGTCGCGGCCTTGAGCCTCGCTTGGGTCGTGCGTAGTAGATTATACGTCATGAGCCCAAGCCTCGCTCGGACCACGCATAATAGATTATATGCCGCGAACCCGAGCTTCCCTCGGACCGCGCCTAATAGATTATATGCTGCAAGCCCGAGCTTCGCTCGGGCCGCGCATATATAATAGATTATATGTCGCGAGCCCGAGCCCCGCTCGGGCTGCGCATAATAGATTATATGTCGCAAGCCCGAGCCTCGTTCGGACCGCGCATAATAGATTATATGTCGCGAGCCCGAACCCCGCTCGGACTGCGCATAATAGATTATATGTCGCGAGCCCGAGCCTCGCTCGGACAGCGCATAATAGATTATATGCCGCGAGCCCGAGCCTCGCTCGGACCGCGGATAATAGATTATATGCCGCGAGCCCGAGCCTCGCTCGGACTGCGCATAATAGATTATATGCCGCGAGCTCGAATCTCGCTCGGACCGCGCATAATAGATTATATGCCACGAGCCCGAGCCTCGCTCGGGCCACGCATAAACCGAGAATCTTCAACCCCAAGCGGGAAGCGAGGGGTGGAATTGAACTTAAAACAGAGATTCCTCAACCCCAAGCGGGAAGCGAGGGGTGGAACAACTTGAAACCGAGAATCTCCAACCGCAAGCGGGAAGCGAGGGGTGGAATAACTTAAAATCGAGATTCTCCAACCCCAGGCGGGAAACGAGGGGTGGAACTACTTAAAACCGAGAATCTCCAACCCCGAGCGTGAAGCGAGAGGTGGAACAACTTAAAATCGAGAATCTCAAACCCCAAGCGGGAAGCGAGGGGGTGGAACAACTTAAAACCGAGAATCTCCAAACCCAAGCGGGAAGCGAGGGGTGGACCAACTTGAAACCGAGAATCTCCAACCCCAAGCAGGAAGCGAGGGGTGGAATTTAACTTAAAACTGAGATTCTCCAACCCCAAGCGGGAAGCGAGGGGTGGAACAACTTGAAAAAGAGAATCTCCAACCCCAAGCGGGAAGCGAGGGGTGGAATAACTTAAAACCGAGATTCTCCAACCCCAGGCGGGAAGCGAGGGGTGGAACAACTTGAAACCGAGAATCTCCAACCCCACGCGGGAAGCGAGGGGTGGAACAACTTGAAACCGAGAATATCCAACCCCAAGCGGGAAGCGAGGGGTGGAATTGAACTTAAAACCGAGATTCTCTAACCCCAAGCGGGAAGCGAGGGGTGGAACAACTTGAAACCGAGAATCTTCAACCCCAAGCAGGAAGCGAGGGGTGGAACAACTTAAAACCGAGAATCTCCCACCTCAAGCGGGAAACGAGGGGTGAAACAACTTAAAACCGAGAATCTTCAACCCCAAGCGGGAAGCGAGGGGTGGAACGTCGGCCACACGACAAGGCTTTCATATTCGAGACAAGATTTGGAAAACATCGTGCAACCTTTTATTCACAAAAGTCTGGAAACGGAGAGAGTTTTAGAGAGTTTACATGTAATATCTTTTGAGTCGAGCGATATTCCATGTTTTGCTTAGGGTGCGCCCTTCGCTATCTTTGAGTTTATAAGCCCCTGGCGCGACTTCTTCTCCGAGGAGGTATGGGCCCTCCCTATTTGGATCCAGTTTGCCACCCTCAGTATGCCTCAAAACGATACAACCCGTGACCAAAACCCGGGGCCGAACCTTTTTGTCGTGATATACCGCCACACGTCATTTGTATTCTTTGGAGCGTAGGGTTGCGGTCTCGCGAAGTTCATCCCTGAATAGCAATTCAACCTTGAGGTTGACTTCGTTCTCTTTTTCGTCGAAGTAAAAAACCCTCGCCGAAGGGACCAAGGTTTCTACGGGAACCAGCGCCTCCGCCCCATAGGTCAGGGCGAAGGGTGTTTCCCTCGTGGCGCGATGTGCTGTGGTTCGGTATGTCCATAGGATGAGCGAGAGAAGCTCCGCCCAACGACCATGTGCCATGCCCAGGCGCTTCTTGAGATCAAACAGGATACGGGCGTTGACATTCTCCATCTGGCCGTTAGACTGGGGGTGGGCCACGGAGGAGAACTTAAGGGTTATGCGAAGCTCGGAACAAAAGGTACGAGTTTCCTCGCAGTCGAATTGGGGACCATGGTCGGTCATGATGGTCATGGGGACCCCAAAGCGACACACGGGGTTTTTCCAAAGGAAGTTGCAAACCTTTATCCCCGTGATATTTGCCATTGCCTCGGCCTCGACTCACTTTGTGAAGTAGTCGACAATGACCAGTATGTCTTGTACCTGGCCCACAACCTTGGGGAATGGCCCCAAGATGTCCATCCCCCACATTGCAAATGGGCAGGGTGCGTGAATTGAGCGCAGTCGTGACGTCAGGGCATGCTAGATGTTACCGTGCTTTTGGTACCCGTCGCACCTCTAGACATAGGCCCTCGCGTCCTGCCGGAGGTTAGGACAGAAATACCCTAAATGGGCGATCTTGTGCGACAGGGCGCACCACCCGGGGTGACCACCGCAGACCCCTTCATGTGTCTCAAATAGGATGTGTTCTGTGGCCTCGGGTGACACACATAGCAAGTTGGGTTCAGCGAACCCCCGACGATAGAGTTGTCCTCCGACGACGCAGTAGCGTGCTGCCTGCATCTTGAGTTTTCTAGCCTCCGCGGGGTCTTTTGGGAGGATGCCGCTCTCCACATATCGCGTGATGGAACCCTCCAGTCCCCGAGTGTGACGGAGAGAATCTCACTTGTCACACTCCGCGAGAGTTTTCTTTCCACCATCATGTGATTCCCTACATCCAAGGGGAGAGCCGATCCTAAATTTACGAGCGCATTCGCCTTGGTGTTTGCAGTGCGTGGGACGGATTCTACCGCGAAGGTCTCTAGGCAAGACACCAAGGCCTTAACTTTTTCTCGGTATGCGGACAGGAACCCCGTTCTAGTGTCATATTGTCTGTTCAACTACCTCGCCACCAATTCGGAGTCAGTCTACACTCTGATCTTGCGAGCCCCACTGAGAAGAGCCATCTCTATCCCGACAATCATGGCCTCGTACTCGGCCTCGTTATTGGTGGCATCGAAGGTAAAGTTGAGGGCATACTCCGTCTCGATTGAGGGACCGGTGAGGAATACGCCAACCCCACCTCCAGCGTCGCAGCACGAGCCATCAACAAAGACCTTCCATTCCTCCGAGCTCGCATCGGCTTCGGGGAAGGTAACTTCCACCATAAAGTCGGCGAGGGCTTGCCCCTTCATTGCGGTCCTAGGGAGGTAGCTGATGTCGATCTCAGAGAGCTCGACTGCCCACTTCGTCATCCGCCCTGATAGATCGGGCTTGTGGTGGATTTGCCGAAGGGGCAGGTCGAAAAGGACCTGAATAGGGTGCGCATGGAAGTAAGGGCGCAAGTGCCTCGCGGCGGTGACAAGAGCCAGGGCCATTTTCTCTGCTAGGGAGTATCGAGGCACCGCAGGCTGGAGCACGCAGCTTATAAAGTAAACAAGGTGCATAGCTTTCCTAGTTAGCACCGCGCTGACCGTTTCTGGGCTTACGGCCACGTATAGCTGCAGGTCCTCGCCCGCCATTGGAGGTGAAAATGTGGGGAGCCTTGATAAGAATGCCTTCATACTAGAGAAGGCGAGCTCTAGCTCCTCGTCCCAAACAAACTTGTCGTTTTTCTTTAGGGCCGCGAAGAAGGGAAGAGATTTGTCCGCCAAACGGGAGCAAAACCTCCCCAGGTAGTTTACAGCGTCGTTGAGCCGTTGTACCTCAGTGTGAGACTACGACGACCTCATTGAAAGGATTGATTCAATCTTGGCGGGGATCACATCGATCCCGCGCTCGCTGATCATAAATCCCAGGAACTTCCCCGAGGACACGCCGAACACACACTTCTCGGGGTTCAGGCTGAGTCGGTTGGATCTGAGCGTCGCAAAGACCTCGGGGAGATCGACGAGGTATTCCTCGGGGGTTTTGCTTCGGAAAACAATATCGTCAACATATGCCGACACGTTCCTCCCCAGATGATTTTTAAAGATCCGGTCGATGAGGCGCTGGAAGGATGCCCCAGCGTATTTCAGGCCAAATGGCATGACCTTATAACAGTAGGTGCCTCGCTGCGTGATAAAGGACGTTTCCTCCTCGTCGCGCAGGCTCATCAGAACATGGTTGTACCGTGAGTACGCATCGAGGAAGCTCAAGACCCCGTATCTCGCCGTTGAGTCGACCAGCTCGTCGATCGAGGGTAGGGGGTAGCTGTCTTTGGGGCAAGCCTTGTTCAGATCCTTGAAATCCATGCACATGCGCCATTTTCCGTTGGCCTTTTTTACCAGCACCACGTTGGACAACCATCTAGGCTACTGGACCTCGCAGATGAATCCCGCTGCCAGCAGCTTCCCTACCTTGGTATTTGTGGCATTTGCCCTTTCTTCGTTCATCTTCCTTCGCCGTTGTACCACGGGACGGGTGGTAATGTCAACGTTTAAGGAGTGCTGAGCCACGGTTCGTGGGACACCAAGGAGGTCCTTGGCGGTCCAAGTGAACACGTCGCGGGATCTGGAGAGCAAGGCCTCCAACGATGTTGCTGATTTCCCGGAGAGGCACTCTCCCAATTAGATTTTCTCGGTCGTATTTTCGAAGGGGGTAACCACCCTTCTCTCTGCGTCTGGGATGGAGATCGTGAAGTCCCGGACTTCGAGATCAGCCTCGCTGGCAGACTCCAACATGAACACCGGGCATTTCTGTTTTCCCGAGGTCGTATAGCAAACGCGACCCTCATCCTGGTTGCCCTTTACTTCCCCAACCCCGTCGTTGACGGGGAACTTCATTTTTAGGTGGTAGATGGATACCACCGCTTGGAACTTCATCGGGGACACCCTCCCGATGATTGCATTGTACACCGAGGGAAGGTGCACCACGGTGAATTCCACCATCTCGGTCCGCCTCGTCGAACCGGTACCCAATGTTATCTAGAGGTCTATTAGGCCCGCGACATCGACCTCGTTGCCCGAGAAGGAAGTGAGTTTCACAGCGTAAGGCTTTAGGAATGTCTCAGAGATGCCCAATTGTTCGAAGGCCTTGTAGTACATGATATCTACGGAGGATCCCGTGTCCACCAGTACCCGCTTCACCATTTTAGAGCCCATCTGAGCGTGCACAACCAAAGGGTCAGAGTGCGGCATGTGCAGAACCTTGGCATCCTCGGGGGTGAAAGTCAGCCCTACGTGAGACCGCGAGGTTTGTGCGACGCTGTACACCGAGGGCTCATGATGGCTCGCCCTCGCGTACCTCTTCCTCTCGGCCTGGCTCGATCCGGACAGCGAAGGGCCGCTTGAGATGGTATGAATATACCCATCGGGCGTCGTCGCGTGTCCGGACTTCGCCTGCTTCGTGGGAGCCTGCTGTTCGACGTTGTTAGACGTGGCTTGGCCCGGGCCCTGTGGCACGGTGTTTGCTCCCGAGGCGGGGTTGGCATGTCCTTTCTCATTTGGGTTGTATAAAGGGCCGCCCTTTCCCCTATAACCTCGTTGCGTCCCTCCGAAGCGATTCCAACCCCCACCGTCGTTGCCTCTATTGTTGTTGCGGTTGTTGTTGTTATTGTTCATGTTATTGTTGTTGTTCCTATTGTTATTGTTGTTGTTGTTATTGTTGTCATTCCTATTGTTTTTGCTGTTGTTGTTGCTGTTGACGGGGTTTTGGGCATGCGTTACATACGCATCCCTTGCAGCCGGCGCGCCCACTTTGCCTTTCCCTTAACCTCGGGTGCGACCTCCTTGTCTCTCCTGGGTCGCGAACTCTAGTTGGCGGTGTCCTCGGCGTATACCTGCGCTGTGATCCGGGCGCACAGGCTGTCATATGTCGTCGGGCACTTCAAGAAGATGTAGTTCTTGAAGGTCCCTTGGCACCGGTTGCCCATGAGGTTATCCCGCACTGGCGATTCGTCAATATGCGCGATCTCTGCCACCGCGGTTGTGAACCTCGTAAAAAAGGTACCCAACGACTCGCTTTCCCCTTGTTCGATGCCGCGAAGATCTCGCATGTTTTTCTTGCGCTTCCTCGACCCTTTTGAAGTGTCCGATAAAGGAATCACACAGCTGGGCGAACGAAGCTACAGACCCAATCTTAAGACTGATTAACCACGTCATCGCGGCCTTTTCCAGGATTTTTGGGAAGACGCGACTGAAAATGGCATCGTTGTAACAGTTGACGTTCATTTGGACAGTGAAGTGCATCACATGCTCCTCCGGATTTACCGTGCCGTCATAAAGCCCCATCTGCGGCCAATGGAAGTCCTTGGGCATTGGCCCGCTTTTAATCTCGTACACGAAAGGTGAACGACTCCTGGGCTCGACATGTTCACGCCACGAGCGCGACTTCAAGGGATGCATCCCGCTTCCCGCGGTCTCCGACAGCTCCGGATCCTGCATCCGCGAACGTTGCGAACGAGATCGCAAAATCTACATGGGGTCCCTAGGTGGCATCGACGTCGACGAACCATTGGTTGACGTCTCATGCCCCGGCACATGCCCGGGGACGTACTCGGGTACGTACTCAGAGTGGGGTTGACCCGGACCAGGGACGGGAACATATGCGGGCACCGGGGGTGCCTGATTGTGAACGGGCGAAGGGGAGAAGCCCTAGTGGTATTGCCTGTAACCAGGATCGTATCCCAAAAACGGATACGGGTTCTGTGGGATATTGTATGTCTACCCCGGGGGAACCCTGAATGGATAGCCCGGTGGAGGCGCCACGTTCGCCCACTGCGAGGTTTCAGGCATATTATCGGGATGTTGAGGGAAGAAATTGTTCGGACATGCCATTTTGAGGGATTCAAAAAACAAGTTTTGCCACAAGTCAGGAAATTGCTTAGGATGAAGAGGTTCCCACAGACGGCTCCAGTGATGAAACCCGAAATAAACCTACGCTAGAAGACAAGAAATGAGAATACTTTTATTCGACTGTGCAAACACTTGCTTTTTATTTATATCTTTAATGCGAGGTTACAGATTGCGGGATTATGAGTAACGAGGTTACAAACTACGAGGTTACAGATAGAATATGCCCTAGATCTCTTTTAGAGTATTCGAGATCTCGATCTAACAAGGCTCGAGATCTCCTAGCCTCGACGAGGTTCTACCGCCGGCGAGCTGTTTAGCGTGCTCCAGTAGCGAGTTTGAGCAGCTGATTTATAGTGTGATGGTTGAAGACTGCGAAATGGTGCAGCGAGATCTCTGATAGGAGCGAGGATTCTTTAGGGTGACTTGAAGTCTATTTATGGACCTCCACTTGGTTGTAGCGTGGTTTTAGCGATGTTTCAACACGTCGATCTTCAACGAGCAAGATAGTTCTTGAGTTCAAGATGTTTTTCGACCCCTTGCTACCTACGAGGTTCTTCTCTATTTATAGAGATTTGAGGAGTCGGGTTTTAGTGTTCGTCCGATGTGGGACGCCCAAGATCGAGCCCTTTGATGGGTCAATTGTGAGGCAGCTAGTCATTGGTTGAAGGAGCGGTGGTTACTGAGTGGTTAGATGGGGTGGGGTGTCAGGTTTTGAGCGACGAGGCTTAGACTTCGCTGCTGAGGTTCCAATACCTCCCAGAGGTAGGGTTATGTTGTTTTTTTAAGATGGGTGCGACACAAGTTTAGCCTCGGGGAACCCGTTAAGACTCATTTTTTCCCTGTGCTCCGGTCCCACCTCTTATTCCGCTATTTTGTGCACCATCAATCACGTCGTTTAGATCCATTAAAGTTAAGTTTCATCCATCCCTCCTGAGGCTTAATCCAGGAGCAAATTTCATTCCTTTTTTAGTTTGTCGACGGTCAAGACAATAGGCCTTCCATTATATTCCAAAAGGGAATTAAGGGCCATAATATTAAGGTCAAAAGGGGTATTTGGATTAGTTCTATGAAAGATGATGTTATTCATGTGGGTCCAAGAGTGCGACCACATAAAGCAAAGAAAGGGGAAGTCTGGGTTATTTTGCCGTGTTTGATCCATGTTTGTTATAAAGTCATGATAAAAAATGACCTTAATTTTCCAATTAAGAGCTCTCTTTCTAAGCTTTGAATTTTGTTAAAAATAAAAGGGCAATTGAAGAAGAAATGATTTGTGTCTTCATGATCTGCATTACTGAGAGAACTCTGGTTCGGGACTCTAGAAAAGTGTCTATTAAGTCTTTTTGTTGTAGGTAGGCAATCCGAGTATGCTTTCCAAATGAAGTTTTCAATTTTCGAGGGTAGATTGGTTTTCCAAATCCAATAACCATTGGAAGTGAGAGGGTTAGTATTTGGTTGGCATAAGGAAGCAGCCGAATTAACGGAGAAGCAACCATTGGAAGAGGGTGTCCAAATGAGTTTGTCCTCCGTCTCAATAAGCGGTATGCGAATTAGGGAGATTTCTCTTACTTTATCAGAGGGAAGTATTTTTGAGAGAAGATTTACATTCCATAACCGTTCTGGAGTGATGAAATCACAAACCTTGCGATTGATGTAGGACCGATCAAAGAATCTGAGAAGGTTTTCATTGCCTACCCAACAATCTGTCCAAAAATTGATAGTTCTTCTGTTGTCTACGATCCAACAAGGACCTTTAGAAAAGGTATCGCGAATGTGGAGTAGTCTTCCAAATTGCCACGAATGATTCTTATTTTCATAGTTGAGAACATTTTGAGAACCAGTGTATTTTTCTGTAATTATCTTAACACATATGTTATTGGATTCAGTAAGGATTTTCCAAAGGAGCTTAATTTGGAGGGAGGTGTTGGTGACCTCAACAGAGCGGATACCAAGGCCACCCTCCTCCTTTTTACAACAGACCTTTTCCCAAGCAATGAGAGGGTGATAGTTCTGTGCTGACTTGTTCCAAAAGAAGTCTTTATTTATTGGGTAAATTTTATAAAACCACCCTCCAATTATCGGATTGTACACAAAACCACCCGTAAAAATAGATATTTTATTAAACCACCCATAAATTTAATCAGTTATCAAACAACCACCCATAAGTTAAAATCGTTTGTTCCTCTGTTAAGTTGAATAAAATAACAAAAATACCCTCCATAGCTGAGTAAAAGAAACGCCATTAATTTTCCAAATCTGCCATCAACCCCTAAACCTCCCAATCACGCCATTAATTTCACAAACGATTTTACAAATCCATTTGTTTTAGTAAAAGAAACGAATCAATAGCTAAGTTTAATAAATTATTGAAGGGGAAAATTTTAAAAAAATAATCAAGTTGAAGAACTGAGAATAATCAAGTTGTGAGATCGAACCAATTTGGAGCCTTCTTCTTCTTGCTATGTTGCAACACAGACTGGGGCTTGATTCTCGCTATCTCCAAAGGTCAAATCCTTCGCCGATACTTAGCCTCTATCAAGCTGTGAGATTGAACCAATTGGGAGCCTTCTTCTTCTTGCTATGTTGCAACAAAGTCTGGGGCTTGATTCTACCCATCACCAAAGGTCAAATTCTTCGCCGATATTTAGCCTCACTGGACAAATTGTAGAATTGAATATCGATTAGCTAAGTTGTATTAAAATTTCAAGGAATTTCAAGAGCTTGTGGAGTGCTCGACGCAAGCACACTGATTTAGGTGGATTTCAAGAGCTTCGTTGCCTCTTATGGCGGTGAGCATTCACACTAATTTTGGGATTTTGGGGTTTATTTAGGATTTGGAGTTTAGGTTTAGATTAGATTTGGGGAGGAGATTTTGATAAGGGTATTTTTGTAGTGTACTTGATATTTAACGGAAAAGTTAACATTTTAATGTTTTGGGTGGTTATATGCTAACAAAAGCTTTTTAAAGGTGGTTTAATATAATTTCTATTTATAAAGGTGGTTTTGTGCACAACCCTATAATTCAAGGGTGGTTTTGTGAAATTCACTATCTCTTTCTATTATGGAATTGGATAGTGACTCATATTCAATAGCATGGGATTCTATAACAGCCGGATATGCCTATTTATGGTATACTGTAAGAGCGGAGTTGCCCACTTCTAAAAGTAGCCCCCCCAACTGAGAGTAAGATAGAGATCAAAGTCCCCACATCTAATTCATGTGCAAAATTTTTTTGTCCAATTATTGGAAGCTATGTCCAACAAAGAAGCTCTGATCTTCCGAAAGCAACTTTTTTTCCCTAAAAAGAGCTTATTCTTTCACAACTCCTTCGTCGAAGAACCTATTCGCTACACCCCTTTGTTTGCAAGGCTACTCGAGATAAAGTCTTTACGCCCCCCCCCCCCCCCCCCCAGCGTAGTGCTTTTCTATGCCCGCTTGCCCACAATTAAATAAAGATCACTAGAGATTTTTCTTCTATTTCTTAGGGAGAGATCGAAGTGTTGAGCTTCGCTAGCAGTGTTGAGCTTTGCTCGTCGACTAGAACTAAGCACCTGAATGGAATTTCAGAGCTCTGACGTTGCTATCTAAAGAATGAAGAAAGGGCTACTGAACGAGAGCGAGTAAAGTGAGTAATTAGAGATAGGGGCGAGCCAACGAGCTACTAAAAAGTGACTTTGTTGAAGCTTTAAACGTAGACCTCACGACGACTTCAATGAAAAGATGAGTAAGCGCTTGCGTTCAGTTATTTATTTTTCGTATAAAAAAACTTTTTGAATTCCCGGTAGAAAGAGATTTTGCTAATGCAAAGGCTTTTAATGCTGTCGAATATCCTTTTCTTTTCAAAAAATTTTTACGAATACTTTTTTGAAATTGAAGTACGCTTTTTTGGAACTGCCATTCAAAAATGAATAGCCCCTTGTGGGGCAGTATCTAAGAGTCCAATAGTTCTTACTCTATATTAAGACTCCCACATCCGAAATATACTTCGACTCCGTTCTTGCTTTCTTATTCAAGATGGCTTTAGAGCAGGTGTGCTGACTTGACCCGGGGAGATCTGATATTCCTTTCAAATGAAAACTACCTCTTCCTACTGTGAGGGCTTTGCACAAAACCAAACCACCCCCCGTTCGATCAAGTACCATTTGCTTTGCTGGTAGGCCCACTTAGGTTAGCAGGGTATTGTCCCTCAGTTCTTACCAACCTCCGGTGTGTAATCGACATGTTGCTAGCTTCAACTCAGTCGAATAAGAATCATTGATTTCCTCTCTTCTCCATTTCTTATTCATTCAGGGCGCTCGGCCGATGCTCCTTTCTCAAAGCAGAACAACTCTGAATGTTGGTACTCGATTCGAAGCAAATGTGGTTGGACGCTGTACTCTTGGCACCTAAAGGTGCTTTTTTCGCATACTCATTTCCATGCGTGATTTCTCGGTAGGAATAGGGATGTTTTCAGTAGAGATCTTTTAAGCGAACCACTATTAAGAGTATTTGATTCAGGATCATCTTATTCAATTCAACAAGTGCTACCCACTAATCTAATCTCAGTTGAATGCTTATTAAGTTGTTGGTTCTAGGGACTTCCAGGGCACGGGAAAAGGGGCAAGAATATCGTAGATTGAGATGAAAAAGGAGGTCCCTATTCTGGTATTCATACTTGATTCATTGAGAATCCTAGATTTATTGTATCAATTTGGTCCCAGACTCGTTTAAGAAGAAGGAAGCTTTGCATAAGAAAATTTACATTGGAGATAAGATTGACTTGAATAAGAATTGCACGTCCAACTTGGGAGAGTGAGGTACCTTTCCATTTGGATAGCTGTTTTTCGAGTCTGAGTAGGAAATCGTTGAAGATGGCATTATTAACTCGTCCCCTAATAATGGGGATCCCTAAGTATTTCTCCAAACTCCTAGTGAGATTTATATTAAGAGTTGAGGCTAGGGCCAAAGCTTGGGATCGAGGGATATTGTTGAAAACTTGTAAGCTACTTTTGTTAAAGTTTATAAATAGTCCATATTTCTGAGCAAAATCATCAAGAAGTCTCTTGATATAGATTATATTGGCATGTGTGGCATCGACAAGAATAAGGGTGTCATCAGTAAAATTTAAGAATGGGAGGCATGTGCCATGCCTATTTAACTGGATGCCCACATGCTTCTTGTTAAAGATTGCGCCACATGGCAGAATATTGAAGTGACATTTTGACGAATCAATGGCTTGAAACGTGCTTCTTGTATCTTTCCTGAAATATAACCGCTTACCCTCTCATCTCTACTGCCATCAAATAAATCGCCCACGCTCATTCTCTATTTTTTCTCCGGATCTTTACTAGTTCCTGCATTTCTTCTACAGATACATTCCCTCCTTTTCTTCTTTAGTTCTGATCATCTATAAGTATTATTGCTAGAAAAATATGGGGGTGGAGGAGGAAGATCTTATATAATGAGCAAAAACCCTTGAATGAATTGCATCACAAAGACAGAAGAATTGACATCGCAATTTCAAAAAATTTGGCTTGATTTGCTTTAGCACCAAATCATTGTGCCCTGGTTCTTTCTTCTCAACTATCGCCGATCCTTCCCAACACTGCAATTTCTCGGTAAAACCTTCTCCTTAACTGGATTAGGGCATGGAAAATTTTATTTGATTGTGTCTCCAGATTGTTGCTTACATAAATAATAGCTACTAGTGCAAGTCCATCTTGGCTTTGTTTGACTGTTCTAATCATTCCACTGTCATGTAAAATACCTTGCTTTGGTTCTAATGATGTAAGATTTGAAAATTAACATGGGACTTTAGAATTTTCTTATTCTGAAGTTACCCGGCACTATCGTAGATTATGAGACCAGTGAGAGGAGGCAGTGGGACTCGGCTTCATATCCACCGATGGTAAGCATAAAGCATGGCAAGGATTGAGTAGAGTTACACCAATGATTGAATTCATTTGGCAAGAACTGCAATTCAAGGTATAGCTAGTACAAATTGCTTAATTAATCAATTTGTCCTTGATGTTTCCTTTTTCATGTCTAATTGTTAAGATCAAATCCCTCCTTATACTCATGGTTGTGTTTTGCTTCATTTCTGTAGAGGATTTGGCTACAAGCTTTTCAGTAATCCAAAGTTAATGATGGGTCTATTTTATTGTTATACATCAAATGGAGGTTGTTGAAGACATTTCTCTCTAACATTTGGTTGAGTAACTTTGAGGTTTTTTACTCATACAAATGTGATTATTTCTTTTCTTATTCATCTATTTATTTGGCAGCCAACTCTAAAATTTAATAAAAGTATTGGTGAAGAAAGATTCTTGCTATGGGCAATTTATAGCATTCTATCACAAGTCATGAACGGTCTTCAAGTTCACAATCTACAAAAAACTATTGATTTAGTGACCACAAAAGTGGTCGCTAAATACATGAAGTTGGTCGCTAAATGGATTTAGCGACCATAAATTGGTCGCTGAAAGTGGTCGTTAAAAGTCTGATCGCAACGGATTTAGCAACCACATATGATAGTGACCATGTGGTCGCCATATCGCGAGCCATTTTTAGCGACCACTTTTGTGGTCGCCATTTTTAGCGACCAAGTGGTAGCTAAATCTGGGTTCAGATTTAGCGACCACAAGGTCGCTATTTAGCTATCACTTGGTAGCTAAATCTGAGTTTAGATTTTGCTACCACGTGGTTGCTAATTAGCGACCATGTGGTAGCGGGGTCGTTAAATCCTACTATATTTTAAAAAATTTAATTATGTTAGTTATTTTTTAAAATTTATTTATTTTAAATGAATGTATAAATATTAAAAAATATATTAAATATAAAAAAAAATATAATTAATTAACATATTCATAATAAATATTATAAAAACACAACAACAATCAATTAAATAATAAACATATTTTTATAAATATTATTAAAAACAAAATTCAATTTATAAATATTATAAAAATATAATTATTTCTAAATTCATAATAAAAAAAACAATAATCAAATTAACCGCCTAATTAATTCATCAAATTAAACAACAAAAATAACTAAACTCCTCTTAACCATCCTAATTATCTAACAAAAAGCCAACAAAAATAATCAATAACATAAATGTAAACAAATTCATCATATTCATTAAAACTATCAAACTAAATTTCAATCCTATATCATCCCTATAATCCATTATATTCATCCAATTCATCATATTCTAAATCGAAAACAATAAACTAATCCTAAATTCACCAATTTCCTAAATTCTAAATTGTACCTAAATCAACACAAATTACAACAATTCCACCCAAATCAACAACAACAACAACACCATTTAATTTATCAAATTAATCACAAAATAATGCAAATTTGTCCCTTAAATCATTCTAAGTCAACAACAAATTAACCACAACAACATGCAACATGAATATCCAAATCAATTTCAACAACAATCAAGGATACAATAACAACAACAATCAAATCTAACAATAAATTTCAACAACAACAACAACAATCAATTCCAACAGCAACAACATCAGCAAAAACAACATCAGCAAAAACAACAACAACAACAACAACAACAACAACAACAACAACAACAACAACAACAACGCTACCTAGAAGGAGGGGCTCGACGACGGTCCTCGGTGGTGGCGATGCTAGGGGAAGATTGGAAATTGAAGAGGGGGGAGGAGGTGGTGGTGGAGGAGAAGGAGGGATTCAGCGGAGAAAACGAAGAGAGCGAGAGAGAGTTCGAAGTAGAAAGTGAGGAAGATCGACGATTGCATCTTTCGATATAAAAGGTATTTATTGACCACGTGGTTGCTAATTAGCGATGATGTGGACGCTAAATACACTCTGTTTTATGTATTGAACAGTTCTTTTTAAAAAAAATCAGAGTTGTATTTATCTACCACATGGTCGCTAATTCCCGAAAATTAAAAAACCCGCCAATGCTTAATTATTCCCACCATAATTTGGGAAAAATAATTTTAAAAAATCCCGCCTCGTCAAATATTCCCTCCCATATTTTTATGTATTTAGCGGCCATATGGGCGTTAATTACCAAATAATTTTAAAAAGATCGTCTCGTCAAATATTCCGTCCTATATTTTTTTAATTTAGCGACCACATGGACGCTAATTTCCAAATAACTTTAAAAAGATCGCCTCGTCAAATATCCCCTCCCATATTTTTTCTGTATTTAGCAACCACATGGACGCCAATTAGCTAGCGACCATGTGGTCACTAAATACCCCACATTTTATGTATTTAGGGATTTCTTTTTTCTTTTTTAAATTGTATTTAGCTACCACATGGTAGCTATTTAGTGACCATGTGGTCGCTAAATCGGATTTAGCTATCATATGTTAGCTAAAACCAAGTTAGGATTTAGCTACCACTTGGTCGATAAATCCTTAATTTAGCTACCATGTGGTCACTAAATCGGATTTAGCTACAATGTGGTAGCTCAATTAGATTTGGCTACCATGTAGTCGCTAATTTTGGTTAATTATTTGAGTGAAATTTGGTTAGTTATTTGATCTACATAATTATTTAATCCGTGTGTTCCATGGGTTCCGACATCTGCATCAACATCGATGAAATAAAAAGTATCTCTTACGTCATTTAGCGAACCGAGACGTTCAATATCGGTTAAATCATCGATAACTAGTTGAAGTGGTGAATTTTTTTAAAATGTCTCCTCAACGGCGTATATATACATAACCTTTGGGTATCGACGTCCATTATTTCGTCTAGCACGCCATAGTAGTCCTCATCACTACCAAAGTTATTTTTTATAAAACAAACTCCACTATTGTTAGTTGCCCACGTTGATGTGTGTGTTTTCGTATGGAATCGATCACCATTCACAAAATAATCAAGATATGTCTTGATGGTTCTAGTGGGTCCACGATCTAGTGTTATAATGTTAGGATCTGAAATGGTCGGACTATCAGCTTGCATATAGAGAAATAAAACTAATTACTTCATATACGATGAAATTGAAACAAATTTAGGGTTTAAGGTTTAAAGTTTTATCTTCCATCTTGCATGTGGAGAAAATAAAACTAATTACTTTGCTATATATTGAAATCTCACGCGCTTGTCATTTAATGATCTTATTTCTACAGCTATAGATTTGGAGCCAAACGAATTTAGAGTTTAAGATTTAGGGTTCTAGGGTTTTATTTCCCATCTTGCATATGGAGAAAATAAAACTAATTACTTCATTACAAATTAAAATTAAAACGAATTAAGGGTTTTGGAATTAGGTTTTAGGTTTATTTCGCTACCACATGGTCACTAAATACATAAGTTGGGATTAGCAACCATGTGGTTGCTAAATACATCAAATTTTATGTATTTAGCTATTACTTGGTAGCTAAATCCGCATTAGTGACCACATGGTAGCTAAATCCAGGATTTAGCTACCACTTGGTATCTAAATCCGATTTAGCAACCACATGGTAGCTAAATTCAGGATAAATCCTGGCCTTAGCTACCTCGTGGTCACTAAATACATCACTTGGAAATTACCGACCATGTGGTCACTAAATACATAAGTTGAAAATTAGCGACCACATCATCGCTAAATTCATAAGTGGGAAATTAGCGACCATGTGGTAGCTAAATCCAGGTTCGGATTTAGCGACCACATGGTTACAAAATACATTTTGGGAATTAGCAACCACATGATCATTGGATTTAGCGACCATGTTGTCGCTAATTCCAAAAATGGATTTAGCGACTATCTATGTGGTCGCTAAATACCGGCGCTATTTTTTCCCGCGAATTTTTAGCGTCCATACAATGTGTGGTCGGTAATTTTTTTTTGTTTTTTTAGCTCAGATTTGGCGACCATATATTCTCTCAAAGATCTATTTTCAATTTCACATTTTTGGAGATATCTATCTTCTTCTCTATTATTCCTCAAACACTTTCAATCCCTGGTTCAAGTTCTTACTATTAGTCTTTTATCAAAGTATCAAACAATCCCTGGTTCCAAGTACATATTTTTCCTTATCTCTTCTTCTATACAATTGTTTTCCCCCCTTTTGCAACTCTTAATAGTTTTAATTTTGGATCTAAATATCTAATATATGTACAGATCCATTTGAAGGCTTGATTGATCCGTTTGGAGATCTGGAGCAGTGGCGTTCCACACCAGCGGTCCGACACACACCAGCAGTGGTGTTTGGAGATCTGGAAGCCGCCCCTGATCTGGAGAATTCCACACCAGCAGTCCGGCACACACCTTCTCCAGTTCGGCGTTCTCCTAAATCCAGGTTCGTATTTTTTTAAGCTTTAATGTTCAAATCTTGTACATATCAAATTAGTTGCAGATTTGGAGTTAATAGAATTAGATAAATCTTTTCTCCAATTTTCTTATTATTTTATTGTACATTATATTATAGATTTGGTGTATTTGGAGATTTTTCATATTGAGCATTACAAAAATTTCAAGAATCAAGATATATAGATTAGGGGCCTTTTATAATTTTAAAACAGGGCCTTCAAATACCATTGACCGCCCTGCCTAGGACAGAAGAGAGGGATATGGAAGTGGATGAGGAATAGGAGCAACTTTTTGTAAATACACTGAGATACATCCAGATGACATTTAACTTGTTTGTTTTGAAGAAACTAATGGACAAAATGTTTCATCGGTTAGCGTTTGCGAAGCTTACTGTCTAATTGAAAGTCATAAAATAAGATGTTTTTGCAGTTATGTTCCATCAGCTATGTTGGGCCAAGAATCCGTCAGCCCAGCTCCCGTTAAGCCCGTCTATCTAAAAGTGGAGTCGTGAAGCCCATCAGCCCAAGAGTCTTCAAGAGGCAGAGATCGCCGGTTGCATCAAGGGATAACTGCTGCGGAAGGGATGCCCGAACGTCGAAGGCGTTGAGGACGATCGTGGTCACCAGGCAATGGAGGTTAATCTAGTTGTGATATAAAGGTAGAAAAAATCAGATGTAAAGAAGAAAAAAAGCAAGAACGCCCAATTGTAACCCAAAAGCAGTTGTAACACAATCAGAAATCGAAGTACCAGTTTCTCGCTTTGATCAATTTCATGTTTATCGGTTAGTTTAGCCCACGATTTATCGATTGTTCGTTTGTGATTGTCGTTGGTCGAAATCTGACCAAAACAATTTGGCGCCCACCGTGGGGCTCTAGCCGGTTTCATTCGCTTTTTGATTGGAGTTATAAGTGTTTCGCACGAGAATGACGAACCCGCCTTCGCCGCCACTTCCTGCCGACGGAGGGCTCGGAGGAAGCCAAGGTGTTGACACGGAGGAAGGCACTCGAGGAGGTGGGGGCGAAGAAGTCCTAGACCTCCGCAACGTCTTGGATGAGTTCGCCACCAAGGTAGCGGCCCTCCAGCAGGACATGTCCAGCCAGAAGGACCGCAGCCAGACCCATATGGATCATATCACACAGCTCACTGCGGAAAATGCCAGCCTCCGCGAGCAGTTGCAAACGACTTCGGCATCACAGAGCGGATCCCGCCCAGTCGGGACCGCCAGGGAGGGTGCTACTCGTCTCAACCTGGGAGAAGCTTTCAATTCCTTTTCCCAAGCCAGGGGTCCACCCTCGACGGTGAACATGGCCACCCCGGCGGCCACCCTTCAAGGAGTACCCGCCACCCCAATGCCTAGAGACAGGGCATCGGGGCGGTGAATGAGCAGAAAACCAGGTACCACACGCGGAACCTTTCCTAGAAATGCTCTTTAACAAATACATGCAGGATCGACTCAAGGGACTGGAGGACAAGATCGCACAAATACCCGAGGTGCCCCCTCCCATCGAGAAGGAGGCCCCGGATAGTTATGATGAATCCCCCTTCTCGGCTCCAATTGCCAGTGTGGATATCCCGAAGAGGTTTACCGTCCCTACAGTCCCCACCTACGACGGGACAAGAGATCTCGACGATCACGTCACCATCTTTAAACAAAAGATGATGACTAGTTCCATCCCGCGAGAGTCCAGAGAAGCGATCATGTGCAAAGGATTCGGAACCGCCCTGTCCGGTGCGGCCCTAACTTGGTTCATCAACCTCCCTAGGGAGAGCATAGGGTCCTTTGCGGGCCTGGTGGATGCCTTCAGGGTGCAATTCGCCAGCAGCAGGAAGCTAATGAAACAATCCAACGATTTGTACCGAGTGGCCCAAAGGCTCGGGGAGTCTCTACGAGCCTTCCTGAATCGGTTCAACCGAGAAAAGGTGGTGATCCCACTCTGCGATGTGCCAACCTCCATAGAAGCCTTCCGAAGAGGCCTACTCCCAGATAGCAAGCTCTATCAGGAACTCACGAAGTACCCATGCCACAGCTTCGAGGATGTCCAGGTGAAAGATCTAGAGCATGTCCGGTTAGAGGAGGACGAGGCTCCCACAAGAGCCGCTTCAGTCTTTGATCGAGTCGAAAGAAAAGTTTCTTCCGACCAGCGAAAAGAGCGTCGAGGAAAACCATATCCGAAAAACCGGCCGGAGGCGCCAAGGGTGCATACAGCCGGCGTCAAACAGTCAACCGGGAAGAAAGACGCTGCTCAGCGGCCGAAAGTTCACGAGTACAATCTCGGCTTGGGGAACGCCGAGATAGTGAAGGGTTTAGAAAAGTTCGGAGACAGGATCAGGTGGCCCAAGAAAGCGGAGAACCCCAACCCGAAAAGGGACAAAACGAAGTGGTGTGATTTTCACGAAGATTACGGGCACGAGACGGACGAGTGCTTCGCCCTCAGCAAAGAGTTAGCCTACCTTCACTCGAGAGGCCTGCTATCCGAGATCTCGACTAGCTCAAGGATCCCTGCCAGCCAGAATCTATCCGAGTCGATGGACATCCCGTCTTCCCCCGAGTACGCCAAGGTCGTCAACGTCATCAGCGGTGGCTCAAATATCTGTTGTGTTACCTACTCGGCGGCAAAGCGCCACGCGCGGGGACACCAGGGCGGACAATTGATAGCAAGTATCTGTAACCCAGAATGATCCCCGGGAAATACTATTACTTTCAGTGACTCGGACTCGGCCGGCTTGGTAGGCCCCCACCATGATGGGTTGGGCATATCGTTGTCAGTAGGAAATGTACTGATGAGGAGGATCCTCATCGACATCGGGAGTTCCACCAACATGATAACGCTCGACGCCCTCAAGGAAATGGGGCTGAAGGAGGAAAACATCCTCAGGAAGTCAGTGGCACTGGTAGGTTTCAGCGGAGAGATTGCTCATACCCTTGGGGAGATAACCCTTCCTACCTATGCTAAAGGGATCAACCTACAGGTAAGGTTCTCCGTGCTCGATTGCCCGTCTTGTTACAACATCATTATGGGCCGACCTTGGATCCATGATATGAAGGCAATCCCATCGTCCTACCACCAAACCTAAAGTTCCCCACTCCGTGAGGAATCAAGGAAATCAAAGGTGATCAGCGGCTGTCCCGAGAGTGCTACAAGTCTGCTCTCAAGGCGACCGTCGCCCATACAGCATAGCAATTACAGGGGGGCAAGGGGCCCACACCAGTACGGGACCCCGAGGCCGAGAAGATCGAGGAAGTCATCCTCGATAGTCAGAAACCTCAGCAAGTAGTAAGAGTTGGAAAAGACCTTGCTCCCAAGAGGAAGGTCGAGTTGATCAGTTTCCTCAGAAAACACAACAGCAGCTTCGCTTGGGCACACGAGGATATGGTGGGGATCGACCCCGCAGTAATCACATATCGGTTCAATGTAGATCCCCACCATACACCAGTAAAACAGAAGAGGAGGAAGATTGCCCCTGAAAGGAATCTGATCATTGATGAAGAAGTACAGAACCTAATCCGGATGGGAAAAATCAAAGAAGTGAAGTACCCGGAGTGGCTAGCGAATGTTTTGGTCATGAGCAAGAAGAACGGAAAGTGGAGAGTTTGCATCGACTTCACGGACCTCAATAAAGCTTGCCTAAAGGATTCCTTCCCTCTCCCACACATAGATGATATGGTGGATGCCACTGCCAGTCACGAGATGCTCACATTTATGGATGCCTTCAGCGGCTACAACCAGATCCAAATGCATCCAGAGGACTAGGAGAAGACATCGTTTATTACCAGCCAAGGGACGTACTGCTATCGAGTCATGCCATTTGGACTCAAAAACGCTGGGGCAACCTACCAGAGGTTGGTCAACCGTATGTTTCAACAGTAGATAGGCAGAACCATGGAGGTTTATATTGACGACATGCTCGTCAAATCGAGGCAAGCCACCCACCACATCCAGCAACCAGAGGAAGCTTTCCGGATCCTGGACAGTTACCAAATGAAGCTCAACCGAGCAAAATGCGCATTTGGAGTAACTTCCGTACCCTTCTTGGGATTCATGGTCACCCAACGAGGGATTGAGGCAAGTCCTGATCAGATTCGAGCTGTGGCCAATTTGCGATCACCCAGATGTGTGAAGGATGTGCAGAAGCTGACGGGAAGGGTAGCAGCACTAAATCGTTTCATCTCCAAATCATCCGACAGATGCCTCCTGTTCTATGATGTGCTACGCAAGAACAGGAAATTCCAGTGGGCACCAGCCCATGAGACAACTTTCCAACAGTTAAAGCAGTATATGTCCAACCTCGTATTGTTATCCAAGCTCGAGGAAGGCGAGAATCTCTTTTTATACCTGGCAGTGACTAAAACCGCCATCAGCGGCGTATTGGTGCGCGAAGATGGGGAGATCATATGCCAGTATACTACATCAGTCGCACCTTGCTTGCGGCCGAGACACGGTACTCACCACTGGAGAAGCTGGTTCTCGCACTGGTCATGGCATCAACAAAGTTGAGGCCGTACTTTGAATCTCATACAATCAGCGTCCGCACCAACTACCCATTGAAAACCATACTGAGGAAGCCGGAGATCACCGGACGAATGGCCAAGTGGGCTATCCACCTGAGCGGGTTCGACATCACCTATGAGCCAAAAACAGCCATCCAAGCCCAAGCGCTAGCAGACTTTGTGGCCGATTTCAGCCCAACACTAGAGGAAGAAGCCAACAGCAAGAGGCCTTAGTAACAGAAGTTGAGAATTCTGGGGTTTGGACCTTACACACTGATGGAGCTTCCAACAACCGAGGAGTCGGGATAGGCATAGTGCTGAAATTGCCCGGGGGGACAAGATAGCACAAGCAGTACGGTGTGCTTTTGAGGCTACCAACAACGAGTAAGAGTACGAGGCATTAATACTGGGGCTAACGGTCGCCCGAGATCTAGCCATCAAAGAAATAGAAGTGAAGTGCGACTCACTGTTGATCGTGAATCAGATCCTAGGGACTTTCGTTGCTAGAGACGCCAGAATGGCGACATACTCAGAGAAAGTCAAAGGAATCATGCGTGACTTCGAGACCTTCACCATCCAGCAGGTCCCCAGAGAGGAGAATGCACAAGATGACGCCCTAGCCAAACTAGGATCTGCTCTAAACCCCGAGGAGTTCACTTCAATTCCCATGGTGCACATAATGTCCCCAGCAATCACACAAGAAGTTGATCCCTCGGAGCAAGGAACCCGGAATGGACCGTCGCCAGCCAAGGGAAAAGAGATATGTTCCCTCTTGGAAATGCTCGACAGTGAGAATCCTGAAATTTCTGAGATACCTGACGACGAAAATCCTGAAACTGACGCGCCAAATGTTCCCCCAGAAGCAGAGTGCTGGACACATCCGTACCTGCAATGGCTCGATTGTGGACAGCTACCAGCAGAGAAAGCCGAGGCAAGAGCACTCCGGATGGGAGCCGCCCGCTACAGCGTGAAAGATGGGACCCTGTTCAAGCAATCCGCGGTAGGAACCTCGCTCCGTTGCGTAACAAAAACAGAGGTGCCCAAGATACTCTGAGAGCTTCACAAAGGCGAATGCGGGAATCATTCTGGAGGGTGCATTCTCTCTAACAAGGCCCTCAACTTGGGATACTACTGGCCAACCATGCGTCAAGATGCGGTGGAATATTCTCAGAAGTGCGAAGCCTGCCAAAAACATGCCCCAACCTCTCACCAGCCACTAGAGCCACTACACTCGACGTTGACCCCGTGACCGTTCATGAGGTGGGGGATGGATATTGTGGGAAAACTACCGCCATCTTCTGGACAGCGAGTATTCTTTCTAGCCGTCACTGACTATTTTTCCAAGTGGATCGAAGCAGAGGCGTATAAGGAGATCAAGGAGTCCCAAGTGGTGGCATTTATCAAGAAGCATATCATTTGCCGCTTTGGGATACCCTCGGAGATCATCTATGATAACGGGTCGCAATTCATCGGCAAGAAAACCAGAGACTACTGCCGGCAATGGAACATAGACTTGGTGACTTACATTCCCCGCTACCCACAGGACAATCGGCAAGCAGAATCCAGCAACAAAGTCATCCTCAATAATCTCAAGAAACGGCTGGTCAAGGCTAAGGGACGTTGGGCCGACGAATTACCCTACGTCTTATGGGCAAACAGGACTAGCCCGAAAACCGCCACCGGACAGTCGCCATTCTCCCTGGTGTACGGGTGCGAGGCAGTGATCCCAGCCGAAATCACCATGCCAACCGCACGATATGGGCTGCATACGCCAGACCAGAATTTCGTTGAGTTAGCAACCGATCTCGACACCATAGAAGAACTTAGAGAGAGAGCACGGTTACGCTTGGCCAGGCATCAACAATAAGTGGCCCGCAGTTACAATAGGAACGTGCGAGTCAGGGCCTTTGTTGTCAGCGAATGGGTCCTTCGGAAGGTATTCCAGAACACTGCCAAAATAAATGCAGGGAAGCTTGCTCCCGCCTGGGAAGGACCCTACAAGATAGTCGTCATCACGGGACAAGGGGCTTACCGACTAGAATCAAGAGATGGAAAATCTGTACCGCGTAGTTAGAACGCTACGCACTTGCGGAGATACCATTTCTAAAGAACACAGGAGTTGCCAGGAACGGCGTGAATAAACAGTAGTAAGCCCCGATCCCCGGTATGAATTCTATCGAAACTTAACTTGAATAAGCATCTTAGGTCGAAATATTTGCATTACAATTTCTTCATAAAACGACACTCCGGAGGAGTTATTCCCGGTAGGCATCGCCAGAAAGGAAAAACTTCAGCACACCGGATAGCAAAAAGAAAACTGAAAAGGAATAATACAAACGGTACGAATATCCGAAAGCCACAAGTCAAAATATACGAAAACATCTCTTTTATTACTTAGAAAGGATCGTTTATAAACAATTACATGGCACAGGAAGATATCTCCTCGATGCAAGCTATCCGGTAGAGTCGCCAGTTCAAAGTGCAAACAAAAGGTCGCTTCCCAGAAGCTCGCCATTCGGCATCGCGGATCCACTCCCCATGTCGCCAGCTCTACCAACAAGCGTCGGATTCTCGACGGACGGCGTCAGGGCACTGCGGGAAACCGACGGACATAATCCTTTGCGCGCCTCCAAGGTAGGTAATCTTCTGACTGGTAGGGGAATGGGGATCACCCTCGAGTCACCCATAACGCCGGTTGGAGTTTCCCTCACCCTCCGAGCTAGCCATAGCTATACACCTTTTCTAACGAACAGCCTTCTGTAGGGGCTGCTCAGACAATGATCGACACGTGGTGGAGAGACACCTGCAAAAACGCCAGCAAAAGCAAAAACAAAAGCAAAAGGAGAAGCAACAACCAAGCACAAAATAAGAAAAGCATAAAGCAAATAAAACCCCCGCCCCTTGACGGGGGGCAAAAGATGAAACATTGTATCTGTGGCCTCACCACCATCCAAAAGCTTCACAGACGCCCGGTAAACGGTACACCCGTGAGGTATTACTTGTCCTCCAACTGTTGTTCCCAGAAAAAACAAAAGCTAGAAATTTTTACAAACGAACGAAGCCGCCAGAATCCTTAACCATCAAAGAGAAATTATGTAGGACCCCCCGAAGTAACGTTCTCCTCTGTCTGCTCACCGTCCAGCATCCCTTAGCATCTTCCAAGTTTGCCTGCTCCGCTGGGGTCGATGGAGAACTCATCAAGGCAGCAACGCGAGCCGAGGGCACACCACCGGGAAAGGAGCCCAGGAATTGCTCGTTGAACTTGTCTGCATCCCCTATGGCGAGCTTCCTAGATTCAAACTCCAGGATAGTTTCCATTCGCGCCAACATGTTGAAAAAGCTCCGATCTCCTCCGCGTCCGCCTTCCCAACCGGGGCCGTATCAGCAGTCTTCGCCTCGAGCTCTTTAACCGTTGCTTCTAGGGCAGCAATCACCCGCTCCAGCTCTGCTACCCGCGCCTTTGCAGCTTCCTCCTGAGCAGCCAAAGCCTTGGCTCGAGCGGCAGATTGCTCTCGAGCTTTGGCTATGTCCTCGCGATACTTGGCAATCTCTTGTTTCCGCCGCTCCTTTTCGGCCAACTCCTTGTCCATCTCGTCGATAAACAGGCCGACTTCTTGGAAAAGCTACATTCAGCAGTCGAAAGTCAGTAAGAGACCCTATAGAGTCAGGAGGAGTATAACGCAGTCAATCATGATAGAAGGCTCATTACCTTCCAAGCTCCAAAGCCTACCTCGGTTGCCATGGTGTGAGCAGAAGCAGAAGCGTGACACTTCTTGAAGCTAGGGTCGCGATATCGCTGGAGAGACTGCCAGTCAGAAGATACATCATCCTGAAGCTCGATAGAATCATCATCAATTGGGGCTGGGCGCTTGCGGGAAGATTTGGGAGCATCAGATAACTCTTTCTTGACCACCGGAGCAGTAGGGGGTTTCGAGTCACTGGAACGGGTCTTTTTGAGAATCAAGTTCGAAGCAGAGAAGGTAGAGCCTGACTTGCGCGCCCGAGTCTCTCAAGTTGATAAAGCAGAGCAAGATTAGAAAATTATGAGGGTCACCAATACGGGCAACAATGAAGATGCGCTTACCAACAAAAGGACCAGACGCAGTGGTTGAAGTCGGAGCAGCAGACATCTTGACGATGGGGAGGTTGGTCTTTTCCCTAGTTCCCTCTAAACCCGAAGGAGTCGCGCTGTCTTCACCTTCTGAGGATTCGTCCGAAGGCTCGGCAAGGGACGCCCCGAACGTTCTCTGTGCGGAAGTAAGTTTGAAGAGCTTCGAGAACACCCTCTTCGAATGACTTGGCGGTTCGACGTTATCCGGGATGCCTGCACAACAGAAAGAAAAGGGATAAATAGGCGTTAAATCGCTCCGCGGAAACGATACAAAAGAAAGACAGAAATTCTTACTAGCAGGGTTCCATTTGTCATTTAGAAACAAGCGACTCTCAGGGGTCAGGGATGTAATTTCAACAAAGAAAAAGCGATTGGCCCAATTCTTCCCATTGACCTTAGTGTTCAGGACGAGGGGCCGGCGAGCAGTCCGAGACTGCAAGATAAAACGTCCCCGCCTAACCGTGGTGATACGGTAGGCCTGGAGCAGGTCCGGGACCGTAAAATCTACGCTGGCAAACTCGGCCATCCGACTTACCCAAAATAGGATTTTCCAGGTACAGGGAAGTAACTTTGCGAGAGAAAGCTTGAACTGAGCCAGGAATTCTTGAACCAGTGGAGGAAAAGGAAAACGGCAGGATATAGTAAAGGGGAACTCGAAAAAGCAAACCCAGCCAGGGCGAATCCAGTTTGAGTGCTCAACATCAGGACATAATGCTACCCCCCCAGGAAAACCCCCTTCTAGGATGAGTTGGTTCATCTCGTCCAAGGTCATCGTGTTTGCGACCTTGTCGCACTCTTGGAGGATTCCAGATGGCATAAAGCCATGCCTAGAGACTACTCTTTCCCTCTCCATTGAAGAAAGAAGAAGAAAGTGGAAGAAAGTTGAAAGAAGAAGGAAAGGTGATTTTTCGTACCTTGCGAGAGATCGACTCAGGAGCAATGGATGATGATTTACCCCATGCAAGTGCTGTAAATACAGCGGTTGCCCGTCTCTTCACCTGCAGCCTGGGAACCCGTTATGTGATCTCGACTCTACACGTGGGAGATCTGGAATAGCAGGGATCGCGGACGCCAACAGTAAAAAAGATCTCATGAATTTGAAAATCCACCCGATCTTTTGGGGCTATTGTTGGGCCCAGAATCCGTCAGCCCAGCTCCCGTTAAGCCCGTCTATCTAAAAGTGGAATCGTGAAGCCCATCCATCCAGCCAAAGAGTCTTCAGGAGGCAAAGATCGTCGGTTGCATCAAGGGATAACTGCTGCGGAAGGGACGCCCGAACGTGGAAGGCGTTGAGGACAATCGTGGTCACCAAGCAATGGAGGTTAATCTAGCTGTGATAGAAAGGTAGAAAAAATCAGATGTAAAGAAGAAAAAAAGCAAGAACGCCCAATGGTAACCCTAAAGCAGTTGTAACACAATCAGAAATTGAAGTACCAGTTTCTCGCTTTGATCAATTTCATGTTTATCGGTTAGTTTAGCCCACGTTTTATCGATTGTTCGTTTGTGATTGTCGCTGGTGGAAGTCTGACCAAAACAAGCTATAAATTATTACTATTATTTGATAGTGCTTCATTAAGTTTTGCAATGAGCTGCCAGATCCAACTGCACAGGCAAAGTTTATGACTATTAAAAGAGACAAGGATCGGTATGCTATCTTACTTTTGTCTATGGACTTTATTCACAATTGTTCTTAATTACTGATGTTGTTCGTAGAAGAGAAAATAAGGAAATCTTGCTTCCTGTGTTTTTTTTTTTTTTTTTGCTTTTGTTGAATATCATGTTTCCTTTGGGATTATTTGTATTTTTCCTCTTAGTATCTATCCTACATGTAAATTTATATTTTTTACATTCAATACATTCGTGTTCTTACATTTAATATTTCATATACTCTTAATATCATATTTGACCTTAATCTCTTAGTTTTCAATTCTAGAATATTTAATAATTATTGACATAAAATAATAAAATAACACATTTAATGTTTCAATTTCCTACACTCCATACTCGTACCATTAGAATCTCTTTGACTTTCACATATCACATTTAATTTTAAAATAGTACATTTAATATTTTAGTTTCCTACACTCTTACTTGTATAATCTCTTTGTCGTCCACATTTAATGACGTCCTTATATTTTTTTCTTCTTCTTAATTTAAATTTAAAAATATTAAGGAATCCACAGTAATGTCATGGCTATATTTTTTATTTTTTTTAATGCAAATGAAAAAAATACAAATTTAAATTGAACTTCATGAATACACAAAAGAACGTTGATACTTTCATTATTGATATTTAATGATCATTGATTTATACTCCAATTTTTAACGAATATATTGACATAAAATAGTAAAATAGCACATTTACTCTTATATTTTCTTTCTCTTCCACTTTACTGGAATTCTTATATTGCACCATTACTCTTATAATCTCTTTCTCTTTCAAATTTAATGACATTCCTATATTTTTGCACCAACATAATTCAAATTTAAATCAACATATATTTTAATTGAGATACTACGCCATAGTCTCTTTGTCTTCCACACTTAATATTATCATTGTATTTTTGCAATTCAAAGTGAAATTCATATTAATGAAATAGCTTAACACTAATTAGGTGTCAATTGTGAATACATGTGACAATTATATTTTTTTAAAAGAAAATTTTACAGCTTCAAGAACTTCATTGTTGAAATTTAATATTTGAAAAACCATATATGTAAACACACAAAATATTTAAATAAATTACTTACCCGTGCAAACTTACTTACACTTAAAAATATTCAACCCTATAATCATTGTGAATTTCTATAATACGTTAGCATAGAAACTGTAAAACATTGAAATAATTTTAATACTTCCTAAGTTTTGGGATGAAACTTTATTTAAGTGAGAGTATATATGTACTACCCGGATTTTTGTTGTGGTAACTTTAGCAAATGCGACGATCCGATGTTTCCTTTAGGGAATCGATTTTATAAATATTATCCAAAGTTCTTTTTTCTTCATTTTACTCTTGGTTGGGCCGAGCCTACGTAAGTTTTTTTTTTCCTTTCTCCACCCAACCCAAAATATTTTTTTTCTTCTTTTTTCCTTCTTCCTGCTTGCACGATCTTGCGTTTCCAATCTCAAACATACACACATTTCAAATTTTCCAATATAATACTAAAAATCCCCTTCATATGTCATGATGACCAAAAAAAGTTTTATTATATCTTTAATAGTACACATACAAATACTAATTTTATTTTAAGTGTCTAAACCATGATAAAATATTGTTGAAACCTAATATCAAACACAACCAAATATGTAAAATATAACAAAATATTTAAGCAAAAACCATTGTGTGCGAAGTACGGACATAGCCTTCTAGTTTAAAGAACTTTTGTAACTAAAAAGAAGCAATGTACTGGTATTAAATGTAATTTCTCCACTTGGTATAATTATGTTTATGGTGTCCCTCTGTAATTATAATATGTTATCACTAATGCTACTTCTGTTTTCATTACTGTTAGATGCGGTTCTTAGCAATGTTCTTTTTCAATACTTGAGTCTTGATCTTAATTTGATTGTGAACAATTTGTGTAAAAGCAATCTATCTCGATCCTATTCT
This sequence comes from Fallopia convolvulus, assembly GCA_964016875.1. Classification (NCBI taxonomy): domain Eukaryota; kingdom Viridiplantae; phylum Streptophyta; class Magnoliopsida; order Caryophyllales; family Polygonaceae; genus Fallopia; species Fallopia convolvulus. Next base: position 44,575,206 of record OZ024726.1, read on the forward strand.
TAGTTGAACTTAATCTTAATTCAATACTTGCTTCTTCAATCATTTAATTTGTAATGTAAGGTTATTGAAGTATCTGCTAAGACATTTGACATTGTGATGATGTTTGGTTCTTTTGTTCATACATTCATGCTTAAATGACTAGGAAGCTTCAGAATTCATTTACGTTATTTATTATTTCTTCTATAAGGGCATTTTACTTGATATAAAAAAGGAATATGTAAAACTTGTATGACCGTCAAATTTAATTGCATAAGCACCGTCACATTTTCTTCTTGTCTCCTTGCTAATTCTTCCTTCTAAATCCTTGGTATGTATGAGAAGCTTTTATCGCCTACCTATGTGGCAAGAAGACAATCCCCTAGGTTAGTTAGTGATGTAGATGAATTATACTGTACATTATTTTGATCCAGTTTATTGAGGGTGTAGCTACTGGATGGCTATTTTCTCCTCACAAACTTACATCTGTAGCCGCAAAATTGACGAGTGATGAAACAATATACAACAACAATATCGTCCCAGTATAATCACGCCGAGGCGAAATCGGGGGTCTGTATGCATCCTTAGTGATGCTTCTGATGCTATTGAAATTTTGTAACTGAATGTCACATTTGTAACTGAATACGGGTATTACACTAGGCATATGTGAAATAAAAAATAAATCTATAATAAATATATCAATTTAAAACGGATATAGATTACTTCTTAATTCGCTACTCGATCATATTCATATCTAGTTAATCACAGACGTAGGTGAAAACTCAGTAGCAATGTGGTTGATTTCAGTTTAGAAGCTCTTTTCTTTGATATATAGAGGCAGTTGAGTTGAGTGAACTACAAAGCACTATAACATCACATAAACGATTTTGTGGACAAATTGCAAAGCGCCTACCTACCTCTAAGGTTGTGAATTGGAAGTTCTCCGAGGCTATTGATCTTAGTAACTGTTTGCAAGATTCTTAGTAGCAATGCGGTTGATTTCAGTTTAGAAGCTCTTTTTCCTTATATATGTCATGCAATTCTCCATTATATTGGTATTAATTATTCTAATTATGATACAAAATAGTGATAACTTATCTAACTCAAACCGTGGAAGACATGTCAATTAACAAGATTTACTTGCACTCTAGAAAAATATAAATAGAAAAACAACTTGGCCTTGAACCAGTGTAAATTACTAAACTGAGGGAGATTATGTGGTGATTGCAGAATAGTTGAGAAGAGTGGTAAATGTCCAATATATATGCAGAGGCAAGGTGGTAAAGTATCATTGAGTGAACTGTCCCATGAGGAGGAACAAAATAATGAATCATTCAACCGTACACGGAGATGGCATTTTTGGCGCATTTTATTTGCCCATAGAAAATCATTATTGGTGCATAAAAGCTTGAGTTTGTAATTAAATGTTGACTTTCTGGTAGATGACCAATTAAGAAATTTTAGACGACTATTCAAGCACGGTACTACACTAGTTTATACCCTATAAATTGTTGGAACAAAAAAGTTAAACAAATACGGAGTATGGAATAGACGATTTTAACTACGTTTTCGTTTTTGTTACTTCGTTTTTTTGGTTAAAATTTCGTTTGGGTACGCTACATTAATTTTTGTCCTCCTAGCTAGTAACGTGCACATTTTATGACACACTATTTTGGCCGGTGTAATTGCATGACTCAGCATGTGGGCGCGTAAACGTGATAAATATGCCAACAGTGACATTTGACAAATTAAAAATGCCAACAGTGTCAGAAGCTAGCAGAAAAACAGAGGCAAGGCCACTAAATTACTTGTATCAAGGATATATATATACTCCCTCCGTTTCAAAATAGTTGATCTTAGACAAAATTGCACACTTATTAAGGAATTTTTTTTTTACCCAAACTACCCCTATAAGTACACTTTGGGAGATGCAACTAAAAAAAATAAATTTTGGGATATGTGTAATGTGGGGTATAGGTAAGGGTATAAATGGAAAAAAAAAGTTAGATGAACAAGTATTTTGAAACAAGAAAAAATGGCTTTAAGAACAACTATTTTGAAACGGAGGGAGTATGTAATATCTTTTCCGAAAAAAAAGATAACATAAATGATGTGACATCTCTTAAGGATATTATAGTTGTGCCTTGGGACTCTCGCTATTACCTAGGGATCTAGGGATGCTAACCAATTTTAGAGGAGAATGGGCAAACAGTCGCCTATAGAGTTTGAAACGGTGATCTCGGGGTACTATCCCAAAAGACTAGGGTTGTCAAAACTTGACCCGATCCGACAAACTCGCCCGACTTGCCCGATTCCGACCCGGACCCGACTCGAGAAAAAAATAAAAAGTTTATACCCAGGACATGTTTGACCTGAACAGATTTGACTCGAATCCAAAAAATCCCGAACACGAGATTCAACCAGAATCGATTATACCCGAATGGACTAGCCTGATGCAACCCGATATCCGATGCTACCTGACCCGAAGTCATCCGAAAAATCCGAAGTTACCCGACCTGAAACCATCTGAAAATCCTAAGTTACCCGAACCGAAACCATCCGAAAATTACATTATGTTTTAAAATATTAATAATAGTGAATATTTATTATAATTATGGTTTTAATTTAAATGTTACATTAAATATATATTTAGACCCTAGAGTAGTTAAACTACAAAAAATCATCATTCCATATATGGTCTGAATCAAAATCCGGCTTACTTGAAATCAGATTAACCCGAAATTCAGCCAAAGTCGAAATCCGATTCATCCAAATTCCGAAAAACCCGAAACCCGACTCACCCGAAATCCAACTAAATCCGAAATCGGACTTATTCGAAATCAAGTTGGACCGAAAAACGAATGACCCGACCGAAATTGACCCAAAAACCGACTTTGCCCGATTAATTGAGCACCCGACCCGAAATGATCCAACCCAATTTGACCTGATTTTCAAAATATCCGAATTTGACCCGAATCCGAACTTACTCGAAATTGAATTGACCCGACCCAAACCCGACTCGACCCGCCTGATTGACACCCCTACAAAAGACCAAACAATTGAACCAAATGCCCAAAGACTTTTGAGAAAAAGACACTACTATACTAGTTTCAAAGATCAATTCCATAAATATACCCTTGTATTAGCATTTTGACAAAAATAACCCGTTATAATAAATTGGACAAAATTACCCCTAAAATAACTAAATCAATAATACGTATCAGTAAAAAAAATTGCAATCCCTATTTTCACGCACAACCTCCATTTTCACGTATCAAAACTCACCGGAAACTACCTTCACCATCGTGAGATTGCTGTGACGCCGTCCACCCTCGTCGGATTGACGTGACACCGTCCAAACCAATTCCTCGTCCAGCCCCGCCGTCCTCGCGCAGCCATGTATAGGACCTCCGCCCTCGTGGGATTGCCGCCGACCACTAGTATAGGGGTTTGCCACCGCCAACGACCACCACCACTGTTTAAGGGAGCTGCCGACTACCGCTGGGTTTCGCCGCTGAATACGCTACCACGGCCGGAATTGGTCTGCGAACGCATATATCTACAAGAAGAAGAAGAAGCAGATATTATTAAATTAATTAATTTTGTGTAGTCTTACATACATTAATTTTGTGTAATAATTTTTTAGGTTACATTAATTTATTTAGTTTTATTGTGAAATTGTTACATTAAGTTAATTTAATTAGTGTAATTGATATGTAAATATTAATGTAGAATAACGCTTTTAGGTTAAATATTATTACACTAATTTTGTTTCATTAATTTTGTTAGGTATATTAATGTAGAATAACTCTTTTAAGTTAAAAGTTCTTACATAAAAGTGTTACACTAATTTTGTTATAATAATTTTATTAGGTAAATTAATGTAGAATAGCTCTTGTAGGTTAAATATTGTTACATAAAAGTTGTTACACTAGTCTTGTTTCATTAATTTTGATAGGCAAATTAATGTAGAATAGCTCTTTTAGGTTAAATATTGTTACACAAAAGTTGTTACACTAGTTTTGTTTCATTAATTTTGATAGGTAAATTAATGTAGAATAGCTCTTTTAGGTTAAATATTGTTACATAAAAGTTGTTACACTAATTTTGTTTCATTAATTTTGTTATGTAAATTAATGTAAAATAACTCCTTTAGGTTAAATATTGTTACACTAAATTTGTTACATAAATTAATGAAGAATACCTCTTGTATGTGAAATATTGTTACATAAAAATTGCTACACTAATTTTGTTATTAATTTAATTATGTGACTCTTCTAATATTACATAAATAAATTTAGAATAAATTTTAGAATACCACTTGCAGGTTTGTTAGTTACATTAATTAATTAAGGCAATGTGTAACGTGTTACATTAATTAATTTAGAAAAAAGACATCCCTTTTAATAGAGAAGTTGCAGAAGGTCAATTTGTCACGAGGGAGCAGCGAGGAGTAACCGAGCAGCGAGGAGATGCAAAACGTCCTTCGCGAGATTTCGTAAAGAGAGGACGGCATTATCTATTACTATTAATTTAAATCTATTGGCTATTAATTAGGGGTAATTTGGGATTTTTAAATGAAAAGATATAGTTTTGGAAATAAAATAAGGTAGGGATATATTTTTGAAATTAATAATTGAAAGTAGGACTATCCTGGTATTTTTCTCAAGACTTTTACTATACGTATACAGTTTGAGAGAGTCTTTTTTATAACAACATAAAACAAAATCAATTTGTTTTTAAATCACATTTGTTCACTGTCTGATGTTGAAACTTCTCAAAAGGAAAATTAATAAGATGGAATGGTTAGTTTTCCTTGCAAAATACTCCGTATTATTAACCACCTAATTCCTACTAATTTTTATTAGGATCAACTCGGATGAGGACAACTAGATGGACCCTCGGTGCTGATAATCAAATCAAATGCAATACTTTGTAGAAAACAAACGTGATAAATATGGTAATAGTCGGTCTTATTTCGGTAGAGTTGTTTTAAAAATTTTACAGATAGATTTATTAAAAAAAATTAATAATAAAAAAATATAGAAAAAAATAATTTAATCTTAACTCTTTATTTATAAATTAAAGACTAAAATTTCTTAAACTATACCTAAAATAACAAATAAACTAACCCCTATAAAATGGGCATGTGCAGCTCCCACGCACCTCTTTTGGTAAAGGCATAATGATAATTGTTGGTGTACAAAATTTCGCCTTTAATTTGTATTAAATACACCAATTGAGAACTCCTCCTCTTCCGCTCCTCTTCGATCTCTTGACCTAGAAATCCTGCAAAACAATGGACACAGGGGGCGGGGACCCCCCTAATCCACCTCCGATGCCTAAGTCAGAAGAGCAATTGTTGTTTTGAGCGACGAGGTACAACAAGAGAGCGGTGAAACCCTAAACAGTCGAGCCAAGCGAATATTAGTCTGTCTAGGTTTTCTGAATATGCCGATGTGCACATGTTATAATGGAAGAGGGAGATCAGGGGGCCTTATTTAATTATTTCCTAGGGTTGCTTAAAGCCCAAGCTAGGAATATTCCCACCTTCTCCGGGTTTAATTCTATCATATTTGCAGGATAGAATCTTCCATAAAGTTGCATAACCGCCACATAATTTTATATAGAAAATTATGAAAATAATTGCGCAGTAATTTTAATAAATACCTTTATAGCGAAAATAACTATGGTAATTATGTTTGTTTTACCCGCTCACAAATGCCCCGCCTACACCGCCCTACACGTCTCACCGTGTTTGGCGACGTAGGGTACAAAGGGTTTCTAATCGAAGTGGCCATGCGGATTTGGTCGACTGGTCCCCTAGCGCTTTCGTATATTCGTATATTCGTAATTCGAGTCCACATGAGTGAATATCATATGTGTTATGAGCGAATATCATAAACTTCTTCATACACGCATATGAAAAATTCATTAGTGCGATTAATACGAGGCAGGATCTGATAGATCGAGGACTTACGCTCGACTCCAGCGCTGCGGTCGCGGCCCTCAGGCCCGTGATCGCGGTTTCGCGGCTGGCTCTCGGATTTTGGCTCGTCTTCTATTTTCTGCATGAATTCCGACTTTGGACGACTTCCGTTGGAACACAGACGAGCATCCAACTGATTTGCCCATACTCGAACGATGGCATCTCCATCTCTAAATTGGACCATTTGATGGAGGGTCGATGGTACCGCTCCAATCCCATGGATCCAAGGCCTTCCTAAAATTAAATTGTAGCGAGAAGGCACATCAACAATCAAAAACTCAACGATCGTCACTTTCTTGGCAAGGCTGACTCGGGTTTTATACATTCCGAGCGGATACGCCGGCTAGCCACCAAGTCCGGTTAGTTGCATCTTGATCGGGACCAAATCTTCATTGCTTTTCCCAAGGAGCTTGAAAACTTTGTAGTACATAATGTCAACCGAACTCCCTGGGTCAACAAGAGCACGACGCACTTTAAACCCGTCTAGCTCGACTGCTAGAACCAACGGATCGTTATGAGGAACTTGGACTGTAGCGAGGTCCTTGTCCCTAAAGACTAATCCGTCCACCGCGCGCACGGGGGAAGGAGGTCGTCGTGGCTCGGCTTGTTTTTGCCTCGGTTCATCGTTCTTCTCAGGCTTCTCTTTCTTGATGAACTCTTGGAAGTACCCTTTTTCCACCAGGCTCACTAGATACCGCTTGAATGGCTCGCACTGCTCAGACATATGTCCCCGATTTCTGTGGTACATGCAATATTTTCTGTTTCGCGGATCCTCATCACGGCATTCTTCTTTGGGGGGATACTGGAAGAAACCTTCATGCTTAATACGAGGCAGGATCTGATAGATCGGTACACTAAAGGTGGTGTAGTTCGCTCTGACTTGGCTTTCTCCCTTAAAGTTATCAGCTCGGCGGCAGATTTTACGAGGAGGAGAGGACGACCTTCCTCTTATTTTAAGATTAGATTCCTCCAACCGCACATACTGATGAACGCGCTCCTGAAGCTCTACAATTGTGGAGGGAAGACGAAGTGTCAACTCCTCTCTTAGCTTACTATCTGTAAAGATCGCCCTTTTGAAGGCGGTGATAGCTGTTCTCGGATCACATCCTTCAATTTCCGCATAGCACTCCATAAACCGATTGAAGAAGTGACGTAAGCTTTCCCCCTTTTCTTGTTTGAGACTAAAAAGTGTGTCAAGTGAGGCAGCGTCCCAACTGTTAGCTATGAACCGTTTCACAAACTTCGAAGCCAATCGTTCCCAACTTCGAATCGATCCTGGCCTCAGACTCTGAAACCACTTCAGAGGGCCTTTACCAAGGCTACTCGGAAACATCTTGCACATGATAGGATCCTCGGACACCCACAACGCCATTTTATGGGTGTAAGAGGCTATGTGATTTACAGGATCCGTGTTTCCGTCGTACACATCAAAAGTTGGTGGGGAGAATTTTGACGGCGGTAGAGCTCGCTGAATATCTGGGTGGAGCGACGTTGATGTCAGCAAGGCCAACTTGTTCTCTGCTTGATCCCGAGCCGATTGCAAGGTGTTGCATTGCGCTCTTAAAAGATCGAATAGCCTGTTTTGGGTACGCTCAAGGGCTCGGGCTCTTCCTTCGATTCTTTCGAGGCTGACACTCCGATGTCGGCTGCGGTGTCTCTTTCTGTTTTCCGGACTCGAATCGCGATTAGAAGGGACATAACGATCGTTCCGCTCGCGCGAAGAATCGCGCCGACCGCCAGTCCCGCGACCGCGATCTGACCTGCCGCGCTCGCAGTCATCGCGATCGCGATCCCTCGAGCTGCGCTAGCGGCTTCGGCCGCGACGGTTGTCGCGGTGGTGGGATTCGCCCGAGTCGTTGGATGTCGACCCGCTTGGCTGCGGTGGATCGGCCCGCGATTTATTACGCGATGGCGATTCGTGGCGGTGATCTCTACGTCGGCTCTGTGGCGCTCTTCTATCGCTGTCGTATTCGATTTGCATATCGTCTTGCTCGTCAGAACTGATCGATTGAGGACTACGGCGGTTATCGGCAAATTCAATAACACTAGCAAGCCGTCGAGTAGTCCTCTCAATTTCTGATTCCTCAACAGGGCGCTTGCCTTGAACCTTATCCAAAGAGCGTTTTAACCTGGCAACCTCTTCTAGGGCATGCTCTAACCGAGACTCAACTTCTGTGCACCTCGTTTGATATTTCTCGTTCTGTCTCAAAGTGGTAGCCAAAGCGTGGGTGATCTCATCTTCTTCTTCATTAGTAGTAGATGCCCCATTCCCGCCATTCGGATCGGACGACAAGACGATGCGGTTGTCCCCTCTGACGGGATTGGACCCGGCACGGCTGGACTGGCCTTGCTCTAAACGTGAACTAACCAAACTAGGGTTTGACTCGCGGATAGAGAGCGAGGGCTCGAAAATTCGCAGCCCGCGGTCGCGGTTTTCAGGACCGCGGGCGTGGCTTGATCGGCCGTGATCGCAGTTTTGTGCGGCGCTCGTGATCGCGCGTACGGATTCGCTCTGCCCCGGAACCCTTCGATCTTCTTCGTTTTCGGCCACACGCATAGCCGATTGCCACAACTGATCAAATCCGATTGACTCGAACCCTGGAGTATTAGGATTGTCGATTCTGTCGCCTGACCCGGACCCTAAACGACCTGTGCGATGAATAGATGTATTAGCAAGAGGGGTCGGATCACGATTTGAACCGTTTTCAGGCACCAAGGTTTGATCTCCCGAGCGAGTATCGGAATTACCTTGATCGATCTCCATTAGAGCGCGGTTTTTTGAGTGAATTTCAGGGTTTTCGACTTCGGCCGCCGATCCATACTCGCGAAGTACGGCATCCGTGCCCGCGGTTCTCGATCCGCGCTCGCGTTTTTCGGTATCCGCGTTCGCGGTTGTCGATCCGCGCTCGCGGTTTCGTTCGCCGGGGGTGGTTCACGCGAGTTCACTCCGCGATGATGCCCTGGTCTCTTCAAAGTTGACTTCTTGATTCTCCGGTATCGATTCCAACACCATGACTGCGTGGATCGAATACTCGTTTCCCACAAACGGCGCCAATTGTTGTTGTACAAAATCTCGCCTTTAATTTGTATTAAATACACCAATTGAGAACTCCTCCTCTTCCGCTCCTCTTCGATCTCTTGACATAGAAATCCTGCAAAACAATGGACACAGGGGGCGGGACCCCCTAATCCACCTCCGATGCCTAAGTCAGAAGAGCAATTGTCGTTTTGAGCGACGAGGTACAACAAGAGAGCGGTGAAACCCTAAACAGTCGAGCCAAGCGAATATTAGCCTGTCTAGGTTTTCTGAATATGCCGATGTGCACATGTGTCTCTCCCTACATGCCTAGGGCATGTATATATAATGGAAGAGGGAGATCAGGGGGCCTTATTTAATTATTTCCTAGGGTTGCTTAAAGCCCAAGCTAGAAATATTCCCACCTTTTCCGGGTTTAATTCTATCATATTTGCAGGATAGAATCTTCCATAAAGTTGCATAACCGCCACATAATTTTATATAGAAAATTATAAAAATAATTGCGCAGTAATTTTAATAAATACCTTTATAGCGAAAATAACTATGGTAATTATATTTGTTTTACCCGCTCACAATAATATATAGCTAGTATCCCAAGGTACAACGATATATCACTCAGACATGTCACTTGATAAAAATAATTGAGCGGGGTCCATCGGAGTCCTGATTTTGGCATTGCCTTCTTGTTGCTTAGACATGGTTTGCATCTTTAATTTATAAGTGTCACTATTGTCGGGTTTGGCACTCAGGTAGAGTTACTCTAGTTACAGTTTAAGAAAATTTAGCCATTAATTTATAAATAATAAGTTGAGATTGATTCATTTTTTCTCCAAATCTATTTATTTTTATAATTTTTAATGGGCTTATTATTTCTGTGAATGGGTTTATAAGTCTATCTTTAGAATTTTTAACACAATTTTACCGAAACAAGACCGAAAAATTATATCCATTGATTTCTTAAAATCTTGATCCTATATATTACCCCTAGTTTTTTCAGTATAAAATGACTTCAAATAGCATTAATTTACCAATGTAAATCCTTTGTTTCACCTTTAGTGTTTCACTTTCATATTCCACTTGTATTTTAAATACTAAAAAATATTTAAAAAATAATAAAAATTATATTTATATTGTAAGCAACTATATACATATGTCTATAAATTTTTAGATCGAAAATCATATTATACAAAAATTTTTAAAATTAACAGGGTAATATTTTATAAGAAAATCATCATTTTAATTTAAAAAATTGTATAATATAATTTTTAAGATAAAAATTTACACACATATTTATACAAGTACTTATAATATAAATATAATTAAAAAAAATTTGTAACCTAGATTTGATATTTAAAAAATCAATGAAATATGAAAGTGGAACATCAAAAATCTGTGAGTAAGTGACACATTAGTCATTTTAAAAAAATATTTTTTGATCGACAGTCAACAGACTTGGCAAGTCAATGAATAAATTGGGTTTTGACATCGTCGTCATGGACTCCATTGATCTTTTTGAACAAAGCAAATACGAGTGAATAGCTAGCGACATAATTTAGTGATTTACCAAACCATCCAATCAATAAATACATCAAATTATGTAGATTCTGCATGTGCTTGATGTTGACAATTCTCAAAAAGTAAAGTAATCACAGTACATGTGGGCGTGGCTACCCGTACGAGGAGAATAGATGGACCCCGGTGCTAATAATCAAATACTACAATATACACAAAACAAGCGTCTCGACTCTCGATCATAATTTGCATATAAATAGAGAACTGGCCGGGTAGCTAACCAGAGCAAAACACCCTATTAGTTAATAATGGACTTGCCAAGGTTTATCCTTTTGAAATCAATCCCCAACAACAAATATTTGCGTTATAGAAAGGAGGAAGATTCAGACCATGCCTCTCTTCAGTTTTCTCAAGACGAGGAGGAAAAGAACGCTGAGATCCAATACCTAAAATTTGAGGTCCAAGAGTCCAAACTTGGCCAAGGATTTGTTCATATAAGGAGTTGTTATAACAACAAGTATTGGGTCAGGTGAAGTGCTAAATTGTTCATGTTTATACACTTTTTTTAAGCATATTTATTAATACATATATATTTATAGGCTTTGTTATTTTTAGCCTTAATTAATATGAGGATGGCAAATGGGTGAATGCAGGAAGTCAGCTGAGAGCAAGTGCATAGCTGCGTTAGCGAACGAACAAGAGGAAGACCAGAGCAAGTGGTCTTGCACTCTCTTCAAAATCGAATTCGAAGTGGAGGAAGAGGTCCCGGGCAAGCCTCAGAAGGCCCGGCTGGTGCACAGTGACCAGATGGGCCAGCACGCTTGCATCATGCGGTCCAGTAGCGTGGACCTGGAGGTCGATGATGAAGACTCGACGCAAAAGGAGGACGAAGGGGACGTTTTCTTAGCTTATAACGTATCAAACAATTTTGTGTTCTCAGACCGCTTTGCGTTCATTGGGCAAAACAAGCAATACGGGGCAGTGACGGTGGTAGATGGGGTCAGCTACCTGGAGTTCAAAACCACAGACCTGGGGGAACGAGGGGTGGTGCACGAGTGGGATCTTGTGCAGCCGCACGGCCAAGCCCTCATCAAAAACAGGGCTTTTACACAACAAACCCAAATGTGGTGGCGCGAGACTCGGACGTCGTCTCCTCTTATTGTGATGAATGATGCAAGTGGAACATATGTAACGATTTGGACACCGATCGATCTCGGGAGTAACGAAGTTGCACTCCGAAACGATGGGATCCCCAACCGCTTCGCTAATTGCGTGTCCGCCGTAGGCTTGGACCAAGTGCTTGGAGTCTCCGCGACCACATTAAACGATTCCACCCGATTGCAGGTTTTTGAGCCCGTGCGGCTCAGGCAGGTGAACAACATGGTCTACAACCTCAACGATTCCAGGGTGTATGACATATCATCGATTGAGAAGTTTAGGGATGATCGAAGCAACAACACGAGTGTTGCGCAAACGGGGTCGTTTAGGGTGGCCTACACGGTGTCTCAAACTATGACTTGGTCCGACAGCGTTTCCATGAGCAACAGGATCGCGGCTTCCATGTCCGTTTCCGTCCCATTTGTTGGAGAGTTTGGAGTCGAGTATTCTCAGGAGCGAACGCAGACGACTGAATGGGGGAAGGAGGAGACGGAGGAGCGCGTAGTTGAGTACGTGCAGAACGTGGATATTCCTCCGAGGAAAAGGATCGTCTTCGTGGTGGTGGCAACCAAAGCTCAATGTGATGTCCCATTTACCTGTCGAGTGCACGACGTCGTGGCTGATGGGGAAATAAGGAACTATACCAAGAGAGATGGTCTCTATAGGGGCGCCAACGAGTTTAACTTCGTCACTCACCTCACGGAACTAGACCTCTAGATCGAATTAATATCAGTATTTGTTTTGCACGTACCCCGTAAGTTAGTTTGCAAGCATCGTTTTCTATGTTGCATGTGTGTGTTTCATAATTTATGTATTTGCATTTGTTTTCCTTTCAATGTACGTTGCCTTTGTTCCCTCCTATTCACCTCTGCAGAAATATCTGACTATATTATGTGTTTATGGATGGTCAAGTTCGTGCGATAACGGGCCTAGCATACAAACTCAATGAGATTTTAACCCAAAATTATATGACAATGGGTAGAGTAACTCATTAGCTTATATACTAGACAATTATAATTCTCAATTTCTAATGTGGGATCTCAACACATGGAACCAGATTGTCCAGCTAACTCTCAAATAAAGGCAAAGTATACCTTAATTGATGTTTTATTTTGGTTTGGCTTATTTCTATTTCGATCAGTAAGCCCGGTTGAGTATTATTAGCTTTGTGAGCTAGTTAATCCGGGATATAAATAAGCCTGCTAGAGCCAATTGTACGTGTTAGTTCTCTTGGAAATTAAACACTTTTCAGTGTTTTATTGTGCTCACTTTCCCTCTGCAAACTTTTCCTGATATATTTTGAATTAGGAATTTTATGTTAGGAAATTAATCATCTTGAGAAGCCAAGATTAATCATATCATGTTATTAAGAACATTAACTGCATATCTTAATCCATGGCAGCGATCCAATTTGTTGGGGAATTTCAATCGATAACTAATGATAGTCGTACGTATGTAGCATTCCACATCCAAGTGTATGATTTTTTGTTAGTTCACAAAAATTCACCTTTATAAATGCTCCTTTTGACTCGCTCTTTGATCTTCCGTTCCAAACTCCTTATTTAACCTAGAACCTGCAAAACAATGGACATATGGGGCGGACTCTCATAATCCACCTCCCATACCTAAGTCAAAAGAGCAATTTGTTGCTTGAACGTTGAGATAAAAAAGTAAGTCTTGCTTGCGAGCTCAGCGAAATATGAGTATGTTTACCGTACATGGTGAAGACATGTATTTATAGTGGAAGAAAGGGGTTCGAAAATCTTCCCCTAGGGCCGGCCGATACTACTATGTCACCTAAGCAATTGCATCTTGCTCCGCAACCCACGCGGAAATTATATCTTTCGACTAAGATATAATCTTCCACTATAGGGATTTAATTACCATAATAAAGAAGATAAAAGCTTACCAAAATAAATATCATATTTAAAGTAAAAGATAGCATAATAAATAAAAATACCTTTTTAGCGGAAAATAGGTAATTATTAAATTTTATCCGCTCACAAAAGCCCCACAAGAATGTTAGTTGCGTTCGATAGCGTCACAACTAAGACTCAAGTACTCTAGGACCTATTCGAAGTGGCCATGCAGATTAGTCGACGGGTCCCCTTAGAACACTCGTACATTCATACATCCATGAACGATGATCATGGGATCCTTTGCTCCTCTACACGCGCATATGTAGAAGTTCGTTAATGTGATGAATTAACGTTGCACTCTTTTTTATGCAAGACACAAACTAATTCAAAAACTGACTTTTTATTAAAAAATAAACGTAAATGCCATGATCTTAAGGATAAGACCAGTGGGGGAGCCAGTATTGGTCGAGAGGGGGCGGACTTCAAATATTGCTAATTTAACATATCGAGATATATTAATAATATATCGAATATATAAAATGCACAAAAACTAAATTCAATATAGTTTAACATAAAAAAAATACAAATCAAGCTACATTTATTTTTCTACTATAGTATTATTGACATTTACGAATTTAAATTATGAAAATGATTCAAAATAGATTCGTTATCAATAAATAAAAATTATAAACAAACAACAAGTTTTGAAAACATAAAATAAAAGTTAGCAAAAATTATATATCATAACAGTAACATAGCTAAAAATCCTACAATATCATTCACAGAAGTGCAAATTTTAAGAGTTTTTTTTTGCCAAAAACCACCTTTTAAAACATGATTTTTTTAAGAAACCTTAAAAAAATATTAGGTAAAAACACATTTTATAATACAAACACTCAATTTGAATCACCTTAAGTGATTTTCCGACGAATTTATATCCTTATTGGACCAAAATGCCCTTTTAAACATATTTTTCTTTTATTTAATTTTTTAATATTCATTTGTAAAAAATAATTAAATTATTTTGAAAAAATGTAAGGTAATGCTGTAAGAAAACTACACAAATCTTATATTATTTAAACAATAATTAAATTGTTTAATTATTTTTTTAATAAAATATTAAAAATAAAATAAAATAAATTCAAAAGGGCATTTTTGTCCAATTAGGGTAAAATTTCTCCGGAAAATAACTTCAGGTGGTTGAAATTGGGTGTTTGTATTATAAAAGGTGTTTTAGCTTAAAAAAAATTTAAAAGGTGGTTTCTTTAAAAAAATCATATTTTAAAAGGTGGCTTTTGACAAAAAAAAACCCAAAATTTAAAGAAAAAACTAACTAGTAATTAGCTAAAAAAAATAAACGAGAAAAAATTGGTTAATTGAAAAAAAAAATCTTTCAAATCTGTAACATTGCCAAGTTGTTAGTCTTGCTTGAACGGGAGAGGTTATCTATTAGATATGAGAAACCTATTTTTAATTTCACTGTATAATATATGTTTTAGAAGCCCAACTTCATTCAAATATGCCCAATTGCTAAAAAATTTAAAGCCTAACTTAACACAATAACTGTACTTCTCCATCAATATCCTCCAAATAAGATTTCATTACATAGCTCCGCCGACCGCCGTTGTCAAATTTGACTCTGTACAAATGCGATCGGTGATTCCATCTCATTCTTTGGCTTCCTCCTTCCAACACTACAATCGCCCCGACACCCATCCTTGATTTTCCGCCACCACCTACGCTCCCGCCCTGGGGTTGCCCTCTGAGAAATCTCACACCTCCGGCCGCCGGCGGGGGCAACTACCCCCACCCGCCCCCCTCCCTTCGCCACTGGATAAGACTAATGAATGAACAAATAAAAACCTAAGAGCCTCATCAAAACCATGTGGAAAAAATAGTGCCCTATTTACATGCATTTTCTAATCTCAAAATCGCTGCGCAAAGGAGTACGGATAACCGTGATCGCGATCGCACGGGCCATAGTCGCATTTCTGCTCCAGAACAGGAGGAACATCTTCTGCGTCGAGGTCAGGGTCGCAGTTGATGGACCCGCAATTAGGGTCGATGAATCCGTGTTCGTATTCTACGGACACGCGGTCACCTCAAAGGAGCAAAGCTACATTTATTTTTGTCATCCTAGCTAGTAACGTGCACATACAGGCTCGACCTTGGGCAAGTGCAAGATGTGCACTTGCACAAGGCCTCCGTTTTGGGTTGGGGCCCCAGGCCCAAACATTTTAATACATATAAAACAATATTAGGCAAATTACACTTAGTTCAATTAGTGCAACGGTGGAGGTGTCTTGTTGTTTGCTGTAAATGAGGGTTCAACTCTTGGCATCCGTAAAGACTTCAATCATCGACTTCATCGAGGGGAGCCGGCCCTAAAACGCTCCCAAGGGAGCCGACATCCATTCTTGCCTTCTTCAACCTGCCTTCTTCAGCCTTCAAACAAATCGTGCCCAATTGCTAGCAATCGTCTTCTTCCTTTCCCCATCCTTCTCTGTTGTTGCTTGAAATTTCTTCTTGGTTTGTTCTTATCCTCCTCTATGAAAATTTAGGGATTGGTGGCGTTATGGATCTGGCTTCTAGATCTATTTGTGCCTTCTTCCTTGTCCCCTTTAATCGGTCCCAACTCCCAAAACCAGTTTGAACCCTTCCTCAAACTTCCCGTTCATTTCCCTCTTGATTTGCTATGCTTCTTGTTCTATCCCATCTTCAATTTTAAAGATTGAAGATTGAAGTTTGAATATCGAAGATTGAAGTATGATGTTTGAAGTTTGAAGATTGAAGATTGAAGATTGTAGATTGTAGATCTAAAGTTTTGAAGTTTAAAGTTTTAAAGCCTTAAATTTTGTTATGCCTAGGTTTGGTTTGTTGTTATTGTTTCAAGATCACCATCTAGTAGATGGTGATTTAGGCTAGTCTTGCTTGTTGTTGGGTAGCCTAGTTTTTGCCATGGTTGTTGTTGCAATAACTTATCAAAAAAAATCTCTTGGCATCCGTCATCTCTTATATTTTGTAATCTCCATCCCCCTCCTTTTTTATTTTATATATATTTTTAAAATAAGTATAATAACTTTTTTATTAATTAAGAAATTCTGAAGGGCCTCTCTATTATCTCTTATATTTTTTAATCTCCATCCCCTCCTTTTTTAATTTTTATATATTTTTTTAAAGGATGAATTAATTAAATAGCAAAAAAAAGAGCCTAATTAGGTGGATATTAAGGAGTATGCAAAAATTAGGTAAATGGCAAAAAAACCCCATCCCCCATCCCCACCCTACTCCCACCGAGTTGACTCGGTCTTTGACCGGGTTGACTCGCCAGTTGACCGAGTTGACTCGGTCGTTGACTGACCGTTGACCGGGCGTTGACCGACCGTTGACCGGTGTTGACCATCATCACAATCATCACTGTCATCATTTTCAAAACCGTCATCACAATTTTTTCACCGCCATCACAATTTATTTCATTGTCATCACAATTTTTTGATGACAAAAAGTGTAATGAAATGTAAAAAAGTGTCATCAAAATGTCTTGATGACATTTTTTGATAACAAAAACTATCATTAAAGGCATTCAACTACATAAAAAATCGACATCCCCCGTCATCACAATTTTTTTTCATCGTCATGACAATTTTTTTATGACAAAAAGTGTAATAAAAAGTAAAAAGTGTCATCAAAATGTCTTAATGATACTTTTTTATGACAAAAAGTATCATCAAAGGCATTCAACCACATAAAAACACCCATCATCACTATCATCACAATTTATTTCACCGTCATCAAAATTTTTTGATGACAAAAAGTGTAATAAAAGGAAAAAAGTGTCATCAAAATGTCTTGATGACAACTTTTTGATAACAAAAAGTATCATCAAAGGCATTCTACCATATAAAAACAACCGTTATCATACGGTTCAAACCGCCATCAAGTTTCATCACTTATCATCGTTACTTGATAACGGTTTGATTGTCATCAACTATCATCTCTACTTGATGACGGTTCAATTAATTTGTCATCAAAAGGGCCTTGATGACAAACAAGTGTCATCAAATATGTGTCATCACTGTCATCACTACTTGATGACGGTTTGATTGTCATCAACTATTATCATAAATGTCATCTCTACTTGATGACGGTTCGATTCTCATCAATCGTCATCGATATTTGATGGCGGTTCGATTGTCATCTATTATCATCACTACTTGATGACGGTTCGATTAATTTGTCATCAAAAGGGCCTTGATGACAATGGTCTTGAAGACAAACAACCGTCATTAAGTGTCATCACTCAAAGTTTGTTCGTTTTTACATATCACAAAAAGTAGTTGTCATCAAATCTCATCACCCCATAAAAATAGTTGTCATCTCCGCATAAAAAACAATTGTCATCACAAATAAAAAAACAAAGTTTTCATCAAATGTTTATCATCACGTTTAATTTTTTAGTGTCATGAAATATCATCACGTTTTATTTTTTAGTGTCAATCACATATAATTTATTTCACCGTCATCACAATTTTTTTCACCGTTATCATAATTTTTGATGACAAAAAGTGTAATAAAAGGCAAAAAGTGTCATCAAAATGTCTTGATGATACTTTTTGATAACACAAAGTATCATCAAAGGCATTCAACCATATAAAAACAACCGTCATCACACGATTCGAACCGTCATCAACTGTCATCACTTGTCACCGTTACTTGATGACGGTTTGATTGTCATCAACTATCATCTCTACTTGATGACGATTTGATTAATTTGTCATCAAAAGGGCTTTGACGACAATGGTCTTGAAGACAAACAACCGTCATCAAGTCATCACTCAAAGTTTGTTCGTTTTTACATATCACAAAAAATAGTTGTCATCAAATCTCATCACCCCATAAAAATAGTTGTCATCACCGCATAAAAAACAATTGTCATCACAAATAAAAAAACAAAGTTGTCATCAAATATTTATCATCACGTTTAATTTTTTAGTGTCATCAAATATCATCACATTTAATTTTTTTAGTGTCATCACACATAAAAAACAAAGTTGTCATCAAACCGTCATCACTTAAAGTGTGTTCATTTTTACCATCATCACAAAAAATAGTTGTCATCAAATATCATCACCACATAAAAATATTCATAAAAAAATCAAATTGTCATAAAAAATTATCGCTAGTCATCAATAAATATAAACATATCATCAAAAAAATACAATCAAAGATTCATTAGTAAGCTTATGTGGGATTTGAGCCCACATCATTAATGATTCATTAGTAAGCCTATGTGGGATTTGAACCCACATCATTATGCATTAAGTGTATTGATCTACCATTTGAACTAATAGGCTAACCAATATAATGCACAAAAAACATCTAAAAACATTATCGCTTGTCACCACTAAATATAAATATGTCTTAATCTTGTCATCACAATCAGTGGATGCATTTTGGAGATTTAAAAAACTGATCAGTTGGGATAAACAGCTTGTTCTGCAGTCAAAAATGAAAAAAAGTTAATTACAAAAATTTAGGCATAATTACTGTCAGCACCATTAATCAAATTTAAACAAGTCTGAACACGGCAGTTTTGTTCTTATTAACACCCAGGTACATAAACCTGGTAGCCAGACACAAGCACAACTAACGACACACCTGATAACAGGATTCAGGCATACAAAAGGCAACTTGGTTTGAAGCATATCTACAAGCACCCAGTTTCTGCTCTTGATTATCCAACGAGAAAAGAAACAAGCTGGTTTGCATTGTCGTCGTCGTCATCATCATCATCATCATCATCATCAATGGTATTACTATCCAAATTCTAATATAATGACATATGTTTATACACCCACATGTGCATATTCAATACGATATCTAATATAATGACATATGTTTACCACAACCACCTTCTCCAAATGATCATCATCATTGCCAGTAAGGAAAAGGTGCTTCCCAAACATTCCAACAACCAAGTGTGCAGTTTGAGAGACTTGTTTCTCCAAGAAAAGAAACCCACAAAAGAAATGGACAACAACCAAATGATCATCATCAATTTTACCTATATATAGTGTCAGAATCTGCAAGATGACACTTGGGATTCAGAAATGCATTTATCACTTCAGAGATCTGATCATTCTATTGAGGCTGCTGCATGGTTCCTACAATATTAAACCAATAGTTTACTGAAGAGCAACAACCCTATTTATCACCCGAAAACAAAAAAGGTAAAAAAATGTATAGCTCTTGATTGATGAATAAAGCAAGGAAGGCTAACTAAAATAGGATTATTGAAGCATAGAAGAACCGACAGGAGATTATATTTGGTTGATTACAGAAAGGAAATCAATCAGAGGTGACAATTAAGGGAGTCTAGAATTCTGAGTTGCACAACAAGTAATAACTTCATGACATTTCTCCTAAAATAAGCCATGATTTCTCCTAAAATACCTTCTGTTTTGGAACCAAACTTTGATCTGTTTGGGTTCAATGTTGGAGAGAACCAAACTCAAATTCTTTGCTTCTCAATCTCCCAAAACCCTAAACCCACCCCATCTCTGATTTCAATATGGAACCACAAATTAGAAAGCTACTATTTAGGCAACTAAGAGTACATATTAAGCATTTGACTCAGTAAAGCAGACCAAACAAATATCAATCTTACAAGACTAGTCTATGAACAAAAATATCGCAATATTATCAACTTCAATCTCAAAGTGTGTTCTAATTACTGTCTATAAAGCTGGTTTCAGATGAAAAATTGAGTTCATTAGTTCTTATCCTAGCATAAGGAAGGCATACGCTGATGAAATAGTGAAAATTTTGCAGAGCAGAAAACTAGTAAAATACTTACTGAAGAATTTGCAGTAAAATCCTGATATCTAGCATTGGCCTGATATGCAGCAGAAAACTAGTAAAATACTTACTGAAAATTTTTTCAACTAGCCAATTTGATTTGCATAATGTCACCTATCCTGATATCTAGCATTGGCCTGTCTAAGATAGATAACTCGATCGCTCTTGTTCAAAATCTACTCAAATTGAAAACAATTCCACAAGTTTAAACTAAGAAAATGAAATTCAACTTGGAAGAAAGAGCAGTCAGAAGTAGATTACCCCATAATTTCTCCCATCTTAGCCCTAGCCTTCCTCGGCGGCTCAGGCTTCGCCTCAGCCTGAAGACTCCTCGACGACTTCCACTTCTGTTGGAGCATCAGAGTCCAGCGATTCGCCGGCTTCCTCCGCCTCGGTGAGGGATGAGGATTTCATCTTCTTCCTCTTCATGCGTTCTTGTGCTCTCTCTGAGCTCAAATTGGAATTAGAGATCTCAGTTGAAGATGCCATACCACAATCGAAAGAATTCGACAGATCAATTGTGACGGAAAAAATTTAGCGAAATCGCAGATCGATTGCTATATTTGGAAGGAACCAGAGAGTTCGCAGGATCAATTGGGACGGATCGATTGCTAATCGCTGGATCAAGTGCGCCGGATCAATGGAAGGAACCAGAGAGAATCATGACGGAATTACGGACTCGAGAGATCGATTGCTATATTTGGAAGGAACCAGAGAGTTCGCAGGATCAATTGCGACGGATCGATTGCTAATCGCCGGATCAAGTGCGCCGGATCAATGGAAGGAACCAGAGAGAATCATGACGAAATTACGGACTCGGGAGAGAATTCAGAAATTTGCAAGAAGTTAGGGCATGAGAAAAAAGGGGGCTTTTATATTTGACAAAAACCTAAAAAAACGGGTTTAGTATATAAGCGCTTAAATAGGGTAGTTAAAAATATTTTTGGGCTAAATTTGTTTTTTTTTAAATAAATACAATAACATTTTTCATTAATTAAGAAATTCTCAAGGGCCTCTCTATTATTTTCTTAAGGCCTATCTAGGCATATACTACTTGAAGAATTGTTTTTAAGTAAACGAATAAAAACTATAGTTATTTTGTTGTTGTAATTTTCAATTTATTATTAAATAAAAAATAAACAATAAATATATCAAAACTTGTTTAATTGTCAAAGAGGGCTTAATATGTATTTACCTCAAGTTCAAATCTCATAATACATCATAGATTATGATTTCAATTTATTTAGAAAAAACTATAGTTTCTTTATTTCTTTTTCTATTTGTTAATGTCTTAGTATTCATGGTCTTATTTTTGTTTATAAGGATACAATATTTATTTGTTACTTCTATTATTTTTTTATTTTTTTTCTTTCTACAATTATATTACTATCAATAAAAGTCAATTATATAATTAAAGATGATAATAAGGTGCACTAATGACTTAAACTTTACTAATAAAATCAGCAAAAAGGGTAAAAAAAAATCGTTCAATTAAATTTCTTTATTAAAATTTTTTCGTACAGAGCTTCCTAAAACCATTAAGAGCAACCTCAATGGTTGCCCAATATTTTGCTCATTGAGGAAAGAGACATTAAAAAAGTAATAAATTTGATGAAAGAGAGTGAATTTGGAAGAGAGATAGTGATGACCAGGTCATAGTGATGACCACTTCTTGATTTTGGGCAATGGTTTCACCATGTGACACTTGGCAATTGGACCACAAGCTTTATTATTTTTTATTTTTGCTTCATAAAATTTTAAAAATGGATGACCAAATTATGTTGGGTAACCATTGACAATACTTGGGCATAGGTTTGGTTATACAAAAAGTAAAAGTGAGAAAAATAAATATTTTAATTGATGACCAAAGATATTTGGGCAACCATTATCTATACTCTCAACGCCTATGTGCACATATGACTATTTTGGTCGGTGTAATTGCGTTACTCAGCTTGTTGGCGCGTAAACGTGATAAATATGTCAACAATGACATTTGACAAATTAAAAATGCCAACGGTGTCAAAAGCTAGCAACAAGAGATGCAAGGCCACTCAATTATTTGTATCAAGGATATACTCCGTATATGCAATATGAAAACGATAAATGATGTGATATCTCTTAAGTATATACTCTCTCCGTTTCATAATACTTGATCTTAGATAAAATTTCACACATATTAAGGAAAAGATTTTTTCTTCAAACTGTCCCTATTAAATACTCTTTCTTTTTTCTCAATTACCAAGAAATTTTGGAATATGTATAATGTGGGGGTATATACAAGGGTATAAATGAAAAAAATGTACATGAACAACTATTTTGAAACAAGAAAAAAATGCTTTAAGAACAAGTATTGTGAAACGGAAAGAGTACGGAGTATAATTGTGCCTTGGGAGTCGGGACTCTAGGTATTATCATATGAGAGATAGTCAGATAGGTCCTCTTTTTGTAAATGTCTTTTGAATATATTCATAGAGTGTTTACAATACGTATACATATTGAGAGTCTTTTCTATAACAACATTTAAAAAAAAAATCAATTTCTTTCTAAATCACATTCGTTCACAGTCTGGTGTTGAAATAGACGTGGGTCCGGAACCTAATGAAAAAAGAGGAGGAGCTCAATCAGAGCCACGTAGATTTGAAAGACTAATAAACTTCAAAAATGATTATCTCCTTGAAGATCGATATTCCGACTGCTGGAAATACCTTTACATGGAGAAAGAATAAAACTGAAATTGATAACATTTATGAAAAATTAGGCAGAGTATTGTTCAGTAACAATATCATCCAATGCTTCCCAAACATAAGTACAAGAAACCATGCCTTTACAAGCTCCGATCACTTCAAAATCTCAGTAGAGTTAAACAATGATGATATGATTAACACACTAC
Organism: Fallopia convolvulus; assembly: GCA_964016875.1. Lineage (NCBI taxonomy): Eukaryota > Viridiplantae > Streptophyta > Magnoliopsida > Caryophyllales > Polygonaceae > Fallopia > Fallopia convolvulus. The sequence goes on from OZ024726.1 coordinate 44,598,485, forward strand.
CCTTTAAACTAGAAAAAATATGGATGTACAGGAAAGACTTTCGAAATGTAGTTAGGTAGGCTTAGAGGGTTCAATTTCAAGGCTTTAACATGTTCCAGTTAGTGAAAAAACGCAACTGTTTAAACAACATGCAAAGCGATGGAATAAGCATACATTAGGAAACATATTTGAACAATTAAAAGATCTTGAAGAGCAACTTCTTGAACTCCAAAAAAGTATATCAATCTCACCTCAACCAGACATGATACAAAAACAACTGCGTTTATTGAAAAAGAAAGAATGTATATTGAACTTCCATAAAACATATTGGGGACAAAGGACAAAAACGAAACATATAAACTATCTGATGCGAACTCAGGATACTTTCATAAGGTTGCTAGTAGAGGACGAAATCGAAAAATGTTAAAAAGAAATTAGAACAGTTGATGGCACACAATTAAAATTATAGGGATAGAAAACATTCGCGAGGAAATAAGAAAAGATTTCAAGAAGCGATACACAAAAGAACCAACAAATATAAGAAATGCAAGTGACTATATGAACCTAATTACTAGTGAAGTAACAGACGAAGATAACACGATGCTAATAAAGCCAGTTACGAATGAAGAAATCAAAATTACGGTAATGAGCCTTGGATCGGACAAATCTCTTGCTCCTGATGGGATCACGACATAATTTTATAAAAGATATTGGGATATTGTAGGTCCAACGGTTACCAAAGTGGTGAACAACTTCTTTCACTCAGGTAAAATACTAAGACAAATCAGCCATACATTCATAACCCTTATACCGAAAATTGAGAATCCAAGCTGCACAAATCATTATAGACCAATTAGTCTATGCTCCACAATATACAAAATCATATCGAAAATCATAACAGAACGGCTATGTAACACCCCGACTTCCGATAGGGCGCTACTTAGAAATAGACCTTACTAGGTACTACTTAAGTGGGTTGACAACAACACTTTAGGATCTTGCAACGCGGGCACGACGAGAAAACTTAATAAAACATCCAACCTTTTATTTAGTAAAACTTAGAAAGCATAGTCATCCATGCGTTCCCGAAAAATATAAATATCCAAATCCGACGAATCACTACTAACAATAAAATTATTCGGGGAAAACAAAAGACAGGTAATAATACTAACTCCATCCTAACAGTAAAACCAACATCCTAGAAAGTTATAAATACTAAGGTAAACCCGACCCTACTATGACACGCGCTCTTCACCGCTCCGCCCCGCCATTTGGCCTCGGTTCCTGCACGGTTCCCTGATTCACACCTGGAATTGAAAAATATTACCCGAAGGGTCAGCTACTAATCTATCAAGTTAGAAAGAAAACGGAAATTGCAAGACACTTTGCATAACATTTCTAAGGTCAGCATCCAAGTCCACAACCGCAATCATATCTCTAAAGGCCAATACCTAAATTAGTTTTGGTTAGTCACACATAGCCACATACACATTCACAAACACATTCTTACAACAATGCAATTCCTCCATCTCACAATCCAACCTTCAAAGGCGCTCGACCCCGCGTCGAGTGCAGAGGCAGGCCCTCTCACTCCACTTCACAATCTCCCTTCTAACCCCGGCTAAGCCTCCACCGGAGCACTTGCCAAAACACATAGATAATAATTTTCATTTTTAAGGGGCACGGTTTCCCTGTCACACGGGCCATACAAAGACAACTCTTCCTCAACGCCAGTTACGATGGGACCGTGCCGGAAACGGTACCAACACAGAGAAAACGTTCCAAAAAATATCTTTCCGATAAAATGCGTACAAAACCATTTTACACACACAACAATTCAAGAAGTTCAAAACAATTTAAAAAGGTATTCGGGACTAGTTCCCAAAACCCGCCCTACAATAACGGTATGCAATCTAACAGGATAGAGAATAACCGAGCAAGTCGAAAACGACTTACCTTGAGTGAAGAGTTTTTGGCAACCACAAAAAACTAGGAATTCGAACAACCAAGATTTCCTAGATACGATAAAGATAAATTTAGTAATATGGAAGGCTTGGAGTTAAAAGGGACCTATCAAGTTATAAACCAAACCCGAAACCCACCGACTGACACTAACTAACCGCCCAACTAAACAGGACTAATTAAACAAGATTAAAGCTTTAATAAAAAAAACCAATTCGTACACAACCTCGTTCATTTACAACAAAAACAAGACCTAACACTTAAACTTATGAAAAAGTATATTAATCCTAATTGGAACCACTAACGAACTAACTAATTAATCGTGCACAAAAAAAAAGAAATCAAAACCGACTTTACCTCAAAGCCAAACCCATCTCTTTATATTCAAACGCGTATATATATACTATTATAACCCTCACAAAACCTACGTACCTATCTATATAGATCTATATATCACTAACTACCATTAAGCTAATAAAACGTTTATTATGTTAAAATCAAAACATGTAATCTGGCCCACATTCACACCGTTCAAACCCCAAACTCGGGACTCATCCTCATCCAAACCAATAAAATTCCATTAAAGCCCAAATACAAGTTCAAACTGTTTATCAACTTGCAGAATTACTTAAGTTCCGACTGTTACTTAAACCATGGCTACCCACCCTCAATCTGACAGCAAAACCAGACCAAACTTCCGCCCACAACGGACTAAAAGTCGAGGAAGGCAACCAAGGAAACAATGATACTTACCAGTGATGGCGAAGAGGGCGACCGATGATAAACGGTCTCACCGGCGATGAACGATCGACACGACCGGCTTCACCTCGAGGGACCTTAAAACATCCGGAAAAGAATTTAACCAAGGAAGGAAAAATTGAGGTGAGAATTACTAAGGAGAATGACAATGGAGAACGATGATCGGAGACAACCGAACGAAACCGACGAGCGACCGGTCCTTACCTGATCGAATACAACATCGGCTGGAACAAGGTGATGGGATTTCCGGCTTCTCCAAACGAAGAAGAACAAGGAATTAGGCTTGGGTTGAATCTCAGATGGAATTCAGAAAAAGATGGGGACAAGACTCGTTCGGTTACGAGAATAAGAGATCGGTGCTAGAGAAGATATATATAAAAGAAAATCTAAATTAAACGGTGGTTAAAAAGATATGAAGATATGGCCTTAGATAAGATTTATCGGGAAGATAAGATTGATCGGTTTAAGAAGCTATATATATGGCCGCGATTAAGAAAATAATACTTAGGTAATTAATTTATAAAAGAATTTTAAGGGTAATTATGGCGAAGTTATTTGCGGGTCAAGTCACAAGAATTTCTTGTAAGAAAAGAAAATTGTTTTTCCCACCTAAAAAAAGTGAATACCGACTATGACAGGCTAAAGAAAGTAATAAGTAAAATCACGCATCCGCTTCAAGGAGCCTTTGTTGCGAACCGAGCCATCCAAGATAATATTCTAATTGCCCACGAGATATGGAGAAAGCATACGACAGAGTTGTTTGGGATTATCTCCTTGATGTTCTAAAGAGGTTTGTATTTGATAGGAAATTTGTAAGTTGGATTCAAGAATGCATATGCTTTGTATCACTATTGGTCCTTGTTAATAACGGAGATCCATTATCACCATTCCTCAATGTCCTTGCGGAAGAAATCCTGGCACGAAAACTACAGTTGACAAGTGAAACAGATAGAAAATCGATTGGTTTCCCCATTTCTCGTGGTGGAACTAGAATACCCATTCTCGCCTTTGCTGATGAGATCATAATCTTTGCTAAAGGGACCCAGGGATCGTGTACTAATGTGAAAAACATAATTGATGAATTTTGTAGGATTTCGGGTCAAAAAGTAAACTACACCAAGTCTGCATTCCAAGCTTGTAAAAATATGAATGCTCAGCAAAGAAACATTGTCCATCAAACGCTCGGAATTCCAACAATGACAAACATTGAAAAATATCTAGGTTGTCCAATAATTAATGGAAAAGTTAGCAGAGACACCTTCAAAGAGTCTGTAGGCAAGGAACACAAACAACTTACTAAATGGAAAACCAACTCGCTTTCTCAAGAAGGGAGAACAACACTAATGCGAGCCAACCTTGAAACGAAACCTAACTATGTAATGCAAGGGTTCATGCTCCCTAACTCCATACATGCTGAAATGGATAGAATTAATAGGGTTTTTTTCTGGAATAAAGATAGACAATACAAACCACTTGTGGGATGGGACAAAATATGTAAACCTAAGGAAATAGGTGGCCTAGGAATAAGGAAGACAAAACATATGAACAAAGCGTTGCAAATGAAACTGTTATGGAAAATTCTTGTAGAACCAAATAATATTTGGGTGAGAATTGTTACGGAAAAATACCTTAAAAATGATAGTCTCTTTACATACACGCCAAAACAGAACACGTCGTGGCAATGGAAAAAGCTCATTTACCTTAGGAAAGAATTATGTAAGGGATTAATATGGCAAATAGGGGATGGAAAAACAACTAACTTCTAGAATGGCAAATGGAACCTTATAGGTCCCTTGCACCTCCATGCCAAGAACCCTTTAACGTTTGATAAAACGCCGAAAGTTGTAGAGTGGATTTCACATGACAAAACATGGAAAATAGACCAATTAAGACAAGTTCTTTCGGAGGAGATAGTTGACCAAATTCAAACTGTTCCGATCCCAGACAACTACATACAAGATCAACTCTATTGGGCACCCAACAAAAATGGGTTGTTCTCCACTGCTTCGGCTATTGATTTGATCATTAACATAGAAGGACAAACTCCAAGCCTTAATAATTGGATATGGAAACTTGACATATATTCGAAAGTAAAATTTTTTTTATGGAAAATTGATAACAACGACCTCCCCACAAAAGCACGCCTATGAGAGTAAAAGGTCATTACATCAGGAGGATACATTTTGTGTGACTGTACAACCGAAGACACAAATCATATTCTCGTTAAATACCCGTACATGATACATATAGCAAATAAAGTAAATCCAATCATTGCTCAAATAATTAGGGGAATTGATCCTTACAATAAATCACCACGAGAAATTCTTAATGAAATTAAAAAGTTACTAGGGAAACAGGAGATCACGGAACTGACAGTTATTTGGTGGAGTGTTTGGCATCAACGAAATAAATTAACTTTCCAACAAGATCAGTGCAATGGAATTCCAAACCTGACAAGCTATATATGAAACCAAATTAAAAACTAGGAACGGGCAAAACAGTGGACGGAAGATGAGGAAATCAATAGAGTTAACCAACCCAGGAAAACGAACCAACAAAACGTAAGGAGGAAGAAGTGGAAAAAGACCAAACAAGACCAAGTGAAAATCAATTTTGATGCATCTAGACTTCCTAACAGCCAAGCAATGGGAGGAATTGTAATCAGAAATCACTTGGGCCTTATAATTGACTTGAGAATGTGTAACTTTGGCAAGATCTCTGTCCTGAAGGCGAAAGCCCTAGCCTTTCGAGAGGCTATTCGGGAAGTCAAAAACAAAAACCATAGGAAGGTTGAAATTTAAGGAGACAATCTCCAGGTCATTAATGCGGTTAAAGGGATTATTAAGTGTCATTGGGAGATTGAACTAATAATCTCTGACATTCTTGTCTCCATTGTTGGAGCCCACGATATAGTAATCAATCACATTCCTAGGGAGTATAATGTTGTGGCCGATAAAATTGCGAAATTGGGTCATAGTCTCCCAGTCGAGTCCATCAAAACTCATTCATAACTTAATGTTCTCATCCGAAAGGATTCTCTAGGACGCCCTCTGTGAAGGGGTGCTTCCTAATCCTTACCTAATAAAAAAAGACATGGGTTTGGTTCCGACTGAACCGGCGAACCACCGGTTCCAAAACCGAAACCCCACTACGGTTCTGGTTCCTCCACCCCCGGAACCGGTGAACCGACGGTTCCACCCACAAAAAAATAAAAATAACCAAACCGCTTTCGCGGTTTGGGTAACCGCGACCACGATTTGCGTTCATAGGTAAGAAATGAAGCTTTTTTTAAATTTTTTTATTATTTCTGGTTCCAAACCGGAACCTGAACCGAGAGAACCAGCCTCGGAAACGGAACCGGGGAACCGGCCCATGCCCGTTTCCGGTTCCATTGTTCCGAGAAACCGGAACTGCCTGTATGCAAACCGGAACCGCTGGTTTACAAACCGGACCCAAGTCTATGTTGAAACATCTCAAAAGCGAAATTAATACTATGGAATGGCAAGTTTTCTTTGCAAAATACTCTGTATTATTAAGGGCTTGTTTGGATTGCATGCATTATAATGCAAAATTACATTATAATGTATTTTGGCTCATTAAAATGTAAAAGTCTGTTTGGATGAACATTCTATGTTTAATTCATGTTTTATTTAAAAAATATTATCATTATTATTTTCACTAAATTTCATTGATACATGTTATATATTGTTATTTAAGTATCGAGCCTCAACAGACTGTCCAAAATAATTACGCAATTTAAAATAATACAAGATAATGCAAAAGTTCATTAATATGTACTATAATGTAATTTTCAAATTTATGCAAAATAATTCAAAATGACATTATAATGCATGTAACCCAAACACGCCCTAACCATCTAACTCCTACCAAGTTTTATTAAGATCTACCCGAATGAGGACAACTAGATGGACCCCCGGAGCTAATAATCCAATACAATACTTTAAGGATCGTAGATCTATGTTAGTAAGACAAATCGGGAACTGTTTCAGAGACAGTTCTCTACGCAACAGAATAAGACAACATAGAAAATAAACTATAACGCAATAGCAACGACATGTTCTCTTATAGAGGAACCTCTACAACGAACTAGCTGGAGAGTAAACCTCTACCTCTCTTGGAGGATTTTGAACAAACACTATATTAGATTGATAGATCTCTAAATATGCAATACAAAGATGACCTTCTCTATTTCTCGTAAACCCAAATACAAATAATACTAACGACTAAGTCATCATGGATCTAGATCTAAACGCAATCAATATGGTACTTGAACTTGACTCATTCCTGATGCAGGTCTCTTTTGCACAAGAACCAACTTTCAAGTTGATGGCGAGTTTCACGCAGTTCCCATCACTTGGACCTGGCTCTTCCTTCTCTGGATCTGGTTCGTTGTCTTCACTTGAGTTGCTCGCGCTCTCTCTAACTCTAGATTGCTTGCTACTTTCAATTACTATCGTTCATTCCTTTTTGAGTGCTTACTTGACCTAGCTTCATCTCTTTTTATTTATAGTGGTTACGTTGTTTCTTCCCTTTTGACGCTTTTGTCCTTTAACTCTTGGGGCACACAATACTGTTAAAAAAGACTAGCGTACCCTTTTGGAAACTTCCCTTCTTGGGACATTTTTATCCTTTTGTGCTTGCCGCCCAAGACAATAGTGAAAAGTCCCTTTTATTCTTCATTAAAAAAATGTAACGAATATTTGGTTACCATCATATTTTCACGGTCCTCTAATATATACCTTGACCTCAAATTTAAAACTTGTTTCGTTGATGTCACATTATTAGGATACAACTTCCTCAATTGCTCAACAATTCTCCTCGGGGGTACATATATGTAGCTCAAATTCCTAACCAAATCCTTCAGGATAATTTCATTCGTCCCATAAATGAATAGCCAAGTAAACTAGTTGGGAGGTCATGGTTGTGAAGTTCGCACACAAGACACAACCGTTAGTGCCCACTTTCAAGTTGAATTGCTTCGAATCCCAACCAACTCAAATTTATAATCGCACGTACTTGCTCCAGAGTGTCCGCACACTGGTTGGTCTAAGAATTGGGAGAACTTGACCAACTTGCCTAGCCCAATCCATCATGTCATCTCGACACTCCCACACGCTATCATTATGAAAATCACCCAAAAAGTCCTTCCTAGGTACCTAGCTATGTATATAATTTCACCATTTAGTTCAAGTCAATGAAAATCTATAATATACAAGGATATTAATGAATTACAAAATTGAATAAATATGTTTCAAACAATAATCTAAACATGCATTAATTTGATTAAATGAAATCTACATAAATCATAACTTACCTCAAATTTGAACATCTCCTTGTCTTCGTATTAAGATTCTCCTTCTCATCCATGTTCTTCTTCTTCTAAAGGGAGTGATGACTCTTCTTCTAAAGAGGATGACTCGTCTTTTGCCTCATAAGATGAGTCCAAAATTTTCATTTCTGTTGTTGATATTGTTCAATGTAGTTTTTGTGATAAAACAACTTGAATTTAGTTTTCGGGATCTGTTTTTGCAGTCGTGTCAATTGTAAAGTTTATTGTTCTTTGGAAGATATGAGACATAGGGAAAGATTTATGTGTGTTTAACCATCCTATTCCCGCTTTACGACTCACGTCACTTTACGAAGCGACTTTACTGATTTATCTCGCTATATGGTGCGAGAGAAGTTGGATGCCCGTCGCTTTTCAATTGTTTAAACTTGCTTCATGAAGCGATACTTTTCTTGTGTGTCAGGAAAAAAGAAAGATGTGCACAAGACATCAACCAGTTTTATGACAATTTTTTGATAATACTTTACATTAATGAAACTTTTTTATGTATAATGACACTTTTCTAGTAATACTAGAGTTCTAACCCCGTCCTTTGGACGGGACAAAGTTTGTATTTTATGTTTATATAATCGATATTTCTAACCTATGTCCGAAGGGCATAGGTTAAGGCTCTAATTGTCGAAAGAAATTATTGATTTTGTATTTAAAGTTCTCTTAATTATTTTTTTAAAAGTGTTCAGTATTTCCAAAATAGGGCTTTTAGTTTCTAAATTCGAATTTTTATTCTATGCCCTTAAGGCATAGAATAGAAAAACCGATATATAATTTAAATATTCATATTTTTGGGAATCAACATATGTGATCAAGCATACTAAATTAGAGTAATTGAATTATATTATGAAATACCATATATATTTATAGTATAACAAGAACTTGCTAAAAATGCAACTATATAACTTATTTGATCATTTAATCTGTGCGTATCAATTTAAGATATAGAAATTTCTTATCCATCTTAATACGAGAGTTGAACTATTATTTTAATTTTACTTGCTTAATCTGTCAATGATTCGTTTTCAGGTTTAAATTAATGTGGTCCTCATGCATATGAAATTGTGAATAATCGACAATGACATTTTACCTTTCATATATTTTCTATATGATACATTATTTTGATTTTTGTTTATATTTGGAATAAAGAAATTATATGAATAGTGAATTATAAATATTTCACTTAATAGTAAACTTTTCATAAAAATTTCCATGAAAATCTTATTTTCAATTAATGGGGCATTTATGTTTCCAAAAAATTATTTTGTTAATAGAATTTTGAAAATTAATGGGACATTTATGAGTATAAGAGGGACAATTTTATATGTTGTTAAGATGACTTTTTTTTTTATATATAAAACTGACTTGAAATAGCATTAATTTACTACACTTTTACGTTCATAAGTGACACATTATTCATTTGAAAAAATATTATTTGATCGACAGTCAACAGAGTTGGCTAGCCAAAGGGTGAAATTGGGTTTTGAGTTTTGACATCGTCGGTCATGGACTCCGTTTGATCTTTTTGAACAGATCATATATAGCTAGGAGGATCATTTACTGATTTACCGAATCACCCCAACTAATAATTATATCAAATTTGTATAGTTTTTGTCATTCCGTGTAGGGACGTCAATTACTCATGGGCGACCGACTCATCCGCTTAACCCACCCGAAATAAATGGGCGAAAACCCAAATAAAGTAGTTGACAGATGGTTCTGATGATAGGTGAAACGAGTGAGATTTTATCACCCAATAACCTGACCCAACCGACACGTCAACCGACCCATCACCTGTTTCACATAAACCACCCGTATAAGCTGTTTTAGCCCATAATTCTAATATGTGTGTGGTCCTTTGAAGTCACCCATATAACCTATTTTGGGCTTTTGATAAAAGATAACCCATTTATTTGTCTATGTTCTACTTTCTAAGTAATTCTAACCCTAGTATATATTTTACATGATAAAGATATTCTCGCCACTCACCACCTCTCTTGATAAAGCTATTTTAGTTTATGTATGAAAATTTATTTATAAACATAAAATATAACGGTGATACAAACGGTTACCCATATAATCAGCGGGTGACAGACAGTGTGATGGGTGGAACAGGTTACAGGTGACGTGTAAGTCGGGTGAGACGTTTTAATTTAGGGGTTGGAAGTGTTCCACAACTCATAACCCGACCCATTTAGAATCTTATTTTGTCTCATGTTGACAGTGAGTCAGTGAGTGCTCTACGTACAATACGACAATTTTTATTGGCCGGTCGACTTGCGGGACTCAGCATGTCGGCGCGTAAAATGATAAATACAGCAATAATAGTAACACACTTGACAAAATAAAGATGCCAACAACAACAAGAAGAAAGCAAAGCCAATATTGGGACTCCAATGGACCACGCAAATATTTGCCTTTACCAAAAGAGGTGTAGTTCATACGAATATATGAAGTATAATTATTAGTGTTAGCTTATTGGTGATACAATCAAACATCCTATTTGGTTAAATATATGAAGTATAAGTGCTTGTTTGGTTGGGTGAGAAAATCCCATGATTTACAAAATCCCATGAATTATCATTTAATATATGTGTTTGGTTGAAAAAAATTGACTAAAAATCATAGGAAGTTAAAATCCTAGGATTTTCAATTCTTCCAAAATGGAGGAATTGCAAATACCATGTAGGGGGTGGATAAGATCTACTTCCACCCCTTTTATTTTAAATATTTTTTCTTTAAAATTTTATTAATTACAAAATCTCTAATTTACCCATAAATAAATCAATAACATTTTATGGACAATGGCTATAATAGTAACTTTATATAAATTCCCATGATTTCTCAAATCAAACCAAACAACATGTAAAAATCTAATTCCTACAAATTTAATTTTAACCAAACACTTTTTCTCAAATCACATGAAATAAAATTCCCACAAATTAACTTCCCTTGATTTAACTTCCTAGGAATTACAATTCCTATGTTTAACCAAACAAGCACCTAATTCATACGAATTTAATTTATAGAAATTGATTTTCTGAGTATTATAAATTATAGAAATTCAAAAAATATAATTGGTTGATATTACATTCCTAGTAATTAAGATCATTATCTATTGTTTAGTTAAGTATAAAAATTAATGGGAATTGATTTAATATTACCATTATAATTTTATGTATAAAAATATAGAGTTTGACTCATAGATAAATAGAAAATTTATAACTTAAATATAACACAGAATAATGATATTTAGAATAAAAATGGCAGAGTTTGATCTCACTTGCCCCACCTAGGTAATTGTAATTCCTCTATTATTGAAGAAGTGTAAATCTTGAGAATTTAAGTTCTTATGTTTTATCCTTGAAAAAAAATTTAACCATACACATATATTAAATTATTATTTCCTAGATTTTTCTAAATCATAGAATTTCAATAGATAATCAAACAAGCAAGTAGTCGACCCTAAATCAGGTCAATTGTAAGGCTAGAAGGATTTGAATTCGAGAATTCAATCAATTTCATAAAAATTCATACTACAAAAAAATGCAAAAGAAGTGTATGGGAGCTGCAGCAGTAATCCTCTGTTCTAAAATCTTGTTCCACTTTAGTGTTCTAATTAACTATATAAATACTAAATTAATGTTAAAAAAAATTTAAAAATTATATTTGTATTTAAAACAACTATATGTATATGTGTTCAAATTTTTGACTTAAAAATCATGTTATATAATTTTTAAAAATTAAAAGGGTAATATTTTGTACGAAAATCATTCTCTTAATTATTAAAAATTTTATAATAAGATTTTTAAGATAAAAATTTGTACACATATGCATATAGATGTTTATAATAGAAATATAATTTTTAAAATTTTTTTAACATTAAGTTAATATTTATATAGCTAATTGTAACATGGAAGTGGAACACAATTATGGAATAGAGGATTAACGCTGATGGGAGCTGTACGTGACCATTTTTGGGTGCTAGCTTAATAATGGTGATAGGTTATACTCTCTCCGTTTCAAAATAGTTGTTCTTAAAGTCATTTTTTCTTGTTGTAAAATACTTGTTCACCTAATTTTTTTTTCCATTTATACCCTTATCCATATCCCACATTACACATATCCCAAAATTTATTTTTTTTAGTTGAATCTCCCAAAGTGTACTTATAGGGGTAGTTTGGGTAAAAAAAAATTTCCTTAATAAGTGTGCAATTTTGTCTAAGATCAACTATTTTGAAACGGAGGGAGTATTATATATGTATATATATAGTATAAAATTGACTTTAAAGAGCATTAATTTACTACACTTACGCTCATAAGTGACACATTAGTCATTTAAAAAAAAATAGTTTTTGATCGACAGTCAACAGACTTGGCTGGGTAAATTGGGTTTTGACATGGTCGTCCATTGATCTTTTTGAACAAAGCATACGATCGAGTGAATAGCTAGCGACATCATTTAGTGATTTACCAAATCACCCAATCAATAAATACATCAAATTATGTAGAGTTTCTGTTGACAATTCTTAAAAAGTAAATTAATCACAATACATGTGGGCATGTGGGCGTGGCTACCTGAACGAGGACAATAGATGGACCCCGGTGCTAATCGACTCTCGATCATAATTTGCATATAAATAGAGAACTGGCCGGGTAGCTAACCAGAGCAAAACACCATATTAGATAATAAAATGGCCTTGCCAAGGTTTATCCTTTTGAAATCAATCCGCAACAACAAATATTTGCGTTACAGAAAGGAAGAAGATTCAGACCATGCTTCTCTTCAGTTTTCTCAAGACGAGGAGGAAAAGAACGCTGAGATCCAATACCTGAAATTTGAGGTCCAAGAGTCTAAACTTGGCCAAGGATTTGTTCATATAAGGAGTTGCTATAACAACAAGTATTGGGTCAGGTAAAGTGCTAAATTGTTCATGTTTATACACTTGTTTAAGCGTATTGATTGATACATATAATATGCACACATATAATTGCCATACTATGCACATCAGCACATACCATGCATACTTAAGCTCTCGTTCACAATAAGTGCTCGTATATGCCGTAAGTACCCTTTTGTCTTGGAAGTTATGAATCTCTCCTCGGTATAAAAGCTTTTTTACAATGCTTTCAAACACAAGAATATATGTACCACCCAATCACTAACCCATCGTGGAATCGACACAATGATACTTGTTCAAAAGAGATTGAAAATGATTGCTTGGAATTTTCAGGTAAGAATGATACTTGTTCAAAAGTTCAAAGTTTAAAAGAGATTGAAAATGACAAAGTTGAAGACAATACAGCCCCTTTGGAACCAATAGTTCGAAAGGAAGCATTAATTATAGTAGAAAAGGACATATGAAACAGAGTTATGTTAATTAATAACTAGTATTTGATTGAAATTTTGATTGCTTGGAATTTTCAACAAAAAATTTATAGGATTTATAACTTTTAGCCTTAATTAATATGAGGAGGGCGAATGGGTGAACGCAGGAAGTCAGCTGAGAGCAAGTGCATAGCTGCGTTAGCGAACGAACGAGAGGAAGACCAGAGCAAGTGGTCTTGCACTCTCTTCAAAATCGAATTCGAAGTGGAAGAAGAGGTCCCGGGCAAGCCTCAGAAGGCTCGGCTGGTGCACAGTGACCAGATGGCCCAGCACGCTTGCGTCCTGCGGTCTAGTAGCGTGGACCTGGAGGTCGATGATGAAGACTCGACGCAAAAGGAGTATGATGGCGACGTTTTCTTAGCTTATAACGTATCAAACACTTTTGTGTTCCCAGACCGCATTGCGTTCATTGGGCAAAACAAGCAATACGGAGCAGTGACGACGGTTGGTGGGGTCAGCTACCTAGAGTTCAAAACCAGTGACATGGGGCATCAAGGGGTGGTGCACGACTGGGATCTTGTGCAACCGGACGGCCACGTCCTCATCAAAAACAGGTCTTTTAGACTCCAAACCGAAATGTGGTGGCGTGAGAATCGAACGTCGTCTCCTCTTATTGTGATGGGTGATCCAAGGCTGCCAAGTGGAACCTATGTTACGCTTTGGACACCGATCAATCTCGGGGGTAACCGAGTCGCACTCCGATACGAAGCGCTCCCATTACGCTACGCTAATTGCGTGTCCGCCCAAGGCATGGACCAAGTGCTTGGAGTCTCCGCGACAACATTAAACGACTACACCCTATTGCAGGTTGTGGAGCCCGTGCGGCTCAGGCAGGTGAACAACATGGTCTACAACCTCGACGATTCCAGGGTGTACGACGTATCCTCGATTGAGAAGTTTAGGGATGATCGAAGCAACAACACGAGTGTTGAGCAGACGGGGACGTTTAGGGTGGCCTACACGGTGTCTCAAACTATGACTTGGTCCGACAGCGTTTCCATGACCGACAGGATCGCGGCTTCCATGTCCGTTTCCGTCCCATATGTTGGAGTCGACTTTGGAGTCGAGGTTTCCCAGGAGCGACAGCACACGGTTGAATGGGGGAAGGAGGATACGGATGAGCGCGAAGTTTCATATGAGCAGAATGTGACTATTCCTCCAAGGAAAAGGATTGTCATGGTGGTATTGGCAACCCAAGCTCAGTGCGATGTCCCGTTTACCTGTCGAGTGCACGACGTCGTCTCTGATGGGGAAATAAGGAACTATACCAAGAGAGATGGTCTCTTCAGGGGCGCCAACGAGTTTAACTTCGTCACTCAACTCACGGAACTAGACCTCTAGCTAGGTCCAATCAATTATTGTCTTGAATTGCGCTGTGTATTTGCATTTCCTTTCCTTTCTATCTAATAAGTAATGTTGCCTTCTCGATCGATCTGCACAAGTTAAAGAGTGTTTATAAATGGTCAAGTTCGACCTCGAAATTAAAGGAGCATGGAACGAGATTCTCCACTTAACTCTAGCGAAGGCAGAGTGTTAATTTGTGTTTTTATTTTGGTTTGGCTTATTTCTATTTCTGTTGCAAGCCCGGTTGAGTATTATTAGCTTTGTAAGCTAGTAAACCTGAGATATAAATAAATAAGGCTACTAAAGCCGGTTGTACGTACTTGTTCCTTCTTTTGGAAATTAAACACATCTCCGTGCATGTGATTGTCCTCTCTTTAATTAATTGTCCTCCTGGTTTCATTTGAATGAATATAGACAATACCACTGATAGTTTTAACACTCAAATTTCACCTGATTGATCATACAAAAAATGAAAACAGAGAGAGCAATGAAAACAGTGTTTTGGTTTTTGATGTGTGGCGCTCAAGGCTCCATCACGGTTTTTCTTCATTTATAAACTGAAAGAAATGCAACAGATTTTGTGCATGTTGTTGCTACAAGTCAGCAACTAACGCCCCGTTAGAAGTGATAGCGGTGAAATGGTTGTGCAAATCACGACTATGCAAAATAGTACTAACAAATCTAAAGACTAGTCTTAGGAAAGTAAGTGTCGAATCCGCAGGGAGGTATATTGATCGTTTCGTGTGAATTTTATGACAATTAAAGTAAAAGTGGTTTATGAATTAAACTAATTATCTAGCATGCATAAACTAGCAAAAAATAAAGTTTGGGTTTTTATCAATTTGAAAAACACTTAGTCAAACATTCGTATGACAAGTTGATCATAGATTTCTCTCAATATCGCATGCATATGGAATTCCAATTCCTTTTCAAAGATAATTAATAGCACAACCAGATACTATCAATCCTAACTAATTGAATAACCATGAAACTATCAAGATTTAATTCAAAAGTAGCAATAAGAATAGGAATATAGGCAAGATACAATTCTAGCATAAAACAACCAGCTTTTAGCCTAGAATGCACTTCAACTCTCTTCTGCCATAGACTAGCACAACCAGATACTAGTACAATGCAGTTTGCTACTATGAAATAGAGAAACTTAACCAGTATTTTCTCTAGATCTAGCAATAGAGATTCAATAACAACAACCCTAGAAATTGTTGAAACCAATCACATAAACAATTCATTCAAGAGAGTAAAACAATTACATGCAATAGATAAAGAGTAGAAATCTCACAACTGAAAGTCAAATGATGCTTCAAACTGTCTGACTAAGCAATATGGCTTAGTTCTCCATGAAAAGCTAAAAACTCAAAAGTATAAAAAGAAAGAATAATAATAAAGATAGATAATCATGAGAGGTACAACTCTCAAAACCCTAATATAGAAAAACTAGGTCTAAAACTATATCCAAAAATACAAATCTCGGAATAAAGATGATGAAGATAGGACCAATCACAACATAACACGTGGCGCGCAAGTGAAATAGTTGACCGTCTGAGGCGGCGGGCACCGCCTGGTAGGCGGCGGTCGCCGCTAGCACCAAAACACAATCTTCAATTCATCTTCAATTCAGCTCTAAATCCCAAATTAATGCATCTTCGGGTCTTCTTCTTCTAGGTGTATAAAGTCTTCAAAACCACCTAAAACATCACAAATGTATGCTAAAACTCCCGCTAAATGCACAACATAATTGTGTATATCAAACTCCCCCACACTTGAATCTCACTCATCTCTGAGTGACTCATAATACTATCACTCATAAAATCTATAAACCCCGGATCATCAAAGTGCAAGGAAACTTACAAAGAGGAATAAAAGCATTCTCATGCAAGCACTTATTCCCAACCTAGCCAAAAAGATATAGCAAATAAGCTCTAACTACCTACCCTACTCAACATCAACATAAAAGAGCAAATCATCATCAACATCTAGCCAACATCATGCTCAACTCAAACCATCAAGCAAACCAATCTACTAATCTAACCATCAAGCAACAAACCACTAGTAACTTACCACCAATAAGTCCATCAAAAACATCATCAAAGCGAGTGAAAGTCTACATAAATCTACACCTTATACCTCCAAATGAAAACCTACCCAAAACACTCCTATACTCCACTTCTTATGTCTCCTGTGGCGGTAAAAGATAGTCCTAATTTTCACTCATTTTGCTTAGGCGCCTTTTCAAGTTTTCACCTAACACTCTCTTTTCATTTTTCAATAATGGACTCACCAACTCACACCACTCTGAATCTATTTTTGCCAAGGCCTAGTGCCTGCCAGATTACCTGCTTATTACCTAGACCGCCCTTTCGGATTTTCAGTCTATCCTAGGATTTTATTTGCCTTTTTTCAATTTTTATGGCTTTTTTTAATTTTTTTAGCACATCAATAGTAATATAATTCCAACTCCCCCAAACTTAGAACACACATTGTCCTCAATGTAGTAAAGACAAAACAAAATAAAGGGAAAGTACAGAAAAATACCACTACTGATCAGAAGGCGGTGGTGGTGGTGGTGGTGGATATGGTGGATAGTCATGATATGAAGGGTATGTGGGCCACATGCCTTGGAAAAACTGGGGCTGCTGCTGAAAGTAGCTAGTCTGCTGTTGAAAAAACTGAGACTGGTCCTGGTGAAATTGGTGGATCCGATCTATAGACGTGGACAAAGCAGACTGCTGAGTGAACATCTCCTCTTGATGGACTGAGAATTTGCTCATTCGGCGTATCATATCATCTTGCCAGCTCAGACCAGTGTCCTCTCCTACTGAAGTACTAGGAAAACCTAAATCAGGGACATCCTCATGCATGTCAGTGTCGCCTTGTGGAACAGTCTCTGTAACAGGCTCTGAAACAGATGGTGGAATAGCCTGTGGAGCAGAAGAAGAAGAACCAGGAGATCTAACAAGAATTTACAACTAACGGAGATCAAATCGATGATACTCATGTCCACATGGTAAATCAGCAATGGGTATACGAATCTTATAAGCACCCAAAGGACCAAACAGATAATCAATATGAGCCCCAACCTCAGCAATCACCCCAGCATTCCTCAAAAACATCTTATCATAAGCATAACGAGCAGAAAGCCGCTTAGCTAGTGGAGGAAAAGGGATGTCCAGTGACTCAGCAATGAGAGAAACCATGCCGCCGATAGCAATCTTACCCTTCTTGTCACTCGTGCACTTCTTACAGCTAGCAAGAAACAAAGCATTCCAATCTTTCACCAAAGTGCACTGTGGTGTCAAACTCCAAACCACCTGATTGATCTTGTTCGGTTCAGAATGACCAAACCAAGCCATCCTAAGCACCATATGAGTTAAACGAAGAGAAGGATGTGACCACTTGTAATTTTTGTCTTGATATCCGCTTTTTAGATAGGTTTTTAGTGTCTAGATAGATTAGATTTAGTTGGTTTTAATACTAGAGTTTTATGTTTTTGAGTTTTTTTGTTTTAGTTTTCGTATTTCCTTGAGATTCGGAAACTACGCATCTTTTATGTCTTTTTGTAGGAGTTTTGGAGCTTGAAAGAAGAGTTTGGAGAATTGCAAGAGAAGATGGAGATTAAGTGCTCAAGTAAAGTCATTGAAGATCAAGTTTGAGCTTAGAAAGAGATAGAGAATTTTGTTACAAGAACATAGGAAAAAGAATCGAGTCAAACGGAGTTGTAACGAATCTTCTACGCAAGTTTTACTCAAGCACGACCCAACCAGAATTGTGAGCTCTCAGGCACGACCCTATGAGGGTCGTGCACGACCCTATCAAGGTCGTGCTAGACCCAGCCAAGATACATGCTCTCAGGACCGACCCTAGGGGGGGTCGTGCACGACCCATTTGGGTCGATCATGGCGCCGACTCTTCCTTATTCCGAGATCTTTTGTGATATATTCTATCTTTTATTTTAGGAAGTAGTTTTATCTTGTTTCCTCGTTTAATTAGGGCTCCTTTTCCTTTATAAAAGGAGGCTAAACCCTTTAGTTTGAAGGGGGGAGGTCTAGTCTTTAGCTTTGGTTTTACGTTTTTGGAGATTAAGAGGAAGACTTGGAGGACAAGTTGGAGAAATTTGTTAGACCTCTTTGTTTTAATTTGGATTTTCGTTTGTTTATTATGATCATGTTTTCTTCTTTCTTTTCTATGAGTGAGTAGTTTTTCTTAGATTCTAGGGTTGGGTGAAAACCCAACACAATCATGCATGTCTAAACTTGAATTCATGACTTAAATGCTTGAAGATCATATCTATCTATCTTGTGCTTAAATCCTTTGCGAAAGTTGAGGCAATATCTTGCGATTAACCTAAAAGCAAAAGTGTAAAGTTGATTGCTTGATTAGATCTAATAGGATTATTTGCGACAGTTGATATTCCTAGGTTGAAAGATAGATAGAAAGTTGTTTAATTTGCAACAGTTGATTGAATAACTTGAATTTTTGCGACAATTGACTTTTCTATGATCTAGATTGCATGATAGTTGTGAATTCTCGTTGAAAGCATGTGTGATTGTTGTTGTGGTAGCCCTATCCCTAGGATTTACCTTTTATATTTGATTTAAAACTTGTGATTTTTCTTCAATCTCGGCCCCTAAAGTCGTGCTCGAACCCTTGATTGTTTGTGTGATCGTGTGTGTTGCTTTGCCCAGGATCGACCCTAATCCATTCGGTCCTGGCTTTGTTTGCTTGTGTTTTCTTAGCTTTCCGTAGTTTATCAACTAATTCTTAGCACTATTCTCATTCCCGTGGACGAACCTGACTCCGCTATACTCAGCGGGGTCTTGAATATAAATTTATTTGTTCAAGAAACCCTTCAACAAATTGGCGCCGTTGCCGGGGAGTGAGCAATAGTGCCTAGTTTAGTCGATATTTGAGGTTTGGGACTAGCCCTTACCCTTTTGTTTTTATTTAATTTTGTTTTCTTTGTTTTTGTTCGCAGTATATGCCATCTCGTTCTTCCCGGAGAACTCTTGAGATTGACTACTACAGCGTACCTGATAGGTCCTTCCATAGACGTTTGAGAGAACAATGAGCAATGGGCGACGCTGAGACTCTTGCTCAACAAATGGAGGAACTCCGCACTCAGATGGAGCACTTGCAAGTGGACCGAGACGCTCAGGCCACCAATGCGCAGCGATTCCAGGAGCAACTGTACGCTATCCCAAGGAATGCCAAGCAATACATGCACCCAGAACTAAGGGTGCCGGAATCGGCAATAGTGCTCCCGGAGATCGACCGCACTTTTGAGATTAAATCTCACTCATATCCTTAATCAAGCGTTCTCAATTTGAGGGGAAACCCACTGAATGCCCAATGGAGCATATTAAGAACTTTACTGATTTATGTGACACTATAGCTGCTGACCGTGTCTCATTTGAATATGTTCTCTTGAAAGCGTTTAAGTGGTCTCTTGTAGGAAAAGCTTTAAGTTGGTTGGAGAGTGTGCCACCGAGGTCAATTACATCGTGGAGAGAATTGCATGATTTATTCATGACCAAATTCTTTCCACCGGCAAAAACAACGGAGCTTAGGAAGCGCATCACCTCCTACCATCAACTTCCCAATGAGACGCTTGTGGAGACATGGGAACGATTTCAAGAGCTTCTACGCCAATGCCCTACTCATGGCAACCTCCCTATGTTCTCCAAGAGATCTTCTTTCAAGGCATTAATGCGGCTACCAAGGATCGCATTAACCTTCACACTGACTGTGGGTTCATTGAGATGACTCCAGATGAGGCATGGGCGCTATTGAACAAGCTAACCAACTATGATGCCATGTATGGAACCCAACAATCTAAGCCCACAGAGAGGAGGTTGTATGAACCACAATCCGAGGTGGTTGATCAGGATATGAAGTTCCAATTCATGCAAGATGAGATCAACCGATTGAAAAAGCAAGTAAGTTACTTTAAATCCACTCAATCTTGTCAAGAATGCGGGTCTTCTTCCCATACTACTTTCAATTGCACTAACTTGTAGCAAGTGCGAGCCGCTGAGGCCTATGAGGAGGCGAACTACATGAGAGGTTCATATAGGAACCAAAACAATTATGCAGGGAGGAACAATGCTCAACCAACTTGGGGCAATCCCAATTATGGACCTATGCAAGGAGGCCAACCTCCTCAACAAGAGCAACGTCCCCCACCCTACCGTCCTCCGGGCTATCAAGAGCCACCATCATGGGTGCAAGGGCTGCAAGAAGGAATTAATGGCGTTCGAGTCGAGATCAACAGAGTTCAGAACGGGATCATTGAAGTTCGAACCGAAGTCAATGGAGTACGAGCTGAGCTTACCACCCAGATGAAAGGTCTTCATGCATGGTTGGGAGAATTTGATTCATGGAGAAAGAATGTTGATTCCCAACTTGGACAACTAGCTACTCAAATCCCAAGACCTTACGGACAACTCCCGGGCCGCCCCGAAGAGAATCCTAGAGGCCAAGCACGCAATGGTGAAGTCCGAGCCATGCACCTAAGGAGTGGCAAGGAGTTGCCCGAGCCAACCAAGCAAAAAGAGAAGGAGCAAGCCTCAGGACCGACCCCCTTAGGGTCACGCACGACCCCCTTAGGGTCGCGCACGACCCCCTCAAGGGTCGTTCCTGAGGAGTCTATTAACGAAGAAGAAGAGGTGATCGACCCTCCAAGGGTCGAGCTCGACTACCCTTTGCCAGGTAAGTCTTCTAACCCTTCTCTTTCCAGTCAATCTCCATCTAAAGTACTTCCTTTCCCTTCTAAGAAACCCAAAGACTCGACGGAAGGTAAGTTTAAGCGCTTTGTTAAGTTGCTTCAAGGCTTGAATCTTTCCATTCCTTTCGCTGAGGCTTTGAATGAAATGCCTGCTTATACTAAATTCTTGAAGGATATCTTATCTAGGAAGCGATCAATATCAGAGTTGCATAATGAGGTCCATTCCATAAAGCTCCCTGAAAAACGCGGTGATCCAGGTAAGTTTGCAATTTCAATAGGTATTGGAACTCACCGTTTTAAAGCTCTATGTGATCTAGGTGCCAGTGCTAGTTTATTACCATTATCTATCTGGACCAAAGCTAACATGGGACCACTGGAACCCATCAATATGAGGCTATACATGGCGGACAGATCCTGTGTAAAAGCAACTGGAGTCGTTGAGGATGTCCCTATTAAAGTTGGCAAATTTTTTGTCCCAAACGACTTCATTGTTCTAGATATGCCTGAGGACCCTATGGTGATGAAACCCAAAATAACGACTCGCTAAAAGACAAGGAACGAGGTTATTATATTTGATAGTGCAAACACTTGCTTCTTTATTTATATCTCTTTTACAACGAGGTTATAAGACCAGCGAGGTTAATAACAACTGAGAATTACACCCTAGGCCTCCTACGGATACTTGAGATCTCGACCAAACAGTACTCGAGATCTCCTATTTGCTAGATGAATTTACTGCCCAAATATCACTTAGTTGTTCTTGAGGCGAGGTAGATCCGAGAGCGTGGTGTAGAATCTTGTGGAATTGTGTAGCGAGGTCTTTGGTGTGAGCGAGGTCTTTGTGTGACTTGAAGTCTTTTTGTGGACTCCACTTGTCTATAGCGAGGTCTTTTGACGATGTTTTGATTACGTCGACCTTCAACGAGCAAGATAATTCTTGAGTTCAAGCTGTTTTTCGACCCCCTCTCCCTACGAGGTTCTCCTCTATTTATAGAGGAGTGGGGAGTCGAGTTTTGGCCAAGGTCCGATGTGGGATGTCCAAGATGGAGGCTCTTGATTGGTCCGGAGGTGAGGCGGATGGTGATTGGTTCGGGGGGCGGCATCCTTGAGTGGTCCGTGTGGGCGGGGGTGTAAGTAGGGTCGGTGGCGGGGTTTAGACCTCGCCCTGAGGCTTCAGATGACCTCGCGAGGGTAGGAACTTTCTTTTAATAAATGGGGGATTTGAGTGTGGGACCCCGAATTATCCTTGGAAGTCCCGTCATGGTTATTTGTTTTTGGGTGCCCTGGGCCCACCTGCTATTTTACTATTTTGAGCATCATCACAACCCCATGGCCTGGGGGCCTTGCTTCGAGGGCCGCAGGGCATAAGTTCCCTGGGGCCGCGGGGCGCGGGGTGTTTTTAGAGGTTGGGAAGTTCTCTGCGAGGTGTAGAGTTTCCGGGGTTGGGAGGGCACTTTGCGAGGTGTAGAGTTTCCGGGGTTGGGCGTTCTTCCTATTCTGCACGGATGAAGCTTCCCGAGCTTGTTCGCCATACCCTGCTTAGTGGGTCGTCCAGGTGAGGCAGGCCCAATAATCCTTTTGGGAGCGGGGGAGGCCCAATAATCCTTTTGGGAGTGCGGGAGGCCCAAATCTGCTCTTTTATAGGGGCATATTTCACATGCCTCTCCCCCATCTTCTCTCTCCAACATTTTCGCTCTTTCTCTCTCTCTCCGTCTTTTCGGTTTCCTGCGAGCGGTTTCTCTAGACGGTTTCCGACGAGCCTTCGCCATTTGCCAGTTGCACCACAGCCCTTTCTTCGTCGGCTTTTAACAAGTAAGTTCTCGACCCTCTTCTTCATATCTTTTGGTGTTTTTTGCCTTCGATTTTTCCTTGCTTGCTTTTTTGCTCCGCGTTCTGTAAAGGCGATGGTGCGTCGCCTGGTCTTCCGCGCCGGTGTCACGGTGGCGAAGCGGCAGTGGTAGTGTTGCGTGTGTTTCTGGGCGTGGCCTTTGTCATCTTTCTCCGTTTCTTTGTTTCGTTTTGTACTTGGGTGGGTGATGGTGACTTCTGAGTGTTTCTGGTAGGCGGTGAGACGGTGGTGTTGAGGGTGGTGTTGAGGGTGGTTCTTGTCCTGGTGTGGTGTTCTTGTTTCCTCTTTGCTTTTCTTTTCCTCCGTTTTCTTTTTCGCTTTGTCTTTCTTTTTTTTGCGTTGCGCTTCGGGGGGGGGGGGGCGGTGGTTGTTTCTTGGTGTGTTTTGCTAGCGTCGCGGCGGTGGGACGGTGGTGGCAAGCGGTTACCACTGTCAGGCCAACGCCACGCCCTTGAAGCCTTTGCCCGTTAGGTGACGGTTGAGTTCCTGCCTTTCTGTCCGCCGTTTTTCGAAACTTGAGGTCCTTGGAAACCCAAACGCCATGATGTCTGATTGACGGGACGTTTGGGTTTCCACCGCTGGCTTCCACCGCTGGTTAGCATTCTTCTTTCTCTTTCTTCCTTTTGGCGCTTCAAATTCTCCTCCGCCGTCCTATCTTGATAGAGTAGCTTCTAGGGTGCCACGTGGCCTTCTTCCCCCATGGCCTCGCATTGTCTTTTCTTCCCTTTGTTGTGATCTCGTGTTGCTTTTTGCTTCGGGGTTATGACCTCGCACTTTTCTTTCCTTTGTTGTCGTGACCTCGTGTCGCTTTTTACTTCGGGGTTATGACCTCGCGCTTTTCTTCCCTTTGGTTATCTTGTCCGATGTTTCATCGCCTATCTCTTTTCCACGTGCTAGCCTCCCGCGGCCTGGACGTCGTTTTTTCATGCCTAGGAGAGCTTCTGTGAGCCCCCCACCTGGTTTCGTGTTCAAAGTTCAAGAGGGTTTTTACGAGGAGGTCTCCGAGTCCGTGGGAAGCGTAGAGCCTAGCGATTCCCAGAACCCGAGGTCGCCTTCGCTGGTCTTTAGCGACCCTTCTTCTAGCAACTCCGAGGTCTCCATTAACTCCCGCTTTTCCCGACTTTGCGCGTTGTCGGGTGTTGAAATGGTCGGGTCTTCTGTCTCCGACGAGGTTGTTGCCGAGGTTGTAGCTACGTCGTCCGACTCCTACGAGCACGCGGACTTTGAGGCAGCGTATATCAATGATGCCGTGTCCCGCGTCCCAACTGTTCTTTAGGAGAGGATCCCCATGTCCTCCGATTTTAGCGAGGTTTTTATGTCTGGGGGAACGCCTACCGAGCTGAAGCCTGAGAATCTTGAGAAAATTGCCAGGGACTTCGCTTGGCCAGAGGGGGTTAAGCTAGCACTTCCGGAAGAGGGGGCAACCCCTGGGCGTCTTATGAAAGGTGCGCGGTTGTGCATTCGTTCAGTCTTCAAGCGGGCTTTAGGTTGCCCCTTGCCCAACACATCGTCGACTCTCTGTGGGATATGCAGATATGCCCTGCACAGTTGTTTCCCAACGCTTGGAGGTTGTTGTGTGCCTACACGGTTCGCAGTCGCGAGCTCGGGGATGGACCAAACGTTAACGATATGTCGACACTGTTCCTGGCAAGGAGGGACCCGAAGTCTTGTCTCGTCAACCTTAGCTTGCCGGGCATCAAGATTACCGATAATGTTTCGAACATCGGGCCATGGAAGAAGAGTTGGTTCCTGGTTCGGGACGTCACCGGAAGGTATCTCAATTTTCCCACGGTGCCAAGCGACTTTGTTCGGCAAGTAGGTTCGCACACGGTCCCCCAACTCAAGGCGCTTAAGGCACGATACGCCCCGGTGCGTCAAGCCCCGCACCAGAAGTATCTGGCACAGGACCGGCTTGAGCGGGCCGGCCTGAGCCTTGTCCCTCCACCACGTGAGGGCAACGAGGGTATTTTATTCCTCTTTCTTTGTTACATATGTATTTTTGTTTGTCCTCCTTTGTCAGATAACGAGGTCAACAACCTCGCAATCCTAGTTTATTTTCAACATCGTGTTTTTTCTTTTTTAGAAGCCTCGCTAATCTCAACTCGTTTCTTTGTCCTCTTTAACTTACTCTCATGTTTTTCTTTGGCAGTGGATCTTTTGCGCACTCTTACCTCGAAGTCAAAGGGGAAGAAACCTGTGACTTCCAGTCCTGCGGCCCCGGTTTCCCGAGATCAAACGGGGAAAGTTATCAAGGACCCGAACCCGCAGGCGAGGCCGCCCACCACGCAGCCTAAACCTACACCCCCGCCGACGATTACGTCCGGGGAAAGACTGCTGAGGGGGTTCCGTCCAAGGGCGACGTCGCTAAGACGTCCCAATGGGACGTTGCGAGGCCTCCCAAAGGAGACGTCGCGAAGACGTCCAAAGGGGACGTTGCGAGGACGTCCAAAGGGGACGTTGCGAGGACGTCCAAAGGGGAGAAGACCTCCGGGGTGGCCCTGCAGAAAGGGGACGTCGCGAGGACGTCGTCCCATTCCTCTCGAGGGTCCGGCGACAGAGCCGGTCATAAGAGGAAAGGCGTGGAGTCCCCTCCTGGGGAGAAGAAGAAGAAACCTCAGGCGGACGACCAGCGAGGTGCGTCGGGGAAAGACAATATCCCCGCCTTCAACTTCGAGGGACGAGCTCTCGAGGTCGCTGGTCCCTCTCCTGCCAAGTTTCATTGCCCTGGCCCGGTTAGGGGGGTCCAGTTGGAATGGGCCCGGGGAGATTGGAAGGAAGAGGTTGGGTGGGCCAACAACCTTACCGAGGCGGCGCTTGACGACGAGGCTGCTCGGTACTCGGCCATGGTAAGTTTTGTTTTTATGCATTTCACTTCTACTTAAGACTTCGTGCCTTCTTTCTCACTCCTTTTCTCTCTTTGCGAATCTACAACACACCTTTTTTGACAACTATAACCGTAGCCGCATCGCCCTTGCCCATGCGAGGATGGGAAAGATGGAGGCGGCGCTTATAGCCCGTACTGAGGAGTGCGAGAAGCGGGCAAAGGAGCTCGTTGTGATCAAGACACGGGCTGAAACCGCGGAGGTTGCGACGAGGGACGAGGCTAAGGCGGCGGCGAGGGCGAAGGAGGGAGAAACTCGAGCGAAGGAGGGTGAGGCTCGGGCGAAGGAGGGTGAGGCCCGGGCCAAGGAGCGAGAGAACAAGGCGGGAGAAGTGGCCGAGGCCTTACAGGGCGAGAATGATGAGCTTCGGGGTAAGCTCTCCGCCGAGCACAAATTTTTTAAGGAGAAAGTAGTGGAGCTTTCGAAGGCGGAGGAGGAGATTACCCACCTTGAACGGCGTGTCGTTGAGCTTAACGAGGAGGTGGAAGCCGCGAGGCCCAAATATGTGGACTCAGAGGAGTATAAGGCGGATTTGGTGGAAAGTGTGAGGAAGATGTTTCACCAAGCCATTTGTATGGGTGTCAAGCAGGCGGTGGCCAAGTACGGGCACCTCGATCCTCGCAATGTCTTTTTCAACCCTAATTACGACGAGACCATGGGGGAGTTGGATGGGGAGGAACCTGAGGGAGAATGTGAGTTCTTCCTCAACGAGGATGGGACCGTGTCAAGCACGGCGCCTCCCGCGGCAGGCCTCGTTCAAGGAGGGTCGGAGGTCGTAGTTATAGACCCTTAGTCTGCAGCAGATGTGCCCAGCTCCCAACCCTCTGCCGTTTCTGACCCCGTTCCTGAAGCTCCCGCGGGCTCTGCCGCCAAAGCCCCAGAAGCCGTCACGGACTCCGCCAATCCTGCCGCCGAAATCTCGAAGAATTAAAAGATGCCCCTTTCATCTCTCTTCTTGTTGTTGTTTTTTAATTTTTGTTGGTGGCCCTACGGGGTCTGTAATTAGACATCTTGGCCCTTGCGGCCCTTATTTTGGTGGCCCCACGGGGTCTGTATTTAAACATCTTGGCCCTTGTGGCCTTTTCTTTATGTCACTTTTCTTTCCTATGATTGCTCGTTTGCTTTGTTATGTGTGATATGTGCCTATCTAACCCCATGGGGCGAGTGGCACAACTATTGTGGTACTCGGGCCACATTATGTGCCCAATCATGCCAAGGCCATCGCCCCTCTTCAACTCCATTCTGTACTCTGCACCAGTTGGCACTTTGAGAAAAACGCACTTGGCGAAAATTGTGTGTTTAAGCGAGAATCTCCAACCCCAAGCGGGGAGCAAGTTGTGGATTTAACGAGGTTCTCCAACCCCAAGCGGGAAGCAAGGGGTGGACTTTACGAGATTTGATCGCCTCTCACGGTGTGCGAGGGTCTAGAGATACAATTTATAACCCGACCCCGTTGTAGCACCTGGTGGGTGTCGAACACTCGGGAAGTCTACTCGATTGATGTGCCTAGACACTAGGAAGCTAGAAAGGAGAGCTTAAAACAAAGAAAAACAAAGAGAACAGTCGGGACCGACACAGAGGTCACGTCGGGCCCGATGTTGGCGACAAGAGGAAGTCGGGACCGACGTAGGGTAAGTCGGGCCCGAGGTAGCTGGGTTTGTCGAACTTCAAAGATTAAAAGTAGATCTTGGGCTTTTGGGTTCCTTCTCTAGTAGATTAAGGCTTATCCACCCCAATTCAAGCAATGAGTGATGATCGGACTAGGATCGAGTGCTTTCGCCCTCGTTCCAACCACTTCTACACATCGATCATTGGGGAAATCCCCTTCGAAGCAAGGTCTTGAGATTGACACATGTTCACTTTCGCTACTTTGCCAATCTCAAGCCTTGATTCCCAACTTTCGCAAGGAATTGTAGCTCTATGTAGAGTGGGTTCCTTAGATCAAACACTCAAGGCTATGGAATTGGGGTTTCTAGCCCAAACCTAGCTAGGGTTTTCCCCCATAACCCAAGATCAAGGAGATCTACTCCATGTGGCAAACAAAGAAAGCAATCAAATCAAAAGGGAAAGCAATCATCATAATCAATCTCAAAACAAAGCAAAGTTTCATTCAAATCCAAAGCAATCCACAAATTCCAATCAAGGGTTTTCAAATCTACGAGAACAAAGCAAATCAAAGCAAATCTACCAACAAAACCTATCAAGACTTCCTCCCTTGGCCGATTCTCTCTCTCTTCCTTCTCCTCTCCTTCCTCCTTGCTCTCCAAGAATCCTCTTGGCTCCCTTGGAACCCCCTTTTTGTGTGTGTGTGAGGGAACCTCCTTTTTGTGTGAGGGAACCCCCCTTTTTGTGTGAGAGAACCCCCTAAATTAGAAGACAAGAGGGCCTTTTATAGATTAGATGAGGGGCAAAAGTGGAAGTCCACAAATTCGTGCCTTGGAGCCCAAGTAGTTCGGTGACCGACTTGGACCGACACGGAGGACCTCGGGCCCGAGTTACAGTGCATGTCGGTCCGAGGTTGAAACTTCAAGTCGGGCCCGAGGTTGGTTGCAACTCGGTCCGAACCTCGTTCCACCTTCTTCTTGTTGGCTTTCCTCTTGTTCTTCTTCATGGCTTGCTCCTCTCTTTCCCGCTTTAGCTCGGCCTTTGCTCCATGTCTCGACCCTCCTTCAAATCGATCCTTGATTCATGCCAGATTACCTACAAAACACATAAAATGTGCGTAGTCTCCGAATCTCATAGAAATACGGGAACTAAGCTAAAAAGGAACAAAACGCACAAGAAAAGGGGAAAAAGAAACATATTTACAAAGGAAATCACATATGAAAACACCACCAAATAGAGAGACATCAAGATTCTCCAACCCCAAGCGGGATACGAGGGGTGGAATTTTCTTTCAAACGAGGTTCTCCAACCCCAAGCGGGAAGCAAGGGGTGGACTTTACGAGATTCTCCAACCCCAAGCGGGAAGCAAGGGACGGACTTAACGAGGTTCTCCAACCCCAAGCGGGAAGCAAGGGGTGGACTTTACGAGATTCTCCAACCCCAAGCGGGAAGCAAGGGATGGACTTAACGAGGTTCTCCAACCCCAAGCGGGAAGCAAGGGGTGGAATTTTCTTTCAAACGAGGTTCTCCAACCCCAAGCGGGAAGCAAGGGGTGGACTTTACGAGATTCTCCAACCCCAAGCGGGAACCAAGGGATGAAATTTTCTTTCAAACGAGGTTCTCCAACCCCAAGCGGGAAGCAAGGGGTGGACTTTACGAGATTCTCCAACCCCAAGCGGGAAGCAAGGGGTGGACTTTACGAGATTCTCCAACCCCAAGCGGGAAGCAATGGATGGACTTAACGAGGTTCTCCAACCCCAAGCGGGAAGCGAGGGGTGGAATTTTCTTTCAAACGAGGTTCTCCAACCCCAAGCGGGAAGCAAGGGGTGGACTTTACGAGATTCTCCAACCCCAAGCAGGAAGCAAGGGGTGGACTTTATGAGATTCTCCAACCCCAAGCGGGAAGCAAGGGATGGACTTAACGAGGTTCTCCAACCCCAAGCGGGAAGCGAGGGGTGGAATTTTCTTTTGAACGAGGTTCTCCAACCCCAAGCGGGAAGCAAGGGGTGGACTTTACGAGATTCTCCAACCCCAAGCGGGAAGCAAGGGATGGACTTAACGAGGTTCTCCAGCCCCAAGCGGGAAGCGAGGGGTGGACTTTACGAGATTCTCCAACCCCAAGCGGGAAGCAAGGGATGGACTTAACGAGGTTCTCCAACCCCAAGCGGGAAGGGAGGGGTGGAATTTTCTTTAAAACGAGGTTCTCCAACCCCAAGCGGGAAGCGAGGGGTGGAATTTTCTTTCAAACGAGGTTCTCCAACCCCAAGCGGGAAGCAAGGGGTGGACTTTACGAGATTCTCCAACCCCAAGCGGGAAGCGAGGGGTGGAATTTACGAGATTCTCCAACCCCAAGCGGGAAGCAAGGGATGGACTTAACGAGGTTCTCCAACCCCAAGCGGGAAGCAAGGGATGGACTTTTCTTTCAAACGAGGTTTCCATTTTCGAGAGTTTTGAAAAGCCTGCAATCCTTTATTCACAAAAATTGTAAGGAACAACGGAGTTTGGAGAATTTACGTATAATATTTTTTGAGTCGCGCAACATTCCATGTTTTGCTTAGGGTACGTCCCTCGCTGTCTTTGAGCTTAAAAACTCCGGGCGTGACTTCTTCCCCGAGGAGATATGGACCTTCCCAGTTAGGGTCCAATTTGCCACCCTCGGTACGTCTTAGAACGAGGTTTCCTGTGGCCAAAAGACGAGGTCTGACCTTCTTATCGTGGTATACGACGACACGTCGTTTATATTCTCTGGAGCGTAGGTCAGCCACCTCGCGAAGCTCGTCTCGGAATTGTAGCTCGACCTTAAGGTTGGACTCGTTTTCTCTCTCGTCGAAGTTGAACACTCTCGCCGATGGGACCAGGGTTTCTACGGGGACGAGCGCCTCCACCCCGTAAGTTAGAGCACAGGGTGTCTCGCCCGTGGCACGACGCGCGGTCGTGCGATATGTCCAGAGGACGAGCAGGAGTAATTCGGCCCAGCGGCCTTGCGCCATGCCCAAGCATTTCTTCAGGTCGGTCAGGATGCGGGCGTTGACATTTTCCACCTGACCGTTGGATTGGGGGTGGGCCACGGAGGAAAACTTGAGGGCTATGCCAAGTTCAGAGCAAAAGGTCCGAGTCTCTTCGCAGTCGAATTGGGGGCCATGATCAGTCATGATGGTCATGGGGACGCCGAAACGACAAACGAGGTTCTTCCATAGGAATTCACAGACCTTTGCCCCGGTGATCTTCGCCATGGCCTGCGCCTCGACCCACTTCGTGAAGTAGTCAACAATGACCAAGATGTACAGCACTTGGCCAGCTGCCTTGGGAAAGGGCCCGAGGATGTCCATCCCCCACATCGCGAATGGGCATGGTGCGTGGATGGAGCGGAGACGGGAGGTCGGGGTGTGTTGGAGGTTCCCGTGCTTCTGGCACCCATCGCACCTCTGGACATAAGCCTTCGCATCTTGTTGGAGAGTGGGCCAAAATTACCCTAGATGGACGATCTTATGTGCCAAGGACCGCCACCCCGGGTGGCCTCCACAAACTCCCTCGTACGCCTCGTAGAGGACGTGGTCCGTGACCTCGGGTGGTATGCATAGCAAGTTGGGCTCGGCGTACCCTCGGCGGTAGAGCTGGTCACCGATGACGCAGTAGCGGGCTGCCTGCATTTTTAGCTTCCTGGCAAGCGCGGAGTCCTCTGGGAGGACACCGCTATGTACGTACCGCGTTATTGGGAACCTCCAGTCCTCGGTCCCTATGGATAGGACCTCGCAGTTTACACTTCGCGAGAGTTTCCTCTCTATCATCACGCGGTTCCCTACCTCCAAGGGAAGGGCGGATCTCAATCTAGCGAGGGCATCAGCCTTTGTATTCGAGGCTCGCGGGATGGACTCTACCGCAAAAGTCTCTAGGCACGATACCAAGGCCTTTACCTTCTCTCGGTAGGCAGGCATGAATCCCGTCCTGGTGTCGTATTGGCCATTGAGTTGTCGCGCCACCAGCTCAGAATCTGTATAGACCCTAATTTTGCGGGCTCCGCTAAGGAGTGCCATCTCGATCCCGGCAATCATAGCCTCGTACTCGGCATCGTTGTTGGTGGCTTCGAAGGCGAAGTTGAGGGCATACTCGGTCTCGATTGAGGGGCCTGCGAGGAATACGCCGGCCCCGCCGCCGGCATCACATCGTGAGCCGTCAACAAATACTTTCCATTCTTCCGAGCTTGTTTCGGTCTCGGGGAAGGTGACCTCCACCATGAAATCGGCGAGGGCCTGTCCCTTCATCCCGGTCCTCGGGAGATAACTAATGTCGAACTCGGAGAGCTCGACAGCCTACTTCGTCATACGCCCGGAGAGGGCGGGCTGATGGAGGATTTGATGGAGTGGGAGGTCAGAGAGGACTTGGATGGGATGTGCATGGAAGTAAGAGCGTAGGCGCCTCGCGGCGGTCACTACTGCCAGCGCCATTTTCTCCGTCGGGGAGTATCGTTGCTCCGTAGGTTGGAGCACGCGACTCACGAAGTATACCGGGTGCATGGCCTCTCTGGTGAGCACCGTGCTGACTGTCTCAAGGCTCACCGCTACGTACAGTTGCAGGTCTTCGCCTGCCAGCGGAGGTGACAAGGTGGGGAGCTTTGTAAGGAAGGTCTTCAACTCGGAGAAAGCAGTCTCGAGCCCCTCGTCCTAGACAAACTTGTCATTTTTCTTGAGGGCGGCGAAAAAGGGAAGAGATTTGTCCGCTAGACGGGAGGAAAACTTCCCCAGGTAATTTACAGCACCATTGAGCCGCTGCATCTCGGTTCGTGACCTTGGAGACCTCATCGAGAGGATCGACTCGACCTTAGCGGGGTTGACGTCGATCCCGCGCTCGCTGATCATGAAGCCCAAGAACTTCCCCGATGATACGCCGAAGACGCACTTCTCGGGGTTTAGGCTGAGACGGTGATACCTGAGGGTGGCGAAGACCTCGGCGAGGTCGGCCAGATGTTCCCCGGGGTTTTTGCTCCGTACCACGATGTTATCGACGTACGCCGACACATTTCTGCCCAGGTGGTTCTTGAAGACCCGGTCAATGAGGCGTTGGAAAGTGGCACCGGCGTTTTTAAGGCCAAATGGCATGACCTTGTAACAGTATGTTCCCCGCTGGGTGATGAAGGATGTCTCTTCCTCATCACGCGGATTCATCGATATTTGATTGTATCCCGAATAAGCGTCGAGGAAGCTCAAGACCTCGTGCCCGGCAGTCGAATCGACGAGCTCGTCAATCGAGGGTAGAGGGTAGATGTCTTTGGGACATGCCTTGTTGAGGTCCTTGAAGTCCACGCACATCCGCCACTTGCCGCTGGCCTTCTTGACTAATACGACGTTGGACAGCCACCTCGGATATTGGACTTCGCGGATGAAATCCGCGGCTAGCAGCTTAGCCACCTCGTCGTTCGCGGCGCTCGCCCTTTCTTCGTTCATTTTTCTTCGTCGCTGCACCACAGGGCGAGTGGCGACATCGACGTTCAGGGAGTGCTGGGCAAATGTCCGAGGAACACCGCGGAGATCCTTCGCAGTCCAGGCGAACACGTCGCCGGACCCGACGAGCAAGGCTTCTAGTGACACCGCTGCTGTCCCGGCGAGGCACTCCCCCAGGTAGATTTTCTCGGATTTGTTTTCGAAGGGTGAGATTACCCTTCTTTCTGCCTCGGGGGTGGGGACTGTGAAATCCCGGACTTCGAGGTCTGCTTCGCCGGAGGTCTCTACCATGAACACCGGGCACTTTTGTTTTGCCGAGGTCATGTAGCAGACGCGGCCCTCTTCCTGGTTGACCTTCACCTCCCCGACACCGTCATCGATGGGGAATTTCATCTTGAGGTGGTAGATGGAGACCACCGCCTCGAACTTCATCAAGGAGACCCTCCCGATGATTGCGTTGTAAGCCGAGGGCAGGTGTACCACCGTAAACTCCACTACCTCAGTTCTCGTTGTGGAGCCGATGCCGAGTGTCATCCAAAGGTCTATGAGACCTGCGACGTCGACCTCGTTTCCCGAGAAGGAGGTGAGCTACCCAGCGTAGGGCTTCAAGGACGTCGCGGAGATACCTAACTGCTCGAAGGCGTCAAAGTACATGATGTCTACGGAGGAACCCGTGTCCACCAGTACTCACTTCACTATTTTTGAGCCCAGTTGAGCGTGTATCACCAGGGGGTCGGAGTGGGGCATGTGGAGTCCCTCGGCGTCCTCGGAGGTGAAAGCCAAACCTACGTGGGACCGCGAGGTCTGCGTCACACTGTACACCGAGGGCTCATGGTGGCTTGCCCTCGCATATCTCTTTCTCTCCGCCTAGCTCGAACCCGCCAGCGAGGGTCCGCCCGAGATGGTATTGATGTACCCATCGAGCGTCGCGGCCTGCCCGGAGTGCGCCTGCCTCGCGGGGGCGTGCTGCTCAACGTTGTTGGGCCGAGGCTGGGTCGGCCCTTGCTGTACGAGGTTGGCTCCTGACGCGGGGTTGGCGCGTCCTCTTTCGTTTGGGTTGTACGCGGGGCCGCCTTTGCCGTTGTAACCCCGTGGCTTCCCGCCGAAATAGCTCCAGCCTCCGCGGTTGTTGTAGCGGTTGTTGTTTCTATTGTCGTTGTTGTTGTTGTTTCTGTTGTTGCCCTTGTAGTCGGCGCGCCGGTCGTGAGCCTGCGTCATGTACGCATCCTTCGCGGCCGGCGCAACCATCTTTGCCTTTCCCTTAGCCTCGGTCACGATTTTCTTATCGGTCCTCGGTCGCGAGCTCTGGTTGGCGGCGTCCTCGGCGTAAACTTGGGCCGTGATCCGAGCGCACAGGCTCTCGTACGTCGTCGGGTTTTTAAGAAAAATGCGATTCTTAAAAGCCCCTTGGAAAAGGTTGCCCATGAGGATGTCCCGCACCGATGACTCATCGATGTGTGCGATCTCCGCGACTGCGGTGGTGAACCTCGTGAAGAAGGTACCCAGCATCTCGCTTTCCCCTTGTTCAATGCCGCGGAGGTCTCGCTTGTTCTTCTTGCGTTTCCTCGAGTCGTTGAAGTGTGCGACGAAGGATTCACACAACTGAGAGAACGAGGCCACCGATTCCACCTTGAGGCTGATGAACCACGTCATTGCGGCTTTGTCCAAGATGGTTGGGAAGATACGGCAGAAAATGGCGTCGTTGTAGGAGTTAGCGTTCATCTGGACGGCGAAGTGTTTTATGTGGTCCTCGGGATCGGCCGTGCCGTCGTAGAGCCCCATTTGTGGCCAGTGGAAGCCTTTGGGCATGGGCGCCTCTTGGATCTCGGTTACAAAGGGGTTATTGTACCCGATCTCGACAAATGGACGACGTGACTTCGATTTCGCCAAAGGATGTGCCGCACTCCCCGCTGTTTCGGACAACTCCGTGTCTCGCCTCTTTGAACATCGCGAATGGGATCGCGAGATTTGTATCGGGTCCCGGGAAGGTCTCTCTGTGGTGGAACCGTTAGTTGACGTGTCCTGCCCCGGCACATACCCGGGAATGTACGCGGGTACGTACTCGGAGTGGGGTTGTCCCTGGGGGGAATCGGGACATACGCGGGGTTATGACCCTGTTGGTACTGTCCGTAACCTGGGTAGGGATACGGATTCGGGGGGGCGCCACCCTGTTCGTATCCCTGGAATGGGAATGGGTTTTGGGGAGCGTTGTACATCCAACCCGGAGGGACCACAAAAGGGCACCCCGGGGACCCGCGGCCATCCACTACGGGGTGTCGGGCATGTTGTCGGGATGTTGGGGAAAGAAGTTGTTTGGGCAAGCCATTTTGTGGAGTTTTAAAGCCAAGGTTTGCACAAATCAGGAGACTGATTAGGATAAAGAGGTTCCCACAGACGGCGCCAGTGATGAAACCCAAAATAACGACTCGCTAAAAGACAAGGAACGAGGTTATTATATTTGATAGTGCAAACACTTGCTTCTTTATTTATATGTCTTTTACAACGAGGTTATAAGACCAGCGAGGTTAATAACAACTGAGAATTACACCCTAGGCCTCCTACGGATACTTGAGATCTCGACCAAACAGTACTCGAGATCTCCTATTTGCTAGATGAATTTACTGCCCAAATATCACTTAGTTGTTCTTGAGGCGAGGTAGATCCGCGAGCGTGGTGTAGAATCTTGTGGAATTGTGTAGCGAGGTCTTTGGTGTGAGCGAGGTCTTTGTGTGACTTGAAGTCTTTTTGTGGACTCCACTTGTCTATAGCGAGGTCTTTTGACGATGTTTCGATCACATCGACCTTCAACGAGCAAGATAATTCTTGAGTTCAAGCTGTTTTTCGACCCCCTCTCCCTACGAGGTTCTCCGAGATGGAGGCTCTTGATTTCAAGCAAGATAATTATAGAGGAGTGGGGAGTCGAGTTTTGGCCAAGGTCTGATGTGGGATGTCCGAGATGGAGGCTCTTGATTGGTCCGGAGGTGAGGCAGATGGTGATTGGTTCGGGGGGGCGGCATCCTTGAGTGGTCCGTCTGGGCGGGGGTGTCAGTAGGGTCGGTGGCGGGGTTTAGACCTCGCTCTGAGGCTTCAGATGACCTCGCGAGGGTAGGAACATTGTTTTAATATATGGGGGATTTGAGTGTGGGACCCCGAATTATCCTTGGAAGTCCCGTCATGGTTATTTGTTTTTGGGTGCCCCGGGCCCACCTGCTATTTTACTATTTTGAGCATCATCGTATGGTACCAATCATTCTTGGAAGACCACTCTTAGCCACCGTAGGGGCACGAGTTGATGTTAGAAAGGGGCTCCTCGCATTCGATATTGGGGAGGAGAGGGTCGAGTTCCGTTTCAATCCTGATGTGAATGAGACCACTGCCGTAAAGAGCGTTAACGAAGGGTCTACTGTCCCCCCCATGGGTCGGTAATGACCTTTTCCTAAGACCCGAAATGAGAAAATTCAAGGAGGTCACACCCACTAAGGAGCATACCGACCCCCCATGGTGGGTCGGTACTGACCATTCTCTGAAGAATCACAACGTTGTGGGTAACAGGCACGATACTAAGGCATTCCTTGATCCAGTGGGGTCGGTAACGACCCACATACCCTCGGTAACGACCCCTTCTCAAAGTAACAAAGGTGAGTTTTCTTGTTCTTATCCAATCAATTCTGATCATGATCCTTTCTCCTATTCTCATTCTATATTAGATCCTATTGTTAGTCATAGGAAGGAGTCAAAACCTCCTTGGTTTTCAGATTTTACTAACCCTGTTGTAGGATTACCAAGTATACTTGTGGATGATAGAGGACCGAATGTCCTAGAGAGAAGCTTTGAAGCGTTTCCATCTAAGTATGAGGTTTCCCATGATCCCGACATAGCTGATATGGAGGCCGCCTTGATGAGCTAAGATAAGTTCTCAAGCTAATGACGCTAAACAAGCGCTTACGGGAGGCAACCCGCTCTTTAGTTAGTTTTATTATTTTTATTTTTATTTTATTTATTTTTAGATTAGGTTCTTTTTCTAACCATCCTTAGACTAGGATAGAATATTTTTGTTTGGAATAGAATTTTGTGGGATTTTTGCAGGGTCCTAAGCTTCAACCACTCCATCTTCACCATGATGAGCTCCATCTTCTCTCCAAGCTTCCAAGAGTTCTTTGTGAGTTTTCTTCTTCTTTTCTCTTTACTTTTTCATATTATTTTCATGCATGAGGACATTGCATGATTTAAGTATGGGGTAGGGGATGAAGAAATCTCACATTTTGTACATATTTGAGTCTTTTTGTTTTGTTTGGTTGCTTGTTTGTTAGTGTGTTTTGTTAAGAAAAAGCAATTGAAAAAAATTTGAAAAATGTCGAAAAATCAAAAAAAAAAAAATAATATTTGCTTCTTTGTTTTAGGATAGAAGAATGCTCTATCTTCGATGTCCTATGATGAGAATTAATTTTTGTGCTTATCATGTAATTCCTTTGGCATATTTGAATGGTATAGCCTAAGTCCTTGAGAAATTGCTTTTAATTATGAAAATTGACTTGTGATGAAATTGAGCATATGTGTCTTGAGTAGAAGTAGTTGCAATCCAACAAAATTGCTACCTAGTGAGGAAGTTTGGCCTTATAGGGAGATCTTCATAAAGTCCCTCTTCTTTATATGTGTGATTTTCTCTCTTTATGCATTTATCTCTTGTCATTGATATGGTTATCTATTTCTTGAAGCCGCTATGAGATCGTTCATGCATGTTAATTATGATTAAGAACTTATTTTTCATAAGCCATTTTTTTATCCTCTCTTTTACCTACCTTTACATTATCCTCTTCTTGAAGCCAAGTTGAGCCTTAAGCCTTTTATCTTTAGCTCCACAAAATTATTCCCTAGCCAAGATAAGCTTGACCCTATCCGGGGATTAGGACTTAGTGTTGGTTTGTGATGGTTTTGTTGAGTGAGATTGTTGGGTTCAAGTGTGGGGTAATTATGGGTTGGAAAAAGTTAAAAAAGATCTTGTAGTTTATTTTGTAAAAGGATTTTGGTTCCCTGAATGCACTTCCAAAAGAGTTGAAAAAGGAAAGAGAAAGAAAATCAGTACCGATCTCCCATAAAAAAAATGAAAATAAAAAAAGGGAGGAAAAGAAAGAAAGCAAAGTGTTGAAAGTGAATAGTGTGCATGAGCCAAATTTCCTATGTATTTGTAAGCAAGATTAAGTTTGGATAAATGGGTGAGTGAAAGGAAAAGTGAATAAAGAAGAGAGAGTTTGGTATAATCTTTTATGAGAGTTTTGGATGTGTAAGTTTTTAGGAGTCTTTGATTCCTGGATTTTATTAGCACCACATGGCCAAAATATTTCCACGCATTATTGTCTTTACCGAGCCCCATTACAACCCGGCCGAATGGAGTCTTCTATGAAGATTTCATTGAGCCTAAGTTCTTATGATGATTGATGTGTTTTGACTTCTCTAGGTAGAGAGATTGGTGATATAAGTCTCAATGATAAAGTTGATGTTGCATAAAGATTGAGTTGAGAGTTGATATTAATAAGCCTAAACACATGAGATGAGTGAAACACATTAATATCCCTTGTGAGGTTGGATTGTGATTGCTTAAGCTTGAGACTAAACATATGTGATAACGTTAAAATTGCTTGTCTACGTTTTCACTTGTGCTTAAAATGTTTTGACAAAGTCTATGCTTGAAGATTGTGTTATTGGTCTTGATTTTGCATGATTATTGCTTGAGGACAAGCAAGTCTAAGTATGGGGTATTTTGATATCCGCTTTTTAGATAGGTTTTTAGTGTCTAGATAGATTAGATTTAGTTGGTTTTAGTACTAGAGTTTTATGTTTTTGAGTCTTTTTGTTTTAGTTTTCGTATTTCCTTGAGATTCGGAAACTACGCATATTTTACGTCTTTTTGTAGGAGTTTTGGAGCTTGAAAGAAGAGTTTGGAGAATTGCAAGAGAAGATGGAGATTAAGTGCTCAAGTAAAGTCATTGAAGATCAAGTTTGAGCTTAGAAGGAGATAGAGAATTTTGTTACAAGAACATAGGAAAAAGAATCGAGTCAAACGGAGTTGTAACGAATCTTCTACGCAAGTTTTACTCAAGCACGACCCAACCAGAATTGTGAGCTCTCAGGCACGACCCTATGAGGGTCGTGCACGACCCTATCAAGGTCTTGCTAGACCCAGCCAAGATACATGCTCTCAGGACCGACCCTAGGGGGGGTCGTGCATGACCCATTTGGGTCGATCATGGCGCCGACTCTTCCTTATTCCGAGATCTTTTGTGATATATTCTATCTTTTATTTTAGGAAGTAGTTTTATCTTGTTTCCTAGTTTAATTAGGGCTCCTTTTCCTCTATAAAAGGAGGCTAAACCCTTTAGTTTGAAGGGGAGGAGGTCTAGTCTTTAGCTTTGGTTTTACGTTTTTGGAGATTAAGAGGAAGACTTGGAGGACAAGTTGGAGAAATTTGTTAGACCTCTTTGTTTTAATTTGGATTTTCGTTTGTTTATTATGATCATGTTTTCTTCTTTCTTTTCTATGAGTGAGTAGTTTTTCTTAGATTCTAGGGTTGGGTGAAAACCCAACACAATCATGCATGTCTAAACTTGAATTCATGACTTAAATGCTTGAAGATCATATCTATCTATCTTGTGCTTAAATCCTTTGCGAAAGTTGAGGCAATATCTTGCAACTAACCTAAAAGAAAAAGTGTAAAGTTGATTGCTTGATTAGATCTAATAGAATTATTTGCGACAGTTGATATTCCTAGGTTGAAAGATAGATAGAAAGTTGTTTAATTTGCGACAGTTGATTGAATAACTTGAATTTTTGCGACAGTTGACTTTTCTATGATCTAGATTGCATGATAGTTGTGAATTCTCGTTGAAAGCATGTGTGATTGTTGTTGTGGTATCCCTAGCCCTAGGATTTATCTTTTATTTTTGACTTAAAACTTGTGATTTTGCTTCAATCTCGACCCTAAAGTCGTGCTCGAACCCTTGATTGTTTGTGTGATCGTGTGCGTTGCTTTGCCCAGGATCGACCCTAATCCATTCGGTCCTGGCTTTGTTTGCTTGTGTTTTCTTAGCTTTCTGTAGTTTATCAACTAATTCTAAGCACTATTCTCATTCCCGTGGACGAACCTGACTCCGCTATACTCAGCGGGGTCTTGAATATAAATTTATTTGTTCAAGAAACACTTCAACATCTCCCCCGCCTTAGCATCAAATGGGGCGGTACCAGTGGAATGTTCCCAAAAAGTAAACTGAGCGCTCACAGTAGACCATGATGAGGTATTTTCGTGGTCGTTTATACCTATCAAAGAATCCTTAGCTTAACCAACTCAATAGAGCGGCAAGTAAGGGTCGAACCCACATAGACTCTTGTATTTGTGTTATTACTTAAGTGCCAAGTAACTAATAAGGGGGTTTTTGTAATTGTAAATTCTAAACTACTATCCAAAACAGAAGTAAATATGAATGCAGAAGATGGTTTATATCAATAAGAGACAAACGTGTTCAACTAGTTAAATCAATCATGATATTGATTCGTTGATCATTGATTCTCTTGATTCTCTTCTTACTTGAATAATCTATTGTGGATAATGACCCTACTAAGGATTAAAACCCGAACTTCATATTTAGTTAATAGAACAACCAGTCTAAAAACCCTAATTAAAAATAACCTAGAAGACCTTCTAGATTCAATTAAATAACAGCATGACGATTCAAGTTATCAATAGAAACAAATAACTTAGAGCAACCAGACATCTAAATGACTTGTGAATTTATTCCCTTCTTCAACCAACTAGTCCAACCGGTACTAATTGATTAAAGTATACTCTTGATCTAATTAATTCCAACCGGTAATTAATCAGATTCAGTTTTAACTAGAAATTCAATTAGGTAGCTAATCTAACAAAACCCTAGTTTAGATTCAATTAAGCACAGGGAATAATTTCTATTCAAGTTTGTTGAGAATCAATCAAACCTCACAACTATATACATATCATGACTTCAATAACTAGCCAAACACAAGTAAATTTAGCAATGGATAATTGAATTAAAATCAAACTTACAAAGGTTCAAAGGTTCTTCCTTGAGAGAAAACCCTAGCCTCCAAAAGTATGATCAAAAGTTGATTAGAAGTTATGAAAATTAAACTAACATAAAGTATTTATATGTCTACTAAAAATAACCCTCAAAATATCATATCTTAGGCATACATCTCGGCCAAAATACAAGCCCATAAACCCAAATGTCAAAGCCCAAAATCAAGACTCGGCCCAAATTCTTGTCCGCTGAAAACTCCAGATTGCGCGGCTTGACACAATTGCGCGGCCGCGCAATATTGCTTCCCCGCGCAATCCACATTCAGTTGAGATTGCTCGGGATAATTGCTCCGCTTCGATCTCGAGCTTCTTCCTTGGCTTTGGCTTGGCTCTTCTTCTTCTTCAATCTTTATCCTAGCAACTCCTAGCTTCCTTTAGCTCGTCCACCACCACCATGGTCAATCTGTACTCGCCCCGTTGTTGCTCCTGAACCTAAAAACCTGTAAAACCGAGCAAACCAGCGCATAATACCCGACAACACAAAAACCTAAAAACTACATAAAAACTAACCTAAAACTAATTAAAACATATATAAAACATGCATCTAAACTACTCCTATATGCAAGCTATCAAATTCCCCCATGCTTAACCCTTGCTTGTCCTCAAACAAGTCATAAATCCAAGTCACACCACGAAAATGAAATCATACATCCATCTCAAGTCAAACAAGCATTTCAAATATAATTAAAAACCCGACCAAGACTTCCTAACATGCATTATGGAGACCATTCATTCATTCTAGACCTCACCAAGGTAATTGTGTTTGCACTCCAACTCTCAAGTGTTTAAGGGTATGTGTTTCGCTCAAAAATCAGCCATGAAAACTAGACTACCATATGCTTGCATCAGAGTTCTAAATCTCCACCGCTGGGGATCAAACACATAACAAAAATCAAGAGGTCTTTTTAAGGGTTGTAATGGGGCCAAGGTAAAGAGAAACTAGGAAGGGGTCATATTTGGCTTGTGGTGCTAAATTCGGGATAAAGAACTAATCCTAACCCAAAATTCAACACTTTCTTCTTACTTCTCCCAAACTTTCTTTTTCAACTCCATGCACACTTTCATACACTTGCTTCTTTCTTTTTTTTTCTTTCTTCACTTTCTTTCTTCAACTCTTTTCTTTTACACTAATGAAGATTACTAGTAATTGACTGAACCTTTTCTTTTGCTTTGCACAAACTCTTCATCTTCATCATTTTTTTCACTTTGCAACCAAGAGCTGTATTTCCTCTTTTTCCACTTTTTCTTCCAACTCCCCCATACTTATACATAACTCACACAAAAGCAAAAACACAACCTAAAGTCCTAAATCCCGGATGGGTCAAGCTTATTAGGCTAGGAAAATTTTGTGGAGCTATCAAAAATAGGCTTAAAGCTTAAAAGAAATGGGGTTGTCAAAACATGGATCTTGTAAGGTAGGAATGGAAATAATAGGCTATAAGAAATATTGCCTCAATCATTTTAATGTCATGCATTCAATCATATAAAGCAGCCTTGAAAAAGAGTATTAACGCAAGTTCTAGAGCTAGATAATCATGGTGATACACTCAAGACATAAGAGAACAATATAATCATGAAAGGCCAAAAATATCTCACAAGGCTAATTTTTGTCTAGAACTTCAGAATGAATCAAATACTCAAGCTAAATACATGATCCATCCTATAATCAAGGTAATTAATCAATGATCATGCTCATATCATATCAACTTCAGCCTATCTTGCAAATCATGGGTGAGAACTTATACTCAACTTAGAGAAACAAGAGGAATCAAACAATGGGGAAATAAGAACCTAAATGCAATATTTTTGTATTTTTTCAAATTTTCTGATTTTTTTCATTTTTCAGGATTTTAATCAATGCATGCAAAAATTTAAATATGGCGTTAAACTAATGCAACTATATGCAATGCAAACAAGTAATTCCCTTCCCCCATGCTTAAAACATACTTTGTCCCCAAAGTATAGTAAAAAGGTAAAGGAAAGAGAAAAACTCACAAAACCTAGTTATCCAGCGGGTAGTAGGGCGGAAAATCATGTGGTAGTGGTGGCTGGAACTCTGGGTGATACTCTGGTTGTGGTAGCTGGTACGGCGGAAACTCCTGTGTTGGTGGTGGTTGGTATGGTGGAAACTGAGGGTACGGAGGATCGGGAAAGGCATATTGAGGGTAAGACTGATGAGGTGGATAGCCCGCTGAACTCCATCCCTCCAGTCTAGTGTTGAGCAGTCTGAACTGCTCATCCTGGCGAGCCTGAAAAGCAGCAAGCTGTTGATCCTGATGAGTCTGATACGTTGTGAACCTCTGATCCACATATCCCCTCATACTCTGGAAGCTATGCTCAATGTGAGACGACATATCATTGTATCTCTGCGTGTTGTCCAACTGCATCTGTCTCATCATCTCCATCATCTGATTGTACTGTGCATCAGAGTACTGGTGACCACCTCCAGCAGGTATAGACGGATCAAACTGTCTCTGTTGATTATCTTCCTCAGACTCCTCATCCTCATCAGTGTCTTCATCCTCAGCAGATTCTTCTTCTTCTTCAGCCATGATAAAATCCTCATCCATCTCCTCTTCATCAGAATCCTCAATAACAACTGGAGCCGTCTTTTTACCCCTAACCGGGCCCTTTACAGTATCCACATCCAAATCTCCATCCTGAACCTTAATGAACCAATTGCTTTGGCTATCCCCAATCTTCACTCGGTGTCCATCAGGAAGCTTCATTACTCTCCCAAAATCACCAATCACCCAGAAATAGGAGTTCCGGTACTTATAGAGAGCGCCCATCTTCTTCAGCATGGTGAAGTCAATAGGCAAAGGCGGAATGTCAACCTGTAACCTGCTAAGATCGACTCCAAAGTGCTTGGCCAAATAGGTCACAATTCCACCAATACAAATGGCTCCAC
Organism: Fallopia convolvulus; assembly: GCA_964016875.1. NCBI lineage: Eukaryota > Viridiplantae > Streptophyta > Magnoliopsida > Caryophyllales > Polygonaceae > Fallopia > Fallopia convolvulus. The sequence goes on from OZ024726.1 coordinate 44,642,811, forward strand.
CGCCTTTGTTTCCAACATGGGCCATGTGGTGCATCAACATAGCACCCACATTCAACTGCTTCCTCTTCAAACTAGTAGCCAACACAGTGACATCCTTCTTGGAACAGTTGTTTCCACCATCACCTCACCCATTCAGGGTGCTAGCAATAAATCTCTAGAAAACCTTAATAGCGGGATGAGTAATGGGAGAAGCTTTTTCTTTAGAAGGCTCATATTTGGCCCTCCCTGTGATGGCTCTCCAGAAGTGCTTATCAGCCCATGTAGCACCTGTCTCAGTAAGCACTACATCTCTACTAGGAGGGAAATTGCAGAAACCAAACACTCGGTTGACCTCTTTCAAGGTCATTTTCCTCCTTACTCCTCCTAGCCAGAACTTGATCTCTCCTTCTCCTCTAAAATCAGTGGACAAAGTACTCAGAAACTCCAGTGTTAACCCCTTGAAGGTGGGTTCACACAGCTTCAAGAACTCGCCCATATGCAAATATGCCCCTATCTCATTCAACAGATAAGCTATCCCGATCTTATTCATCAGGTTCCAGTCTATGAACCGAGTTGCTTTCCATTCCCTTTCCTTCAGAAGCTCAAACCGGATTACGTGATTGTTCTTTGTCAAAGTGATCTCAAAAGTCTCTTGGGTGGTCTCTCCCACCACAGCAGGGGGAGCTAAAGCAGCTCGGGATGATGAAGCTCCATCTGTTCTACCTCTCTTGTTACCCATTATTTCAGAATTTCAATTAATCCTGCACAAACACCACAAACGAACCAAGCAAACACAATTCTGTTGTCCCGGCAAGGACAACCACAGCAATATATATAAAATTAAGCAATTAAATCACTCAATCACTCTCTTCCCCCACTACCTAGAACAATTTAATCAAAATTAAATTAAAATTCTAGGTCAAATTCGGATTTGTAGAAAAAGCTCAAATAAAACACGAATCTAGGCTAGAATCATGCAATAAACGAACTTTTGTGAAGAACTTAAGCCTAAATCTGAGCATAAAGGGGTGAAATTCGGGTTTTATGATGCTAAACCTAGATCTAGATTCAACTTAAATAAAACCGAAAATAAGAGGGATTTGGAGTAGACTTACTTGATCCCCGCTTGAATGTGAGTTCCTTGCTTGATTTTAGTTGAAAATCCGACTTGAAATAGCTTTGAATGGAGCTTTGATGGTGGAGCTTCAATGGAGTCTTTGAGAATAGAAGGAGGAAGAGGACGAAATAAGGAGAGGGGAAAGAATAAGACTCGGGTTCTATTAAAAGTGGGTCGTTGAAAAACGGCTAAATGCGCGGGATCGCACGGAATTGCGCGGCCACGCAATTGCGAAGCCGCGTAATCCCCTCCCAGTTGTGATTGCGCGGCTTGGTGTTTGGGATTGCGCGGCCGCACATTTATCAGCCCATGCCGCACAATCTTCTCTGAGCTTGCATTGCTCGGTTTGGCTTCAGATTTCATGACCACGCAATTTTTAGTCCCCAATGCCGAGTTTTTAGCTACTTGTACTTCAAAGTTTGCCCGAGCTATCTGTAAATCTGAGGATTATTGCTACCTAAACTAACTAACAGAAACAAAAACTGTATAACAGAAAACAAAAATCAAAGCAAATCTATCCTAAACCTTGGGTTGCCTCCCAAGAAGCGCTTGTTTAACGTCTTTAGCTTGATGTAAAAAGGATATTAAGGCTCTTGCTCCGGCTCTTGGAGAGCCGTCTCTTCCAAAGTACCACCATTGAACCCTTCATAATATGGCTTCAGCCTTTGACCATTCACCTTAAAGACGGAATGAGAAACTCCATCATAGATGTCTACTGCGCCATGTGGATATACACGTGCTACCACAAAAGGACCTCTCCACCTTGAGCTTAGTTTTTCGGGAAATAGTTTGAGGCGAGATTGGAACAAAAGTACTTTGTCCCCAACCTTGAAATTCTTCCTCCAAATATGCTTGTCATGCCAGGCCTTTGTCTTTTCCTTATATATCACTTCATTGTCGTAAGACTCAAGCCGGATTTCTTCCAATTCCTGGAGTTGAAGTTTCCTGAATTCGCCCACTTCATTTTCTTTCATGTTGCACTTCTTGACTGCCCAGTATGCTTTATGTTGAATTTCCACCGGTAGATGACAAGCTTTCCCAAACACCAACCTGAATGGTGACATCCCAATTGGTGTTTTAAAAGCGGTCCTGTATGCCCATAGTGCATCATCCAACCGAGCACTCCAGTCTTTCCTGTTTGGTGCAACTGTCTTCTCCAGAATGGACTTGATTTCCCTGTTAGACACCTCTGCCTGGCCATTTGTCTGAGGGTGGTATGATGTAGAGACTCTATGTGTGACATGATATTTTCTCAATAATGCACTCACCATCCTATTACAGAAGTGGGATCCCTTGTCACTAACTAAAGCTCTAGGGACACCAAATCTAGTAAAAATGTTGGTCTTCAAGAAATCTGTCAACACTTTAGAATCGTCAGTCCTGGTGGCCTTCGCTTCCACCCATTTGGAAACGTAGTCCACGGCAAGCAAAGTATAATAATTCTCAAAAGAATTAGGAAATGGACCCATAAAGTCAATGCCCCACACATCAAAGATTTCACAAAAAATAATAGGAGATTGAGGCATCTCATTCTTTTGGGACATATTCCCAACTCTTTGACATCGGTCACAGGATTTACAAAAACCATGAGCATCCTGAAAAATGCTCGGCCAGTAAAATCCTGCATCCAATACCTTCCTAGCTATTTTGTTAGAACTAAAATGGCCCACACATGCATAATTATGACAGAAAGTTAAGATAGAAGTTACCTCATTATCCGGGATACATCGTCGGATTACCTGATCAACGCAGTGTTTCCACAAATATGGATCATCCCAGATGTAGTATCTTGCTTCACTTCTTAACTTGTCCTTCTGAGCTTTTGTGAACATTGGTGGGAATTCACCCATAACTAGGAAATTAACCAAGTGTGCATACCAAGGTTTTACGACCTTAATAGCAAACAAGGTATCATCTGGAAATTCCTCCTGAATGGGTGAACTTGCTGGCCTTTTCTGTTCTTCCATCACCAGACGACTCAAATGATCAGCAACCACATTCTCAGCGCCCTTTTTGTCTTTGATCTCAATGTTGAACTCACTCAACAATAAGATCCACCTGATTAACCTGGGCTTGGCCTCTTTTTTCGTCAGCAGATAGCGGAGTGCTGCATGATCTGTATAAACAATCACTCTTGTTCCCAACAAGTAAGAGCGAAATTTCTCCAATGCAAACACAATTGCTAGGAGCTCCTTCTCCGTGGTGTAGTAGTTCCTCTGAGCCTCATTTAATGTCATAGAGGCGTAGTGAATCACATGAGACGCTCTGCCCTTCTTTTGTCCCAAAATAGCCCCCACTGCATAGTCACTAACATCACACATGATCTCAAAGGGGAGAGACCAATCTGGGGCTTGAATAATGGGAGCTGTGGTGAGGCGGAGTTTTAGTTCATCAAACGCCGTCTTGCATGCATCACCAAACTCAAATTCTGCTTCCTTCTTCAACAACTCACATAAGGGGGAGGCAATTTTTGAGAAGTCTCTGATAAACCTGCGGTAAAACCCTGCATGGCCTAAAAAAGAACGCACTTCACGCACATTAGTAGGATAAGGCAAAGATTGAATTACTTCAACCTTAGCCTTATCGACCTCAATACCCCTAGAAGATACTACATGGCCTAATACTATACCTTGTTCTACCATAAAATGACATTTTTCAGAGTTGAGAACAAGATTAGTATCTTCACATCTTTTAAGCACTAGTGTCAAATGAGTTAAGCATGAATCAAAGTCATCCCCATGGACGGTAAAATCGTCCATAAATACCTCAATAAATTTCTCTATGTACTCAGAAAAGATACTAACCATACACCGTTGGAATGTAGTTGGAGCATTGCACAGTCCAAAAGGCATCCTTCGGTATGCAAAGGTGCCAAAAGGACAAGTGAATGTTGTCTTCTCCTACTCCTCTAGTGCTATGGCTACCTGAAAATATCCAAAATACCCATCCAAGAAACAATAGAATGAACGACCGGCAAGTCGTTCCAACATTTGGTCAATGAAAGGTAATGGGAAATGGTCCTTCCGAGTTACCGCATTCAGCTTGCGATAATCAATACAGACCCGCCACCCGGTCTGGACTCTGGTGGGAATGAGATGACCCTTATGATTCTCAACCACTGTGATACCACCCTTTTTAGGGACAACCTGAGTTGGGATGACCCATTTACTATCAGAAATAGGAAAGATCATACCTGCCTGAAGGAGCTTCAACACCTCCTTCTTTACCACCTCCATCATTGGGGGATTCAGCCTTCTTTGGGGCTGTCTAGACGGTGTAGCTTCATCTTCTAATAGAATCCGATGCATACATGTTGAGGGACTAATCCCTTTAATGTCTGCAATGGTCCATCCTATGGCCGTCTTATGCTCCCTCAGAACTGCCATTAATCTACCTTCTTGCTCATTGCTGAGCTTGTTGGATATAATTACCGGCAAAGTGTCCCCTTCACCTAAGAAAGCATACTTGAGATGGTCGGGAAGTTGCTTCAATTCTACCACCGGTGCCTGCACAATAGATGGAAAAAGCTTCTCGCTTGACAAGGATAGTGGTATGGGCTTTGAGCCCGGTGGCAAAAGCAGACGCTCAAAGTGAGCATTCAACTCTGCCACCACTTCCTGCAGGTCAGTCTTTAAATCCAAATCTGAAGTATCATTAATAATAGCATTTTCCAAGGTGGATCTCAAAGCTTCAGATTCATGCATATTGAAAAATTCTTGAGCAAGTCGCTCTATCACATCAACTAAGCACATCGAGGAATCTTCGGGAGGGTATTTCATTGCATCATAATTATTATACTACCCTTTCCCCGTCGAATTCCATAGTCAGAGAACCACTACAGACATCAATCTTAGTCTTAGCTGTTTTCAGAAAAGGTCTACCTAGCAAAATAGGTGCAACATGCTTATCATGGTCCATATCTAAGACATAGAAATCAGCAGGAAATATCAGATTATCAACCATTACAAGCACATCTTCAACTATTCCTCTAGGGTAAGCATTTGACCTATCAGCTAACTGTATAACCACACCAGTTTCTTGCAAAGGACCCAGTTCAAACATTTTGTACACAGAGTAAGGTAAAACATTAATTGAAGCACCCAGATCTAGCATGGCTTTATCAATTTTTGTATCACCAATAATGCAGGGAATAGTGAACATGCCAGGGTCACCACATTTCTGAGGCATACGCCTATGAAACACAGCTGACACATGCTCACTTACAGAGATTTTCTGTTTCCCTTTTAGCTTTTGAGTTCTTTTTATGGTGCACAACTCTTTCAAAAACTTAGCATATCTAGGAATGCTTTTAATCAGTTTAAGTAAAGGAATGTTTACCTCACATTTGCTGAACGTCTCGAACAATTCCTTGTCATTCTCCAGCTTTCGGATCTCTTTTAGTGCCTCTGGGAAGGGTGGAACAGGTGCATAAGACTTCAGAGGGATTTCAGACGAATCTGCAACGGTGGCTGAATTGCTCGGGATCGCCTCCGATTGCGCGGTCGCGCTTTTAGCAACCAAACCGCGCAATCCTGACTGGGACGTAATTGCGAGGCTTGGCAATTGCGCGATCGCTCTTTCCGTCGTCGCTTCCCCGCGCAATTTCAACTGAGATGGTGTTGCGCGGGGTGGCAATTGCTCGGCCGCGCACTTAGCAGATAGGCCGAGCAATTCGTCCCCGAACGGATCACTTGGAATTTCCTCTGTCAGCTCAAATTTTTCCTCAGTTTCGCCCTTAGCTTCTTCTGCCACTCCCCTTCTGATTGATACTTGCCCGTCCTTGGGCTCTACTTGAAGCTCTCGCCCACTCCTCAAAGTAATAGCATTGACATTCTGTTTTGGATTGAGCTCGATCTGAGATGGCAACTTACTTGAATCTCTAGCTTCTAGTTTGCCTACAGCATTGGCAATTTGACTGACTTGAGTCTCTAGATTGTGGATGCTAGATTTGGTCTCTTGTTGAAATTGGCTCATTTAGCCTTGCATTGTAGTCACAGTTTGTGCAAGAGTCCGAATCATATCTTCAGTAGACATAGCATTTTGATTGGCTCCCTGAGGACGGGATTGAAAAGGTGGCTTGTATGGAGCTTGGCCACCCTACTGATTGAACTGCTGATTGTTGGAATTTCCGTACCTCAGATTAGGATGATCCTCCAGCCTGGATTGTAGGTGACGGAGAAGGGGTCATACCTCGGCCTAGGTGGTCCATATCCTCCCACTGTATTCACCTCTGCATTTTGATCTTGAAGTGTAGGGCAAGAATCAGTGGGATGCATGTTATCAAAGCAAATTTCACAGGATTTCACTTGTTGTCTTCCACCTTGTTGCAAAAGCTGCTTCATCATCGTTTTCAACTCAGTGACTTCGTCTTGGATTCAGAAGTTAGCCACCACAGAATTTGCAGCTTTCGAGCTAGTCTCTTTTCTGAACTGTCTTGTGCCCTCAGACAGTTGTGTGAATAGTTCAAACGCAGCAGCAGGAGTCTTGTTTAGAATGTTACCTTGGCAAGCTGCATTGACCATTCTTCTCTCATCATCCAAGAGGCCATTGAAAAGATATAAAATCAGATCTTGATCAGTGTAGCCATGGAAAGGACAACTGGCTATCAACCTCTTGAATCTTTCATAGTATGCGTACAAGGTCTCATTAGCTTCTTGTTCGATGTTGCTAATCATCTTCTTCAGTTCATTGAGCCTTGTAGCAGGGAAGTACTTTTCTAGAAAAGCTTGCTTCATCTTAGCCCATGTATCAATACTTCCCGGAGCCAAGTAATAAAACCAGTCTTTAGCCTGATCCTTGAGAGAGAAGGGAAAGGCTCTCAGCGCGATCTAGTCATGAGTCACATCAGCAGGCTTCATGCTTGAGCACACATCATGAAATTCAGAAAGATGCTTGTTGGGGTCTTCACCACTAAGCCCATGGAATGAAGGCAAAAGATGAATCAACCCTGATTTTAGCTCAAACTTGACTCCCTCAGCAAGAGCAGGAAATTGCACCGCCAGCGGTTGTTGCTCCAGATTTGGTGCAGTTAACTGTCTCAAGGTTTGATCAGCCATCTCTACTATTTCAGGAATGCTCTCAGTGTCAGAATCAGATGAGGAAGACGCCAGGTTGAGTTGTAATTCACGAGCAGTCGCACGAGCTTGCCTGCGCAACCTAGAGAGTGTCCTTTCTATTTCTGAATCAAAAACAGCAAGAGATGGATCAGTAGCACGGATATGAACCATATAACAAGTTCACACCCAAAACAGCACGAAAGTAATAAATACAAATAGCGACGAGTCTCCGGCAACGGCGCCAAATTTGATGAGGTATTTTCGTGGTCGTTTATATCTATCAAAGAATCCTTAGCTTAACCAACTCAGTAGAGCGGCAAGTAAGGGTCGAACCCACAGAGACTCTTGTATTTGTGTTATTGCTTAAGTGCCAAGTAACTAATAAGGGGGTTTTTGTAATTGTAAATTCTAAACTACTATGCAAAACAGAAGTAAATATGAATGCAAACGATGGTTTATATCAATAAGAGACAAACGTGTTCAACTAGATAAATCCATCATGATATTGATTCGTTGATCATTGATTCTCTTGATTCTCTTCTCACTTGAATAATCTATTGTGGATAATGACCCTACTAAGGATTAAAACCCAAACTTCATATTTAGTTGATAGAACAACCAGTCTAACAACCCTAATTAAATAATAACCTAGAAGACCTTCTAGATTCAATTAAATAACAACATGACGATTCAAGTTATCAATAGAAACAAACAACTTAGAACAACCAGACATCTAAGTGACTTGTGAATTTATTCCCTTCTTCAACCAACTAGTCCAACCGGTACTAATTGATTAAAGTATACTCTTGATCTAATTAATTCCAACCAGTAATTAATCAGATTCAGTTTTAACAAAACCCTAGTTTAGATTCAATTAAGCATAGGGAATAATTTTTATTCAAGTTTGTTGAGACTCAATCAAACCTCACAACTATATACAAATCATGACTTCAATAACTAGCCAAACACAAGGAAATTTATCAATGCATAATTGAATTAAAATCAAACTTACAAAGGTTCAAAGGTTCTTCCTTGAGAGAAAACCCTAGCCTCCAAAAGTATGATCAAAAGTTGATTAGAAGTTATGAAAATTAAACTAACATAAAGTATTTATATGTCTACTAAAAATAACCCTCAAAATATCATATCTTAAGCATACATCTCGGCCAAAATACAAGCCCATAAACCCAAATGTCAAAGCCCAAAATCAAGACTCGGCCCAAATTCTTGTCCGCTGAAAACTCCAGATTGCGCGGCTTGACACAATTGCGCGACCGCGCAATATTGCTTCCCCGCGCAAGCCTCATTCAGTTGAGATTGCTCGGGATAATTGCTCGGCTTCGATCCCGAGCTTCTTCCTTGGCTTTGGCTTGGCTCTTCTTGTTCTTCAATCTTTATCCTAGCAACACCTAGCTTCCTTTAGCTCGTCCACCACCACCATGGTCAATCTGTACTCGCCCCGCTGTTGCTCCTGAACCTAAAAACCTGTAAAACCGAGCACACCAGCGCATAATACCCGACAACATAAAAACCTAAAAACTACATAAAAACTAACCTAAAACTAACTAAAACATATATAAACATGCATCTAAACTACTCCTATATGCAAGCTATCACACCAATCAATAGATGCAGAAGGCTGCTAGGTAATACCAAACGCCTCATCCAGATCCTCATAGCTCAAGCTATGCATCGAACCACCTAACTGAAAAGTGATCCTAGTTGCATCACGATCATCCTCAAGAGTAATAATGAATTCTCTAGTCCACCGAGGATATGTAGGTGCGTTATTGAAATAGAAATTACCCAACCCACCATGATCAAACATCCGCCTAGTACACTCCTCTAGGCCCAACTCTCTCATAATCGCCGCAATTAAAGCGGTGACCTGGCGGCGAGTTTATTTTTCTTCAGCGGAGGGTGCCGCTGACCACGTCGTAGCTAAGAACTTTTGAGATTAATTAACGGCGAGCACCACCATGTCGACGACGGTCGCCACCTTTTCCGTGGCACTCCTTTTTGCTCCCCTGCATGTTAGTTCACCCAAAAACAAAAGAAAACGAAACAAAAACAACTAAGCTAGAAAAAGGAAAAAAAAAGAAAGAAAGTACCTAGGCCGGGTTGCCTCTCGACAAGCGCCTTATTTAACATTGTGGCTCGACGTAATGCCAATTCATCAGTTTTCTACATCAGGCTTTGTTAGGACAGCCTCCTCAATTGTGTCCTTGGTGAATCCCTCATGATACTTCTTCACTCTTTGACCATTCACTTTGAATAATGTGTGTGCTTTGGGATCATAGAGCTCAAATGAGCCATGGGGAAAAACTTTAGCAATCACATAAGGCCCTGCCCAACGGGATCTTAGCTTGCCTGGAAAGAGTCTAAGGCGAGACTGAAATAGAAGGACTTTGTCACCAACTTTGAAGTCCTTTCTCAAGATGTTTTTGTCATGCCAAGCCTTAGTCCGCTCTTTGTAGTGAATAGCATTATAATAAGCTTCAATCATGGCCTCCTCCAACTCCTGTAATTGGAGCTTTCTAAGCTCCCCAACTTCTTCAAGTTGCAAATTGCACTTCTTGATAGCCCAATAGGCCATGTGTTCCAACTCAACTGGGAGGTGACATGCCTTACCAAAAACCAACCTAAATGGTGACATACCAATAGGTGTTTTGTAAGCTATCCTGTAGGCCCATAATGCATCATCAAGCCTCTAACTCCAATCTTTTCTGCTAGGAGACACTGTCTTCTCCAAAATGGATTTAATCTCCCTGTTTGACACTTCAGCTTGGCCATTTGTTTGAGGGTGATAGGCACTAGAAACTCGTTGGGTGACATGATACTTCTTTAACAAGGCAGTGATTGTCCCGTTGCAAATGTGAGTTCCCCTATCACTTATGAGAGCCTTGGGGATTCCAAACCTATTGAAAATATGAGACTTCAAGAAATCTGCAACAACTCTAGAATCATTAGTTCTGGTGGCCTTCGCTTCCACCCATTTAGAAACGTAGTCCACCACAAGTAAAATATAAATATTACCACTAGAGTTTAGAAAAGGTCCCATAAAATCAATACCCAAAACATCAAATATTTCACAAAAAATCAAACTAGTTTCGGGCATTTCATTCCTACTGGACATATTTCCAACACTTTAGCACCTATCACAAGATTTACCATGGTTGTGTGCATCTTTAAAAATGGTAGGCCACCAAAATACTGCATCAAGTACCTTTCTAGCAGTTCTTTGAACCCCAAAATGTTCCCCACATGCTCCAGCATGAAAAAGTGTAAGGGGAGAGTTTACCTCATTTTCTGGAATGCAACGACGGATTACCTGGTCAGAGTAGTGCTTCCAAAGATAGGGGTCATCCCAGACAAAAAATCTAGTTGGACTGCGTAGTCTATCCCTCTAAGATTTATTGAAGGGTAGAGGGAATTCACCTATGCTGAGGAAGTTCACCAAGTCTGCATACCATGGCTCTATGGTGCTCATCTTGAACAAGGACTCATCAAGGAAGCTTTGGCTTCTTTTTGGCCTAGCACAGCCCCCACAGCATAATCAATAGCATCACACATTATTTCAAAGGGCTTAGACCAATCAGGAGCCTAAATAATAGGGGCACTTGTCAAGCGAGCCTTAAGTTTATCAAAGGCTGCATAACACTTAGTTCTAAACTCAAGCAAAATGTCTTTCTTCAGTAGTTCGCACAGAGGTGTTGAGATCTTGTAGAAATCCTTAATAAACCTGCAGTAGAAACCTGCATGGCCTAAAAAGAACGAACTTCGCGCACATTAGTAGGATAGGACAAAGATTGAATTACTTCAACCTTTTCCTTATCAACCTCACTACCCCTAGCTGAAACTATATGACCAAGTACAATGCCCTGTTCTACCATGAAATGACACTTTTCAGAATTAAGCACTAAATTAGTGTCAACACATCTAGCAAGTACAAGTTATAAGTGATTTAGGCATCTATCAAAATTATCCCCATGTACAGTAAAGTCATCCATGAAAACCTCAATGAAATTCTCAATGTACTCAGAAAAGATGCTTACCATACAACTTTGGAAAGTCCCAAGGGCGTTGCACAAACCAAATGGCATCCGACAGCAGGCAAAAGTGCCAAATGGGCAAGTGAATGTTGTCTTGGCTTGATTTTCAGGGGCAATGGCTATTTGAAAGTAGCCTAAGTACCCATCTAGAAAGCAATAAAATGCTCTACCAACCAATCTCTCAAGCATCTGATCAATGAAAGGAAGGGGGAAGTGATCCTTTCTAGTGGCTGCCTTTAGCTTGCGGTAGTCAATGCAAACTCTGTAACTTGTCTGCAGTCTTGTAGGGACCAATTCTCCCTGTTGTTTCTCCACCACTGTAATTCCCCCTTTCTTTGGTACGACCTGTGTGGGGCTAACCAATTTGCTGTTAGAGATAGGAAAAATCATACCTGCTTGCAAGAGTTTCAAGACTTCTTTCTTCACCACCTCCATCATAGGTGGATTTAAACGCCTCTATGGTTGTCTAGATGGCTTCTCTTCTCCTTCCAACAGTATACGATGCATGCAAGTGGTGGGGCTGATTCCCTTGATGTCAGCAATGATCCAACCAATTGATGTCTAGTACTCTTTTAAAACTACCACTAGCCTATTTTCTTGATCTTTTGTGAGCTTGCTGGAGATGATCACTGGTAATGTCTCCTTGTCTCCAAGGAATACATACTTGAGGTGGTTTAGGAGTTGCTTCAACTCAATCATCGGTGCCTGCACAATAGAGGGCAACAGCTTTTCCCTAGGCAGGGTTAGTGGTAAAGGAGTTTTGCCAGGTGGCTCAAGAGGAAGTTTATAATAAGCATCCATCTCGTTTACAATCTCCTGTATATCAGTTGATAAAGTAAAATCCAAACTAGAAGCAACAATAATAGATTGCACATCATCTAGTTGATTTTCATCAAAAACATCTTGCACCACAAGTAGGGGTGGGCACGGTTGGTTAACCGGAGTACATCGGTTAACCGGAACTTCCGTTATTAAATTTATAGAACCAGAACTGTACCATTAGTTGTCGGTTAACCAACCGCGAAATTCGGTATTGTTCGTCTGTTAACTGACTTGTTTTTTTTAAATAATTTTTATAAAAAAAACCGTATTTTTAATATAAAAATTACCTTATTTTTTAATAAAATAAACTTAAAATGTAAACTAAATACAACCATATTATACATCTGCTTTCATGAAATCGATTACTTTTATAATAATAAAAATATGGATTGGGAACATCAATATATATCCGGGTGCTTAGCAAGGTTTTTGTCCTTATTTGCATAGCAGCAAGGTAATTGAACAAGCAACATATGTAAGCAATAGAGCACATACTAAAAGCTCATATTTAACTGGGACTATGTTAATTGTTAAATAACATGGCAAATTCAAACATTTAGATACCAGTCAAATCAAGGTATGCCATGTCCAATTGTAGGTGATGACAAGGTACAAGCAATTTATATCACAAATCGAAAAATCAGTAAAATAAAATCGAGCAGAGAATGAGAGAAGGGAGTTTTTTAGCGTTAGAGAGGCAGCGTGTAATTTGGGTGTAAAACTAAGCAAGTGAGTAGTGGGACTGGGCACTTAGGCAGCACATTAATCCTTATCCTTATCCTTATCCTTACTATCCTTAAACAGAAGCCGTAAAAATGCTAAAATTTTACTGTTCATAAAATTTTACTGTTCAGAAAAAATGGCTTCGAGGTTTGTGCCACGCTTATTGAGTACACCTCTCCCCCAAACTGGCCTCTTCTCGTCTGCTGCCACTCTTCTCACTGCCATCTGCATTTCCTTCTTCTTCTCTCTTCCGTTTCCTCTTCCTCACACCCTCTCTCTTTTTTCTCAAGAGAAATCAGAGGATGAACAAAGCAGCAGAGGGCGGTGGAAGAAAGGTGGTTGGCGTCGGCGGCTCAGTCCTTCTCCAAGAGGGTCAAGGTGATTCTTTTTCGGCGGCTTTAATCTTTTGAATTTAACCCTAATATTATGCTTATGTTCTTTTGTGATGTTGTGTCATAAGGAGTGGCAGAGGTTGGTTAGTGTTGTTGGTGGATCTGGTGAATGCAACAAGGTTATCTCTAGAGTGCAATTTGCACTTGAATCTGAAATTTGATCGCATATCGTTTTTTATGCCCTCAAAATTGTCTTCCTTGTGTGGCTCAGGCTTAAGTGAACAAATTAGGGTTTTTTGGCCGCCGTATGTCTTCTCTGGTCTGGCGATTCTCTTCTCCTCCAGCCGCCATCTCCGCGGATTCAAGCTTGTCCTTCGGTGATTCGAGGTCGTTGTGTTGTCTGAGATTTTTTCGCCTTTAGGGCTTACTTGCAGGAGCCACCTAATTGTGGTGTTTTGACATATTTTTGGTATGTTATTTGGTTCTAGGATTTGGTTTTCTGATTGAGGATTTGATTTTGCAGAGGAGTCGAAGGGCGATTGGTGGTGTTGAGGGTGGTGGCCGACGAGAACGTGAGAAGAGGCTGAGTAGAACTGCTGTAGAAGGCAATTGGTAGGTTGGAATTGGTAATAGATTTAATTTCATTTCTGTCATTTCGGGCTTAGTTTGGCTTCTTTTATCGTCTTCTGTTCTTCATAGGGGCGTTGCCATAGAGTTTATTTTGCTCACCCCTTCTCTAATTTCCCCAATCTGAAATTGGGCAGGTTGATTCATGATTTAGGTTTTGTTTTTTTCTCTCGTGCATGTAATTAGACTTTTGGACTTCACACTAGCCATGAATATGGCAAGAGAGGCAAGATAAAGGGGATGGGTGCCATTTGACGGTTGATTGGTGGTGTTGATGCTTCTCAATGGGTGCTCAACAACGCTTTAATTAAGGTGGGTTGTTATTCAATTTATTGTCCTTGAACTTGAATCTAGGGTTAGGGTTAAAATTGGAGTTAGCGTTGTTCATTTCAGGTTCAACTGTGCTTGGTCTTTTCCGAAGAAGGAACATGAGCAAGAGGAGAGGAAGAGCAACTGTGGTGGTTCTGGATGATATAGGTAGCGTTCATTGTGTTCTTCAATTTCAGGTTAGGGTTTAGGTGACAAAGCCACTCGTTTGTTATCGATGGCACAACCAGACAAAGGGGTATACATGTCATCTGAATTGGATGAAATAGAGTTTCCCAAGTTTAATTCCAATGTAAAGCGTGGTGATATTGTTGGTGTTATTGGGATTCTAGGTTTTTTCTCGTTGTCTCTCATTTTTTATTATATGTTGTTGATTGCTCATGGTAATGTAATTTACTATCCGAAATAGGTATATTTCACTTATATGATTTGGCACTTATCTTCTATAGGAAAGACTAAGAGAGGTGAGCTTTCAATCTTTTTGAAGTCATTCGAGATTTTATCTCCTTGTCTTCGTATGTTATCTCGGCAGATAGCTGGACCTGGATCAGATAGCAACAACAATGTAAGTGATGTTTTTTCTGTAGGTGTTTTTTATAAATTTGCTTGGTGAAGTGATTTTGATAGTTTCTCATTTATGTTTAGAAGAAAGCAGAAGAATGGGTTCCAGGAAAAGTGAGAAATCTTGAGGCTTATATCTTGAAGTACCAGGTATATTAACATATTAGTTTTAAATTTTTTTTATTTGGATGAATTGAATAAATTGTGTAAACAATGTAGAACAAGAGCCTATGGGAAAAAGGTTTACAAAGTAGCCAATGATTTTCAATGACAACTATTCCTTAGCAAGGAATTTAGTGCCTAAAGACTGAGATGAGTTGATTGATCCGGCAACAGAGTTAGTTGACTAGGATTTGGTTCTTCTTGGTCTTACTGAATTGTGCTATTCTAATAAAATTTCCTATAGGTCTTGAGTATTGAAGCTATTTTAATATAGTTTAATACCCTAAGAGGTTTCAATGGGAAATAGCAATGTATACAACTTATTATCTTTTCAGTAATGATGTGGACTTGTTGACAATTTAACATGCACAACATTAAAATTAATTCGTGCATGCTTTAGGAAAATGCTAGATGAGTGTCTGTTTGATATGATCTTTCAGTAGCATGACACTTTTTAAAGTTGGGCCTTCATAATAAGTTATTCTTAGGGTTATCAAAATCTTGTTTGCGTATACGCTTTTGTTTTTTTGGTCTTTATCTCAGTGTGACTGAGAGTGTCTATTAGGAAAGATGAATTGTTAGTAATGATTATTCGTCTAAGATTTATCTACTTGTTTGTGTTGTGTGATTGCATACTTGATTTTTTTGAATTCATTGGATATTATTATAGTTGACAGAGTGATGTGCTTGTCTATCAGTATTGAACATTTTACTTGTTTGTTGAATCAGAGCTTGTTTGGATGCACCTTGATTTATCAGTTGACCTGATTTATCCAAGTTTCTTTGCTTGGCTTAATTTGATGATAAGGAATGCCTTGCAAACCATCTTCTACAGGTACTTTTATCACTTCCACTACTCAATTTACATTACTATAAAATTGCTGGATTGGTATTTTGACAAAGTTCAAGCTTGGCTTTCAGTATTTCAAAAACCCTCTGGTGAAGCTTTATTGAAAGAACTAATTAGAAGTTCATGCCTATTATTTAACATAGAAGCAGGGTTCTCAATAAAATAAATTTGGAAGTTCTGCTTGAACCTGTTGTCTTTCTGTGTTGCCTTGTACAGGGGAGTTTGATGGTAGGACAGATGGAAACAGCAAAGTTTCTGTTTTGACAGTAGCATTATGTACATTAGCAATGACTGCTGCCACTGCTCTTGGTTTTGTACCATTCTTTTTTGTAGACCTTGATCCTCAGTGGGCTGGTTTGTGTAATGGAATGGCTGCTGGGGTGATGCTGGCTCCCAATTTTGACCTTATTAAGGGAATAAACATGGTCATGGAAATTGGGTTATGATTGGTATATTACCTGGTTGAATGATCATTTAGCTTTGTAAAAAGGTAACAATATATTAGTCATGCTATGTTGTCTTGCGTACGGTTTAGTTTGGTATGATTGATGTACTTGTTATCTTGGGTCAATGCAACTACGGTAGACAGGTCCACGACATACAAAATTGGGTAATGGAGCAAATAATTTGAACTGAAATGGAAGAAATCTCATATTTCCTTTCCTTCATCTTGTAATCTTTTATGATATGTGGTCATAAAGTAGTATGTTATACTGTGTATTTTGACCACACTTCTCATTTAGTGATTATAGAAGTGATTCTCTTATAATATTTGGAGATAGAGGGAGTTTTGAATGATGTCAATAGGACCATAATTACAATGTTGAAGTTTAGAGTCTAGACAAAAAGTTATAAATAGCACATAATTATATGAAAAACATAAAAACTAGTCTAACAAGCAGCAGCCAAGCACTAGCACACTAGCTCACTAGGGAAAAAAAATAAAAACATAAACAAAGAAGATTATACTATATTCGTTACCTTATAAATCTCAAGCCTGTTGTTGAAAAGCTAATACATTTACATTTTTTTCTGCTTCTAAAACCCTGAGCATTGACTGTAGATGAGGGATATTCTTGTCGTTTTTGACTGACATTCAATTCATCTCATCTTTTCAGTTACATTCTTGGTGACAAAAAAATCCTAGAAGAAGCCGGGATTAACAACACACACGACGTGGAATCGTTGACCCCTCCACCTGAAATGAAAAACAATGCAACCTTCCAGAAATACTGTGGAGATGTTTCTTATTTCATCTGCACAAGGCCTGGCAAGTGCCCAGTTTTACTATCTGATGAAAGTCAGCCTCTTCTTAACCCTCAAACTGGACTGCCCAAGTAATCTTTCTTTTAGGCGACGTGTACTCTAAATCCAGGCTAAAGTTGGCCCTCTCAATATTACATCAGCTTGGTTATTGCCATTCTGATTGTTTATCCCTGTGACATGCTTTAGTTTTAGGATCTTCTATCTACTTTAATGCTTGTGCACTTGAATACCTGTGAGTTTGATTGCACAATGAACAGTATTTTCCTTTTAGTACTCATTCTCTGATTGTAAAAGGGTAAATTTGGATTACAAAGTTCCAATGTTACTGTTGTACTACTTTTCCTTGAATAATAAAAATCTGATCACTCTTTTTAATCATTCCTTGCTATGATGTTTGCTGTCATTTGATATTGTGCTATCAATAAAGCCCAATTGTGTTAAGCAATTGTTTTCATCTAGCTCAGATGACGCTTATCCAATTGGCGCAAGAGCACTCATAACATAGATGGAGTTCACACTTATCCAATTGGTTTCAACCATTTCAAAGACATTTTGGGTTTGGATTATTTTTAGATTCAGCATAAAACCAAATGTGCACCAAAGTAATTTAGGACTCAGATAGGAGCTAAACAATGACAGTATTCATTCTATCATAAAGCTCAATGAGCGGTTACACAAGGAATCATTCTTTGTTGTCATACACAACTCACCACATGATATTCAATCCTTTATACTACTTCAAATTCAGGCTACCTTTTTCAAAACAAGAATGTTAAATCCATCATTCAAATGCAGTATCCAAATGGGTCCTAGTTCTCTTTCTGGCCAAGCAAAAGTGATCTCAGAACAGCTTCTGCCATTCCTTCAGCATAGCCAAACAAGTGGCCTCCACCCGGTATCTCATGATACTGAATCCAAGGAAGAGTCTTTGCAATGTAACGCTGCAGGGTGACAGGAACAAGCCCGTCTTCATCTCCTTGCCATAGAAGGACCGATCCCCCTTCATTCTCCTTAAAAGGGTTTTCCAGATCCAAAGGACTGAATTCCCACTTCCCAAATCCCATCATAATGTCACGGTGGATTGACTCGTACTCTCCTTGTTGCCTCACCTGTGACTGTAACCATGAAACCCAACATATGTTCATCAATTTAAAATTCAACACCCACGATACAAGAAAAGTATAAGGGCAACTTAATAAGTTGGATCTTGAGGATCTTGGAGAGAGAGAAAGCACTAAAGTATTTGTAATTTCATATGAAGAGATAAGTAATTGGCTTTACCATGTGAGGTAGTCTCAAGGGGATGATTTTGGGAAAGAACTCGAGATCTTGTTGGTTTAGCTTGTCAAAGTTCTTGCTAGCAACACTAGAAGCCGGGAAAAGCTTCTGTGTATTCCACCAATATGTTAGCCAAGGAGTATAATGAGCAATCCTCTGCATCCACTGATCCTGTTTGAGTTGCTGGCTGAATGCTTCATTTGACAAGTTGGCTGGAAAACCGGTCCACCAGAAATTCACCACCGGAGCCAGCAATGCAGCTCCAGCTAGCCTGCACACAATATACAAAAAAGGATTAATGTTTCAAAGTATAATTACTTCTTCTAGGAGCTTAGACTTTGCGAGGATAACAAGTTTGTTCATAAATGAAGCTACCTGTGTGGGATGTATTTGAGGCAACTCCAAACGACTTGGCCGCCCATAGAGTAGCCGACAAGATAAAACTTATCACCAAGGTCTAATTGATCTGCAAGCTCTTCAATATCCAGGGCAAGGCTCTTCATTGTTCTTTTGGGGTCTGGATCGCTCTCTCCATAGCCTGGCCTGTCAAACGAGATTACGTTCACCCCAAGCTCTTCAGCCACTCCCTGGATACATTGTGAAGTTGGTAAGAAAATTCTAAGACATGGGCATCAACTAATTTGATGTTAGACTCTAGGAATTTTTCAATTGAATTTGGAAGATGAAAAGAACATAGCATGGTGGATTTCACTTTAAGCCTCATGCATATGAGTGTATTACCGGATGAAATACAGAAGTAAGGACGACATCATGCCTACAAGAGTCAAAACCATGAACAAATATGATTTTGAAGCGCGCCTTCACCCTTGGCACCCCGGTTTCCTTGTAAGCCAAGTGCCTTCCATCCCTTAGCTTGATCCTGGACGCGGTCACAGGCGGTCCACCGTGGGCCCCACAGATTCGGGGCGGTGGAGGGCGGGCTGATTGGAACACCCATGCTCCCACTGCAACTAAAACTATCAATACCAGAGTAATGCTAGTAGTAGTCTTCACCATGTTGATAAAACCTTCAAACAAGACACTGCAAATGAAATTACAATTGTTTTGAAATGTGTTTGTTTTGTGTATTGTGAAGGAGAGATTAAGAGAAGGGATGAAATTGTCTCATTATATAAGGCCAGTTTTGTTGAAGAAAGAATTACAGCCAACTTGACCTACTCTTCTGCTCTTGTCAATTTTTTCCTGAGTTGGTGGATGGATGCAGTTGGTTTTAATTCGATCACTGAATGACACAATCACATTTCAGTGATTCAAAAGATGTCACTTTGGGGAAAGGCGTTTTCTACTCAAAAATCAATATGGGTTTTTTTTTCTTGATTTCTTATTATTAGGTTGAAGGTAGGTTAGCTTCTTGATTGCTTTTGCCTTTTGGTAAAGTATATCTTAAGATGGGGCCTTTTGATCATTGACTACTTGTAGTATATGAAAATCAGTTTCACCAAACCATTTAATTCTACTTGCAATATTTAATTTCAAGACTGTTCTACTCTTGTTTGGTGTACTTTTGATTGATGACTGGTTGCTTTTGGTAAAGTATATGAAATTTCAGACCTCAACAATGATCGATTTTGACTTAAACCATTGACTAATAGGATTTCTGTTCATCATCCTTACGGAGAATTAGCATTAGAAAAGCTATTTAGTTACACACAAGAGCTTTGCAATGTTGGATAATAATTAATGGACTTGTGTTAGGTTTTGGAGATGCAAAAGCAACGGAAAAAATGGAGCAACAAGGACTAATCTCATATTCTTATGTCTTATATAAGATTGATTGGAAACTAGCAAGATAATGATGATTAAAAGCACGCGGCAAAATAGGTGAAGATGAAATTATATTTAGTATAAGCTCCTGTTTCCTATTTTGTGCCAAACAGAGAATCCCGTTCTCTTGTGGTTGTCAAACAAGAGCAGATACAAAACTTTAATGGAAGATTGGCATACCAAGATGTGATGTTAATTGCTTCAAAGTATTCAAACAATGCTATTCTTCATGTAAGCACAGCGTAGGGGCAATTGAAAATGAATAATTATGAAGCCCTCATTCTTAGAGGAAATTGGGCTTATGGAAAAATGGCCCAAAATAAGTCATTTCGGAGGACCAAGTTCAGCAATTCTCTAGAAATGGGCCGGAGCAACTTGAAGCCCAGAGTTGAAGATTTTTGGGAAATTCCGTCTTGTACCCCTGAGATTTTTACTTTTTCGAATAGTGCCCTGAAAAAAAAACTTATTTCAAATAATACCCCTAAACTTTTAAAATAATTCGGCTTGTATCCTTAATTATGATTTTCCGTTTATTGATAATGATTCTCGTTAGTTTTGGGATTTAAAAAGAAAAAAGAATTCAATATTTCATTAAGTTAAAGGTAAAATACATGAGCAACAACCTAAGCAGGGAAGATGGAGAAGAATAGGGCATCGGGCCTCCATGGCAGACTAGCAGTCAGAGGGCGGTGTTCAAAGGACGGATGGAGTCGTGACATGTATTAAACCCTAAATCTCATCCAATCCCGATAACACCCTTCGCTATATCTCCTCCCATCGGTGGCTGAACTAATTCTCCGTCCTCCATCGACGATGAGGGCGGGCAGTTTTGTGGCGGCCTGAGCATTCTACTAAGCAAGGAACGAAACCAACACTACTTAGGAATTCACGTGTATTTAAGTCTCTTGATAGTGACTCAAAAAAATTTCCATAATAGAATATATCCAAGCCATCAACATATTTTCTCAAAGTGTTACTGAGATACTTATCAATAGCAACAATTTCAGCCTCACTTTTCCATTCTTCCATGAAGGTAACACCTTTCATCAAATATGCCTTAACAAGTAATCCCCAAGCCTCCTTATTTGCAGTTGAAGATATAACCAGTTTTGAGCTAAGAGAAGTCGAGGAAGGGTGAGTAGAATACATATCAAGAGTTGGAGACTTGTGCTCCCAAAATCTAGAAATCAGGCTCCCCTTTATGTCATAGCAATGGAGTAGATCATAATGAACAACACCCATAGCCATATGAACAACAAAGATATGGGCAATCCAATTAACTCTCTGAGCAAGATTCATGCATGAACAATAACTGAGGCATAAAGTCAGTAAACATATAACAAGCCAGCCACGAGAGTCACACCCTCTTGTCAAGTAAATCACATGATCACCAAGCATAAACTCCTCTAGGAAAGGTTTAATAATTAAATGCTCTGAATAATTGTGCCCCGGGATCAAAAGTTAGCACTCTAATATATACATTTAACACCAAACAAATACCAAGCGTATATCTACTAAGTATCCGACTAGCTGTTGCAATAAATTCATCCACAAATTCCCATGTATCAAAAGCCAACGTCATGCTAACATCAATCATGTGTCGACTAGGTGCTATACCGGTTGTGGTAGTTGATCCATAAGCTACAAAATCCCCTTTTTCAACACCATCAAGCATGGAAATTATCAACCTTAAGTACCTCAAGTTTTTGCATACTAGTAGGATGAAATGATATCATGTTGTCTTCACCTTCAATTTTTAGCATGAATTCATCATTATCCAATCCTACTTTAGGATTCCAACCAGGATGAAAAACAGTTACATGGATAAAAGCTCCAAGAAAGACTACAACCCCAATTTCAACACATGAAATTTGCAGGGACCTTTTCCCGATTTCATTGAACTTGGATGCATTAGTGGACAGAACAACATCACTTGAAGCATGCAAACCTCCTTCGGGATCGAAGCACAAAACACTTAGATAACCAGTCATCATTTTTCCTCTTGTAGTGAGCTTGTTTAGCATCTCAATTGAATCAGTGAATTTGCTTTTAATCAAATTCTGCAATCTCAAATTCATCTTATCCTCAAAAGCCTTCAAATCGCCTTGCTCTTCAACAAAGCCCACAAGTATAGATTTGTGGTTGGGTTCCTCATCAACTAACTCATTCTCATTTGAAATTAAAGAATCACCAAGCACGAATTCATCCCCTCCGGGGTCAAAGCTCGGTGCCATATCCTTTAATTTGTCTATCTCCAAGACTTTCAAGTTGTCTCGATCTTCATCTGAGCTCACTAGCAAGACATCTTCCTTATGCTCATCAAGCTTTCCAACCTTCAAATTAGCTTGTTTCAGGGTCATTATCGGTGTTAGGACGTTCAAATTAAGTTCACCCAGAGTTATCGTGCTAGGCTCCTTTGATACCTCAACCGGCAGCTCATGTTCATGGCAAATTTGTGAGTCGGGCATTTCAGTGAACACCTAGTGCGCATCCCAACCTGAGGGTTCCTTTGCTAACTTTGGTTCATCCTCTACCCTCAACTGAGTTGATTCTTCAACACAAATAATAGCTTCACCATCATTCAGCTTCTCCCCAAGCAATTGATCATCATCATCTATCACATGAGAGTTTGTAATTCCATAAACATACTTAATCTCAACAATTTTTTGGGCATCCGAACTGATGATATCATTTGCTCGGTGGATCTCCAATGTGCAACATCCTTGATGAAGGCTTCTCATGTTACAGTAATGATATACCCATTCAAAATCAAGCTTGCTTCGAAATTGGATTCCGGAATGGAATCCACTTTGTGTTGGTAAACTTGTAACATCTTCCACCATTCCAATATCAAACAACACACTATATATCTCAAGGTTACTGACCGTGTGCATTTGAGACTGAATTTTAACAAATACTATCCAGTCTCTTACCTCGTTTGACATCATCAAAAGCTTCGAGATCCACCAGGGAGTCCCAAGCACTCAACGATGAGCTTCTTCAAATCCGAGAACAAGGAGCTCGTACCTTCGTCGTCTTCGCGACCATCACCGAAGGTCGGAGGAAAGATGGCTTTGATACCATTGATGTAGGTTAACCAAGATATATCCAATTTAGGTGCTTAAGAGCTCGAGAAATCAAATTTGAATTACCTAGGGTGGCTGAGTTTTGAGAAACTATCGACAGGGGTTCATGGAGAGTTTGGGGGAGAGATAGAAACAGAGATTTGAGATAGGAAAGGAGATTTCATTCATTTGATAATCTGGAAGAGTTTTACAAGAGACTTATATAGTCAATCAATTGAACCGGAAATACAAGAGGAAATCATGCTAAACCATTAAACATAAAACACTAAACCCAACCGGGTTTATGACATAAAAGTAAGAGGCATAAAATGCCTTGTAACAGCTGGTCAACCTGATCAGACCGAAAACTCGTAAAAACCCGACCCGATTGACTCGTGACTCGAAACGAAACCGAACCCGAACCCGTCCGGTCCGACCTGATTGACAAGTCTAGTCATTGGTGTAACATAATACTTATTTATTTTAACTGTTAAATAATACTTATTGATTTTACATGGCCTAAATTTTATTTGTTTGTATGAATTTTATAAATACTATAATTTTAATAATTTTACCATTAATATTTTATAATTAATAGATGTTATCTTTTTAACAAATTCTGACAAAAATTTAAATAAGTTATCTAATCCAAATCGTAGAATAAGCATATACCTATTTTTTTTTTATTGAAAACTAGTTGAATACCCGTGATACTCACGTGATAATTTTACTAAGGATTTTATAATATTATGATATTAATATAAAATTTAAAACATTGTATATAATATCATAATAAAATTATGTGATTTATAAAAAAATATTTAAGATTGCGCCCCATATTTTATCAACATATAGATAAAAAAAATTATATACTTGAAGCCCAAGTCTTGCTAAAAGATAAAAAAATATTATGCTTAAAATTAATGTAAAAATATTAAATTAATCTATTATGAACATATAAATGTAAAAATTTATATACTTGGATTCCAAATCTTGTTACAAGATAAAAAAGATATGCATAAAAAATATCAGCATATAGATTAAGTTATTATATTATAAAAAATTGGATATATAAAAAAGAATGATACAAGTAATTATAATATTTGTTATTAAAAAATATAACATTATTTTATTCAAAAATACCACGTGGCGCAATTTTTTTAACAGATATGGTTTCTGCTTTATAATGTATTAGGTAGATTCATCACAAAATAATCTTAACTAACCTGAATTCAAAGTTAAAATTCGTTGTTTTTATCCAAAGGAGGTCGAAGACTAAACACGTTAATTATTATTTAAAATTATATCATTATATAGATATAGATATAAATTTTATACTTGGTGCTCAAGCCTTGTTAAAAGACAAAAAAATGTATATTAAGACCCTAAATCTTGTTAAGAGATAAAAATATTAAATTAATATGGAAAATATCATCTCATAGAAATTTATGAATATAAAAAATATATAAATATCTTATCTATTGTAAGTAAACTAATACATAATCCATAGATAGAAAATTATATACATAAAAAATTATATAAACATGTTATCTATTTAGTATATATAAAAAGAATACTATAAGTTGTTACAAAATTTATTAAAATATAATTTCACATTAATTTATTCAAAAATGCCACATGTTGCAAATTTTACAACAGACTTGAGTCCTGCTTTATAATGTACTAGTTATACCCGTCGTGCCATGCACGACTATGATTCGATATTTTGTGGACATTATAAATAGGATATTAGTAAATAAAATTATAATATGAATTTTAATCTAAGTAATTTATTACTCGTAATTGTACAATTTTTAATTTTGTTCGGAAACAAATAAAACAAATCAAATATAAGTTATTAAGTTTAATGTTGAGAATAAAGATAGATTATTAAGATAAAATACGTATATTTCTCATTTTACTTGATGATATTTCATAGATAATTAATTAAAAAAAAGATAAATGAATAAAAAAATCTTTATATCTTAAAAATATGGAAACGATAAGATTTTTAAAAATTAATAATTAACATAATAAATAAGTTCTAATAAAATATGAAAGATAAAAATAATTTATTATGGAAAATAGTTAAAATATATTAATTTAATTTGAGGAGGGGTCAAACTTATTTTGTGGCTAGATAAAGTAAAGATAGATAAGCTTAAATATTATATTTTTTATATGTTTTGTTACTTTCCATGTACGTAAATTTGAAGATTATCAAATATTTCAATATTATATATTTTTATTATTTTTCAACATTATAAATATTTAATTTTTTTATTATAAAAGAAAATCAATATTCTATAAATAAATTCGTCAAAAGATATCATGCTAAAAGATAAAAGATATTTATTCTTATTTTAAGATATTTTAAATTTTTTATCTTTAATTTTAAATATTTGTATGAGGAAGTTCTTAAAATATATTGTTACACTATATAGATATTTATTTGATGTTAAAGATGGATATAAATAATTAAAAAGAATTTAATAGAAAAAGGTTAAAATAAGAGGAATAAAAAATTAATTTTTGAAATATGAGGTGGGGTCAGAATCGTTTTGGTGGCTCGAAAAGGTATAACTTTAATATATAGTTATAGATAGATAAAAAAATAAAGATAAAATAATTTTCTTTAATTTTAAATAAAATTCGAATTTAATTTTATTCATATAAATAGATAGAGATTTAATTGGAAAAACTAAATTAATATATCTATCTTAATAAATAATATCTAATGTTCTATAATTTATTTATTTTAATTTTAGATAAAATCTTTTAGATCTATCCTAATTCCTAATATATAATAGATAACATCTTTATTATACATAGAATATCTCCTGGATTAATTTATCCTATTTTATATTATCCTAAAATAATGTCAATATATATAAATTTTCAAAATAAAAAAATCCTATGTGGCGAAATCTTAGGTGGCTTAACGTGGAAACGATATGTAGGAAAGTCCTAGGTGGCGCAATGTGGTGGTCTTATTTCTTACGTCTTTTATATATATATATAGATTAGAGTAGATATATATGTAATTGAAAATTTTCTATTAAAGATATTTATAAGCACAATATGAAAAAATCCAAAAATAAGAGAATTAAGCCGAAAAGAGAGAGAGAGGGGATAAAAAAAGATGGTAGCAAATAAAAAGAGAAGAAAAAAAAGGAAAATTAAGATAGATTGCAAATAAAGCCAAAAATTCTGGAATCTTCTAAAACAAAGAATACGCTACGCGTTAGAAATCCTCCTCTCTTTAAATACCCCTTCGGCCATCCTCTTGCCTATGTTATCTCTCCATATCGCCCATCATTCAGTCGGTGAGATTTGATCATTGATTTTCTCCTCCTTTTTCGTCGATTGCGTTTGGCCAAAGAAATTGATCTAGGTTTTCGGCAGATATTGAGATCTCTAAATTTTCGTGTCCAAGATTGTGAAAAGCGATGGCGGAAGAGCAACGCTACGAGCAATCAGGCGCCCCGAGCCTCTGCGCTAACAACTGCGGCTTCTTCGGCAACCCGACCACCCTCAATCTCTGCTCCAAGTGCTACCGCGACAACGTTGCCAACGAAACGCAGAGACAGAAGATGGACGCTCTTCTATCATCCGCCAAAACGGCGTCGTCTTTGATAACCTCGTCTTCTCGGTCTCTCACCGTGCCTTCCGTAGAGGTACAGGCCGCCTTAGGATCTGTTTCTGTTGGATCAGCATCCGCGGTTCCTGAAACGGCGTCGTCTGGGCCAAACAGGTGCGGCGCGTGCAGAAAGCGCGTGGGATTAACAGGCTTTAAGTGCAAGTGTGGGACCACGTATTGTGGGGTCCACAGGTACCCTGAACAGCACTCGTGTACGTTCGACTTCCAGGCGTTAGGAAAGGAAGAGATCGCCAAGGCGAATCCCGTGATCAAGGCACCCAAGATTGACAAGATATGAAAGACGTGGCGTTGATCGTGACTGTTAATTAGCGTGGTGGGCTCACATGCTCAATAGTTTATTAGGGTTTGTGGTTTGTTTCACGATTCGACAATAATGTCTCATGTTTCTCTTCCTTCATTCAAGTGTTAGGCTAGGTCAGCTTATGTTTAGATCTTGTTGTTAATTATAACTGTGAAATACTACGTTTGAATAGCATTTGATTATTATTTCTTTACTATTTATCTACACTACTCCGTATTATTTTTCTATTCAAAGTACAAGTATAGGGTAGAGATTTGGTATGAATGTGCATGAATGTGTTATATACTTATATCGGTTTTTCTAACTTATGCCCTTAGACATAAGATAAGAATTCCAAATGTGAAAACTAAAAGTAATTAACTATATGTATTACTGTACCTTGTAGGGGTTTTTCATAAATAAAATATTAATAACAAAATATTTTTAAACATATTTATTATCCGAGAAAAATAATCATGTTAAATATAAATTTTGAATAAATATTTAAAATCAATCTATTTATATATATAAAAGACGCAAGGAATAAGGTCAGCACGTTGCCACCGCCACCTAGGATTTCGCCACATGTTGATATTATTTTAAGATAATATAGAAATAGGATAAATTAATCTAGGAAAGATTCTATCTAAAATAAAGATGTTATCTAATGTTAAATGTTAAGTATTAATGTTAAATATTTGATATGATAATTTATTTAACTTAAAAAGATTATATCTAAAATAAAATAAACTATAAAAGCATTAAAAAATTGGTAAAATTTATTGATGAATAGTATTTATAATAATTTATTTAAGTTATTTTTTCTATCACAATATAAGCTATGTGCCACATAGGATTTTACTATGTGCCACCTAGGATTTTTCGTACATGTCATTCTCGTGTTTATCCATCTAGGATTTTGCCACAAAGGATTTTTTTAAGAATTTATATATTGAAAAGATTCTATCTAAAATAAAATAAACTATAGTATATATTAGGATAGATTCTGAGTATATAATTGATTATATCTAAAAAGATTTTATCTAAAATTAAAATAAATTATAAAAAATTAAATTATATACTCCCTCCGTTCAAAAATACATGATGTTTTAGCTTGATTTTCTTGTTCAATAATATTTAATGTTTTATATAATTTACCATATTTTTTCCAATATTACCCTCATTAATTAAAAAGAATAATAAAAATAGAAAATAGAAAAGGAAAGATTTTCACAAGATTTATGGGTATTTAGGTCAAATCACATACCTTCTTAAGATAGATATAAATTGATTCTATCTAAAAGATTTTATCTAAAATTAAAATAAATTATAGAATATTAGATATCTATCTATAACTATACATTAAAGTTGTACCTTTTTGAGCAATCACATTAATTTTGGCCCCACCTTATTTTTAAAAAATTAATTTTATTTATATTAAGTTATCCTTTTCAATTAAATTTCTTTCTATTTATGTGAAACAAAATCGAATTTTGTTTAAAAATAAAGAAAATTATTTATTCTTTCAATATCTACATAATTACTTTCATATATTGAATTTTGAAATAAAAAATATATTATCTTTTCCTTAATTTCTTTTTGACTTATTAATGTAAATATAGATGATTTTTTATTTTTAAAAAATTCAATCTCTATTCATATTTTTTGTGGTTTCTTATTCATATCTTATTAAATTTTATTTTTAATATTTTTAATTAATTGAATTCGATAAATTTTTTTTATAAAAATTACATTATTTTGAACTTTTAAATAAATTTTAAAATATATTTAAAATTAAATAATTCTAATTAAAATATTTTTAATTATATTTTTTCATAAATGAATTATCATTATTCATTAAGCCATAAAAATCATAGGTGAGACTCATCTTAATAAATGGCTCCTCACATGACAACAATTGTAAAATTTTATATAATTTTTTTCTAACAAATAAGTTACTTTTATTTTTTATATTAAATTAAAATCTTATTCATCAAATAAAGAATAATTAAATTCATATAGTCGTGCATGGCACGACGGGTATAACTAGTAAATTATAAAAGTTATTTTTTTGAAACAATAATATTTTATTAGTATTACAAATTAAATTAATATCCAAAAAATGATAATTTATTTAATTATGAAAATAGATAAGTAATAAGATAAAAACTTATCAATTTGTTATATACATAATACATGGAACCGTTAAAAATAAACTTAATTATAGTGATATAAGATTGTGCATACATTATACTATCTTTATATTAAACTTAATTATCTAAACCTAGCATATGCATTCTATCTAAAAATAAAATAAATATCCCAATATTTGTATAATATATATCATAAAAAAATATCTTAATAAACTTCCTATTTAATATTAATCATATCAAAAAATAAAAGATTTTTTTAAAAAAACTTAAGAATGAGATTTTCTATCCATTGATTATAGTGATATAAGATTGTACATACATTACACTATATTTATATTAAACTTAATTGTTTTGCCAAAGATTTGTTTTAATAAAAAGGTTGGTGTGGTCCAATCTAAAAGCGACACGTGTCTTTTAATAATTTTTTTAACCTCCGCTTTAGTATATAGTTATGATTTTTAAAATGTTAAACAACCAAAATACATATGAAAATTTCTAAATAAAGGTTCTTAACATAGGTTAGAAAAACCGTACTTATATATATATATGTATTAAAACTAACCATTCTATATTCTATTTGCATGATACAGAACAACTAGACCCACCGGTTCGAGAGAGCCAACGCCCTAGTCGCCTGAAGTATTATTATTAGCATTTTATTCGTAATTTTCTTAACTAATATAAATTTTTAAATAGAGTTTACGAACTCGGATTTTCTTTTCGGTTCTTTCCCATGTCGCTTTTATTGAACCGATAGGATTGTTGCTATAAATACCAAAAAATATTATCTTAGTAATAATAAGAATTTTATTTTCCCTAATCTCCTCTCCTTCCTCCTTCTCCCTTACCCTAGCCGACATGCCTCTTCTCTTTCACTCGTTAGTGGCTGAGGCAGGAATTTATAACAATGGGGGCACAATATAAATATTATTAAATAAAATAATAAATAAATACAAAAAAGGCCACAAAATAAAAGTATATTAATCTTAAGAAAAATAAATAACTACTAAAAAATTTAGTTCAAAGTTCAATTCAAATTTGTATAAAATAAATTCAATGTCTAATGTATATCATAATCAATTTAACTAATTAATTATAAAAATTAATTAATATTATGTATTTTATAAAATAATATTCAAATTTCAACCTTAAAATATCTATACAACCAAATTAGTCAAATTGAATTCTTGATAATAACAAAATCACAAACTGAATTTAATTAATTAACAAACTCAATTAAACTAATTACAATTTTGCTAACCTATGCCCTCAAGGCATAGGTTAAGAACCTTTATTTAGAAATTTTCAAGTGTGTTTTGATTGTTAAACATTTTAAAAATAATTTCCTAAGGGTTTATGCTTTCCTTCTTAGGGTTTAGTTTCCATATTCGGTATTCTTATCATATGCCCTTAGGGCATATGTTGGAAAAACCGAATTAATTATACCCAAACCATATAAACCCTTAAAGTTATCAAATTTAATCTGAATCCGAAATTGAAAATTAGCGGGCAGACTCTTGATTGGGAACAAAACAAATGAAATTAATCCTTCAAGCCTTCAAGGCTTGGCAATCCAAGAACCGAAGAAAAAAGGGACTAAAAAAATGACGGAACTTTAAAAAGAAGAAATTGGCAATTGGTCAGATTCATAACGGATAACATCCTGGTTCTTTAAAAGATCATAAACTCGATGAAAAGAAAAAGGGGTGGAAAGGGTCGGTTGATCCTAATTAAAGCTTGATCTCGAGAAGGCATACAACCACTTAAGATGGGATTTCATAATTGACATACTTGAAGATGCGGGGCTCCCAAGCCAAAAGTTCAGTTGGATAAAAACTTGCATCACCTCCCCCTCCATGCAACTCATGTGGAATGGAGAGGGGACTGAGACGTTTGTACCAGCCAGAGGCCTTTGCTAGGGGACCCATCTCCCCTTATCTCTTTATTCTTTGCATGGAGAGACTCCATCATCTCATCGCCAAAGCGGTGAAGAAGAAATGGAAACCTATACAAGTTTGTCGCAATGGGCCGAGAGTCTCACATAGCTTCTTTGCGGACGACATTCTCCTCTCTGCGGAGGCGTTGGCCCAACAAATGAGAACGATCAAGGACTGCCTTGAGAGGTTTTGCATGACTTCGGGCATGCGAAGTTGCGAGACAAATCGAGAATGAAGGGGGATCCCAGTAATTAGGAACTTGGGCACCTACTTGGGCATGCCCACCTGTCTTACACCAAAGAGTCAAAAAGAGTACCTTTGAAGACCTTCTAGGGAAAACGAAAGCAAGACTTTCGGGATGGAAAACCAAAACTCTAAGCTTGGCGGGTTTGGTTACACTCTCTAAAGCGATCCTTTCCACCCTACCCTTCTTTATGCTATGAACTCCATTAAACTACCGGTAGCCGTCTGTGAGGAATTTGACAAACTAAACAGGCCCTTCATTTGGGGGGATCTTCAAGGCACCATGAAAATACACCTTGTAAAATGGGATGAAGTTTGCAACCCGAAAGAGTTTGGTGGATTGGGCATCAGGTCGGCAAGGGAGATGAATCTAGCAACACTTGGAAAACAAGGTTGGAGACTTATTACATGAGGAGTTGGTTTATGGGGTAAAATGTTAATAGCCAAGTATGACCTCTCCGATCATACCTCGATAGTTCCTTTGGTCCACACTGATACCTGTTTCATCTGCATTTAGCCTTGAATTTGGTGAGATGGGAGTGTCAATGGGCTTTGAATGTTCCATCCCATACTTCACGAGCATTTCCTTGATGTATTTCTGTTGATGGATCTTTGTTCCCTCCTTTGTTTGGGATATTTGAAGTCCCAAGAAGAACGTGAGTTCCCCAATGAGACTCATTTCAAACTCACTGCTCATGAGGTCCTTAAATTTTTCTACAAGAGTTTCGTTAGTTGCTCCAAAAACAATGTCATCAACATATACTTGCACAATCAAAATGTCTTTAGACTCTTTCTTTAAAAACAAAGTCTTGTCTATGGAACCTCGAAGGTATCCATGGGACAAGAGGAATTGAGCAAACCTGTCATACCAAGCTCGGGGAGCTTGTTTGAGTCCGTAAAGGGCCCTTTCCAGGAAATAGACATGGTTGGGCATTTTCTCATCTTCGAATCCTGGAGGTTGGGCCACATACACTTCTTCCTTGAGATGTCCGTTTAGGAAGGCTGTTTTCACATCCATTTGATAAAGTTTGAATCCCTTGTGAGCAGCATAGGCGATGAGGAGTCTGATTGCCTCTATCCTGGCAACTGGTGCGAAGGTCTCATCGTAGTCAATCCCTTCCTCTTGCCTGTATCCTTGTGCTACTAACCTAGCCTTGTTCCTTGCTACAGCTCCAGTATCATCGAGCTTGTTCCTAAAAACCCATCGGGTTCCTATGATGTTCTTGTTTTTGGGCCTAGGAACTAGCTTCCAAACTTTGTTTCTCTCGAATTGGTGGAGTTCCTCTTGCATGGCTTGAATCCAATCCGGGTCCTTTAATGCTTCTTTGATATTTTTGGGTTCCACCATTGAAACAAACGCGTTAAAAGCACAAAAATTATTGAGAGAGGAACGAGTTAGAACACCTTTATCAAGAGGGGAGATGATGTTCTCAAGGGGGTGGTCCTTCCTTTGTTGAAAGGTTCTTGCATGAGTGAGTTCCTTTGCATGTGTATTATCCTCAGTTGGTGTTTCTTTGTCATGGGAACTCTCATCTTCAGCTTCTTCATTTGATGTTTCTTCAGAGATTTCTGGCAGGTTCCCTCTTTGTTCCCCTTGAATACTTGATTCTGGCAGTGTATTGTCTTGGGGGACAACAGAGTTGTTCCCTGAAGAGGGGACCTCGAGAGAGTTGGAGGTTTCTTGTAGTTCTTCTGAGGAGGGAGCCTCAAGGGAGGTTTGATCAGTGAGGGTTGGACCTTCGTTGTTGTTCCCTGGTTGTGGGATATGGCTTGCACTTGGATAGTCTTCATCCCTTTTCCTTGGCTCATCATCGTCATCATCATCGTCTTCATGTCTGACTAGCTTGAACAGAGTTCCCTTCCCTTGAGACTTGGTTCCCATCTTTACAGACTTTTCATTGAAGACGACATGAATGCTTTCCTCTATCTTCTTGGTTCTTTTATTGTAGACCCTGTAAGCCTTGCTTTGTGATGAGTATCCCAGGAAGATCCCTTCGTCGCTTCTGGGGTCGAATTTGCCAAGATTGTCTTTTCCGTTGTTGTGAACAAAGCATGTGCAACCAAATGTTCTCAAGTGTGAGATGTTTGGTTTTCTCCCTTTGATGAGCTCATAGGAAGTCTTGTTGATCAGGGGCCTTGTCATGGCTCTATTCAGGATGTATGTAGCTGTGGAGATTGCTTCAGTCCAGAAGTACTCAGGAACTCCACTTTCGATCATCATAGTTCTAGCCATATCTTCCAGAGTTCTGTTCTTTCTCTCGACCACTCCATTTTGCTGAGGGGTGCGAGGAGCTGAAAAGTTGTGAGAGATCCCATTTTGCTCACAGAAGTTTAGGAACTCCGAGTTTTGAAACTCAGTTCCGTGATCAGATCTGATTGCTTTCAGTTTCAGCCCCAAGCTTACTTCAGTTCTTTTGATGAAGGGCTCAAATTCTTCAAACGCTTGTGATTTTGCCTTCAAGAAAACAACCCAGGTGAATCTTGAAAAATCATCAATTAAGACATACATGTACCTTTTTCCACCGTAGCTGGCTGTTCTCATGGGACCACAGAGATCCATGTGAATCAACTCCAGGGACCTGGTTGAGCTTACCACCTTCTTTGGTTTGAGGGAGGTCCTGGTCTGTTTCCCTCGAACACATGCTTCACACATTTTGACTCCTTCGAGATTGATCCGTGGAAGACCAATGACCAGATCCTGTAGATAAAGCTTCAGGATTTGATTTACACCAGCATGTCCCAGTCTACGATGCCAGAGTTCCGTGTCATCTTGGGAACTCGCAAGGCACAACTTCATTGGTGGTTCAAAGTTGGTGTCCACCACATACACATTGTTGTATCTTCTTCCTCTCAGAATTACTTTGTTGGTCTTCTTGTTGATGACGAGACATTCATCTGAGTCGAAAGTGACGATGTTGTTCCCTTGATCACACATCTGGGAGACACTCAGCAGATTGTATCCCAGATCCTTTACCAGATTTACGTTGCTAACTTTAATAGATCTATTGAGCAACACTTCTCCTTTTCCAATAACTTCTCCCTTGTTCTTGTTGCCAAATGAGACGTGGCCTCCTTCGGCATGAGTGTGGAGTGAGATGAGGATATCCTTGTTCCCTGTCATATGGTTCGAGCATCCACTATCTATGAACCATGTACTGTTCCCTCTCACAGCCACCTACAAGGAAAAGTTAGTGTTTTGAGACCCAGGCAAGATGACTCTTGCCAGGTCCCTTGCAAGGGAAAACATTTTCATTTAAGATATAGTCAGAAATGTTGATGTCTTTGGAATTTTGAGAGTTGGAGTTCCTTTGGTGATGAGCATGACGTTTTTGTCTGTTTGGGAACTCATGGCTTCTAGGGATTTGGGCTCTCTTCTTGGGACATGCATCCTTGTAGTGCCCATGAGCACCACAGTGCCAACATGTCTTGTAGTATTCTCCCAGGTAGTATTTTGGGTGTGGTCTCTGGATACGGTTCCTATCCATGGTTTCTTTGTTGTACACTCGAGACCCATTTCCCTTAGCAATTTTTACATAGATTCTATGTCCAGAGTTCCCAGTATAGTAGTCTTTCTCACCATTGTTTCCACTCTCTAGGACCCTGATTTTCTCCTCGAGATGAGCATTTTTCTGTTTCTCGCACTGGAGTTCTAAGGCCCTACACTCATGGATCTCATGTTCGCTCAGGGGTGACTTTCTGTTCTTGGAGCACTCACCTTTGTATCCTATGCCATGTCTGGCTAGGACAAACTTGATTTGGGAACTAGAGACTTCAGGGTGTTCGGGAGTCTTACTCAGGTTTTGCAGGAGGGTGTTCTCATCTTTCTCTAAAGTTTTGATTTCTCTTTCTAGATCTACGATGTGAGACACATGGGACTTGAGTTTTTCTAGAAGGGAAATGCAGTTGGGACAGGGCTCAAGACCAACTAATTGAGAATTTATGTGTTCCTGTTTTTCCAACTTGTTTTGCAGTTTTATGTTATCTTTAACAAGACTTGAAAGGATTTTCAACAATTCAGGTTTTTCATAATTACTCAAGGAGTCGAGAACAGTTTCAGTGGTTACCTCACTGGGTTGTTCCCTAGTGGTTTCTCCTATGGCCATGCCACACATGTCCGGGAGTGCCCATGCTTCAGGATCTTCGTCCTCATCATCGCTCCAAGTAGCGATGTAAGCCTTCTTTCCTTGCTTTCTGCCTTCAGTTCCTTGTGGACATTCCTTCGCAAAATGTCCTTTCCTGTTGCATTTGTAGCAAGTCACTTCTGAGAGATCCTTCTCTGTGGGCTTTCTTTGGGAACTCTGTCCCTTTCCCCAGTTTCCACTGTTCCGTTGAGACTTTCCTTTGTAGAAATTTCGAAGAGCCTTTGTTACAAGAACTAGCTCTTCATCCTCTTCTTCTTCAGAGTCTTCATGTTGTTCTTGGGTTGATTTGAGCATCTTTTCGATCTTGAGTGCGATCCCTCGATGAGCTCGCGTTTGTTCCTTATCATCGATCTTCCTCTTCTCATGTCCCACTAGCTTTCCAAACACTTGATGAAGCATAAGTGTTCGATTTTCTGGGTTTTCCTTGAACATCGTTCTCTCGTTTGCCCATTCTCCAGTCAATCCATTGAAGAGCTGTTGGACCTTCATTTTGTGGGTGATTTCTTCTTTTGTGATCCCCAATCCTTCCATCTTAGTGCAAAGTCCTTCAAACCGGGATTGGTAGCTATCGACGGACTCTCCCATCTCCATTTGGAAGTTGTAGAACTCCCTCTTTGCGTTCATTTGAAGATCTTCTCTGAGATCTGAGTTCCCAACGTGCATTTGTTGGATGGCTTCCCACATTTCCTTGGCTGTGTCAAGGTTTGCAACCCTGTCACAATCTTGTACGCACATGGACCTCTTTAGGTACTGTTTGGCTTTGTAGTTTGCCTCCATGCACTTGTACTCGTTGGGACCCCACTTTGAGAGGTCGTTGACAATAGCTGGATCGATTTCGAAGTTCCCCCTTTCGATGACGCACCAGGCTTGGTAGTCTTGGCCACGCATCCAATCTTTCATGTCTCGTTGCCAGCTTTCAAATCTTCCTGTTATAAGCCTTGGCGGCTTGCTGGTATTGTTCCCCACCTGAGTAAGTTCCTGAGCCATTTTGACACCTGCGATGCTAACACAAATCTAGAGCGCTTGCTCTGATACCAATTGTTGGATCGTAATCGGTTAGCAGTGAGCTTGGGAACTGGCAATTAAGCTGTTCCCAAGGCAGCGGAAGTAAATAATCGCAAGCAGTAAAAACAGTTAAGGGGACAGTTCCTTTATAGAGGAACCCCACTACAACCAACTAGTTGTATGGGTAAACCTCTACCTCCGCTTGGAGGATTTTGAATGACTTACTTATATTGATTGCTTTGTTCCTTAGTTACACAGCCGGATTTACACTTCTCTGTTCCTACAAGTTCTTCCTAACTCTAGCAACACTAGTAAATCCTCTCAACTGAGTTCCTAAGCTCACAACAGCAAAACACAAGTAACTCAAACCTTACGCTGACTTCTCAGTTCCCTTGCTCCAGGGAACTTCAGCTTCACCGTCGTCGAGATCACACACTCGCCGGCGGGGACTTCTCTTCCTTTTCTTTCTTTTCTCAGATGTGGGTGTTTTGTAAGTTCTGGGAGAAGTACTCAAACCGAGTACTATTCATTTGGCTTTATAGTCCATTTGTCTTGGGCAGTAGCATCTTTTGTTTGTGTCCAAAATGCCCTTTGCTTGATGCCCAAGTTGTACTTTCTTCACATGTGACTTTGGTTTGAACTAGGTCAACTTCTTGAATCAATCGGACCGTTGGATGAAGCGTGACAGTCTGATCCTCAGACTGTTCCCTCTGGCTGTCTGAGACAGGATCCCGCGATCTGCGCTGAACGGTCGTTGTCTTCACATGTGAGTTCCCATTTCATGGGAACTGACTTCTTCAGAGTTCCCTTGATGGAAACTCTTCATCGTTGTAAGCTTGTCTTCTTGTTTGTTTCTGGGAGTTCCCACTTCATGGGAACTTTCCTCTTCAGAGTTCCCTTGATGGAAACTCTTCATTGTGGCTAGCAGTGGCTTTGTCATTCATAGGAGTTCTTTGCTGTACCTGTGTTCCTTAGAAATACTTGAACAAACCACATTAGTTCCCTATGGTGTTTGTCATTATCAAAACTTAAAGAGGAGTGAATCGTTGATCCGTTTCTTAGAACCAGAGGTCCCAACAACGTCCCAACAAGGTGAGACAAAGCAGGAAAACACCAGCCTCACCAATTTGGAAAGGGATCCAAGAATGCCTCACGGAGCTTATTCCCCTTGGAAGCAAATGGAACGTGGGTAATGGG
The DNA here is from genome assembly GCA_964016875.1 of Fallopia convolvulus. Lineage (NCBI taxonomy): Eukaryota > Viridiplantae > Streptophyta > Magnoliopsida > Caryophyllales > Polygonaceae > Fallopia > Fallopia convolvulus. The sequence continues at coordinate 44,680,431 of OZ024726.1, forward strand.
GCACCCGTCAGGTTATGGGAAGATCAATGGATCGATGGGTACGCTCTGGAGAATGGGTGTTCGGATGGAATACCGAGTGAGCTTAGAGGTAAGTTTGTCCGCTATATTTGGATTTCAGGGCAAGGATGGGATTGGGAGCAAATCAGCAATTTAACCTCCACCCCGCTTAGGCTTAAACTTGCTGCTACAAGCCTGGCGGATGAGCCGGACTGTGTAGATGTGCTCAGTTGGGATGCGACTTCCACGGGCATTTACTCGGTGGCTTCGGCCTACTACCTTCTTAAAGCTCAGGCCTTCTACCTGGGTTTGGAACTCAAGCGTCTCTTGAAGATTAGTTGGAAACTCAAACTCCCGGAGAGAATTAAAACTTTTCTATGGCTTGCTTTGAGGGAAAGTTGCTCACAAATGTGGAAAGAAAACGTCGCCATATGACAAGTGATGACAAATGTAGTCACTACAACGCTCGCCCGGAGGATCTGTTGCATGTTTTTCGTGATTGCCCAGCAACTAGGGTGATCTGGCGAGCCTTTGTTCCACACAATCAGCTCGCTGAATTTTTTGGAGTTGATAGTATTATTTGAGTTACAAATAACCTAATGGGGCGTTTTAAGTTTGATCTCGGGGCGGAAAATGCAGCAACCTTTGCAATCATTTCATGGTGGTTGTGGAAATGGAGAAACAACCGGATTTTCAACAATGAAACCTGTAGGCTTGATGCCATACCTTTCCTCGGAGAGCAGATAAATGAAATTGGTAAAGCATGGGATACTCTCAACGGACAAACCCCCGGTTTGATTAGAAACGAGACACTCGTAGGATGGGATCGACCGTCGGAAGGATGGATACAAATCAATACGAACAGTTCAGTCATGAAGGAGAATGGTATGTCGGCTGCGGGGGGCCTCATTCGTGATGACAATGGAAATTGGAGATTGGGTTTTGTATCCAACATTGGAAGGTGCTTTGTCCCGGCTGCTGAACTCTGGGGAATTTGCAAACGACTTGAGCTTTCTTGGGACAATGGTTACCGATGGGTCATTGATATACACAATTATATTGTGTATTTAGGAGGAGTTTTAGCATGAGTTTATGGTATTTTTAGGTATTTTATATGCTATCTACAGCTAGGAATAAGAAGACCCGAAGATGCATATTATTGGAGTAATAGAGTTGGATTGTAGAGAAGACGAAGATCAACGTTTTATTGGTGGCGGCACCCGCCGCCCCTGCCAACGCGGAGATCTTACGCGACACGTGTTTTATTTCTATTGGCTCTTCCTATGTCAGCTTTAATCCGAGATATATGTATTTTTGGATAGACTTTTTAGACCTAGTTTGATATATTAGGTTTTAGAGAGTTGCATCTCTCATTCATACACAATTATCATATTTTCCTTTCAGAGTTTTTAGCTTTTCATGGAGAACTAAGTCCTTTTGCTTAGTCAGACAGTTTGAAGCTTCGTTTTGTCTATCAGTTGTGAGATTTCTAATCTTTATCTATTGCATGGAATCATTTTACTCTCTTGTTTGAATTGTTTATGTGATTGATTTCAACAATTTCTAGGGTTGTTGTTATTGAATCTCAATTGCTAGATCTAGAGAAATTACTGGTTGAGTTTCTCTATTTCATAGTAGCAAACTGCATTGTACTAGTATCTGATTGTGCTAGTCTATTGTAGAAGAGAGTTAAATTGCATTCTAGTATAAAAGCTGGTTGTTTTATGCTAGAATTGTATCCTAATTATATTCCTATTCTTCATGCTGCTTTTGAATTGAATCTTGATAGTTTCAGGGTTATTCAATTAGTTAGAATTGATAGTATCTGGTTGTGCTATTAATTATCTTTGGAAAGGAATTGGAATTCCATATGCATGCGACATTGAGTGAATCTATGATCAACTTGTCATACGAATGTGGATCTCTGGTTGACTAAGTGTTTCCCTAAATTGATGAAAACCCAAACTTTAATTGCTTTATTAGTTTTTGCATGCTAGTTAGTAGTTTATCTCATAAACCCCCTTTTACTTTAATTGACATAAAACTTATATAGAAAGATAAATCTCCTCCCTGTGGATTCGACCCTTACTTCCCTAAGACTACAGTCTTTAGGTTGTTAGGACTCTTTTGCATAGCCGTGATTTGCACGACCATTTCACGCCTATCAGTCATCATCGAGTCCGACTACCGGCTTTCCATATATTTAATCAACTCTAGAGTGAAACCCTGCCACCCTTTGGAGAGTCTGGTCTTCCGTGGCCAAGGCTTTTTACGAAGAGACTGGTCGATCCGATTTCGTCATACCTACCAGGAAGGCAACAAGGCTGTAGATTTCCTTGCTGCTAGAGCCCATGTTTACCACATAGGTTTCTATGTTTTACATGATACCCCACCGAATATTTTTAAATTTCTTGATGAAGATGTTAGAGGAGTTGTTTTCCCTCGTATGACTACTAGTCTGTAACTTTTTTTCCAACTTAGTAATAAATAAGTCCTCTTTTGACAAATAAAAGAGTAAAAAGTAAAAGTCTGGCCAATTTCTAGCTATCACTATTTAACTTTCCTGTTCTAGCCACGTAAACGTACAATAAAATATTAAATTGTTTTCATTTTTTTAAATAGAAGAAGACCCACCATTTTGCTAACTTTTTTTAAACGAATGCAAAACGGTGTCGTTTGGGCATTTAATTAAACAAAAAATAAAACCTAGATCTGTGACTGCAGCGGACTGACGAAACTCCATTGGAGATGCAGTGGGGGAACTCAAACTTGAAGGATCCATTTTCTACTAAACTTGGTGGCTCGCTGACGCTCAGTGGGGTCACCGGCCCCCACATGCCCCCACCTCGCTCTGCCACTTGTTCTCTTTGTTCTTGTTTCACATTACTTTGGTACGAGAATCCTAGCATTATCGTATGTTGAAAATATGTAATAATCATGAAGAACAAGAAGTTCAACGTCATCAGATGGATAAGGTATTTCACATTCTTGGCACTCGTAATAACCTCGACGATAATAATCAGGGAGTATATGTAAAAAACCCGTTTAATGGGCCTCGTCGACCGCCGAACGAAGCGATGCAGCGCCAACCACCACCGTCGCCGACTCAACCATCGGACCATCGCTTTGTGGTTGATGACCAACAACGCCAAGACCACTACCCTAAAATCACGGTGGACGCCCCTCGGTTTATAGGAACAGACCCAACCGGTTGGATATATAAAGTGTAGTCGTATTTTGACTATTGTCATACCAATGTTCACGACCGCCTTCAACTTGTGGCCATGTTAATTGATCACTCAACTTCCGACAAGTTCCGCTATCAACGATGTAACAATTGCCTCATGACTTGGGAGGCGTTTTTAGAGGCGATGAAACAACGCTTCGACCCCCATCACTATGAGGATTATGTTGTTCTGCTCGCCAAATTGCAACAGAAAACTACAATTTTAGATTATCAGCACGAGTTCAAAGCGCTGCTGAATAAGATTGAAGGGCTGTCTAAATCGACATTAATTTCTTTGTTTGAAGTTGGCCTAAAGCAACCTGTAAAGCGTGAATTGAATTTGCGCAACCCTACTCCTTTGGCACAAGCCTTTGCTTTAGCCCGGGAGTTGGTCGCCTCGTATGTCAGCATAGTTGCGGGCCTTTCAAATCCACGTCACAATTGGAATTCTGCCAGGTACAGACCTTGTCGTTTCAACAACTCCAATATAGCATCATCATCAGCTAACCCACCAACTCATAACAACAACCCTCAACTTCTGGCTCCTAATATTTCCCAACTGCCTATTAATTGACCATCCGTCGCCGAGCGGGAAGAACGAACAAAGAAAGGGTTATGTTGGAATTATGACGAGATTGAAGTATGCTATGGTCCATCACTATAAGCATCATTTTTTGGCTCTGCTGGGTAGTGAGGACACCGAAGAAGAAGACGCCGACAATACCATGGATGATAATCTCATTGTCACGGGTGACGTCTCTAGCATCCATTCTATGGAAGGGCTCATGAATCCCAAATCTCTTAAAATCTTGGGGTCCATTAAAGATATGCAAGTGCAAGTTCTAATTGATGACGAAAGTACCCATAACTTCGTCCATCCTATAGTGGCCGAAAAATTACACCTTCCTTTGTCACAAGTCACCCCATTTCGAGTTTATGTCGGCAACGGTAGGTCATTGCTGACTTGCTGTGCACTTATCAATGTGCAACGACATTGTTGAATTACAAGGACACTGCTATCCTATCAACTTGTTTGTGTTGGAAGTACACGAGCCTCAAGTGGTTCTCGGAGTACAGTGGTTACAAACCTTAGGCAAGGTCTCTCATGATTAGGCTCAGCTATCAATGGACTTTGCTTGGAATTGTCAAGTATAGGTTTTACAAGGGGACCGGCAGACACCGAAAGTGATCTCCTTTAACGCTCCGCAATCTTTGTATGCATCTGACTTTGTCGCCGAATGCTTTGAGGTGTTTCGATCACCACAAATACATCACCTTCCTCAGCCATGGGAACTGCGATTGATTTTCCTTCAAGCCTGCACCCTCTGATTCGGGAAATACTCTAGTTACATGAGAACGTGTTTCGCTTACCCGCGGGTTTACCACCCTAGTGTACATGGGACCATCGCATCCACCTCCACCATGAATCCAAACTCGTAAATGTGCGACCATATTGTTATCCCTATTTTCAAAAATATGAAATCGAGCGACAAGTCCAAGACATGCTATAGTAGTGCATTATTCGGCATAGCACGAGCCCTTTTTCGTCCCCGACACTATTAGTGAAGAAAAAAGATGGCCACTTTCGGTTTTGCATTGACTACAAGGCTTTGAATGCTACTACAGTGGCTGATAAATTTCCTATTTCGACCGTTGATGAGTTGTTTAAGGAGTTGGGCAAGGTTGCATTCTTTGCTAATTGGACCTTCAGTCGGGCTATCATCAGATTCGAATGCATACTTCGTGGTCCAAAAGTATAATATCTTCTACAAAAAAAAATCCCATGATGATATATATCTATCGTATGATGAGTGTATGTTTAACTGAGGCGGAGTATTATTCTAAGATTGTACTCTTTTTTCCCTTAGCTTTGATTTTTATCTCAATGGGTTTATCCAAGCAAGGTTTTTAACAAGACAATTCGTCATATAAGGTCAATAGTGAGACAATCTCGACCTGTAGTTCGAGATATGCGAAATAATGGAGTTTTTTTTATCCATCCATCAAATCAAGTTGAAAAGGACTCTATAGGGGTACATATCATCCAAACATTCTCCAATTGCAAAAATCAAATCAAAATCAAGATGAATGCTCAATTCAGTCAACGAAGAAAGATATGTGTCAAGTTGAGAGGGAGAAATACATCTGCACTCTATTTTTTATTCGTCTTGGTTTTATCCCATTGGGTTTTCCAAACAAGGTTAATAAAGAGGCATTTAGTGATGTACATTCAAGATGAGGTGTTATGATATTATTATTATGAAAGTACATTCATAAGCCTTTCACAATCCTAGAATTGGCTTATTCCCCAAGTATTATATTCTCTATATAAGATTTTTATGGGTAGCCTAATAAGATAAACATATATGATCTCTTCCCTTCTCCCTAATCTCTATTTGTTCTCTTATTTTTCATAACATAATATAAATTTTCATTATAGAAGCCTCGGGAGGTTTAGCTGTGATTGGTGGTCCATTGTTCCATGATTGACATCTATAATGAACTAAGTCCGAAAAGGAGATCTACTAGCTAGCTAGATTGTATAAGCTATGTGAAGATTGTGTTATTTCTAATGGAGATGTCATTTTGGGCCTAACTAGTTTGGATGGAATGTTGAGGTTTCTCTTGCGAATATATAATGGAGAAGTCATTTTAACAAATTAAGAAGATACTTAAATGTATCGCCTATCGAGCATTAATGATGATAGAAAATTAGAGTTGAAATATATATAAAAATTAACAAAATAGATGCCTCGATATATTTTATTTTTCACTAGAGCGTGAATAAAATGCTTGTAGTTTTTTATTATTTATTCTTGATAACATATGGTAGCTAGACATGTTATTCACCCCATATCATATACGGAGTATACTTTAGTTCTTCTTGAGAGTTTGAAGTATTTCATCAAACATAACATCGGATAGGGGCTTAGCATAGTATTTATCCAATCCAGCTTTCTTAAAATTTTCTATATCGGTGTCGGATTCGGAAGCACTGGCTCCAATGATCAGACTCTGCACTCCCATTTCTCGCAGCGGTTTTGTTGCCTACCATATAAAGTTAGTTGCACCTAATTAATATTGTTAAAAATCATGTAGAAAAAAGAATAGAATCGGAGGATAAGATAATTAATTAAAGAAAAAAATGTAAAATATGAAAATAAATTGAATCAGTTAAGCTTTGTTAATTTTTCTTACAACTAAGAATTAGCTTATCAATCAAATTTTTTTTATCATTCAATTCTTGTCATTATGTACGTTTTCTTACAACTAAGAATTACCTTAATACCATTCATGATTGGCATTTCCATATCCATTATTACAATGTCAAAGTTGTTGCCAGCACCATATAAGTCAACAGCTTCCTTCCCATTCTTCACAACCGTGGTGGAAAATCCTCGTTTGTTCAAATGGCATCTTTGTATTGTCCTAATGGTAGCATTATCATCCACAACAAGGGCTGATAACTTTATTAATTTCTCATCTTTCAGGTTGTTGCTTTCACTGCTTCTTTGATTGATAGTTTCCATATGGTAAAGCCTGTGGTACATAATTTAGAGTTATGAAATTAAATAGACAACCATTATTCGACCAAAAAAAGAAAATAGACAACGATTAATTAGGTTACTAGACAAAATTGTAGGTGTACCGGAGAATCACTATGCTTCACCTTCTAGTTATATGAGTGTGGAGATTGGTACGATGTTAATTGCTTGAATTCTTCGTTATATATATAGTAGCAAGGCACACAATCACTTAAGGAAAATTAAAGCATATTGTTGCTAAAGGAAGAGAATCAACCAACATGCACAAACACATGTATGTTAAAATAACAAATCAACCTAAATAAGTATACCAAAATTTATAAAAATCATAAATTATAAATGATCATAAATGAACTTAGATCATAAATGATCAAAAGTTATGAAATACACCAAATCAATAACATAAAATCCCATATCATAAATGATCGATAACTTTGAATATCGCAAAATCAACCTGTTTCGTCACTTATTTACGCAACTTTAAAAATTATAAAATCGCATATCATAAATGATATAAAAAAAGCATGAATAACGCCAAATCACTGATTTTATACTATTTTAAAAATATAGCGCAATAAAATTAATGATTTTATACTATTTAAAATTTAAAAATTATTTCTATAAAAAAAATATATAATTACGCAAAATTCAAGATCTCATGGTTTTGTTTATTTCTGTATGTAGAGTAAATAATTAAACTTTGCAAACCAGTCAACAACTTGATTTTCTTGTCTTAGAATAACCTCCACCTTAAGTTCCTACTCCCTACTATTAGCTAGACATTTAACCCGAGCCATGAGTTTACGCACCCAGAGGGGGTGGTGTGTCTTCATTGCCCCCCAACATCACAACTTCCATTACATCAACCTGTAGAATATCTTTCCTCAGATTCATTTTCTTAGCGATTGTAATTCCTTGCAACGTACATTCCCATCAAGTCCACTTTCAAAGTCGAGTTACCTCCAGACTTCACTACATAAGCCTTCACAAATTCTCCATTACAATCTTTGGTGATACCCCAGCCTCAATCCAACCTTTGCCTACCATAAACGAGCCATCAGAATTAACCTTGTACCATCTCTTTCGTGGCTTTTCCCAGTGCTCCATGGCCCCGACATCAATCCAACTGGAACTTGCTCTATCTCTTGCCAAATCTCACTATACCCTAGCCCTGTCGAGTATGAAACCTGCTTTGGACCCATGTATTATTGAATTAAGCTTGGTAGTATAAGTATTAGTATTTATATGTACTTAGAAAAAGCGTTTGTATTAGGATTACTATGGGATAGATGGAGTTAGTTAATTAACCGCTGTCAAAGTTAGTTACGTAACTGTCATGTATGACGGTTTATCAGCAGTAGTATATATATCCATGTGGTGTGTCGTTTGTCTGTAATGCTCACAACAGAATTAATACAAAAGTGAACTGCATTGTTCAGAGCAAATTCCCTATGTTTAGACATTCTTTGGATTATTAAACGTGTTCTATAATTCAGTTTATGTAACATTTGGTATCAGAGCGCAAGGGAAGAAAAGATCAAGATGTTTGATGATGATAAACAAAAGAAGGCTCTTACAGATATAAAAGCATCCACTTCTGAGTCACGGGTACTAGGAGAAAAGACCGTGACATTTCAATACCCAATGTTGACAAAATGTAACTATGCGGCTTGGGCTATTAAGATGGAGGTTTTTATGTCCGCACAAGGAGTCTTCGATGCAATTGATGGTGATGAACAAGTTGACAACAAGAAGGACAACATGGCTCTTGCAGCGATTTACCAGAGCATTAGTGAAGATATGCTTCTTCAATTGGGGGCAAAGAAAACGGCCAAAGAGGCTTGGACAATGCTGAAGACCATGAATGAAGGGGTGGAACAGATCAAAGAAGTTGGAACTCAAACTCTTCTAAAGGAATTTGAAGGTTTGAGAATGATGGGAGAAGAATCCATCGATGACTTCTCTGGTAAGTTGAATATTGTTGTCAATAAATTAAGGGGTCTGGAATAATATTGAAGAAGAACAAGTAGGAAAGAAATTGCTTAGATCCACATCATCGAAGTTTATACAGATTACCTCTACTATGGAGGAATTCTGTGATTTAAAGAAGAAATCAATTGATGAGATCATTGGTTCTTTAAAAGTTCATGAAGAAAGACTTCAAGATTTTAGTAAAGGAAACCAGGAAACTGCTTTGTTTACACATGCTGAGTGGAAAGAGAGGGAAAAGAAAAGGTCTAAAGAAAAGTTTGTAAAAGGAAAAGGCCACCTGAATAAGAATAATGAGAAATTTAAGTACAAAGATAGAGGGGATTCCAGTCACAAGGCAGATGATGAAAAGAAACACAAGAAGAAATTTGATAAAAGTAGAATTAAATGCTACCCTTGTGGAACGATGGGCCATTTTGCCTCTGAATGTGATTCAAAGGAGAAAGAGGATAGTGCACATCTGCTTATGAAAGGTTGTGATGAGGAGGAACCGACTTTGTTGATGCTGAATGCTTGTGATCATGTGGCGAATCCAAGTCAGTTGTTGTTGACAAAAGAAAAGGAAAAGGAAGAATCAACCAAGTTCAGCAAGTGTTATCTTGATTCAGGAGCCAGTAATCACATGTCAGGTAATGAAGATCTATTTTCAATGCTTGATAAATCATTCAAGGGAACTGTGAAGTTTGGAAATGGATCGAGCATTAATATTCAGGTAAAGGGGACTATCCTGTTTTCATGTTCGAATGGTGATTGATCACCTTCCACTTAGTGGTGTGTATTTTATTCCTGATCTAAGCAAATATCATTAGGCTGGGGCAACTTGATTTGAAAGGAAATAAGACCGTGATGAAGAATGGAGAATTGTGTATATTCTCTGGAAATGGGAAGTTGCTGGCTAGAGTGAAAAGACAACCAAATAAGATGTATACTATGTAGTTGAAGGTAGTAAAAGAGATTTGCCTAATGTCAAAATTGGGTAATCTATATTGGTTGTGGCATGCACATTATGGGCATTTGAACTACAATGCCTTGAAGAAGATCTCACAGAAGGGGTTAGTACAAGGGATGCCTAAAATCGAACTTGTCAACCAATTTTGTGAAGGATGCCTTGTAGGCCGGGAAACATCATAGAACAACATTTCCACACGAATCTTCTTTCAGAGCCAAGAAGCCACTGGAATTGATTAATGCAAAAATCTGTGGGTCGATCTCTCCATCAACAATAGGAGGTAACAGAAATTTCATGTTATTTGTGGATGATTATTCAAGATATATGTGGCTGAAGGTGTTAAAACAGAAAGATGAAGGTTTTAGTCAATTCCTAAAGTTCAAGGCTAGAGTAGAGAATGAAAAAGAAGTAAAGATTAAAGCTTTAAGGACTAATAGGGGCAGTTCACCTCTAATCAGTTTAAAGAATTCTGTGAGAAAGAAGGGATTAGAAGGTATCTTACTGCTCCATACTCACCACAACAAAATGGTGTTGTGGAGAGGAGAAACTAGATGGTTATGGAGATGGCACGTTGTATGATGAAAAGCAAGGAAATGCCTGCCTATTTTTGGTGTGAAGCAGTCCAAACTGGTGTCTATATTTTAAATAGAGCACCAACCAAAAATGAAAATGATGCAACTCCTTATGAGGTTTGGTTTCAAAGAAAGCCTGTAGTAAAGCACCTTAAAGTATTTGGGAGTGTTTGTTATGTGAAGAATACAACACCTAATCTGTCCAAACTAGAAGATAGAAGTGAAAAGATGATTCTTCTAGGGTATGAGGATGGATCAAAAGCTTATATGATTTTTTATCCTAAAAGGGCTAGAATAGTAGTAAGCAAAGATGTGAAGGTTCAAGAAGATGAAGGTTGGGACTGGAATAAGGATGAAAGCCAAGAGAATTATGGCACTTTCAGCATCTGTAACATCGAAGGAAAGTATACAGAAGTGAATGGCCTCCAGTCTGGTGAAGAAAGTCTTGTTGGCACACCAACATCCACACCTGCATGAATGTTACAGTCAGATTCCACTCAAGAATAGATCCAAGATACACCCTCATCTGTGACAGGTTCTAGCACTTCCCAAGCTCCTTTGAAATACAGATCTTTGCAGGAGATTTATAATGAAACTCAAGAAATTGATGAGGAGATTGGATTATGATTTCTAATGGTGAAGAACCTAGCACTTATGAAGAAGCAATCTATACTAAAGAGTGGAGATCAGCAATGGAGGAAGAGATTGCATCTATCACCAAGAATCAGACTTGGAGATTGAATAAACTACCTAAGGGTCAAAAGGCAATTGACCTCAGGTGGATTTTCAAACTGAATAAGAATCTAGAAGGAAGGGTGATAAAATATAAGGCGAGAATAGTGGCGAAAGGCTATGTGCAGAAGCAGGGAGTGGGTAACCAAGGAAGGATGCTCCTAGCATATGTGGCTGCCAAGAATCTAGAAGTACATCACATGGATGTAAAAACGGCCTTATTGAATGGAGAAATCAAGGAAGAGGTCGATGTAAGGCAGCCAGAAGGTTTCATTAATGAGAAGAATCCAGATTTGGTATTTAAACTCCATAAGGCCCTATATGGTTTGAAGCAAGCACCCAGAGCATGTAACTTTAAGCTTGATAGAAGTCTAAAGAATCATGGTTTCATCAGACGTAAAACGGAGCATGCCCTCTATACAAGATTCAGCAACCATGAAGTTTTGATCTTAGGGGTCTACGTGGATGATCTCATCATTACCGGCACCAGCTTAGAGGTAATAAACTCTTTTAAGCAAGATATGAAGAAGATGTTTGACATGAGTGATCTGGGGCACCTTACCTACTATTTGGGAATTGAAGTAAGGCAAACTGAAACAGAAATCAGCCTTTGTCAAGAAGGATTAGAAAAGAAGATCTTGGACAAGCTTGGACTAAAAGACTGTAATCCAAGTTTGATTCCAACGGAGCCTTGACTGAAACTTAGTAAATCTGCATTAGATGAGGAATTAGTTGATGGCTCTGTCTATAGAAGCTTGATAGGGAGCCTAAGATATCTAGTAAACACAAGGCCATATATCAGTTTCTGTGTTGGAGTTCTAAGTAGGTTCATGGAACCACCAAGAACATCACACAAGGAGGCATTGAAAAAGGTGTCGAGGTATGTGAGAGGAAATGTGAATTATGCTTGTGTTTAAAAGAAAGATCCTGCATATACAGAGTTGATAGGGTTCAGTGACAGCGATCTAGCGGGTGATATAGAGGATAGGAAGAGCACAAGTGGTATTGTGTACTTCCTAGGGAAAAATTTAGTCACTTGGGTCTCGAAGAAACTGAAGGTAGTGGGTCTTTCTTCCTGCGAGGCAAAATATATGGCATGTACTATTGGTGCATGTCAGGGGATCTGGCTACAAAGCATTCTTGAAACGTTGGAAGGAAAGAAGGGTTTGATCTCGAATTTGCACATTGATAACAAGTCTGCCATCGCCCTATCTAAGAATCCATTATTCCATGATCGTAGTAAGCACATAGATACCAAGTTCCATTTCATTCGAGATTGTGTGGAGCAAGGAAAAATCAAAGTGGAGTATGTGCACACCAATGATCAACTTGGAGATCTTTTCACAAAAGCATTGGCTAAACAAAGGTTGTGTGATATGAGGATGAAGATAGGCATGAAACGCATCAACCAAGCTTAAGGAAGTGAATATTGAATTAAGCTTGGTAGTATAAGTATTAGTATTAATATGTACTTATAAAAAATGTCTGTATTAGGATTACTGTGGGACAAATGGATTTGGTTAATTAACCGATGTCAAAGTTAATTTAGTAACTATCATGTATGATAGTTTATCAGCAGTAGTATATATATCCATGTGGTGTGTCGTTTGTCTGTAATGCTCACAGCAGAATCAATACAAAAGTGAATTGCATTGTTTCAGAGCAAATTCCCTGTGTTTAGACATTCTCTGGATTATCAAACGTGTTCTATAATTCAGTTTATGTAACATGTATCTCGGTTTCCCCTCCAAAAGCGTTATCATTCCTCCCCGCCATAACAACCAAATCCCATAAGCAAAGGTCGAAGGCCACGAACCTTCTCTATTTATGTTAAGATCAATCCAATCCCTCATATTCCTAGCAACGAATTCTTGCATCCTAGCATTTATTAAAAACTCGTTCCACACCTCACATGCCCTAGTCCACCACCCCATCTAGATCTAGTGTTTCGTGTGTCATCATCTATATAAGACCCACACCTCCTTTGTAGTTCCTTACACATAGTTTGAGTTCCATAATATAGTCAAGGGTTTCTCCTAATTGTGGATCGTGCGTCACCCCCTTCCTCAATCCCTTTCCCTCTTGTTTTATCCTCCCTTGGATCAGACGCTTCTCATATCTAATTAAGCCTCGTCCCACTCTTTCTAACACGAGCATTAGAAGCCTACGAGTCCATAACTTTGGTCTCATACTTATCCAGGTTACAATCGTCGGAGAAGATCCGGGCATTTCGAGTCCATAACTTTGATCTACTTCACATGGATATTTGGGGTAGTTATCATGTTCCCTTTTAAAATTGGGCTCGTTATTTTTTAACTATCATTGATGATCATTCTAAATTTACATGGATTTATCTTATGAAAAACAAAGTTGAGGCTCATCCTTTCGTTATTCAATTTCTTATGCCTATTGAAACCAATTTGGCAAACAAGCTAAAATTGTGCGAAGTGACAATGGCCCTGAATTTAAATGCACATATTTCTATTCTTCCAAAGGAATTTTGCATCAAACTAGTTGCGTAAACACGCCCCAACAAAACAGTGCCGCCAAACGCAAACATCAACATTTGTTAAATGTGGCTCGTGCCCTTCTTTGGGGGTGACACCATTCTAACGGCAGCTTACTTAATCAATAGGATGTCAACACCCCTTTTACAAAACAAAACTTCCTTTGAAAAACTTTTTCATAAACCTATTAACACTTGCGAGTTTTAGGATGTAGTTGATTTGCTTCCACTCATCCCCCGTGCCCACACAAATTTGATCCCCGCTCCATTGAATGGATCTTCCTTGGTTACCCACCCGGAACTAAAAGTTACAAACTATATATATGAATACAAGATATAAAAAGGTCATTATTTTTCGTGAAGTACTTTTTCATGAAACCTTATCCCATATCCCGATTCATCCACCACGCCTCCCTCGCCACCCAATATACCACTCCCTCATTTCACACCTTCCTCAATTATATATGATGATATCAACCCACCCGCTACTTCCTCTTAAACCGTACCCATGGAACAAAACCCAAACGAGCCTACCCTTTCAAACCAAACTCCACTAGGAAATTCCATCACACCTCTGCCTCTACAAAACCACACCCCTCCTCGCCGCTCTTCTCGCCCTATAAAACCTTCTCCTACAGTTCGAGATTACCATGTTGTGGTCAATCTGCCATCTCGCTCGGATCCCCCATCATCCACCTCGAATAGCATCGTCTTGGGTAATACTAATCATCCTTTGTCCAATGTTTTATCTTATGATAATCTTTCACTTAAATATAAACATTTCATATCTAACATCATGCTTGAGAAAGAATCGAGAAATTTTTTATAGGCCAATCGCAACCCGAAATGGAGAGATGTCATGGTTGCCTAGATCAAAGCGCTCGAGAACAACAAAACTTGGAGCCTCGTTCCTTTACCATCAAACAAACACATCATTGGGTGCCAATGGGTATATAAAATCAAGTACAATCCTAATGGGACAATCGATCGATACAAAGCAAGGCTCGTAGCCAAAGGATATAGTCAAGTCGAAGACATCGATTACCGTGAGACATTTTCTCATGTTGCCAAACTTACAATCGTTCGTGTCCACCTCAGTTTGGCAGCTATACAAGGTTGGTATGTCCACCAATTAGACGTCAACAACGCCTTTCTCCATGACGATCTCGTGGGAGATGTATTCATGAAGCTACCACAAGGTTTCCATCGAAAGGGGGAGTCGCGTTTGTAAGTTACACAAGTCTTTATACGGGCTAAAACAAGCCTCACGCCAATGGTTTTTATAGCTTTCCACTGCTCTCAAGGATGTCGGATTCTATCAATCATGGGCTGATTATTCCTTGTTCATCCGACACATAAGGGTACATTATGGTTCTCTTAATTTACGTTCACGATGTTATTATCGCTGGCACTAACCTGCAGGTCATTCAAGACACCAAAACCTTTCTAGCCAGCAAGTTCAAACTCAAGGACATGGGCAACCTCAAATTCTTCCTCGGCATTGAAGTTGCCCGCTATTGAGGAGGGTTTCTTGACAAAAAATAAATTTATAAGTCAAGACCCCGCTGAGTATAGCGAAGTCAGGATCGTTCCACGGGAAGCAAGATTGTTTGTCTATCAACTACTAAAAATAAAACAAAGCAAAATAAAACAAAACACCCTACGACCAACCTCGTTAACGACTTTGTCAGGGTCGTTAATGAACCTGGATAACACTACGAACTCACACTAAAGACTTAAACACAGGTTCGGTACCGAGGCAAGTAACTCGATAACGAATGTAACGAATGCAAACTCAAATAAGAATGAAAATCTAGGACAAGGGTTTCCACAATATAGTCACGCATAAAAACTCATAAGAAGATAAAGACCATGCCTTTAAATAAATAAATTCATCAACTTTCGCTGACTAGCAAGTAAATTAATCAATTCTCATAAATTAATTCACTCATTCACTTGTTTTGGATCCAAAGCTCGAAACTTTCGTAATCGAACAATATCAACCTTCAAGTTAACAACTTTCTCTTTCGATCAAATTGCACACTCAAATTACTTCGACTATCGTCTAAGCATAAGCATAACAAGCAATCTAAAATAGATAAAAGGCATTCAAAACATCAACTCACTCATCAAACATGCATAACTATGCCGGGTTTCAACCCCGACCCTAGATAAGAAAACTACTCACTACTCATAGTAATAAAGCAAACAACTTCAGCAAAAGAAAACATTGAAATCAAAACAAACTCACTTCAAATTAATATGAAAATTAACGTCTTATAGACTTCTGAACAAACCGAAAACACAAAACAAAAACCCGAGTAAATCTGACTAACGACCCAACTCTCTCTCTCGATCGACCTTGGATCGCTATTCTTCTCTACTCTTCTCTCGATTCATCTCTCCTAGAAGAAATAAAATCGTCCTCCCCTCTTCTAAGCTAGAAAGAAGGATATTTATATTAATAAAGCTATCTATTAAAAAACCCTAAAAGATAAAAACTAACTCTAGAAAGATAACAAGATATAAGATATAAGATATAACAACCCTAAAATCATTAAAACTCTACCGACACGGAATTATCATTAACGACTTCCGCACATGGTAGGTAGAAATCACAAAATCCTATCCAAAAACTCTATCTTTATGCCTCGTTAACGACCCTTTACAGGTTCGTTAACGAGCTTGGGATTTGCTTTCTTCAACTCTTCTTCTCCTTAACAGCTTGGACTTCAACCTCTTTATCTTCAAGTTCTTCTGACCTCCACCATAGCACTCCAATTCAGCTCTAAAAAGCACTCTTTCCTGCTCAAAACCTACAAAAAGACACAAAACGGAGTAGCTTCCATACTTTTCACAAAATATGAAAACTTATCCAAAAACACACCAAACTAACTCTAAAAACTACTAAAAGTAAACCTAAACAAACTAAGAAACATACTAAAAACTAGACTAAAAACATGAATATCAAAATACCCCATACTTAGACTTTTTTGTCCTCAAGCAATCACTAATCAATAATCAAAACCAAACAACCATACTCATCAAGCAAATAGCCATCAACTCAAAAAGCAACTTCTAAAAAATAGTAGAAAATTACAAATGACTATTAACGTCATCACACATATATACACCAAATAGACATAAGCAAAAACAATCCAACCTCTCACGGGATATATATGTGTTTCACTCAACTCTCATGTGTTTAGGCTTATAAATTCAACTCTCAACTCATCTTATATACAAAAACTCATAGAAATTGGAACTTTTATCACCAAACTCTCAACCTAAGATTTGTCAAAACAAGCAAAAATCATCAAGAGAACTTAGGCTCAATGAAAAACTTCATAGAAGCTTCCCTTCGGCCGGGTTGTAATAGGGCTTGGTAAAAACAAATAGGCGTGGAAATATTTTGGTCATGTGGTGCTAATAATATCCGGAAATCAAAGACTCCTAAAAAACTCACTCATAATACCAAAACACTCATAACAACAATACCAAACTCACTCTTCTTTATGCACATATTCTCTCTTCACTCACCCAATATATCCTAGAAAATCTCATAAAACAACTCAAAAGAAATCTCCGGCTTATCTACTAAACACAAATGCACATCTTCTCTTTTTTCATCTTATTCTTTAGCATCTTTTTCTTCTTTTTTTCCTTGCGCAACCTCGTTAACGAGCTTCATCGTGTACACTCTCTTCCTTTTTTTTCAACTACTTTTCCTTTTGTGCATCCTTTCTTACCAAGAGATCTTTTTATAAATAAACGCAAGACACTTCCAATCTACACTTCCCAAAAATCCTTAATTTCAAACCAATCATATCTTTTTCACTCAACAAAACAAACCTCTCCAATCTAAGTCCTAATCCCCGGATAGGGTCAAGCTTATCTCGGCTAGGGAACAATTTTGTGGAGATAAAAATAAAAGGCTATAAGGCTCAAATTGGCTTCAAAAAGAAGGATCATGATAAGGTAGGTAAGGATTAATAGGGCTTATGAAAAATAAGTTCTCTATCATATAATTTCACATGCAATGAACTATAAATCTCATATAGGTCTCAAGTAATAGATAACCATCACAATTCCAAGAGATAATATGCATATAGAGAGTAAATCACACAAGAAAAAAAGAGGGATTTTAATGTTCTCCCTATAAGGCCAAAAAATAACTCACAAGGAAATTTGTTGGAATGCATTACTTATGCTAAAAAGTATACATGCTCAATTTCATCAAATGCTATTCCTCTATAAAATAATTTCACATCAAGAATCAGGCTATACTATCAAAGACATGCTTGCAAGGAATTATATGATCATGCTAGCAACTATTATCATAGAACCATAAGAAAAGGGTATCTATCTATTCTAAAAACTCTTTTTGGAAATTTTCAAAATTTTAAATTTTTTGTGATTTTTTGATTTTTATGAAACAAAGAACTACTTAAAACACACAAGACACATAAAACAAACAAGACACAAGTTTTGTACCCTTCCCCACCCCATACTTCAAATTACAATGTCCCCATTGTAATAAAAATAAGCAGAAGAAAAGAATAGAAAAGAAAAAGAAAAAGAAAGAAAAACTTACAAGACTTATGAAGCAGAAAAGAAACAACTCTTCCAACTGAATCAGCGCCCGGGTGGTGGAAATCGGTGCTCAAAGTTCCTCATGAAGTCATACATTATCCTCCAGTGCTCCGCATCATCCGCCTCTCTCTGTTGATGCCTCGCATCATCCAACGCCATGTGAGCAGAATAGACACTCTCCCACCTATCTATCCTCTAGTGAATGTGTGTTTGTTGAAGGTTAAGCTGCTGCATCTGAGACGAAAGATCTTCGGCCCATAGAGGCGGGGTACTCGATCTAGTGTAATCGGACTGAGGAGGTGGTTTATAGTGGTTGTGAGGCTGGAAGTGGTCTTGGAAAATTACCGGATTGTAGGGCATAAGACCATAGGGTTGTGGCTCGGCAGGTGGCTGCGGGGGGTCGTTACCGAAGCTGTGTGCCTTGGTAGTAGCCTTGAAGTGGTCGTTAACGACCATGGCGAGCTCGTTAACGAAGCTATTGTTGCCCAGAATCTCAGTGTTGAGGTCATCTTCCTCGATGTCGAGCTCTTCCGTGCCTGCCTCGGTAGCTTCCTCAGTCTCATCATCATCTTTGTCCATCTCTTCTCCCTCCCTCTCAAACCGTGTCTCACACGGCCTAAGCGATGGCTCATCCCTCGGCTTGTGCTCTAACGGGAATGCATGACCCGTCCATGACTCTTACCAATTCGGTACGTATAGCAGCTCCAGGTTTGACAAGGTGGGCATTACATCTCGGCCTTGAACTTTGGTAGTATATCCGCCCTCAACCTGAGTGAAAATGTTGGAGCTAAACCAATAGTTCCTGTTGAGCAATTGGGCGTGGGACGGCGTGTAGAGGGAGAGATCGACTCCTAGATTGGTCGCCAAAAGACTAACCAAGTTCCCGCACCACACTTCCTTTGACTTCATCCCTTGCTTCTCCACATATTGTAGCCATTCGTACCCCAAGTTCAATGGGGCGGGATCCTCAAATAGTATGGTTCGGAGGCATGCAACTTCCATCCTTGTTGGCCTGTTCAACTCTCTCTTGGGCCAAAATGTAGCGGCTAGGACTCGGAGAATGATCCGGAAAATGGGGTTAATGATCCTAGCCCCGGAAAGTGCTACAGTGGAAGGCTCTACTTCCCCGGTGATGTAGCTCCAAGTCCTTGTCACTTTGTAGTCCTTGATGTTGTAGTCCTGAGAAGGATTAGGGAGCTCAAGAATAACATTGAACTCCTCCATATGAACTCACGACTAACATCACCGAGCCTGAATCTAATCCGTCCCGCTGAAGTCTTTGTCGGGAATCTTGTCTCAAGAGTGGCCAGAAACTCAAAAGTGAGAGCCGGGATGTACGGTACCTCTTCCTTCTTCAGCAAGTGAGGCACACCAAGAATAGTAAAGGCCTCTTTGACATCATCATAAAGCATCATTGCCTTAGCACTCGATCTTGAAAACCACCTAGTGTAGTGGTCCTTGTCTAATATGGCATTGAATCGGTCGGCTTGTGCTTGAGTGCGCAAGATCACATTATCCATGCGCGGAGGAGAGGGGGACCGTTGAGTCCTCTTCTCCTTGTCGGCTCTTGTTGTAGCTCGGCTAGAACTTGCCATATGGACCTATAAGAATATGAATTGACAAATATAAGATCCATACAAATCAATAGAAAAGAGACCCCATACTTGGTCTCGAAATTGCTCTCGAAGTGCCTCGTTAACGACCCCATTGGGGTCAGTAACGAGCCTGGACCGGTGTTTTGGTCTAGGAAATTTGCAGGGTCGTTAACGAGCCTGGACAGGTCGTTAACGAGCCTGTGCGTGAACCAGTCGCAGTTTCCGAGTGCTAAATACTCCATAATTATGCAATAAATCAAGCATGCATCATACATGCACAATCCTACATAAGACACACAATCATGTATATGCACCCCATACTTGCTCGATTACCAATCCCGAACATGCTATAAAATCCCAAGAACTCATGGTGAAGATCACTCAAATCTAGAACAAGGTAATTCATGCTTTTCCTAATCAAATTTCAATGGAGAATCAAGCAAGAACAAACCAACATAAATCAAGATCAACCACCAATATATGAAGCAATAAAATCATTGAGAAAAATAAAACATGCTTTTCAAACACTTCATACAAGATCAAAATATGAAATCTTTACCCCTAAAATCATGAATCATGCAAAATTGAGAGTTAGGGTTTAGAAATCATACCATTAGATCGAGAAATTAAAGAATGAGATTGAATTTGGGAGTGGTTAACGAGCTCGACTTCTTGCCGGTAACGAATGCAAGGGTTGCGGGTTCGTTAACGGGGTAGAATCCGGGGGTAGGGCGGTGGTGCAATATTCCGATCGGTAGAGAGGGAAAACCGGTAGGATTTTTTAGAGTTTAAGCTTTGGATTGAGAGTTTGAGAGTGGGATTTTTGGGAATTTTGGAAGGGCTTTATAGGAGAGGGCTAGAGGTAGGTGAAGAGGATGAATGGGGCGGCACATATGGTAAAAAATATAGGATAGATTAGGTTAAAAAAAACTTACTTGCCCGTTTCCCTATTCGGGTCGCCGAACTAGGTCGTTAACGACCCTGGGTGGCGTCGTTAACGAGTCTGTGTATCCTCATTCGAGTGATTTTCCAAGCCCAACTCCTATTTCAAGTTAGCCTAAAAAACAATTCTATCTTGCTACCTAAAAAAAACTACTAAAACTCAAAAGAAAGCTAGGAAAAAGAAAGAAAAAACTAAACTATACTAAAACCAGGTTGCCTCCCGTAAGCTCTATTTTTAACGTCGTCAGCCCGACGTACTTACCTTGGCTAGGGTGGTTCTCTTGTAGCTAAGTCGGGGCTTGGTGGGACCCCAAACTTAGCTCTGTAAACATTGTCGGCTCTTGTCACTAAATTTGGTGCTCTATCTTCTAGTAATATGCCCGGTATTCCTACACAAGGGTTAGTCAAATCCGAAAACCATGGGGGCTTGGACTCCTCTATTGCATAGATGGTGGGGTACGGTGTAGGAACAAAATATGGAGAAGAATGATAACCAGTACTAATGAATTCATGGTTAGAGTATTCACCTTGATTTATTGGAAACGATGTTGACACTCAGGTGGTTGGAGCCGTTGCCGACCCCGTGCTAACGATTCCGTCATTATAGCTTTGCATAGGGGACTCGGTACTGGACCAAGGAGGGTCGTTAGGAACAGCTGGTTCCGGCTGGGTCAACTCAATCTGTGCAGCCGCAGTTGGGTCATTAGCGTTCCGGTCAAGGTTGAATTCCACGTGTTCCTCTCCAATATCAAAGGTGAGGAGTCCTTTCCGCACATCTACCCTAGCACCTGTTGTAGCTAGGAATGGCCTGCCTAAGATAATGGGGACGTGAGGGTCTTCAGGCATGTCGAGAATGATAAAATCGTTTGGAATAAAGAATTTCCCAACTTGAATGGGATAATCGTCCACGACTCCTGTAGCTTTTACTCTTGATCCGTCTGCCATGTAGAGATTCATGTCTACAGGCTCCAATGGTCCCATATTGGCCTTTGACCAGATTTAAAGAGGGAGCAAACTAACATTGGCTCCCAAATCACATAAAGCTTTGAATTTATGGTCGCCTATGCCAATTGTGATGGCAAATCTCCCTGGATCGCCTAGTTTCTCTGGTAGAGCAATGGATCGGACTTCATCTTGCAGCTCTGTAATTGATCGTTTCCTGCTAAGAATATCTTTCAAGAATTTTGTGTAAGCCGGCATTTCGCTTAGGGCCTCAACGAATGGGATAGAAATATTTATGCCCTGGAGAATTTTTACGAAACGCTTGAACTTACTCTCAGTAGAGTCCTTAGATTTCTTAGTGGGAAAAGGAAGAGACTTCACCATCCTCGGAACCAAATCGGGCTCGAGAGGTGATGCTACCGGGTCGACATTAGGGTCGACTGGTACGCTCGGAGGATCGTTACCGACCCTGATAGGGTCGTTAACAAGCCTGGGATTGGGAGAGGAGCTCGAAATAGGAAACTTACCTAGGTTGGGGTCGTTAACGACCTTGGGAGCATCGTCACCATGGTGTGCAAGTTCGGTAACGACTCTTTCTGGCTCGTTACCGAGCCGAGCCGTGGCTTCCTCATCAGTCGTGTGGCTCTTCTGCTAAGCTTGGACACGTTCCAGTGGTGTCTTTCCGCTCCTAAGGTGTACCGCCGCTATTTGTCCTCTAGGGTTCTCCTCGGGTCGGCCCGGGAGTTGCCCTTGTGGCCTTGGAATCTGTGCAGCAAGGTTCCCTAGTTGGGAGTCGACATTCTTCTTCCACACATCGAACTCTCCCCATCTTTTGTTTTGACTGTTAAGGTTGGCTTGGATTCCATCAATCTTGCTATGCACTTCATTGAATTTGTTATGGACTCCGTTAATGCCTTCTTGTAACCCTTGTGCCCATGATGGTGGCTCTTGGTTGAGGTCGATATGGCGCAGGTCGTCTATCCGGTGGAGGCGCTGCATAGATTGAATTCGGATTTTGATTGCCCCATGTTGGATAATTGTTTGACCTGTCAAAATTACTAGGCTGGTTTCTGTATGGGCCTCTCATATAGTTCACTTCAGCATATGTCTCAGCGCCTCTTACCTTCTCTATGTTAGTGCAAGCAGAAGTAGTATGGGCAGAAGAGCCACATTCTTGACAAGATTGAGAGGATTTCAGAAAACTTACCTGCTTCTTCAGGCGGTTGACCTCGTCTTGCAGAAATTGATTTTTGACATTTGGGTCAACTTCTTCCTTGTTAGGCATGTAGAGACGCCTCTGGGGTGGGGGTGATTGTTGGGTACCATACATGGCATCATAGTTGGACAGCTTATCCAGTAATTCCCATGCAGCCGTAGGATCCATCTCTATAAAACCGCACGCTGTATGCGTGCTGATGCGGTTCTTCGTCTCTGCATTAATACCCTGGAAAAAGATTTCTTGGAGAACATATAAAGGTTTCCCATGAGTAGGGCACTGTCTAAGCATTTCCTTAAATCTTTCCCATGTCTCTACAAAGGTCTAATTAGGCAGTTGGTGATAGGAGATGATGCGTTTTCTCAACTCCGTTGTCTTGGCATGAGGGAAAAACTTTGTAAGAAATGGATCATACAAAGCCTTCCAAGTCCTGATAGACTTAGGAGGTAAGCTCTCCAACCAGCTCAGGGCCTTTCCTGTGAGAGACCACCTAAAAGCTTTTAACAGAACATATTCAAGTGAGACACCTTCAACAGCTATAGTGTCACATAAATCAAGAAAATTTCTAATATGTTCCATAGGGCACTTAGTAGGTTTCCCTTCAAACTGAGCCCTTTTAATCAAGGATATAAATTGAGACTTAATCTCAAAAGTCTTCTCTATCTCTGGAAGCACAATTGGAGACTCCGACACCCTCAGTTCTGGATGCATGTATTGCTTGGCATTCCTCGAATAGGCATTCAACTCTTCTTGTAAACGAGTGTTGTTGACTCGTTGACGTTCAGCTTCAGTAGCAGCGACATCTCTATCAGCTTTTAGCTCCTCCATCCGCTTTTGGAGGACTTCCATTTGACGAGCCATCTCTTCCTGTGTAGCCATGGCTCGGTTTTCTCTGCGTCTACGGTGTAGGGAACGTTCAGGTAAAATAATAACCAGTGTTGTGAAATTCGAGCCTACGACGTCCAGCTAGCATACGCTGAGAAAACAAACAAAGAAAACGAAATTAAAACAAAAAATGGGGCCGGGCTATTCCCAGACCCACAAATAAACAAACGGACATTGTTGCTTTCCCGGCAACGGCGCCAATTTGTTGAGGAGGGTTTCTTGACAACAAACAAATTTATAAGTCAAGACTCCGCTGAGTATAGCGAAGACAGGATCGTTCCACGGGAAGCACAGTTGTTTGTTTACCAATTACTAAAAATAAAACTAACCAAAATAAAACAAAACACCCTACGACCAACCTCGTTAACGACTTTGTCAGGGTCGTTAGCGAACCTGGATAACATTACGAACTCACACTAACGACCTAAACACAGGTTCGATACCGAGGCAAGTAACTCGATAACGAATGCAAACTCAAATAGGATTGAAAATCTAGGACAAGGGTTACCACAACATAGTCATGCATAAAAACTCATACGAAGATAAAGATCATGCCTTTAAATAGATAAATTCATCAACTTTCGCTGACTAGTAAGTAATTTAATCGATTCTCATAAATTAATTCACTCATTCACTTGTTTTATATCCAAAGCTCGAAACTTTCGTAATCGAACAATATCAACCTTCAAGTTAACAACTTTCTCTTTCGATCAAATTGCACACTCAAATTACTTCGACTATCGTCTAAGCATAAGCATAACAAGCAATCTAAAATAGATAAAAGGCATTCAAAACATCAACTCACTCATCAAACATGCATAACTATGCCGGGTTTCAACCCCGACCCTAGATAAGAAAACTACTCCCTACTCATAGTAATAAAGCAAACAACTTCAACAAAAGAAAACATTGAAAACAAAACAAACTCACTTCAAATTAATAAGAAAATTAACGTCTTATAGACTTTTGAAGAAACAAAAAACACAGAACAAAAACCCAAGCAAATCTGACTAACGACCCAACTCTCTCTCTCGATCGACCTTGGCTCGCTATTCTTCTCTACTCTTCTCTCGATTCATCTCTCCTAGAAGAAATAAAATCGTCCTCCCCTCTTCTAAGCTAGAAAGAAGGATATTTATACGAATAAAGCTATCTATTAAAAAACCCTAAAAGATAAAAACTAACTCTAAAAAGATAACAAGATATAAGATATAACAACACTAAAATCATTAAAACTCTATCGACATGGAATTATCATTAACGACTTCCGCACATGGTCGGTAGAAATCACAAAATCCTATCCAAAAACTCTATCTTTATGCCTCGTTAACGACCCTATACAGGTTCGTTAACGAGCCTGGGATTTGCTTTCTTCAACTCTTCTTCTCCTTTACAACTTGGGCTTCAACGTACCTCTTTATCTTCAGGTTCTTCCGACATCCACCATAGCACTCCAATTCAGCTCTAAATAGCACTCTTTCCTACTCAAAACCTACAAAAAGACACAAAACGGAGTAACTTCCATACTTTTCACAAAATATGCAAACTTATCCAAAAACACACCAAATTAACTCTAAAAACTACTAAAACTAAACGTAAACAAGCTAAGAAGCATACTAAAAACTAGACTAAAAACATGAATATCACCTGCTCAAAGCATAAGATAGCTCTTTGTCAAAGGAAGTACGCACTCGAGATCCTCGATGACACCAGATTTGTAGGCGCCAAACCCTCCATTGTTCCGCTCGATCAAAACATCATCCTCACCGCCAATGATGGAGACCTACTCTCTGATCCTTCTATTTGTTGATGCCTGGTCGTCTGACTCATTTATCTTACACCAACAAGACCCGACTTCGTCTATGCCATGCACATGCTGAGTAAGTTCATGGCTGCTCCCCGTCAGCCTCATCTCAATGCAACCCATCAAGTTCTACGGGATTTGATGCAATGCGGATCGTCACCTTATTGCCACAATTATTTATTTTTAATATTTTTTTTTGTAAAGTGTAAAATTAAAAAAGACTATACTAATATTACAAGTGTTGATTAGTCTAGTTGGTTTAGTTCTCATTTTACTAGTGGAGAGTGCATTGTTCGAATCTTGTCTCTTAACGTAAATTAACATTTCTCATGTCTAGTTTTGTTGGTATTTTAAATTAACTTGAATATGTTGTTGTTATTTTAAAATTAACTTGAATATGTTTTATCTGTCATGTTTTTTTCTTCCATATTATAAATTAGTCTTTTCTTATTTTTCTTCCATGTCATGTTTTTTTATTTGTCTTTGCTTGTATGGCAAGTTAGGGTTACAATTATATGCTATTACGCCCCCGTTGTCGAAACTGGAGGAGCCCTAACAGTAACACTGTCCCGAAAATCCAAAAACAATTGTCTAGACAACCCTTTGGTAAAACTTTCGCGTATTGATACTTGGACGGTACATGGAGAATCCTAACATTACCCAAAGCGACCTGCTCTCGAACAAAATGAATGTCAAGCTCAATATGTTTAGTCCGCTGATGTTGGACATGATTATTTGCCAAGTAGGTGGCGAAAATGTTGTCCGTGTAAACCAGAGAAGCACGGAGCAAAGGACAATGAAGTTTAAGAAGCAAATTGTGTAGCTAGCAACACTCATCAACGACGTTGGCCAAGCCACGGTACCCAGCCTCGGCACTCAAACGAGAGACAACTTGTTGATGCTTCGATGACCAAGAAACTAAAGTGTCATTGAGAAAAACACAATAGCCAGAAGTAGAGCGACGAGTGTCAAGATACCCGTCCCAGTCAGCATCGGTGTAAGCAACCAACGAGGGTCGGACAACAGTTGTAATAGTAATGTCAAGTGAAGTAGTTCCGTGAACATACCGAATAATACGTTTCAGAGCAGCAAAATGATGTTCCCCAGGATCGTGCATTAACAAGAAGACTTGTTGAACCACATAAGAAATATCAGGTCGTGTAAAAGTAAGATACTGAAGGGCGCCGACAAGACTACAATATAAAGTAGGGTTAGAAACTGGAGGTCCAACATCAGCAACAAGCTTAGAACCCGGATCAATAGGCGTAGTTGCCGGATTACACGATGTCATAGAAGCACGATCAACAATCTCAACAACATATTTTTCCTGGGAAAGAAACAGACCAGAGGTTGTGCGTGTAGCAGAAATGCCAAGAAAATATGATAGAAGCCCTAAATCAGTCATAGCAAACTCCATACTAAGACGAGAAACAATCTCAGCCGGTAAAGCATCGGAAGAGGCTGTTAGAATGATATCATAAACATATAAAAGGAGGTAAGCTAGAGAAGAGCCACGCTTGTAAATGAACAACGAAGTGTCGCATCGGCTACTGTGAAAGCCAAGACGTCCCAAATAAGAAGCAAATCGTTGGTACCAGGCCCTAGGAGCCCGTTTCAGGCCATACAGAGATTTCTTACAGACATGCTTCAATTTTGTTGGACCAGTGAAACCCCGGGACTGAAACATGTAAACCATTTCTTGAAGAGAGCCATGGAGAAACGTATTTTTCACATCGAGTTGATGAATAGGCCAAGCACGTGAAACAGCAAGATGGAGCACAGTACGGATAGTTGCCAGTTTAACAATCGGCCAGTGTCATCACAATTAATACCAACCTCCTGTGAGCGACCATTAGCAACCAAACGAGCCTTATACCGCTCAAGAGACCCATCAGAATGAAACTTATGACGGAAAAGCCACATGCATTGAACCACATTAGCCTTGGCTGGCCGAGGAACCAAGACCCAAGTACCATTACCTAGAAGAGCACAGTATTCGTCATGCATGGCCGAAAACCAATTCGGGTCTAAGAGGGTTGTTTTGTGAGAGGTGGGGATCGGGGAGAGAGGTGTGGCACGGGATTCGGTAGTGTTATAGTCAAATATTTGGCGAGGTTTGAGAATGCCGACTCGGGATCGGGTTATCATTGGGTGCGATGGTGGGGCTGGTGGTTGAGGAGGTGAGGCCACAAGGGGCGGTGTTTGAGGGTTGTGTAAGGCCGGAGATAGTGGTGAGGGGGACGTCGCCGAGGGAGAACAGGCCGATGACGGTGAAAATGGCCCGATTAAACTAGGAGTCAATGGAGCATTCAGCCGAGTGATAGGAGCTGGCAATCTCGAGAAATGATGAGGAAAGAGAGGAGAAATTGGATCGTCATGTTGAAGAAAATCATAGATAGAGTTTGGAGGCAAGGATTGGTTGGCAAAGGGAAACACGTTTTCATCAAACATTACATGCCGGGAAAGAATGATTTTATGGGACTTGGATCCATACAAATGTAGCCCCTATGGTCTTTAGGATAACCAAGAAAAATACAAGTGGTAGAACGAGATTGCAATTTATGATGTGAAATGGCAGAGAGGTTTGGAAAACATAGACAACCAAACACACGAAGATGACTGTAAGTCCGGGTGGTGTTGTAGAGAGCTTGAGTTAGGCTTTTATTTTTAATGGTTGATGATGGAAAAATGTTTAAGAGATAGACTGCAGTCCCAAGTGCAAAATGCAAAAACGAGGTGGAAGAGATGAATGAAGGAGCATAGTTATGAGCATATTATTAATGGTGCGAATCATACGCTCAAATTTTCCGTTTTGAGACAAAGTGTGTGGACATGAAAACCTAAAAACAGTCCCGGTTTGGTGGAATAGAGAGTGAAATTGATTATTATTGAACTCTTTAGCCATATCACATTGGAAGGTTTTAATGGTGCACCGCAATTGAGTTTTAATGAACCGATGGAACCGAACTAAAATATCAAAAACTTGAGACTTATATTTGATCAGATGAACCCAAAGAAAGTGCGTAAAATCATCCAAAAATAACACATAATATTTATGCCCTTCGGAACTAACAATAGGTGACGTCCACAAGTCACTATGAATAATGTCAAATGGAAAGAAAGTGTGAGTTTGAGACGAAACAAAAGGTAATCTAACATGGTTTCCTAATTGACAAGAAGAACCAATTGAAGACGAAGTCTCCTTATTGACTCGAGAAGGAAGCAAACGACGCATTTGATTGAAGACGGGGTGCTCGAGATGCCCTAGGCGTGCGTGCCATGGGGCGGACGACTTAGCAGAAAGAGAAATAGATGACGGTGTGGAAGACTAGGTTTGGACCGAGTAGAGCTCACCAAAACTGTTACATCTTAGGAACTAGAGCCCATCCGAGAGGAGTCCGTTGAAACTGCATGGGTTGTTGCTGATTTCCACGTCCGCGACCGCGGCCACGAACGCATCTATTCCCATTGCCACGATTGGAGTTTTGATCAGACGACGGTGGTAGTTGAGAGGCGGGTGTGTCCGATAGTTGAACAGAAGGCTTATCAGTGGTGGCATTAAGCGCTTTTGGATCGTCAGTCATGTATTTCTGCTGCTGTCGACGTGTCTGTTCCAAAAGCACCATCGAATGAGCCTTGGAAAAATCCGGGAGAGGACTCGTTTGGTGAATAAAGCTGGCGAAAGTATCGAATTCCGGCGTGAGGCCGGCGATGAGTTGAATGACAAGCTGGTGGTCCGATTTACGGTCACTTTTATTTAAAAAAATTAAAAATAAATCATGAAAATGATGTCACTTTATAATATTATCGATATACGGTCGATAACTCCACTCTCTACGATAGATAATAATAATATAGGTTGTGCCCCACCTTTAAAAGATCTTGCATCTGTCACTGGAGCATTGGATGATAGTTTTTATCTATTTGGAAACTTATATATTTTGTACACAATCTCCTTATCATTTTCTAAGATAATTATCCTGATTATCTCTAAGAATAGTTGGATATTGTATTCTTACCAAAACATATAAGTTATCCCTAGAATCATGCTTGTATTCTGACGTTCATTTTCTTGTATATATTCCTATCCTTTGTAATTGAAACACACAATACAAAATACTCTTTCATATCCATCTCTGTTCAGTTTCTTTGAGAACGAAAAAAAAAAAAGTTTTAAAGCTCGTAAAAAAAGAAAAGAAAAAAGCAAAAGAAGATTGATGATGACGGACGTCGACGCTCCTCCAACACTTTCATTTCCTACTGCCACACGGGCACAGATGATGCCAATCTTGTCATGATTCTCCATTAAGAAGAAGCTGAAATTCCAATCCAATACGAACATTCGGTTTCCACAAAATGAATTTTGTGTGATTTTTTGGTGCGTTATTTTATAAAAAAAAACCCTTATCACTACATAATTCAACAACAGCTACGACGTCGTTTCGTGGTGTATAAAAGTTATAAAACCCCTGTTTTTGGGCTCATCTCCCCTACACCTCCTACTAATCCTCAAAAAACAAAAACAGAGCACCCAAATAATGGAGAACTCACAGAAAACGACGTCGTTTGTCTTCAAACTTCTCCTTATCATTCTGTGCTTCACTCCTTTGGGTTTGGGCTTGATCGGAAAGGAAAAGGAGGCGCCGGGAAAGAAGCTGTTTGTGTTCGGAGATTCATATTCTGATACCGGAAACTGGAAGAAGGGGATTGGGCTCGCCTGGAATCCTCCTTATGGCTCCACTTTTCCCGGCAAACCCGCCGGGCGTTTCTCCGATGGCCGGATTCTCACTGACTTTATGGGTTCGTTTGATTCTCCCTTTTCACTTTGATTGCTATGATTTTGAATTTCAACCATAACCGTTCATGTTGACTTCACGTGTTTCAATACACATTTATGTCCAAGATTGTCAATACATTAAATTCTAATCAATACCCCGTAGTCATTTATGAGTTTGACATTATATTGCTTAAATTATTATTTTTTTATTTTTTTTTTTTTTTTTTATGTTGGTCTAGTTGAACGAAGTGTTAGGTTCTTTAAACATTTGTTTGTTTAGAATTTTTGAAATTCGAATCTCCCTGATCACATGTGTGAAAAAACTGAATCGAAAGGCTAGCAATGAAGCTCTGACTCGTCGAACCGGACCAGGGATAAAAAAAAAAGTTTAAACACCTATCATTTACATACCACGTATTACTTAAATTTTATTGGAGTTGGTTTGACGAATAGTCCTGTAAAATTATAAGGTCTTATATTGAAGGAGTGTTTTGCGTTATACTAACCTGAAACTAAACCCTTGTTTTATATTGAAGGAGTAATAAACTTCAAAACATGAAACCGATGGAAACTGGGATACATAAACAAAATTATAGTAGCTAATAGCTAATGAATTTACAACTCAATTCCCATCACGGTGCGTATGAGTAAACAGAATTTTCCCGTGAGTGTGATGATGCAATTGGCATTTTTTCCATTTTTATCTCATAGTTTAGTTTTGTAATTATTACTATAAAGATGGTAACTGTTACTATATCTATCATAGCATGAAACACTGACATTCTTGTCTTGGACAGCTTCACATTTAGGCATAGGATCACCACAGCCTTATGAACAGAGAAAGTGGGGCGGCGCGGCAAGGAGGCTAAGATTTGGTATCAACTTTGCTTATGGAGGAACAGGCGTCTTCGACGCCAACGTTTCAGGGCCAAACATGACCATCCAGATCGATTTCTTCCAGAACCTTCTAGAAGCAGAGCGAGCCTACACCAAACAAGATCTAGAGTCTTCCGTTGCCCTTGTCACCCTTGGCGGCAATGACTACGCTCACTTCCTTAACGCTGGCTCACTAGAGGTGATCCATTTCATTAGATATGTCTGGGGGAGTAGCTATTGTCAATAATTCAAGTTGTTTATTATACTGAACAGGACATACCCAAGTTCACTAGATCAGTTGTGAAGCAACTGGCGTCGGATCTCAACCGTATTCACAGCTTAGGCATCCCGAAGATCGCTGTCACGAGCTTGGAGCCGTTGGGTTGCTTGCCCGTCATCTCTTCCTTCATGTTGTACCTAAATTGTAGCGATGAGATCAATGATGTCGCTCGATTGCACAACCGGGTTTTGAAGCATGCTGTTGGGAAACTAAACAAGCAAACCGGAGATCCACCCGCGTTCTTGATTCTTGATCTCTATGGAGCTTTCATGTCCGGATTGAATAGGCCAAAACGCCAGATTAAAGGTACGTACTAAAGTCTCTTCATCGTCTTGGTTCTAGCATTCTTGGCTGGTATTGTGTTGAACCCGGTTTTTGTTTTGTTTTGTCCTCATAAAATTAATGTAGGGAAATTGGAGTATGAAAATCTTCTAAAACCATGTTGTCAAGGAGTGAGCAGCAACTATAGTTGTGGAAGCAGAGAGGGGAAGGAAGCCAAGTACACAGTGTGTCCTAATCCGAACGCCGCCTTCTTCTGGGACGCGGTTCACCCGGCGCAAAATGGGTGGTACCAGGTCTTCTTGTTCATCCGACGCTCCCTCAAAGCATTTTGTTGATTGCAAATAATTGAATTCAAATAACATAAACATGTTGAAACGAGTTCGAACATTTGGAGCTCTTATATATAGCCGTTGAAAGTTTTGAGCATCCAACTCATTCTAGTGCTTTGATCTTTTCAAGTTTATGACACTAACAGGGTTACGAGAGATGCGAGCGGGTAAAATTAATTGACATTATTATTTTCGCTATTTTTCCCTATAATGGTATTTTTATTTATTATATGTTTGTTTTCAATTGTATATTTTATTATAAAATTAAATATGGCGGCTATTCGTTATAATGGAGGATCTATCTTAGTCGAAAGACGCGTGGATTGGGGAACAAGAAATCGCTTGTTTGGCCTAGAGCATTATTGGCCCGCCCTAAGAGATAGAGCTTTCGACATTCTCTCTCCTTCTCCTCCATCATAAATACATGTTTTCGCCATGTATGATGAGCACCTCATATTCGCAGAGCTCGCTAGCAAGTCTTGTCCTTTACCTCGACGTTCGATCGACAAACCGCTCTTTTGACATAGGCATCAGATGTGGATTAGGGGGTCCCCGTCCCCTGTGTCTATTGTTTTACAGGTTCTAGGTTGAAGAGGAGCTTAGAACGGAAGGTGAAGAAGGGAGTATATAATAGGTGCATTCAAGACGAATGCTTTGGTGGACATTGGTGGATGAGCTGACACACCTTGGTAGCAGAGATGAGAATGCTAAGGTGGATGAACGGGCACACCTTGATTCTCCGACACCATGGCCGGAGTAGGTGCAATTGACATTCGAAGAAAGAACAGACAAAAAACTTCCTTAGAAAAGAGAACGTTTTAGACAAAAAAAAAAATCCTACCAAAAAAAACATGTGACTCATTTTTACACGGTAAGAGTAAAAAAAACATGCATTGTGACATTAATGAAATTTATTCACAAATGACTGGGAACATTTTGTCACAATTAAAAATTGTCAAATTGTTGTATTGTGTCAAATTTTACTAATTTAGTTGGTAAATGACGATGTAATATGCGAATTTGAGTTCTCCTTGTTGTAATGACCTATGTACCTAAAAAAATCATATGAAGTCAACAATGGTGGGTTCGTGGGCCTTGAAGGAGTAGTCATGATGACGAACGTCGACATTGCCCCCCGCCACTTTGATTTCACGGCCACGGGTACTGATGATGCCATGATTATTTGTTTGGCATAAATTTCCTTTTGCCAAAAAGATGTGGATTCAATTTTATTACGAAACTTTCAAATGCAGTTTTGTGTGGTTTTTTTTGGTACGCTATAGAAAAATCTCCTTATTGGTACTACTGCCCTTTAATAATCACCACACACAACGGACACAAGTCGATCTACAACTACGTACGACAGAACGATGTTGGTTGTTTGCCTATAATACTCGCCTGTGTTAGGCCCAAACACAGAACACCCAAAGATGGTGAAGCCACAAAACACGACTTCGCTTCTTTCTTTACTTTTCTTTCTCTCCTTCACTGGCTCAAGTTTTGGGATAATCGGAAAGAGCAAGGAAGCGCAGGGAAAGAAGCTGTTTGTGTTCGGAGATTCATATTCTGACACCGGAAACTGGAAAAAAGGGACTGGGATCGCCTGGAATCCTCCTTATGGCTCCACTTTTCCCGGCAAACCCACCGGGCGTTTCTCCGACGGCCGGATTCTCACTGACTTCATGGGTTTGTTTCACTTTCCTTTTTACATGCCTACTATGATTTTCATCCTCAAGTCTACCAACGTTGATTTCATGCCTAATTTCCAAACACTCTTAATTATGAGTGGACATTAATATATAGATCATCATTATATTTTTATTTTTCAACAAAATTTTCTAATCTTAGGTGATAAAAAAAAACGTTTTTTTAACAAATCTAAAATTCCCATAGTAATTAATGATCATAATAATTATATTTTTGGAAAATTTCTTTTGGTGCCCCTAAGTTTTTGCCTTTTTCTTTTAGTGTCCAAGAAAAAAACTTATTCCTTTTGGTACCCTTGAGGTTTTGGATTTTCCCGTTGACGCCCCTCTCCGGTTCAAATTAGCCAATTTTAAGCTTACCATTATGTTCATCACTCTTAAATTAGTAGGATTTGACTATTAAAACATCAAAATTCATAACCAAACTACATCAATTTGAATTTTTAAACAATGTTGTAAACAACCCCTTAAAATAGAGGATTGTTTAAAAATTCAAATTGATGTAGTTTGTTTATGAATTTAAGTGTTTTAAGAATTGAATCCTACTAATTTAAGGGTGATGAACATAATGGTAAGCTCGAAATTAGCTAATTTGAACCGGGGAGGGGCGTCAACGGGAAAAGCCAAAACCTCATGGAAACCATGAGGAATAAGTTTTTTTTTTGAGCACCAAAAGGAAAAACCAAAACCTTAGCGACACCAAAAGTAATTTCCCTATATTTTTTTTAAAAAGACAAACAATGACTTACGAGAGTCATATATGTCATGTGTACAAAAAGTCAACAAACATGTAAATATTTCACATATGAAGCATTTTCATCCGTCAGGATGCTCTAAGACGTCCTCCCTGAGGGGATAGCCTCCTAATTCTTACCTAATAAAAATAAATAAATATTGACCGACCATGCCTACCCTAGATTTTGGATCGATTTGGACCCAATGGGTTTGCATAATGGTGATAATTTGTTTAGCCGGCGGAAACTATGTTTAATTTCCCGTTTGTAAAATTTCAATAGGCCAAGGACAACCACACACCGTCGATACGAATTAGTCTTTGATATGCGTAAGTACTCAACTATGTTTTGATCGGTAGTTTGATAAAATGTTATAATATCATGATAATTAGGTAGCGTATCTTATTATCTTCATTGTTAAAAAAAAAACGCTCTCCTATTTACCAAAAAAAAAACGCTCTCCTATTTAACAACGGCGTCTTATATTTGTTGTATTTGGGCTGGCAGCTTCGCATTTGGGCATAGGATCACCCTTGCCTTACGAGCAGAGAAGATGGCACGGTGCAGCAAGGAGACTCAAGTTCGGTATCAACTTCGCTTATGGAGGGACTGGTGTTTTTGACGCCGACGTTTCTGGCCCTAACATGACGACCCAGATCGATATCTTCCAGAATCTTCTAGAAGCAGAGAACGCCTACACCAAAGATGAGCTAGAATCTTCCATTGCCCTTGTCACCCTTGGTGGCAATGACTATAACCACTTCTACAAAGTTGGCTCCCTAAAGGTGATTAAAAAATACTTAACCAAAGATCATTTACGTTGTAAAATGAAGTATTCTTTGAATTTCAATGTAAGTACCTACTTGTTTATGATACTGAATAGGACATAGCAGAATTCACTAGATCAGTTGTGAAGCAACTGGAGTTGAATCTCAATCGTATCCACAACTTAGGCGTACCGAAGATTGCTGTCACGGGGATAGAGCCCATGGGTTGCTGGCCACTCTTCTCCTCTTCCTCGTCATACTTAAAATGTAGTGAAAAGATCAATTCAATTGCTCGGTTCCACAACCGGGTTTTGAAGGACGTTGTTGGAGAACTAAACACGCAAGTACAACCCACCTTCTTATTTCTTGATCTCTATGGAGCTTTCATGGCCGGATTGAAGAGACCGAATCACCAAAATGGTACAAATTAAAGATGGCCACTAATGCATAGAAATATCTCAGTTGGTCATGGTATCATACTATATCCAAAAGGCTGAATTTCCCCCCTTAAAATTGCAGGAAAGTTGGAGTATGAAAATCCTCTCGAACCGTGTTGCAAAGGGGTGACTAACGACTATAATTGTGGAAGCACAGAGGGGAACGAAACCAAGTACATAGTGTGTCCTAATCCTGAAGGGGCGTTCTTCTGGGATGCGGTTCACCCTGCGTAAAATGGGTGGCACCAGATCTTCTTGTTCATCCAATCCTCCCTCAATGCAGTTTGTTCATTGTAAAAAGGATATAGACAAATGAAATAACATGAATAAAATTTTTGGGAATTCATAACATACTGGTGTTTGATATATCTTGTAGAATTATATGAATGATGCATAGTTGTCAATAAAATGAAAGCATTTTGCATCCTACAAATTTTGGGAATACATAACATACTGGTGTTTGATATATCTTATAGAAGTATATATGAATGATGCATAGTTGTTGTCACTGAATATTAGCGATATATATTTGTATAGGATATTTGTTATATCTTTTCTATCCTTATTTTGTATATTTTGTGAATATTCTCTGTATATCTTTTTCTGTAATCTCTTTATATAATATGATAACTTCAGCACGATAAGATCAACTGAGTTCTCATCTTTTAGGGTATCGGAGCTAAGATCAATTTTTTTTTCCGAAACCCTAATTCTCTTACACCGCTGCCGCCGCCCCACACACCATGGCACTGCACACTGGCGACAACATTGTGGTCACCCCGACCATGACTGCTATCAGCACCAAAGAGGCTGGCTCGTCCTCCAAATCTAGCGCATCTCTATTGGCCGCAGCCCTCAGCGGCACTTCTACCGACACACACTACACTTTCCAACTTGCTCATTCAAGTTGGATCGTACCAATTATTCGATTTGGCGTTCTAATGTTTTGGATGCCTACGAGCCAAAAGAGTTTTTTACAGTTGGATCATCACCACCGGCCACTATCTCTACTCCGGCATCTGTCGTGTCTCAAACGATCCAAAAATAGATTCGCTATTATTGCATTATATGTTGATGATTTAAATATTATCGGTACATCCAATGAACTTGAAAATGCTGCAAAATATTTGATGAAAGAATTTGAAATGAAAGATTTTGGAAGAACCAAATTTTGTATCGGTTTAAAAATTGAACATTTGAATGATGGAATTTTCATTCATCAAACAAATTACACCGAGATAATTTTGAAAAGGTTCTACATGGACAAAGCGCATCCATTGAGTTCACTCATGATAGTTTGTTCTCTTAAGATACAGGATGACCAATTTAGACATCATATCGAGAAGATGATGAAGAGATTCTTGGTCCCGAAGTCCCCTACCTAAGCGCAATTGGTGCATTAATGTATCTCACAAATAATACAAGACATGTTATTGCTTTTGCTATAAGCTTGTTATCATGATACAACTCATTACCAACAAGATGGTATTGGAACGAAATTAAACACGTCTTTCGATACCTACGAGGTACTTTTGACCTTGGGTTATATTATCATAGAAATACAAATGCTACTCTTGTTGGATA
Organism: Fallopia convolvulus; assembly: GCA_964016875.1. NCBI lineage: Eukaryota > Viridiplantae > Streptophyta > Magnoliopsida > Caryophyllales > Polygonaceae > Fallopia > Fallopia convolvulus. The sequence goes on from OZ024726.1 coordinate 44,717,696, forward strand.
TGCAGATGCAGGATATCTATCGGATCCACACAAAGCAAAATACCAAATGCTACTCATGGAAGTCAACAAAGCAAACGCTTACCGCTACCATGCAGAATTAATCGATCTTTATGAAGAAGGAAGAGAATGCATCTGGTTAAGGTCAATGATTGGATATATACAAAAAGAATACAAAATAAGATCAATTGCAGAAAATCCAACCATGATATATGAAGACAATTCTGCATGTGTCAAACAAGTCAAAGGGGGTTACATCAAAGGAAATCGGACAAAGCACATTTCACCAAAATTGTTCTCAACTCATGATCTAGAAAAGGAGGGAAAAATCGAAATCCAGTAAATATGATCAACTGAAAATGTTGCAGATTTGTTCACAAAATCCTTACAACCCAAGAAGTTTTAAGAACTTGTGTACAAGATCGGAATGTACAGATTTCAAGAAGTACGTTGACTTCAGGGGGAGAATTATACGCATTGCACTCTTTTTCCCATCGTTCAGTTTTTTTCCCACTGAGTTTTACCTGACAAGGTTTTTAATGAGGCAATACTATAAAAGCGTATAAGACAAGTTGTACTCTTTTTCCCTTTGCTATGGTTTTTTTCCCACTAGGTTTTTCCTACCAAGGTTTAACAAGGTAGTATATACATAACCCTAAATGAAATGAAAAGATGAATATCCAAGGGGGAATGTTAAGGGATAATTACAGGTGAATTATTTATCCACTTCGTATTATACATGTTTTGTTCTCAATTTAATGTGGCTCATGACATGTAACATACGACTTGACGACCTTTTATATTTTTAGCTTTGTACGGCAACATCAAACCAAAATATATCCTATAAAGAGAAAGACTCGTGAGAGAATGATCGCCCAGGTGAGAATTAAGAATAAATCTTGCTCGTCCCTTTCAAAAAATCAACGTCCCTGATTAAACATTCATTAAAAAAGATAAAATACGGCACATGCGAATTTTTTCCGTATTATTCGCGCATTTTTCAATAAAATACGACATGAACGAATTTTTCCCGTATTATTCACGTATTTTTCGAAAAATACATTTTTATGAGACACGCCCAGTTTGTTCATCTAAACTAGCGATTTGTTCATCAATATTCCCCAATTGTTCATCAATACTAGCTAATTGTGCATCGAATTTTTTGATAACATTGTTCATTGATTTCGAATTTTTTTAATTTTTAATTTTATTTTTTAACCTTATCTATGTGTATGAATACAATATTCTAGTTTTTTTATGCACATATAATTATTTCCATTGATTACCATTCTTAGACATCAAGTTTAGACAAACCCGAGCCTAGATTAAGAGGTCTCAATGCCCATATTTGTTCATATTTGTTCATTGATATACTTCTATTTGTTCATCGATATAACCTTTATTGTTCATTGGTATACCATTATTTGTTCATTAATTTACCCATATTTGTTCATTGATATACTCCTATTTGTTCATTGATGTAACCTTGTTTGTTCATTGATATAACCTTGTTTGTCCATTGTTTGTTCACTAATATACCCTATTTGTTCATGAATACACCGCTATTTGTTCATTGATATAACCTTGTTTGTTTATTATTATACCCTTATTTGTGAATTGAAATAAACTCATGTTTATGTGTCAATTCCATCAATTTGTACATTTAGGCTAGGACTATCGATTTATGCATTTTTGCATTTATTTTGTGCTTTAAGGCTACTTTTTTCCTTACTCATATAATTAGTTCACTCACATACTCATATAATTAGTTTCAATGCACACATATATTTATCTAGTTTATGCAGTTTGTTATACGATGTATGATAAGTGAACGGGCCAGCTACAAACCGAAGAGGAGTGCTTGTGCCTTATTTAGCTATGTTCGGAGCCCAAGAAGTAACCACACATTTCACATTAGCAACAATGACAAATCCAAAGGAGTCAAACAAGACAATACCGAGACCTACATCAAAAAAACTAGTTTTGTCTCACATACGGTTGATTATTATCCACACACATATATTAATGCATACAATTTCGATACACATTCGTCCATTTTTTTATATGCAAACAATAGATTTTTGATGCACAAACAATAGTTTATTTATGCACAAAATCACAGTGTTGATGAATAAAATCACAGTATTGATGAACAAAATCACTGTGTTGATGAACAATCTGGACGCGCTTCCTAATTCCGTTTTCTATGAACAAAATCATGGTGTTGATGAACATATTACATATAATTTCGATACACATTTATCCATTTTTTATGTACAAACATTAGATTTTTTATGCACAAGTAATAGTTTATTTATGCACAAAATTACAGTTTTGATGAACAAAATCACAGTGTTGATGAACAAATCCACATTATTGATGAACAATCTGGGCGTGCATCCTATTTTCGTTTTTTTTCAAAAATACGCGAATAATTCACCAAAAATTCGCTCGTGCCGTTTTTTTCCTTTTTAAGTGAAATGATCAGCGCCTTTGATTTTTCTTTATCCAACGGCTCTTATTCTTTCTTATTTCGTACTTGGGCGCCCATTCGCACCTGAACCGAATCCTATTATAAATAACATGTACAAATCAATATAATTTAATCAAGCAAATCAGATAAAATTTCACAAGTTTCTCCCAAAATTTCACAACAATACTAGTTTAATCAATTAAAGTGAGTAATATAAGGGTGACATGTAAAAAAAAATGATAGAACTTGGAAGAAATTTTAATGGTAGCAAAACAGTAAAACATAGGAAACGAAAAGGAAATCAAGACATGATGGGAGGATTCCGTAATTCGTTGATTTTTTGGGGTTACCTTCGTTATTAAGAAAGAACCTTGTGACAACTTTCTGAAGAAGAATCCAGATCGGCGGAGAGAAGGAAAGAAAGGTAGAGGACAAGGAGATTGAGAAATCAGCAGAGGTGTATCGTATTGTTCTCTTCGTCAACTCCTTATTGACAATTTCATTTCCCAGATACGCAGTTCCTAAAAACTACTGAGGTTTTTGCGAATTTCTAGTTTCTTGTAGGTGCGTTCCTTTTCCTTGTTTTGATTATCCAATTCTCTTGCATTTTATTGAGTTCGTACTGTTATAGATTAGTTTTTCCGCGTAGATCTGTGTTATTGGTTTTCTTTTGTTTCTAGTATGAGAAGATCAGAAGTTGCGACTGCGCAAATGGACGATCAACTCAATGTTGATTTGCAATGTCGCATTATGGTTATGGTTCTTGGCGATGTGTCGGCTTGTTAATTTGGTTGGGTGTAAGAGATCTAGCTACTTTTTCTTGGTGGGGGAGAGTGTGATCTGAGGTCCGAAGCTGTGTGTTGGACTAGATTTGATATTATGAACTCGTTGTGAACAGAACCTGCAAGCAAATAGTATAATTTTGCTGAATATGCAATTGATATAGACGTTGAAATGCAGTTTATTGGTTCTTACTGTTAATCTGGTTTAAAGTGATCTCATTCTGATGAATTTGAGACCAAGATGGTTTCTGATGGGATAGAATCTTGTTAACTGGCCTTATTGGTTTCTAAACTTTTAAATTCTTTGCTTCTTATGGCTGTACATGTATTTTTGGGGCTATGGATTTTTACAATTTTGATATGCCCATTGCATTGCCTCTACATGATTCAGCCACTGCAATATATTTTTTAAATGAGTAATCTGTTTTTGAATATCCATGTATTGGCTTACAGATTCATTGACTACAGTTGTATGAATTGAAGAACACTTGTAAGACAGGCATTAGGAAAATTGAAGATGCCTTTACTATCCCTGTTTCCCTGTATTTTGCCCTTTTCTACTCTGGTAGACTATTATACTTACTGCAGATGAATTCTGCTGAGGGAGACTAAAGTAGTAAAAAACATTGCATTTTGACATGGTTGATAAGGGGAAGGCAGTGTTACTTTATAAAAATGCTTGTGGTTTACTGTGTGTATCTATGCTTGAAACATGTAAATATGCTAAAAGATGCTGTTCCACTTCCACCAGGTTTTGACAGGAGTCTGTTTGCTGTGACTCCTATATATGCTATTATTTTGCTTGTTCAGTATGCATATGCTCAAGTGGTTGAACTTGTTTTGTGTTTTTTTTTTTCTGGCCTTCTCTATCAATTTAATGTATCTTGAGCTATTTGTTGTTTTCTTTGTTGCTATTTTGTTTATCAACTGCAGGTGAAATCTTAATTATAGATTTTGCATCCTATTTCAGATATGTATAGCAACATGGGAACTCGGCCAGGGGGAGCGCAGCAACCCTTTAATTCCCAGCCTGATCCATTTGGGGGTGCGTTTTCTGGTGCTGGTGCAGGATTAATTCGAAGTGGATTAGGTGCTTATGGAGAGAAAATCCTTGGATCCAGCTCAGAATATGTGCAAAGCAATGTAAGTACATTAGATGCTTCTAACTCCTTTAATTTGCCTCCTCATATCAAATTGAGGTAGTAGGGATATCTGTCAAGCAGTCTTGTGCATCAAAAAGCTAAAACCTTGTACATTTTTTTGATGATAAGAAATCCTGTGAAATGTACAGATTAGAAAGCAACAACTTTTTACTATACTCGACTACTCGTAGTTGAATTCAATTGACACTAAGTAGTAATTATGGTTGAAGGATGAAATGTGAGCAAGAAAGAACTTTTTTGTTTGTTGATGTGACAAAGATACCACTTCATCATCCTAATTCATAGCAATATCTTGTAGCACATCTCAAGCAATGAGTAATGAATGTACAATTGTTTAATTGACCATTGAAGACTTCATAGACGTCTGTGTCATCAAAGACTCCAAATAAGAGGCATATTTTTCTTTTCATGTCAAAAGTTGAATTTCTTTGCTGACCATTAGTTCTGACCCTAAGTTTATTGTACCTTCAAAATTACTTATCATGAATTTATAAAGCATAGTATAGCCTATCTCATTTCAGTTGAAATTCTGCCATTTCTGGGATTACTTCTGCAAGAAAATTGGGCTCCTTTAAAGCTGGCCTTCAAAAAAAAAATCTGGTTTACCTTGGATTGCTTTGCTAGAAAATTGTTTTTTAATAAGAATTCTATGTAGAAATTGGTCAGCAATGAGGACTTCCAAGGTCGATTGCAACTATTCTTTCATTCGCTGCCAATAATTAATAGAAATGATTTTGTTAAGAATTCTCTCCTTCTCTAATGGTATATTTTTTATTTGCCCATCATGACAGATAAGTAGGTACTTTGCGGACCCACAATATTATTTCCAAGTGAATGATGATTACGTCAAAAACAAGTTGAAGGTTGTGTTGTTCCCATTCTTTCACAGGGTAAGCTGCTTTTCTTTTTGATTCTTCATTTTGCTGGGCTATGAAGCTGTTGCCTTATTATAACTTACTTTTTTTAGGGGCACTGGACAAGGATAAGCGAACCTGTGGGAGGTAGACTGTCCTACAAGCCCCCTATTCAGGACATTAATGCGCCGGATCTTTACATCCCTTTCATGGCGTTTTTCACCTATTTGGTTGTTGCTGGGCTGATTCTTGGCCTTCGTGGAAAGTAAGAATTTGCTTAATCTGCATTTTTTATATTTCTAGTCACGATTACTATCCTCTCAGTTTTTGTTAATGTTCTGAAATTATCTTGTTGGATGGAGAACAAGAGTGTGCATATCTTAGAAAAGGATTAGGACGTGTGTAAAGGGAGAAAAAGGCATCATGACGTAGATGACAATAATGTCATATGAGAATAAATCAGAGCTGTGTGTTTTGTAGTCTTTGGCAGTAACTGATTTGGGATCAACCTTGCCAATTTTAGAATAGAAGTAAAAGCGACCGGCCATACCAGCCATCCAAGGTTCCATGTATGCTGTAGTCTTATTGACTTGTCATGTCAGGTATTAGGGATCTTATTAAGAAAGGGTTAGGCTTTTCATCACCTTAATAATCCTATGAGCCCCATCTTACTATTATGGGACTGATGAAGGATTAAGTTACCAATGGCCCTTTAATTTATAAACTACATATCATTGAGAAATTATGACCTACTAATTATGAACCCGTATATCTAATCTTAATATCGTATAGTAGTTAGGTGTTGTCAGTGTTTGAAAAGGCGAGGCGAAGGCGCGCCTAGGCGCGCCTGGGCGCGCCCAGCCATGCCTGTCGCCTGCATTAGGCAATGCGAGGCAACCTCGAAGAGGCAATGCCTAGGCGATCTGGGCGCCCAGGCGAGCTGCATCTCGCCTTGGCTCGCCTGGGTTGCCTTATGCTGATTTTTTTAAATATTTGAATTAATGATCTTTCTTTTCACTTTTCTTATCTTTTAAATATACTTTCCTTAAGGCTAATATTTCTTTCTATCTTTTTTTCAAGATATCTTTTAATACAATTTATATTTGCAATTTATATCATCAAGATATCTTTTATTCTTTTTTATCCTATATTTTTTGGTCGAAGGAGAGGCGGCACTCTCCGGCCCCTCAAGAGGGCTTTTATCCTATATTTTCCTCTATATCTATATATCCATATCCTTAAGCTATGCAAATACCCAAATACACGATCAAACTTCATTCTCTCGTTCTCTGTCTCTCTTCCTCTGGCGGCTTTCGAGATCCAAGTGTTCAACTTTTCAAAATTTCATACTAGTTTATTACATTATCTTTAAATTTGGTTTTATTACTAATAAAATTTGGGTTTTGGGTTTTATAAATATGTTTTTATATCCTAAAATTTCATTAAATGATCTTATTTAACATTATATATTTATATTTGTGAATTACAAACTGTTGTGTATAAGGCGATCGCCTTCGCCTCTAAGGCGCGCCTAGGCAATCTAGGGGGGCCATCGCCTCGGGCGTCGCCTCGCCTTTTTAAACACTGGGTGTTGTAACTTCATTGTGATTAAATTTTGGAAAATGATGGGAGAAAATAAATTCCAGTGGATTATTGATGTTGTTTATGAGTGAAACCATGATAATTATGTTGGGTCAAATTTTGCATTGTTTGGTCGCTGTAATATAACATTGACTGATTCGGATCTTTACATGAAACCTCTCCAGTTTCAGCCCAGAAACCCTGAATTGGCTATTCATGAAAGGATTGGTAGGTTGGTTCTTGCAAGTTCTGGTTCTGAAGCTGGGACTACTCTCATTGAGTAGTGGGGAAGCGCCTTTTTTGGATATAGTGGCATATGCAGGTTATGCATTTGTCGGTATCTCTCTGTCAATCCTCAGTAAGATGATGTGGAACTACTCGTACTATTTCTTGATGCCTTGGACTTGCTTGTGCATGGGAATCTTCCTGTTGAAGACTATGAAGAGAGTGCTTTATGCAGAGGTCAGGAGCTATGACTCAAGCAAGCATCATTATCTGTTGTTGATTATGGTTGTGGCTCAGTTCCCACTCTTCATTTGGCTTGGCAACATCAGTCTTCATTGGCTGTTCTAGTTTGGTGTTCTCTGAAAACTGATGGTTTATTAGTCATTTTTATAGGCATTCTTTCGTTTTCTGGGCAGGGAGAAACATTATATCTTAACTGTGGTTTCCCTTTTCATAATATATATGGTTATATGGAAGGAAACCGTACCAGTTTTGGATTATAAGTTCATTAAAGGTGCGGATTGGTGTTCTGTTTAGTGGTTAAATTTCTGAGAATATTTTCCTCTGATGAATGACTTCTTTTAGGTGAAACAATTCAAACAGAACATTTTGAAGAGGGTTTGTTCAATTGTTCATGAATTGTTGACACATACTACCTTTGTTCAAAACAAAATGTCATTTTAGAACTTAAATGTGATAGGAAATGTATTGTCATTTTAGTGTTTTAGGTAAGGACTTATTGGTGAGTTACAAGGTTTGTTATTGGAAAATGTACTTGTTGACTCTTTTGATGCAATTTTTCTTTCTTCATTAGATAGAAATGGTCTGTGTAGTTAATAATTTATGAACTTTAAAAAAAGCTTAGCGTTTCAGAATTTTGTAAGAGTTGTATCCAATTCAAAAATGACAAACTTTGGGGTGAATAAAGGAAGTAATATACGGCATGTTTGGAAGCTTATTATTGGGCTTATTTTACAACAGAGATTAGTGCAGTGGGAAGGGGGAGGTGGCAAGAAACAAATTTTTAGTCAAAAAAATATTTTTTTAAAAATGTCTTATTCATTAGCAATTTATCATACACACATCGATCACCAGATGCATAATATTCATTTTAAGGTATCATCATAATATATTATAATAAATGATGGTTGTGTTGCCCAAACATAGCCATAAATCACAATTGAGTTTAAAGTGAGGAAGTTTTGTATGAAATTAGAACATGCACTTAGGTGAGAAATTTCGTTATGATGTATTTAAAAAAAAAATATGATTTAAGTATAATTGATAAACCTTGTGATATAATGAAGGTATTTTTACTCTTAAGATGAAAAGTTCCATATCATTTGAACAAACGAGAATAAGATAAAATGAAGGCAGTTAAATTACAAACCAAATCTTCTATTCCACTTTTGTGTTCCACTTAGTTAAATAAATATTAAATTAGTGTTAAAAAAATTAAAAAAATATGTTTATATTTGAAATACCTATATACGAATAAGGTTCAAATAAAACAACTCCCTATCCTATTAAATAAGGAGCGTTTAGAGCCATTGGATCAAGGTAATCCAAGGGTTGATATATTATCCCTTTTAGGGACGCGGTGACATTTTAGTAATTTCTCGAAAATTACAAAAGTGCATCGCTATCATGAAAAAATGCATTGCTAAATACAAAAAGTGCATTAGTAACCCGAAAAAGTGAAAAAAAAATGAAGCCAGTGGGGCACAAGTTCCATGTTCGGTTTAGTGTAAAATTGCATCATTATGGTGGAAAAGTGCATTACGAAATACCAGAAAGTGCATTACTAAACCAAAAAAGTGCATCATCATGAACGTCCAATTGACTCAATTTTAATTGAACTCAATCACCTAAAATATTTGGGTTTAGTAATGCACTTTTTCACCATAACGATGCACTTTTGTAATTTCTGAGAAATTACGAAAATGTCACCGCATCCCTAATTTTCGAGAATATCAACCCTTGGATCAAGGAGATCCAAGCGTTCTAAACATTCCTTATTTTATAGGATAAGGAGTTGTTTTATTTGAACCAAACTCATCTATATACATATATGTGAAAAATTTTAGCTTAAAAATCATATTGTACAATTTATATATATATTTTTTTTTATAAGGAAAGGAATTTGGGTGGTCACTAACAAGCTAGTGACCGCCCAAGAGCATCCTGATGGATGAGGGTGTGCAAACCCGAGTCAACTGCAAGTGGAATAGAGGAGACGCGTCGGAAAGAGTCAGCGATGTAGTTCGCCACCGAATTGCACTCACGATTAACGTGAGCGATACCCCAATCCTGGAAACGAGCCAGCAAGCAGTGGATGTCCGAACGAAGCAACTCAATCTCCCACGGGCAGCGCCAGTCACCAAGAACGGCCTTGACCAGCTGCAAATTATCGCCTTCAATCTGGATCCGGGGAATGCCACGACGAATGGCCTCGAGTAGGCCCTGGCGTAAGGCGACGGTCTCAGAAGTCAAAACGGATTGATGACCAATCAATCCTCCGTCGAAATGGATGGCGGAGCCGTCGGAATCCCTGAGAATGAACCCGAAAGAAGCCACGCCATCCGCATTAACTGCACCATCAAAATTCAATTTAGTAAAATTATTTCTAGGTTTTGCCCATTTTGTGAGCTTTCCCTTTGGCCCGCCTCTAGCCGTTCCGGAACGTGGGTTATCCAAGGCCGATGCCTCCGCGTTTTTCCAATTTGTAATTTGGTTGTGAATAAAGTCGCAAAGTTTTGTGGCGTTATTCAAGTTATTGTTACTATTGTTGTCGAAAACTCTTTTATTCCTAGAGTACCATAGGCACCACCAGATGTTAGCGAGGAGTTCCATTTCCTCTTTTGTTAATCGCGTCCTTATCTCATCCAGGACATGGTGTGGTTTTTTATCCCCATAGGAAATTTGGTTGAGGATTCGGCAGAGTTTGGGATTTACTGATTTGATGGTTTCCTCGGTTAATGGGCATGAGAGTAACACATGGTTAGTGTCTTCCTCTAGGCTGTTACAAGCCTCACAGCCCGGCGGAACCGGGATATGGTTGGCAGCGAGTCTCATCTTAGTTGGCAAACCATTTCTGGCTACTTTCCAGACAAAATTTTTCACTTTGGGAGGGATGTTGAATTTGTTGATCCAATCTAGGTTTATTTTCGGTTCGCCTTTAGATTGGTGGATCCATTGCATGGTTGAATGGGTTGAGTACCAGCCATTTTTGCTAGGTTGCCAGTATAGTCTGTCCGAGATTTTGTTAATAGGGTTTATGATTTTGGATATGATGTCAAGGTCGTCAGGGTTAATTATCTTGCTCAATTTCTTAGTGTTCCACGAATTATCCTCAGCTCTCTAAGGTACTCATCCACGGTTTCGTCCCAGTTAATGAGGTTTTCCGCATCTGACCTTGGTTTGAGGGGGCCCTTACCGGTCCAGTTGTCTTTCCACACTCGGACGGTTTTTCCATCCCCAATCTGCCAGATAAGTCCTTTCACGAACAGGTCTTTAAGGCCTATTAGCTTGGACCATTGCCAAGAGGTGTTATGTTTTTTCTTGTAGTTTAGGATGTTTTCCGTTTTAAGATATTTTTTCGTAATAATTTTGACCCATAGATTGTCTGGTTCAGCTAGTATTTTCCAGAGCAGTTTCATTTGGAGTGCTTGATTCATCTCTTCTGCCTTGGCGATTCCCACTCCCCCATGCGCGGGTGGGCGGCAAATGGAGTTCCAACTAATGAGTGGTTTGTAGTTGTGATCCTTGTTCAAAAAGAAATTTTTATTGATTTGGTCAAGTTCTTTTAAGGTAGCTTGGGGTAGCATAAAGGATTGCAAAATATAGTTAGGTTGTGCTGATAGATTTGCTTTAATTAGGGTTTTACGTCCCTCCTGGGATAGAGTGTTTGCTTTCCATTTTGCAAGTTGGGATCTGGTCCGCATAATTAGTGGTTTAAAGGTGTTTTGTGTTACTCTGGCATTGATAATCGGACATCCTAGATATTTGTCCAATGCAACCGTGTTTGCGATTTGGAGAATCTGTTTGATTTGTTCCTTAGTTGTATTACTTGTAGTTTTGGTGACCTGAAAGACTGATTTGTGGAAGTTGACCTTCTGGCCAGATACATGGCAATAGTTGTCGACAATTTCTTTGATGTTTTTACATGTAGTGGTATTCGCTTTAGCGAAGATGATGATATCATCAGCGAAGGCGAGGAATGGAATTTTTGTTCCATTTCTAGTGATTTGGACCCCGATTCCACTCTTGGGGTTGGTGCTCTGCAAGTGAAGTTATCTTGTAAGAATTTCGGATGCGAGAATGAATAGGTAAGGTGAGAGGGGGTCTCCCTGTCTAAGTCCCCTTTGGGGGAAGAATTGTTTTGTTGGCCCATTATTGACCAGCACAGAGAAAGAAACCGTTTCAACGCATTCTCGGATCCAGCCCAAAAATTTATCGTTAAAACCAAATTTGTGTAGGACAATTGCTAGGAAGTCCCAACTAATTCGGTCATAGGGTTTTTCCATGTCTAGTTTGACAGCAATCCATCCCTCCCGACCTTGTTTTTTCCGGAAGGAAGGGAAAATCTCATGCGCGATAAGGTTATTATTGTGGATACTTCGGTTCTGAACGAACGCCCCTTGCATTGGATGTATGAGCTTGTTTAATAGGTTTTTCAAGCGGTTTGTTAGGATTTTTGATATTACTTTGTAAATTGTATTGCATAAACTTATTGGCCTATAATTGTTAGTGGAGCTGGGGTTTTCGCATTTAGGTAGTAGGGATATGAATGTGTGGTTTATTTGTTTTAAGAGTTTTCCCGTATGGAAGAAACTTTTGACGACCCTTATCACATCCGGGCCAACAATGCGCCAGTGCTTCTTATAAAAGCAAGCCGGCATACCGTCCGGGCCAGGAGATTTCTCGTCCCCAATGTTGAATAAGGCCATCTTGATTTCATTGTTTGATACTGGTTTGGTCAGTTCTAAGTTGTCTTCATCGGTAACTTCTTTTTGGATGGTTTGTGTCATGTTTTGGAGCTTTCCGTGGTTAATTTCCAATTCCCGAAACCGGTTATGGGAGTCACTTTTAATTTCATTTCTGATGTTTTCAACACCCATAATTTGTGTGCCTTCCGATGTACGGATTTCTTAATGTTGGTTCTGTTTCTTCGTCCGGTTGCAATTCGGTGGAAATATTTTGTGTTTTTATCATTTAGTCTAATGTGGGTGTTTTTGGCCCTTTGTTTCCAATAGGAGTTGTGGAAGTCTAGGAGGCATGTCCGCTTTCTCAAAAGTCGTTCTTGCTTTTTAAGGAGTACCATATTGTTGTGTTCAATTATATCCTTCTGGATCTGAACGAGGTTTTCGTCGAGTTTTTTTAATTTGTTCGAATATATTGCCGAACGTTTGTTTGTTCCATGCTTTGGCTTTAGCTTTGAGAAGTTGTGTTTTTTCACTAGATTAAACATACGGGATCCACCAGCGTTGTGTCTCCAGGCCTGTTTGATGACGTTTTGGAAATCTTTCCTAGATGTCCACATCATCTCAAATTTTAATGGTTGTGCTTTAAATGCGATCCCCGTAGGGAGGTCACATGAAATTGGGCAGTGGTCGGAAGAAGAGAAAGCATGGTTTTTCGTCGCTATGGACGGGAACCATTGAATGATTTGGTTGGCGACCAAGGTCCGGTCCAACTTTTCGAGCGTGGTATTGTCAAAATTTTTGGATTTTCTCCATGTATATTTATTCCCAATTGTCGGGATGTCACACATGTCGCAGTCATTTTTGAAATTAATGAGCCGCTCAAAGCGGGAATGGGTTGGGTTTGCGCCCCCTATTTTTTCGTTTGGTTGTTGGATTTCATTAAGGTCACCCATCAGTAAACATGGGTGGTTGCAATTTTGTATGAACACCTTCAAAGTGTTCCAGAATTGTTCTTTTTCTTGCGGCTTGGGTGGCGCATACGCGAATATTAGGATTATTTTCCTTTTTGTTTCAAGGTTCTCGTAGAGGAACCCAATAAAACGACTGTCTTTGTGGATGGTTTGAATTGTTTCATTTGAGAGGAGTGAGCTCTTCCAAAGGACGCAAATACCGCCCGAATATCCGCTCGCAGGGATAAATTCCACGGAGTCGAACCCCGCCTTTTGCCACCCATTTTCAGGTAGTGATTGGGCTTTGGTTTCCATAAGTGCAATGAGATTAATGTGTTCAATGCGGCAGAACGCGTTAACCTCCGTCCAGAAGGACTTGCGTTTGATGCCCCTGCAGTTCCATGCGCAGACTTTCATAGGCAACCGATTTCATTGTGGCTTTTGGCCTTGGGTGGAGAGGAATAACTCCAATAATTTTTTCCCTTCATTTTATATAACTTGTGGACAACAGGGTAGTTATGCATAATTTCTGGTATGTGTATTTGCATACGGCAGAACATGTTGTACTTTTTGTTTTTGTGCCAGTTAATTAGCATTGTGTTTCTACAAATACCACGTGGGTTACCATTAATAAATCGAGGGGTTTCCTCATAGATTTTTATAGGGCTTCGTTCCCTTGTTTTTATTTTTATGTCATTACGACTTGGTTTTGGGGAATGCACTTTCAAGATAGCGAGATAAAACACATTTGGATTTTTAAATACTTTAGCCGTTCTAGCATATTTATTATTGGCATCATGTTTCTTGTTTAAAGTTTTGCACGCCCGATGGACATCAAAACTTAGGGTAGTAACGCAAAAAATTTCAGTGTCAAAAATCTTGTGGTGGAGCCACTTGAGACAATACGTTAAATTATTAACCAACTCGTTTCTCCTTGCTTGACCAAGAGGAGTCAGGGTAGCTTTTGAGCACACCTTGTTGTGAAGCATTCTAGTTTTTTTGTCCAAATTAGATACGACTTTATGGTATTTTTGATGCATAAGATGACGGGTTAGCCGTATGCATCCAATGAGGTTGACAATAGCAGGGGATCCCCATTCAAATTCCATGGTTTTTGTAATTAAAATACCAGATTCAACCACTACTAGCAAAAACAAGTGCACCAATAGGGTTTTGATTCCCCAATTATGAGTTAAGCCGGGTTTGGACCATTTGGTCTCCCTTTTATTTGTGATTTCGGTATGTACATGGTAGTGATTGTAATTCGTAACATTTTTCATAATAGTATGGCTTTTAGGCCAACAATTGGTTGACAACAAAATTATTAAAGAGTCACACTTGATATTCAGGAGACACAGTTTGTGACAGAAATCCTAAACGAGTTTGCAAACAAACATTCACTTGATATTGTATAATATTTTTAGAATAAAAGGGTAATACTTTGTAAGGAAATCATTCTCTTAATTTTTAAATTTTATAATACGATTTTTAAAATATAAAATTACACACATATGTATATAGTTATTTACAATATAAATATAATTTTTAAATTTTTTTAATACTAATTTGATATTTAAATTCTAAGTGGAATATAGAAATGAAACGCCGAAAGTGAAACGGAGGATTTGGATCGGTTAAATTATACGATACAAATTTTGCTCAACAAAGGTGGGGTAAAATTGCCCACACGAAGACCTTCGGGCATTTGGTTTGGCAGTTAAGACTTTGGGGTAATACCCCGAGGTCTCCGTTTCGAATTCTATGAGCGTCGGTTTGTCCATTATTCTAGAGTTGGTTAGTAACCAGTTTTCATCCCTAGTTGATCCTCTAGACGAATCAACTAAAAATAAAAAATTTGTCCACATGAAGAGCAATAGTAGTACTATAGTAATAGTACTTGCCCCTGTCCTAGAAGTTTGTTGAATATGTACCGCCAAGTTTATAGTACTACCAATCTCATCTTCTTTAAGTTGTACTAGCCTTAAAGTGTCCTGTGTCCCTCAAAGATTAGGTTAACAACTTCCAACCAACTCAAACTCCTCTCTTATTAGGCCAAATAAAGGTGAAACGGCAACAAAATTATTGTCCCATTGCTTCTAGCATTGGTGTACAGCTCTGAACCATTTTGAGCTTTATTGAATTAGAAAAGAGCACTAAATACCCTGCAACATACTCCGTATAATATTAAGTATAACTTTGACTTTGCTAGAAATTTCTTATTGCTATATCGTGATATTTTTTATAAGAAAAAACTCCTTATCCGATTTTCATCACATGCTGATTCATAAGACACTTGAGATTTAACAAAGCTTAGTTAATGTTTTGGAAATTATAGTATTAATAATAATAATTGTCATATCCTAAATCCGTTTTCGTATTTCGGTGGGCATAGGTTAAGCATTTTTATTTGAGAAATTAAAACCCTATATGGAAATAAATGAACCCTATTAGAAAAAATTAAATTACCCCATATAATAAAAATCAATAAAAATTTTCCATTTCAAGTGTCTTAACCTATGCCCCAAGGGCATAGGTTAGAAAAATCATTCTTATTTTCACAATATCATACCAAAACAAATTCTACATGATCTCATTATCACCCACAAAGTTAGCCTTATTGATGCACATTTTGCATTAAAGATGTATACGTAATTTGTTTTTTTTTTCTTGAAAGAATAATTAGTAGTGGCATTGGAAGGTTAGTCAATCTTGCACTATGATCCCGCTTTAATGAAATGGACCAGGCATGAATCGCATTGGAAGAAGATGATATTTATTGTGCTTAGACGTTACGCGAGATTTGGGCCAGTTACGTAATTTACATAGAGAGCACCGAAAGCGCGGTACTCACTCTATATATACACGAGATTCCCACTACAAACTTGTCATCTCGTCCTTGTCTTCTGCTTGTTTCTCAGTTTCCCTCTCTTGCCTTGTTCAAACAAATCGCAATCCCCTATTTGAATTGCTATGTCTCAGGTAAAATCTTCCCCCCTTTTTCCTTCAATTCAAATTTTCAGTGCTTGGTTCAAAATTTGTGTTTCTGGGTTTTTTGTTGTAATTTATGGTTACTATCCATCCAGATGATCGTTTTGTTTTGATTTCTTGTGTTCCATGATTGTTTGCCCAAGTGTGTACTCGGTTCTTCTGTGATGCAGTTTTATGCCTAGGGTTGGGTCTTGGGAGAATTTGGGTGAAATCCTCAAAAAAATTGCATGCAATGGAAGATTGATCTCAAAATTCTGTCTGATGAGTTTCGAAATTCTCCGATAGTACATGCAAAATTACCATCCCATCTGGCAAATTATCGCCATGCTACTACTATCCCATATATAAAATAAAATCTGTATGGTTATTAGTTTGCCAAGAGCATATCATCTCTGCAAATATATTATTTTGGTTGCCTTTTTAGTTTGATATTGATCCACAAATTAAGGAGAAGGGAAATCATTCCAGTGATGTGAATCATTTGAATTCATGTGTGATCATGATGAATTCTAAAAACAGAATAAAATGCTCCTTGTGTGCTTCTGAGATGAATCTGTGTGTGAAAAATGCAGACCGTTGTCCTTAAGGTTGCCATGTCATGCGGGGGCTGCTCTGGAGCAGTTCAAAGAGCTTTGGGCAAAATGGAAGGTTCGCTTTTATTTTCACCTTTGAAAATTAAATTTATTGCTCTGTCCTGTTTCATGCTACTAGGCTTTCACCTTTCTTCTATTTACCATTTCATAATTCATATCAATTACAATTGGATTATCTGTGTTTTAACTTATAACCATCATCATCATCATTGACCCAGTGAGGCTCCGCTACAGCGAAATCTAACTTATAACCAAGGGAAATATATTATTACCTTAAGATTAACTTTTAATCAAGCAGATCGATCAATGATGATTTTAGCTTTAACATACACACCAGGAACTTTAAGTAAGAACTGGTCAATCCTCACAATTTTGTTATGATGTGTTTGGTAGCCTGCTTTCGCCTGTGTCTTTCCATTGTTTTTTGTTGTTTGGTAGCCGGAAACTTGTTAGTCAATATCCCATATATTGTACAATGTTTCGTCTTTATTTTCCTTATCCAAACCAAACATAACCTAAATTATAGTACTGTAAAATTTATGTGCTTCTGTTCCCCCTTTTTTTCAGGTATAGAATCATTTGACGTTAACCTGAAGGAGCAAAAGGTGACGGTAACAGGCAATGTGCAGCCTGAGACGGTTTTTGAGACTGTTTCTAAAACTGGAAAGAAGACCTCGTATTGGGAAGAGCCCGCTTCAGCTCCAGCTCCAGCTACCGAGACCGCTCCAGCACCGGCTGCTGAGACGGCTCCAGCCCCAGCCACTGAGACTGCCCCCGCCCCTGCTTCTGAGACGCCTCCGGCTCCAGGTCCAGCTGCTGAGACTGAGACGGCTCCAGCTCCTGCCCTTGAGACGGCTCCTCCAGCTGCTGAATCCAAGCCTGCAGAGTCTGTTTCAACTGCCTAATTAAAAATGTTTGGTGGCTTCAACTTTGATTAAGAGAAACTTGTATGTGGTTATTCTGGAAGACAATGAAGTTGTATTTGACATTATGATCCCATTGGAAAATTTGAATGAATGTATTTTCAATTGAGAATCAAGGTGTGAACTTGTGATTTTCTAATTATCAAGTCATCCTGTCATTTATAAGTTTGCTATAGTAGGGTGATTGGTATGTAGTGTTTAATTAATTTCTTACATCTATGCTGGCCCCCAATTTTATTTCCATGTGAATGGTGATTGTTTCCAAGAAGAACAACCTGAATGTAAGCTTCTGTGCCATTTGATTCCTCTTTTTGTTAAGCAATGAAGCTTTTTTGCCTTATGATTTTTGTTTTTGTTTTTGTTTTTGATAGGGGCACTGAAAACGGATAAAGTGAAACCTGTGGGATTTTGCCCCCGTTTCATGGCGTTTTTCACCTAGTTGGTTGTTGCTGGAAAGTAAGCATTTAACCCAGCTGCTTTTTGTATTCTGTATTACTGTACTTTGGGTTGAGTTCATGAGTTAATATTCTGCAATTAGTCTGTTGGATGGCAAAATAGAACTGGAGTCCGCATCTCTTAGAAATTAATCTTTGTCTTATCTGATTTCCTTCCTGGACATCTTATCTGCCTTTTGCATCTGAATTAAGGCAAAGGCTAATAGGCTATATATGATCAGCATTTGGAAGTGACACAAAGGAGCATAGTTTCTTGAACATTACAAAAGAGAACATATGTAAGATACACAAGAGCATTAATGACATAAAAGTCAAAAAGGAAACTGAAAACAAAAACCAATTCAAAGAAAGCGTTTCTTTTCATGAGTCAAGCCTTAAGCCTAGACGTTGAGCAACACAAAAACATGCAAACTTTGATATATCTAGTGCACTACGCCAACTTCCCATAAACTTCCAAGAAATTAATAAATATATTAGCTTGTATCAATACTTAGTGGTTTAGTTGTATATAGTGTACTTGTTGGAACATTCCTCGTTTCATGATTTCTGCATGTTAGCATTTCAAGAAAATAAGTACATCATCAAGAGTGAATGAACATTGTGAGGAACAATGGAGGAAATGAGTGACGATCTGGAATATCCCGAATATACGCAACTTTCCATTTATGGCAGGTTACCAATTCTCTTATGAGCGATCTCCTACGAAGATTTGACAACTTTGTTCGGTTGTTTGTGAGAAGACCAAGGAATCGATAAGATCAAATAAGGACGGTCTTATCTAAGAAATCCGAAATCAATTGGTTATGGAAATAATCGATTTGGTTAAGGATTAGAATAATCGTTTATCTACTTAATTACCCCTATTTTAGTGGGATTTGCCGAGTGAAATATCAGCACAATTAGGCAAGAATTGTGATTGAGAACTTGGTAATATCCTATAAAAGGCTAGGTTTAGCTAGGGTTTAAGTGTGGTTAACGACGAACATGAAGAGAGAGTTTTTCAACTGTTCGAGTACGTGTGGCTTTTTCCAGTGAAGAATCCACATTGCTGCAAGTACTCAGGTCGGTAGTTCACTTTTGCCAAGGGAACAGTGCTAGTTCCCTGCTTTGTTACTAACACAGTACCATCCAACAATACTTTTTTAAGGATCCTTCCGATATTGAGTTCGAATTTCGAACCCATTAATGATATAATATACATATTTGTTATATTTTGATGAGTCAATAGTAAACGGGTGATGTGTCAGATTTAAACTATCTTATATACATATAAGATTGGGTTTTGTCACCATTTATTCCTCTCATTAACTATGCTCACAATAATCCATATATAATTATTATTGGCAAAAACAAGTCAAAAAGTTATGTGTAGCTTAGTGGTTAGAGTGCTTTCCCATCAACCCATAGGTCATTGGTTCAAATCTTCTTAGTGTACTATTTTTTAGTCCATTTTTATTCTTCAATGACATTTATCTATCTACTTATTAGTTTCTCTATTTGTAAGTTTATTTCCCCACATGTATATTCTATCTTATTATCATCATAAAAAATTCAGCAATCAAAGCCTTATCATAATTAAGAAATATTTTGTGTATTTTTTCATTTTATATAAAGCAAAGGTTTTTTTTTTCTAACTCGATGGTTATGGTGATTGTGTACAAATCAAAAAATTACTATTCAAATCGATATGGTATCATTTTATAGACATTTTTTCATATAAACATTTGCTACCATAATTTTAAAGTTAAGTATAATTTTCCCATTTGCAAAATAAATCCATTTTATTATATAAGATAAGAAGCTTAAAATGAAGAAAAATCCATGACAATGATTTTTTTTTATAT
Source organism: Fallopia convolvulus (assembly GCA_964016875.1). Lineage (NCBI taxonomy): Eukaryota > Viridiplantae > Streptophyta > Magnoliopsida > Caryophyllales > Polygonaceae > Fallopia > Fallopia convolvulus. The sequence goes on from OZ024726.1 coordinate 44,737,449, forward strand.
ATTATGTTTTCATTCATATTAAATCAAAAATATTTCTTTAACTCAATATTTATGATGTTTGCATTTCATAATAAATCAAAGAAAATTAAGATTTGAGTAATTAAAATTTCGTACAACACTTACACTCAAATCTAACACCTATTTTTATAATCCTATAAATTTTTTAATTCATTCCCCCTCAAACCCTCTTTATGTAGTGAAATTAAAAAAAGGAATATCGGAGGATCCTTAGAAGAACAAAGAAAAAACTCTAAGTAGCATCATAATTTGAGGTACACAAGATGAACAACTCAAAACTCAAACATGTACTATATCCTCTACAATGTCCAACCTCTTTTTCATACTATTCCTAAATGGTATTGGTGTCCATATTTAGTTTGAACCAGTATCTTTGTTAGCCAATACACCAAGATAATAACCATATGTATGTTTTATTGCATAAGGTGTGAATTACTTTATCACATATATTGTGCATATATTTGTTGAAAAATGTTTTAAACTCCATCCTTGGTCGTACGTAATTCATGCGCTATTTTTAGTACTTTGTAAATGGTTTTAGCCTCTAAAATATAATAAAAGAATAATGAAGCAATGTGAAAGATAATCAAGTGAAAAATAAGATTAGGTTGAAGTTTTATAAACCAAAAGATACATGTTGCAAATATTTATATTAGGTAACCAATGACGATAACAATTCAAACTTTAAGGAAACAATAAGAAAAATGTTAACACATAATTGATCAAATTCGGGGTAAATTATATTTGTAAAAGGAGAAAATACTTATTTTGGTTTAACTAATTTGTTGTAAAATTTTCTCACCGATAAGAAGATATATTATGAGAAATTTTCAGCATACAAAATGCAATGCTACTCTATTGACAACTAAGAACCAAATTATATTAATGGGATTATGTTCTCCATTTATCCAAATGAAAAATAAAAAAACCTTGAAAGTAAAAGAAAAAAAACCTAAACTATTTAGAATTTGTTTTTTATGTATATTTATGTATGTTAATTGCGATTACATGGTTTATAGTACTTGGGAAGAATTATAAGCGAGATAATTTATTTATTACATGGGACAATAGTTTCAAAAAATTACATTAAGCACATATTATAAAAATAGCCATATATTCAAACATTAACAATGGAACCATATAATCTCGGTTTACATTATTAATTTTAATCTAAGAAAAATGTAAGATGGTCAAATGCTTACTTTTTAAATATTTTTGCATCATTAAACGCATTTAAAATTTTTATAAATAAATTAAGATAAATATACGAGGATGAAAATGGTATAATTAAAAATACAAAATATCTTAATATATCTTTACAAAAAAATAGCCCCGTGCGTATGCACGGGCATCACCACTAGTTTTGTATATAAGGTCGGGACCTATTCAATGAGTAGGGGTTTCACCCTCTTTATATGTTAGCGATATTTTTTTTTCCATATTATCGATTGTCGGTGTGAGAATTTCTCAACACGCTTTCTTAAATGGTAACTAGCTTGATCTAAATGACACTTGATAAATTTTTCTTAGTATAGCATCTGAAGATTGAACTTACTCTAATATCTTATCAAATTTTGATAGACCGATATTAAATAAATAACGTATTAAAATTTTAAATCATTTTAAATATAAAATGTGAATCCAACTTGTAATCTTAAAATTCCATTAGGCAAGAATTTCATCCTTAATAAATTAGTTTATTAGCGGTATTTTTCCAACAATAACTGAATGTGAAGTGGGAGTGTTGGGCCCTCTAAAAATCGGGCCCAAATCCAACGAGTTAAAACGCCAAGTAATGAGGCCCACAAGTCAGGCGTGCGTCAAGGTGGATCCCGAACAAGATACAATTGGCGAAGATAATGGAGTATCCAGCATAACGTCTAGAGCATTCAATGCCCATGGCGTATTTCGTGGGATCACGGTCTAATTATGACCCGTTAAGCACACAACGGTCGAGATGTAGAGGACGGGTATAAAAACATATGGAGAATAGGGGGGACATATATTCACTCACCTATGAGCTACAAATCGATTATTCTCTCTTTGAATCTTTGTTTATAATAGCGAAAAGCTATTGTATTGCTAGGTTTCTTGTAATTCAGAATGGCTTCATCATCGTTTAATTGCTTCCATACTACAATTCAGCTATTCCCAACCTTCTCAATCTATATTCTTTCTTGCATTTTTCATTGAATTCCATCTTGTTTAAGGAGTCTAACGCGTTTAGATTGTTTCTTGGTTAAGTTTCCCTCATTATAGCAGGTAACGCATTTACGTGTTGAATCTGCCCAAAACCATTGGCGCCCACCGTGGGGCTTAGCCAAAGAAAATCGTCGAAAACCATAAACTCTACCTACACACAAGATGGACGAAATTCACGCCACGTACAACTATGTCGATGATCCCGAGAACAACGAAACCAATCAGGGAGTCGATGGCCAACAAGCCAGAAATGTGACGAAAGGACATGAACTAAATTCCGGAGATGGAAACGGGAATCCTACCACTTCTGTGGCTGCTGAGCAAGGAACGACGACCGATTCCGATGTCATTGCTAAATTACGAGCATCCATGATCGCCCTTCGAAAAGATCTAGAGAACCAGAAAGATGCTCATGCCATGTTTTCTGAGGTATACGAAAAAAATCGAAACTTTGACTAATCAACACAACTTGCTTCAATCTTAGGTACAATCAGCAACAAATCGCCAACTCGTTAATGGAGCAATGGATGGCGTCGCTCGCCGACTAAACATGGGTGAAGGAACATTGTGAGGAACAATGGATCAGAATTGGTAATATCCTATAAAAGGCTTAGGTTTATTTAGGGTTTAGGATTTAAGTGTGGAATATCAGCATAATTAGGCAAGAATTGTGATTGAGATCAGACTTGATAATATCCTATAAAAGGCTAGGTTTAGCTAGGGTTTAAGTGTGGTTAACGACGAACGTGAAGAGAGAGTTTTTCAAGTGTTCGAGTTCGTGAGGCTTTTTCCGGTGAAGAATCCACATTGGTGTAAGTACTCAGGTCGGTAGTTCACTTTTGTTGAGGTTTACGTTTAGGGTAGAATAAGTCTAGTTGGTTGAACTTTGATGAGTGTCTTAGTTACCAAGGAACTTGACTTGCCTTGTAATCATTGAAACTTAATATAAAGTGTTATATTGAAATCCTCTAAGAATGAGTCTCAAGGGTAGAGGTTTATTATCGACAAGAGCGGAGCCTGATTCCTTTCATGCTGTCAGCTTTCACGAGTACTCCATGGGCATGATGCCTCCCCTTCATCGATGGCGGATTGCTCGTAAAATCGCTAACACTCTGGTATGTATGAGTACAAGTATTATATATATATATACATATATATACATACATATATATATATGTGTGTGTGTGTGTGATAGCTCGAATTGATGTGTTTAGTGTTCGGGTACAAATTTCCTGCTCCATTGTTGTACTGCCTTCTATGTTTTATTTTTTTGTTTTTGGTCGAATTTATGTTTCATTGTTTATTTTTTTTATGGTAGAAGAAGAGGCGATATTCTCCGACCTCTCTAAGTAGATTTTATTAACAATGAAAATAGGTTAAGATTATGTCTTCATTAAGTCAGTTAATCATACGGTAGTAGAGCATGAATAAAATACATTAAGTGATTAGACAACGCGACACGAATTTCCATTGATTACTACTCTAAAGTTAGTGATTAATTCAAAATTATTAGCTACTATAATACTTGTGTAAACTTCAACTAAATCGAAATTGCAGGTTTTTTTCTAGCAAAACTTTGGATGCCAATCAAGAAATCAGAATGAAGAAGATCAGGGATCTTGTTTTCTACGTTGGCAATTGTGCCCAAGCTAGAGTTGCAGTGAACGTCGGGCAGGTAGCCTTCGACACGAGCCTCAATCTCGTCTCCAACACCTTATTCTCGATGGACCTGGCCGATCCTGGATCTGAGCTTTCTCGCGAGTTTAAGCAATTGACTTGGAATATCTCAAGGGACGCCGCCAAACCAAACCTTGCAGATTTTTTCCCAGTTTTCAAGCATGTCGACCCCCAAGGGATCAAAAGACGAATGGCGTCTCACTTCAAGAAGTTTTTCGACATCTTTGACGTTATTATCGACAAAAGGTTGGCTTCCCACAAGGACGGAGCACTTGAATCTCCTAACGACGTGTTGGACACTCTCCTCAAAATTTGCCAAGATAAGAGCGAGGATTTTGAACTTCGCCAAATCCGCCATATGTTTGTCGTAAATCTTCTCGAATACTCTTACAAGCTTTTATATTTCTTTTGAGAAACTTGTAAGATGTCATATGATATATGAATGAACAATTTCCCCAAATAAATTTATACTCATCATCAAAATCTTTTATACATATAGGATCTTTTCTTAGCGGGAACTGAAACAACATCAAGCACACTAGAATGGGCAATGGCAGAACTCCTCCATAAACCAACTATTCTCCAAGCAACTCAAGAAGAGCTCCACCGAGTTGTAGGGAGAGGAAGCTTCGTTGAGGAAGCGGATTTTGCTCGACTTCCACTTTTGCAAGCGGTACTAAGTGAGAACTCTAGGTTGCATCCATCATTGCCATTGCTATTGCCAAGAAAAGCAAACTCTGAGACTGAGATTCATGGCTTCCAGATCCCAAAGGATTCTCAAGTCATTGTGAATGCATGGGCTATAGGGAGAGATCTTGACGTGTGGAAGAACCCTAATGAATTTGAACCCGAGAGGTTCTTAAATTCTGAAATTGATTTCAAGGGGAATCATTTTGAGCTCCTCCCATTTGGCAGTGGCCGTAGAATTTGTATTGGATTGCCATTGGTGATCAGGATGTTGCCTTTAATGTTGGGAAATTTGTTAAATTTTTTCGAATGGAAGCTCGAAGATGGAGTGAAACCCGAAGCCATGGATATGGATGACAAGTTTGGAATGGCTTTGCAGAGAGCGACTCCCTTATATGCAATTCCGATTGATATTACTATTTAATTTGCTTTGCTTTTTTACAAATGCAACGTCTATCATAATATCCCTAAGTTATCCATTTATGGTTGTGGTAATTCCTACGCCTGGACTTAGGACTTTATCAATTAATTTTAGAGTTTATTAATAATTTGAACCCGTCATGTTAACTGTTACGTCCATACACACATATATAACAGTTGATGTTTATGAAATTTAAACCATTAAACATCTAAATTTAAAATCTATTTTCTAATCCAAAACCTTAAGCCAATAAGTACTAGTAGACTTGTCAATCGGGGGTTGGTTCAGTCAAGTTCGGTCATTTCGGGTTCAAGTTGAGTACAAGTTCAGATCAATCAAGTTACCGGTCAAATTTGGTCGAATTATGACAGGTTATTGTGCAGGGTCAGATTGAGTAACGGTTCAATGGCGTTATTTTTTAAATTTTACTTTCACTATTAAATTATTTTTAAATTAATAAATATATAAAATTAAATAAAAATAATTATAAAATTAATATTTTAATAAAATTTTAAATTTACAGAACAATCGAGTTAAACCGGCTTGGTCGAGAATTCGGATTCTATATTGTTAGTACGTAGGGCTGTCAATGGGTCGGGTTATGGGTGGGTGGAGCACTTCCACCACCCGACCCGCAAGTTAAAACTCCCCACCCGACCCACCCGTCACCCGTGAAATGTTATACCCGTCACCCAAACCACCCGTCACCCGCTGGTTATATGGGTGACCCGTTCACCCTATAATCGTTGTATTTTATGTCTATAAATAAATTGTACGTCATACATAACCTAAAACAAATATTCATAATCTATGTATAAACAAACACAAATCCCATAAGCAATAAATATCAAAAAGGAGTCAAAGATGGGTTATAAATGAGATTATTTATCAAAGGCCCGAAATGAGTTATATGGGTGACTTTAAAGGTCCATACATTTTAGAAATTATGGGCTAAAACGGGTTATATGGGTGGTTTGGGTGAAATGGGTGATGGGTCGGTTGATGGGTCGGGTTATTGGGTGGGTTATTGGGTGATAAACTCTCACCCTTACCCGAATGAATTTCTTTGAGCAAAATTTTAAAAAATTATATTTCTATTATAAACATCTATATGCATATGTGTACAAATTTTTATCTTAAAAATCTTATTATAAAATTTTTAATAATTACGAGAATGATTTTCGTACAAAATATTACCCTTTTAATTTTTAAATATTATATAATATGATTTTTAAGTTAAAAATTTGAACACATATACATATAGTTGTTTTAAATACAAATATAATTTTTAAAAAAATTTTAACATTAATTTAGTATTGATATAGCTAATTGAAACATTAAAATGGAACAAGATTTTGGAATAGAGGATTACCGCTCAAAGATTCGTATCATCACCATTTCAAAACCAAGCAATAAAATTGCTTTCAATCAACGTACACCTAATACTTCACGTAAATCCAAAACTTTAAATATTTAATAATCTGAACCCCTCATGTTAACTGTTACGTCCAGTTCATACACACATATAGTATATTAATATTATAGTATATAAATTCGACCAAAAAAAATATTATAGTATATCAATAAAGACAACCTACCTCTCTGCCCAACATCAAACAGCAGATCGGGTGAGATCGAAATGGAAAACTTGATGCTCTACACAAAGTCACTTGTGTTGGTTGTGATTGTATGGACACTCCTCCAATGGCTGGTGTCGGAGAAGCTGTTGAGGGTGAGAAGAAGGCTGCCCCCCGGGCCCACCTCTCTGCCTGTGATCGGAAACCCTCACAACCTGAGCAAGAAGCCCCACAAAATTAAAGCCCTGGCTGAGCTCGCCAAGATCCATGGCCCCTTGATGTATCTTCGTTTGGGGCTCATGGACACATATGTTGTCTCCTCGTCGGAGGTGGCTCGGCAGGTCTTGCAGAAGAAGGACGCCCAGTTGTCCTACAGAGCGGTGCCCGATGCCTTTCGTACCCTCAGCTTTGACGAGTACACCATGGGCATGATTCCTCCACTTCATCGATGGCGGGTTGCTCGTAAAATTGCTAACACTCTGGTATGTATTCGCACAAGTATTTTTTCAAAATTATTAGTGTTGAGAATAATAACCTATCCCACATTTAAAATCCAAAGAGATCAAACATAGAATATATATCCTTGATCGAGTTACTCCTATTGTCAATTGGTTTTAGGATGGAACCCCATGGGCTTATGTGCTAGGTTCATCCGCTCATGTGTGCGCTCAACCCAACACGTCCTTGATCTCTTTACTAATCTAAATAACTAGATTTGAACTAAATCTAAATTGCAGGTTTTTTCTAGCAAAACATTGGATGCTAATCAGGAGATCAGAATGAAGAAGATCAGGGATCTTGTTTCCTACGTTGGCAATTGTGCCCAAGCCAGAGTTGCGGTGAACGTCGAGCAGGTAGCCTTCGACATAAGCCTCAATCTCGTCTCTAACACCTTATGCTCGATGGACCTAGCCGATCATGGATCTGAGCTTTCTCGCGAGTTCAAGCAATTAACTTGGAATGTCTCAAGGGATTCCGCCAAACCAAACCTTGCAGATTTGTTCCCAGTCTTCAAACGTCTTGACCCTCAAGGAATCAAAAGACTAATGACGTCAACCTTAAAGAAATTGTTCGATGTCTTTGACATTATTATCGACAAGAGGTTGGCTTCCCACAAGGATGGAGCACTTGAATCTTGTAACGACGTGTTGGATGCTCTCCTCAAAATTTGCCAAGACAAGAGCGAGGATTTTGAATTTCACCAAATCAGCCGTATGCTTGTCGTAAGCCTTCTCGAACACTCTAATAAGCTTTTATATATCTTTTAAGAAACTTATAAGATATCACATAATATGTGAATTAACAATTTGCATAGAATAAAGACTTATTTGAATCCTCAAAATCTTCTATATGTATAGGATCTTTTCTTAGGCGGAACTGAAACAACACCAAGCACACTAGAATGGGCAATGGCAGAACTCCTTCATAAACCGGCTATTCTCAAAGCAACTCAAGAAGAGCTTGACCGAGTTGTAGGGAAAGGAAACTTCGTTGAGGAAGCAGATTTTGCCCGTCTTCCATTCTTGCGAGCGGTACTAAGTGAGAACTTTAGGTTGCATCCGCCGGTTCCATTGTTATTGCCAAGGAAAGCAAGTTGTGACACTGAGATTCATTGCTTCAAGATCCCAAAGGATTCTCAAGTATTTGTGAATGTATGGGCTATAGGGAGAGATCCTGACATGTGGAAGAACCCTAATGAATTTGAACCCAAGAGATTCCTAAACTCTGAAATTGATTTCAAGGGGAATCATTACGAGCTCCTCCCATTCGGTAGTGGCCGTAGAATTTGTGTTGGTGATACGAAACCGTATAGATCTCGTACCGAATTCAATGAACAAAGTAACCTGGTGAAGGGAAGAAGGGCCAAAGGCCAGGGGGAGAGTGACTCAGACAGACGAGGGAGAAGACTGAAGAGAATTAGAGTTTGGGATAATTGATTTTCTGATTGATTGATTAAAAACATAACAATAAGAGAGTATTTATAATAACTCCCGGATCTAGCTAAATCGGAAAAGATAACGCTGAAATGATATCCTACTAAAATATAAAACTAAATCCTAAATAAAAGGAAATAATAATATTCTTAAATATAATCCATTATCCCAATTATCCTAATATGATTTAGCGTATCAATTCTCCCCCGTTGAGAATCGACTTGTCCTCAAGTCGGAAATCAAGAGGAGACGCATGAAACGGATTGTGGAGCGTTATCCGCCAGGGTCAAAAACAAAAGTCGATCTATCTCCATCCACATCTGTAGACCCATACGCCAGCTTAAATCTCCTACTAATGGTCATCACCATGCTGAAATCGTTGTACAACTGATAACGAAGCATCTTTTGAGCCCAAAAATCAGTAGAGATCAAGCATCCACCTTGATCAAAACGCGAAGAACTAAAAATTCCGCTTAGAAATTCCTTCAATGGTGAACCCATGGTTTCACGAGTTGTGCCCCAATCTTGGCAATCTGTAAAGGTACCCTGAAATGGTGTGGTTCGCGAATACCCCAAGGTCGAATTCCACCATTCTTGCTCAACAATTTCCAAGTCCGAAGGTGCCGGTGGCGCGGGCGTAGTGGCCACGGGTGCGGGCGCGGTCTCTGCGGGCGCGGCTGCAGTGGTTGCGGCCGTGGTGCGAGGCTTGGGCGAGGGTTCGCTCATATCTTCGATAGGAATTGCCATCTCGTCTAGTACTTCACTGATTCGTTCATCAGGGAACAATTCCATACGACAACATCCATCATAGATGCATCTTCCGTTATAAGAGTGGAAAGCATCTATGGCGGATTCTACGTTCTTGAAACGAAGTCGAAACTGTGAGTCCGGGCGTATTCTCTCAAGATCTTCTATAATTCCGAAGACGGAAAACACTTGATGTAAGACGTTGCAAGAAACCGAGTAGATTTCATCATGAATCTGAACATACAGAGTGCACTGTAATGTCTCTAGTAGACGCTTCAAATCTCCATTGTTAGACATGGTTCAAGGAATGAAAGCACCAATTGATACGAAACCGTATAGATCTCATACCGAATTCAATGAACAAAGTAACCGGGTGAAGGGAAGAAGGGCCAAAGGCCAGGGGGAGAGTGACTCAGACAGACGAGGGAGAAGACTGAAGAGAATTAGGGTTTGAGATAATTGATCTTCTGATTGATTGATTAAAAACATAACAATAAGAGAGTATTTATAATAACTCCCGGATCTAGTTAAATCGGAAAAGATAACGCTGAAATGATATCCTACTAAAATATAAAACTAAATCCTAAATAAAAAGAAATAATAATATTCTTAAATATAATCCATTATCCCAATTATCCTAATATGATTTAGCGTATCAGTTGGGTTGCCCGTTGGCGATCAGGATGTTGCCTCTAGTGTTGGGAAATTTGTTAAATTTTTTTGAGTGGAAGCTCGAAGATGGATTGAAACCCCAAGCCATGGACATGGATGACAAATTTGGAATGGCTTTGATGAAGGCAACTCCCTTATATGCAATTCCGGTTGATATTACTGTTTAATTTGCTTTAGCTTTTACTTTTGCTTTTGTAATTTTGTTCAAGGTAACGTCTATCATAATAAAACCCTTGTCATTCTACCAAAAAAAAATAAAAATAAAACCCTTGTCATTAAAAGTTATCTTTCTATAGTTGTGGTAATTCCTACACAGACGTATACAACTTTAAAGTAATTATAGAGTTTATTTTGGAAAGACTATTATTTTTTTGTTATAATGGGAGAATCTTAGAAAACAACATTAAATTAATAAACAATTTTCATATTTGCTAAATTTAATATTTTTAATATATATCCATAGACACACATTAGAAAAATATAACTTATTTACTTTCCTTTTAAAATAATTACTTTATTTCCATAATAAAAAGAAATAATTACATTACAGATTTACGCTGCACGTAAACTTCAATGTATTGATTAGATTATGATTATCATTACATTTTTTAGACTGATTGGAGTACCATATATATAAAATAAATGAGGATGAAATTTAATGACACTTGAATTCTTCATAATACTGTTCATTTCCTTCTTTTTTTTGGCAAAATACATATACGATCCCCTGACCTTTGACCAATTGATTACTTTGACACCCCACCTTCGAAAATGTTCGATTGAGTACCTAAACTTGTATATTGTGACCTATTAACACCTGATTGGTCAAAAAATTTATCGTGTATAGGACGCGCGACATGTCATAGTGCCACATCATCATATGTTTAAATAATAAATTTAAATTTTTTAAAAAAGTTTTACCCCTCATTTTTTTTTTATAGAATCCACATTACTCAACCAAAAAAGAAAGAAAATGGGTAAAAAAAAGGAAAAAAAATCCAAAATTGATGTAGATCTGGATCTGGCTTTAAACCCATTACTTCAAGCTATGAAGGTAAAGAAATTCCAGATGTTTCAACCCTAGATCTCGTCTCTCACCAAATGTCAATCCGGTAGTTCAGGTTCGGGATGTATCTCAGTCTCTCAGACGTCGGATTCAGGGGACGAAGTGGAGATCGAGGTTTCCGAGTGGTTTCAGGGCTTCACGGAGGAGGTGATAACGAGGAGGTTGCCGAGATATGTACAAACGCTGGTAACCATTTCCGAGATGCCGAGCCTCCACCATCTTCACCTCGGCGGAAATTTCTTCGGCGGTAAGACCGACGGCTTACCGGTCACCGTTTTCGAGATGTCGAGCCTCTCTCACGCCGGAGCTTGGCAGCCCAAGAGCTTGAAATCTACGGATCTGTCCAACAATGGGATCAACAGCGAGATCTCGAACCCATTGAGATCTGTTCAAGATTTTTTTTCCCAGATCAGAAGTTTTCATATCAGATCTGAAAGAGAAAAAACAAAAAACAAGGAAAAAGAAAAGAAGTAAAAGGAAAAAATCAAAGAATAAAGAAAAATAATAAAAATTAAATAAAAACAAAAACAAGAAAATAGGTAAATAGGAAAAAAAAAATATGTGCCAAGTAGGATCCACATCAGCCTTATTAATTCTCCCACTCGCTCAAAAGAGAGTGAATTACACGTATTTGTCCACATCAGCAATCAGGTGCTTAATAGGTCTCAATTTACAAGTTTAAGTACTCAATCGAACATTTTCAAAGGTGGAATGTTAAAGTGACTAATTGGTCAAAGATCAGGGGGCCGTATATGTATTCTGCCTTTTTTTTATCTCATTTATTGTAAGGGCTCGTTTGATTTCCAATTACGGAAACGTAAACGGAAAGGAAAAGAATATAGATTACTTAAGTTAAGTGTCACAATACATTGACATTAAAATTTATCTTAATTAGTTTGTGGATCTAGAAAAGGGGAAGGGAAATGGTTAGATGAGAATAGGAGATATGCTTATTCTATGCTAAAATTAGGGAAATTGATAGAAGACGACAAGGAGGCTTACGGTACATTTTTACATGAAAAATGAGGTGACTCAAGGCAATAGAAAATTTGTTGTGGATGTATCATTACACTAATATAGACTATGTACCCATACAAAATACGGGTGGTAAACTAGTTATTATACTAGTTATACCCGTCGTGCCATGCACGACTATATGAAATTAATACTTATTTTTTTAATGAATATAATTTTCATTTAATATAAAAAACTTTTTTATTAAAATTTTTTTTATAAAATTTTACAATTGGTGTCATGTGAAACAGGACCAAAATTATTAAGGTGAGTCTACTATAATTTTGATGGCTTAATGATAATTTATTTATGAAAAATATAAATAAAAATTATTTGAATTAGAATCATTTAATTTTTAAAAATCTCTTACAAAAAATATAAAACAATAAAAATAATCTAAATTCTTGTAATTTTTTTTATCAAATTCAATTATTAAAAAAATTTGAATAAAAATTAAAAATATACTTAATAAGAAACGATGTAACAATATAAATAAAGAATGAATTTTTTAATGATAAGAAATCATTTATTTTTACATAAATAATTCAAAAAGAAAATTAAGGAAAAAATAATATATTTTTTATATCAAAAGTCAATTTAGGCAAGTAATTATCTAGATTGAAAGTTCTATTTTTTATATAAATTATATTTAAGATAAAATTCGAATTTAATTTTTTTCATATAAATAGATAGAAATTTAATTATAAAAACTAAATTATTATATCTATCTTAAATCTTAATATATAATATCTAATGTTCTACTCCTAATTCCTAATATATAATAGATAACATATTTATTATAGATAGAATCTTTTTCTAGATTATTTTATCCTTTTTCTACATTATCCTACAATAATATCAACATATATAAATTTCCAAAATAAAAAATCCTACGTGGCAAAATCCTAGGTGGCTTAACGTAGGAACGACACGTAGGAAAATCCTAGGTGGCGCAACGTGGTGGCCTTATTCCTTGCGTCTTTTATATATACTAGTTGATGACCCGGGCCTTGCCCGGAAACTTTTTTAAATAAAAATTATAATATATTATTTATTTAATAAAACAATATTATAAATATTTAAGTTAATTATAATAATATCATATATTATTAAAATGAATACATATATATTATCTTATTCTTAAAAATGCTATTTATAATATTTATGCAATAATCATACAAAAGTTGGCGTTCTTAACTCATTGGGTTGACTTGAATTCGCATAAAAACCGCAATGAATTGACCCAATCAACTTATAAATTTTAATGACATGAATTTGTACTCAACCGAACATGAAATGACCGAGCCTAAAACTGATTGAACTGACCCGATTAACTGATTTAACATTAAGGGATCAATAATTTTTTATTTATTTATTAAGGAATCTGTAATATGAAAAATCAACATACTTATGAACAGAATTGTAAAACATAACATATCTGTACCGATATTAATTAAAAAATTATCATACTTATTAATATAAAAATGGTTTAAAAAATCATCATGCTTATGGATGGAAAATTTAAAAAGTTGTCACATTTGTGAATGAAAAATTAATCTATGAAAATCTAAAATTTAATATAAATTCTAGCATTAAAAACATGGTCCATATTAATTAAAAAGTGTGGGCATAGTTATGGATGCAATATAATATAAACATTTAGTAACTAAAACTATGGTGACAAAAATTAAAATTAATGACAATATTGTATTTAACTATCATATTTATAGATAGAACATCAATATATAAAATCCGACATATTTATGGATGAAAATTTAAAAAAGTTATCATTCTTAAGTAGAGTTGTCAAAAGCTGACCCGGCCTGCAAACCTGACCGACCCGCCCGAAAATTTTATGGTCAAGATCCGAAAATTTGAACCCGAAACCCGAAGTGAACCGAAACCCAATAGACTCGCAACCCATTGGGTTGAAACCCGAAACCCGTTGGGTTGACCGATTTAGTATATTTATAGAATGTATAAAATTTATTTTAAAAAATATAATATATTTTATTATTAAAATACATAAAAAAATAATATATTATAATTAAATATTATTATTTAATTAAAATCTATTTTAGTAATCATAAAAAGTTCGATGTTTTTGACCCACTAGTCAACCCGATCCGCCCGAAAACCCGCATCGACCCGACCCAGTTTAACCCATGATCTATAACGACCCGAACCCAACTCAACCCGAACCCGAAATGATCGAACCCAACCGACCCAACCTGATTGACAGGTCTATTCTTAAGCATAGAAAATTAATATTGAAAAATTCGAAATTAATATGAAAACTATGGTCAATATTCATTAAAAACGTTGACATATAAACAAAAAAATAATAAAAAATCCGAAATTAATATAAAAATATATGATTATAAATATGGTACATACTAATTAAAAACGTTAGTGTAATTTTTAATAAAGATTTAATATAAAAGACTGAAAATTTAATATTGAAAACCCGTAAATTAAAATAGGGTCCATATGTTATACTTATAGGTATAAACATTATCTATTTCATTTGGAGATATTAAATTATTTTATTATGGAATGTTGAAGTAAAAAAGGAAAGTTAGGATATTAAATTACTATTTTATATTTGTCATATTTATGGATAGAAACTTAATATTAAAAATATACTTTTAGATAGAAAAACTATAAAAAAAATGATTTTATATTTATCATATTTATGGATAAAAAAACTTATCTATTTTACTCTAATATTTTAAATTAGTATTTTTATGTGTCATACATATGGATAGAATTATTGTATTATTTCTTTGTATTTGTTAAATTTTGATTAAATTGATATATGTAAGTATATTTCTAAAACATTATACCTATCTTATCTACAAAAGAACTATCATTTACAATATAATAAAATGTGCAAAGATAAAAATAATGAAAACTCGTACCAAATTTTCAAATTGATAATCATACCAAATTGATAATTAAATATTAGAATATAATGAAAAAAATTTCACGATAAAGTTATTGCAATCGTTAAAATTGATTAATTTTAACTATACTTTTTGCAAATTTCGTTATCCATATAGTATAATGTTTATAAATATTGTGCATATACTCTTGAAAAAAATTAACATATGATCAATTTTGTAGTATATTTTATCTATATTATATAGATAGAAGATAATTAAATATTACAATATAAAGATAAAAAGAATTTTAGAAATAAAAAGTAATCCAATCTCATAGTAAATTGAAAAAAATATCTAAATTCTTATATAATATATTTTATTTATACTATATGGATATAAGATAAATAAATATTATAATATAATGAGCATAAACAAAGATAAAAATACTGCGTAGAGTTAAAAATTTATCCAATCTCATATAAAATTGATAAAAACAATTATTAAGTAAGGTGAGTGGATAAAATTGGAAATTCCATAAGGTTATATAATTTATTAAAAAAATCATTATTAAAAATAGGTTAGCTAAGATAGAAATTCATAATGACGAATTTGCCCAAAATTTAATTTTTTATAAAAAATATTCATAAGGAAAAGATAATATAATTTTTTATATAAATTTAATTTAGGCAAGTAATTATATAGATATTTAATTTTTTTATTTTTTTTTATCAAAATTTGATTTAAGATAAATATTTTTTTATAAATAGATAAAAAGATAAAGATAAAATAATTTTTTGTTATTTTTAATTAAAATTTCAATTAATTTTTTCCACATAAATAAATAGAAAGGAATTTAATTAAAATAATAATAAAAATAATTTTTTTAAATATAAATTGGAGCCAGAATTAATGAGGTGGCTAGAAAAGTTACAACTTTAACATATAGTTATATATAGATATGACTATTTTTATTTCAAAGATATATATGTTGTAATACCTGAGTATTCTTATATAGGTTCGTGTGAACGGATAAAACAAAATTAATGTTATGATATCTAATTCCTAAGATCTACGTGTCGACTAAGTTAATATCCTATACAAATAAAATATTGTCGACCTTGTTAATAGAATAGCATGAGTTACAGACCGTAAATTAAATATAGAAGTATAGGTAGGAATACGTGTATGCACAAGCTACTAAAGATACATGCTCATAATTGTGGAGCCGTCATCTTTGACCATTCCAAGGTGATAAATGAAACTTATCAAATGTTAATATTGAGAGAGTCAGAACCTATTTGTATATATGTATCTTAAACATGGTTGAATATATCTCTAGCCATCATTTTTGACTTTTCAACCAACTTGCATGTGTTATTCTTATCTTCATGCCTCCTTATCTACATATATTCCTACCTTTTTATCTTCTTGATGATACAAATTGCTATCTTTGAATTACTAAGATGACTTCTACGTACACATGTTCATTCCCCTTTCCCTTATTTACTTTTGATTCCATCTCTTATATATATGAGTGAGTTGGCTAGCAAGGTTCCAAATATTACATATAGAAGAGCCGTTATTATTGACTTCAAACCTCTTTCCTTGCCTTGGAATTGTGTAATCCAACCGCACGCATGATTACAAGGTTATCTTAGCTTCAATTGTAGACTTAGGAGGGTACGTAAATTGACTTTTGTCTCTTATATATATACGTGTCTGTGTCTAAGATTAGAGTAAGCCAACCATATTTGACTTTCAACTTCAATGTATTATATGAAGTCCTTCTTTGTTAAGTTTTGTACGCTAGTAGTTGCCGACCTCCTCTTTGTATATATATATTATGTACGTAGATAGGAGAGGAAGGCGGATCTGATTCCATTTCTATCTTTTTCTAGACTCCTCCTTTCTTCTAATATCTAGTAACCACCGGGAACCTTAAATCACCAACATCATCATTCTCTTGTTTGGCCTTGGCCCAAGTTAATAAGCACCTCCGTTCCGTCGTCTTTGATTGCTGGAGTAGGTAACTAGCTTGATTGAGTTTGTTCTGTCATATTTGGAAACTCTTCGTTTAAGGTAAGTCGTCTAGACTTACTTAGCTTGCAATTTTGTTATGTGTTAAATCAGTAAATTGAATGTATGGACCTCTATTTTGGAAAATTATTCCATACTATATTTTCATATTTGAAAGCTATTGAAATAGTTTCAATAATTTTTATTATGTGCAACTTGATCTCTGCGGGTGTGATTATGGACACGGACAAGTCGGTGGAGAAGAGACCCCGGACATAGTCATGCGGCGTGTGGAGATCACCTTAAAAAAATTGATTGTTTTGGCAAGTGCTCTAGTAGAGGCTTAGCCGGGGAAAGAAGGGCGATGGGAAAGAAAATGGGCATGAGATTAGCGTGCGCGCTAGCCGTGTACCATGTTTCGAAGGCAGGTCCGGGTTGCCTGAACTGGAGAATGATTATGATTTGGATTATGGAGGATTTGTTGTTGGTTGTTGTATTGCATGAGCATTTAATTGATTAGCTTCATGCTTATGAGTTATTATGGAATTGAGAGTTGGTTTGGAATTTGATATGCTAGTTTATATAACTATATGATGTGTTTTGGGTGTGCATATTAGTTTGGTATGTATATGAATGATTGATTGTATTATTTTAATAATCTATGTTTTGTTCTATATGTTTGATTTTCTTGTTTGGCCCATACCAGAATTGTTAGCTAATGTGTTCATGTTCCATGTTTTTAGGTAAAGATTCTGGTATGGGAGATGTGCCAGGAGATCAATTTCTGGATGGCGATGCTCGTTCTCGACGTAACGTGTCATAGGAAAAAGATATTGGTTTAAGTCTTTTTGTGGTTAAGCTAGTCAGTTTTGGTTGTAAGACAGTCGAAGGTAGTGGTCTATAGAAACTCGGTAGAATAGTCAGTTTAATATGTGGTTTTAGTTTTCTTGTAGTCGTATGCATAATGTTTTCTTAAACAGATTGTAAATATAAGTTGGATGTTTTCTTGGCTTTGCTTGTTGTGCCTTTGTTGCAAGGTCCAATACCGGTGAATTTGTTGTCAGGCTTGTTTTGGTGGACCCAGATGTGGTCCACAACCAGGTAACAACCCGGATTATAAGATGGGGTGTTACAGATTGGTATCAGAGCCAGGTTGACAACAAGGGCACAAGGTCCTAACAATAGAGCATGTGAGGTCCAACTTAGAGTTCCTTTTATACAAAAACTTGATTTTGGGGCATTATGCATTTGGGATAGAAAGACACGTCGAGACGTCATCATCACACAGGAAGATGTCCTAAACATTTTTCTTGTTTAGTAGAATAGATATTTATAGTAACTTAAGTGATTTATTATACTTTAACGTGCTATAGTCATGATAAGAGGTAGAGGAAGACCTAGAGGTAGAGGAAGACCTAGAAGTAGAGGAAGGGAAATTGCTATCGAGCCTCTAGTTGAGGAAACTGCTGAAAGCCAAGGACCAGTTGGAGGTGTTCCTTTAGGACAAAATGACAATCGTTCTAATGTTGGAAGCATTAGATCAGTAGGTCAAGGTGTAGCTAGATCAAGGTCTCTTGGTAATAATGAAGCTCAGGGGCAACCTCCCGCTCCAGTGCCTGCTGGATTACCTGAAATACGGACCTTGGTTGAAGAAAGGGTTATGTCCTTCTTACAAAATCTTTTTAGGAGTGATCAAACACCAAATTCTGCTGCTGCTGTTTCTCAACCATCTGGTTCAAGGGCGCCAAATTTCCAAGGATCCGCTGCTAGAATGTCACCACCACCTCCTAATAGGGTGCCAGATGTTCCAAGACCGCCACAAGTAGTTAAAGAAGCATCTGAAGGATCAATACAAGCTGAGAGGGGTCATCAAGATTCAGGGCCTGACAAGTGGCTTCGTGAGTTCAGCTACATGAAACTTCCCTTCTTTACGGGAGCTTATGAGAAGGATGTGGATTTGTGGTTGAGACAAGTTACTTTTGCTCTCAATACGATTAAGGCACCTAATGATAGAAAGGTATCTCTAGATCAAAGCTTGCTTAGAGATAATGCTTTTAACTGGTGGTCTCTGCAGATTCTCGATCATGAGGCGAGTTTTGAGGAATTTTCTCAAATGATAAGAAACCAGTTTTGTCCAGCTGTTGTTAGAAATGCTCGAGCTCAAGAGTTCATCAATGCAAAGCCTGAAAATATTTCTGTAGCAGAAGCTGCTCAGAAGTTTCAAAGAGATCTGACTTATGTAGAAGATATAGTGACCACTGAGAAGCAACGCATTCAAGCTTTCTCCCAAAGAATGAAACCTGAGATTCGACAGTATGTGGCCGGATTTCAATGTCCTACTTTGAGGGAATATCAGAATGTTGCTATGGCATATGAGATGGGAAATCCAGCTTTTAGATGTTCTGAGGTCTCCCAGGGAAGTGGCAAGAGGCAAAAGACCCCAATAGGATTCAAGGATGATAAGAGGCCAAGCTTTACACCTCAAGGAGGTACTAACTTTGGTGTAAGGCAAGGACAAACATATGCCCAACAAGGTCAAAAAGGTCAATTTCAAAAGTCTGGAGTTTCAGCTGGGCCAAGGAAATGTTATAATTGTGGGAGTACTGACCATCTGAGAAATACTTGCAACAAGCCACCGATAACTTGCTATAATTGTGGACAAAAAGGTCATCTTAGGACTTTTTGTCCAAACAAAGGGATTGCTCCTTTTCAAGGTTCGTCACCTGCTTTTGGGTCAACTGGAGGATCTCAAGCCATACTACCTCCTCAGACTTATAGCTCAGTGGGACAGGGTCGAGGTAGAGGTCGCGGTAGTGCAGTTGGGAGTTCAAGGACTAATCCACCTCGAGCATTTGAGATGAGAAAGGCTGAAGAACCAAATGCGCCGACTGCTACAGGTACGATCTGGATCCAATCTGAGCCTGTTAAGATTCTATTTGATACTGGTGCTACCCACTCTTTTATTGCTATTGCATGTGTAGATAGGTTACATTTGATTTGTTCTATTGGTATTCCTTTTGTGGTTGGTTTACCGGATGGTAGTAAAGTCAGTGGGGAGAAAGAAATCCTTAAATGTCCAATTCGCATAGGGCATCGAGACTGGTTAACAGATTTTATTGTAATGGCTCTACCAAATGATGACGTAATCTTGGGGTTGGATCGGATGAAGCGATACCGAGCAGTGTTGGATATTCATAGGGGAACTGTGACATTAACTGCCGATGATGGTTCCAAACATGTATGGAAAGATTCAAGAAAGGAGAAGGAGGGAGCAATAATTAGCGCAATGAAGGCGGCTAAGTTGATAAAAGATGGTTGTATAGGCTACTGGTGTTATATCTTGCAAGAAGATAGACAAGTTCCAAAGGTTAGTGAGATTCTTGTAGTGCAAGAATTTGAAGATGTTTTTCCTGAGGAGTTGCCAGGGCTACCACCTCAACGTGAGGTAGACTTCAGTATTGACCTAGAACCA
Organism: Fallopia convolvulus; assembly: GCA_964016875.1. NCBI lineage: Eukaryota > Viridiplantae > Streptophyta > Magnoliopsida > Caryophyllales > Polygonaceae > Fallopia > Fallopia convolvulus. The sequence continues at coordinate 44,757,837 of OZ024726.1, forward strand.
AGTACCAGACCAATATCGCGAGCTCCTTATCGTATGGCTCCAATGGAAATGCAAGAGTTGAAGACTCAATTGGAGGAGTTGTTAGAAAAGGGATATGTACGCCCCAGTGCGTCACCTTGGGGAGCTCCAATTTTGTTTGTAAAGAAGAAAGACGGGTCGTTGAGATTGTGTATCGACTATCGTGAGTTGAATCGGGTTACCATCAAAAACAAGTACCCGTTGCCCATAATTGATGACCTACTAGATCAATTACAAGGAGCTATGGTATTCTCTAAGATTGATTTACGATCTGGATATCACCAGTTGAGAATCCAAGAAGAAGATATTCCAAAGACATCATTTCGTACTAGATATGGGCACTATGAATTTGTGGTGATGCCCTTCGGGCTGACAAATGCCCCAACCGTGTTCATGGAATTGATGAACCGAATCTTTATTAATTATTTAGATCGGTTTGTAGTAGTGTTCATAGATGATATATTAGTATATTCACAAAGCCACGAGGAGCATGCTGATCATCTGAGAACAGTTTTAGGAGTTTTTAGACACCACCAATTGTTTGCCAAGTTATCAAAGTGTGAATTCTGGATGCCAGAGGTAACATTTCTGGGTCATGTTGTGTCTGCTAGAGGAGTGATGGTTGATCCAACAAAGATCGAAGCTGTGGCAGCTTGGGAACCTCCAAGGAATGTGACGGAGGTACGTAGTTTCTTGGGTTTGGCTGGGTATTACAGACGGTTTGTAGAAGGATTTTCTTCTATAGCCCAACCCTTAACCAATCTGTTACGTAAAACAACAAAATTTGAGTGGTCAAATGCCTGTCAGAAAAGTTTTGATGAATTAAAGAACAGATTGACTTCAGCTCCGGTCTTAGCTCTTCCTCAAGGGGATGGAGGTTATGTTATATATAGTGATGCTTCGAAACTTGGATTAGGTTGTGTTCTAATGTAGAATGGTAGAGTAATTGCTTATGCTTCAAGGCAGTTAAAACCGAATGAGCAGAATTACCCGACACATGATCTAGAGTTAGCTGTTGTGGTTCATGCGTTGAAGATTTGGCGGCATTATCCGTATGGAGCAACTTGTTAGATTCTAACAGATCATAAGAGTCTTAAATATATCTTCACCCAACGAGAGCTCAATATGAGACAACGTAGGTGGCTCGAACTGATTAAGGATTATGACCTAGAGATCCTTTATCATCCAGGCAAGGCAAATGTTGTTGCTGATGCACTTAGTCGAAAATCTTCCCAGGAACGAATGTTGTCACACTTGACTGCTCAACCGTCTATGCAAAAGGATTTGATAAGGAATGAAATTGAAGTATGGATTCAGAGATATCAAGGTCAGTTACGTACTTTAGAATACCAACCTAGTTTAATAGAGGAGATCCGCAAAAAGCAAGAGAATTGCTCGATGATTCAAAATATTTGTCAGAGGGTGCACCAAGGAGAAGCACAAGAATTTGAAATTCGAGAAGATGGAATTTTGAGAATTCATGGAAGAGTATATGTGCCCCGAGATCAGGAGCTAAGACAGAAAATACTTCAAGAGGCTCACTCTACACTCTATTCAATACATCCAGGAGCTAGCAAGATGTATAAAGACCTTAAGCAGCATTATTGGTGGGAAGGTCTAAAGTCTGATGTAGCTAAGTTTGTGGCACGATGTCAGGTTTGTCAACAGGTCAAGATTGAACACCAAAGACCAGCAGGAGAACTTCAACCACTCTCCATACCGGAATGGAAATGGGAAGACATATCGATGGATTTTGTTACAGGATTACGTAACAGCCGTGGACATGATGCTATCTGGGTTGTAGTTGATAGACTGACAAAGACAACACGTTTCCTTCCAACTAGAGAGTCTTGGCCAGTGAATAGATTAGTAGATGTGTTTATAAAGCAGATAGTCAGACTGCATGGTGTGCCAAAGACCATTGTTTTTTTTGCTGTAAAGCGGTAAATTCGGATTAAAAAGATATGCACCTCAAAGAGGTGTTACAAACAAACACAAGTCCCAACAAAACCAAGGTTGACCCGAAGACCTCCAAATCCAAGAAAAACATCAAGCGTTAAGGGCAGGCACGTAGGCCTCCCTAGCACGCACTATCAAATATTATCAGAACCATGCATCAACAACACAACATCAAGCAACTCAAGCTATGCAACAAACAACAGACTAAATATCCGGAGGTCGAGAGTGGCCACGCGTGACACTACGAGTGACACGACCCGGGTGATCGTTAGGCCACTTGGTTTGCGCCTTCAGAGCAAGGACGATGCCTCGCGGAGGCGGTGGTCTTTCCGTATTATCTTTAGCCAAGGATTGGCTCATGGACCTTGGATCTCTACCTCGACCCTATTATCCTCCCTTGCATCCTTAGAATCATTCGAACTTGAATTACTTACCTCGGCATCCTTCTCACCATCACTAGCACAATCAGAGGAATCACTCTCAAGTGTATCCATGGACTCTCTTGCCGAGCTTGAAGAAAGGTCATTATCATTAGAAACATCCTGAACTTGAGCCATTTCAATGTCCTTTGCCTCATCATTCACGGCCAGCTTCTTCTTGTTCTTCTTGTTCTTCTTCTTAGGCTTGGACTTCGTCATTTGGTTGTCAAGGCCAGGGAGTGAAGTGTTTTGGCCCTGGACAGCCTCGGTAGAAGAGGGAGGAGGGTCTAATGTAGACTTCCCTTTGTCAACCAAGGCAGCCATGGCATTACAATCCACCATGGGTATATCTATATGTGTAGGCGTGGTCAAATTATCCTGCACACCATGATTTTCTGAACGAACAACATCACCATCAACAACTTTGGCAACTTTCCCTTGTCTCCTCGCCTTGATTCCCACATCGGTGCGTTTTCCTTGGAATTTGCAATCCTCAAGAGCATGACCAAAGGTGCAACACTCTTTGCAAAACACCGGTTCATTTTCAATCAAACACGAGCACTCCACCGAGCTCCCATCATCAAAGTCTACTCCAACCTCACGAACAATATCCTTGGCAAAATTAATTTCAACCAAAACTCGAGCATATGATCCCCTTTTCCTCCCATCCGTAACCGGATCCACATAGAGCGGGTTACCAATATGTGAGGCTACACGGCTAATCAAGTCATACGTCCAAAAGAGTTGCGATAAACCATAGATTCGGACCCAAAGCGGAATAGTTGCTATGTTCCGACGATTAAAAGCAAACTTGTTAGGAATGTGTTGAAGAAGTAAAGGTTTACCATGGATGAAATAAGGACCATTACGAAGGACCCTGTCACAATCATCTTCGGAATCAAATTGAAAAATAATCCAGCCTTCCTCTTCCCGAAACCGACTTTTAACACCCCAAGACTTGGCTAGTTCCCTGATCAGAAAGTGTCCCGGATAGAAACCAACATACTGACCAAGTAGAGACCAACCCCACACTTCTTGCTTTGAAAGGCCTTCGGATATTTTAATGGAGACTCGGGATGAAGACGGAGGAGTGAAAGTAAGCTTACCACCAAGTCCCGAGTTCATGAACAATTTTTTCACACGACCAGCCCTACCAATCGCCCGCGCTTCAGCCTCGTCAGACCGTGGGTTCACCCCTGAGTTCCTGGCAACCTTGGCGTACGACAACGCACCTGCCTTGCTAGTTCCCACATGGCCAGGCACCTGGCCAGTCACGGTACCTTGCAGCAGCGCTCCTTGCTCAGACATGCCAGCATGCCCAACAGACGCACCATTCGGCACGCCAACATCGTGCAACACTGAACTTGAGGTTCGGGTGCCCTTTGCACCAGCAATCGGGTTATGCACATCGACACCAGCGTCAGACGCTACTGTAGCGTCAGACCTCGGTGCGGACGCCCCCGCAGCAGCATTCTTCTCGGCACGGGACTTGGTCTGTCCATCGCCAATCAAAACCGAACTTGAGGTTCGAGGATCCTGTCCAGCATTGATCAGGTTTTGCGTGCCGACACCAACAGAAGCGCATCCTTGTAAGGACGTCCCAGCGATAGCGGCACTCTCGACTTGAGTTTTTCCATGGCCTTCGCCAAGCGACGAAGCATCTTCGACACCAGCGATTCGGTTTTGCATGGCGTTGGGACGTTGCGATCCGGTGAGACGAGGACCCTGGAGCGTCTGGCGCGGCAGGTTCTCCGAACTAGGGTTTGGATCTTGGATGCGATTTCCGGCCTCCAAGGGTGACGCGCTAGGGTTTGTTGATTCCGAACTTGTGAGATCATCCGAATCAAAATTCGAACTTTTACTGTCGTCCTCTCCCATGAACGAATTCTCATAATTTTCAGCCAAGGATAACTTCAAGACATCCCCAATCGTAGTCTTGGAAGGGATTATGCCGCCATCAGAATCGACAACCCTAGTGTTATTCTTCATCAAACTTTTCTTTACAACATCAGCCATAGTAGCCTCCATGAATTCATCTAAGCCATCGAACACATCAACAACCTTTGGATCATTGAATTTTTTGGATTTAAGGGTAGGGGAGATTGAGTTACGCTTCTTCTTTCCCATGGTGGCACAAAGCAGTCAATCCTCCATGGCAAGGCGAAGTAGCGTCAAAGGCGGCACTAGGGTTTTTAGTGACGAGAAGGGTATGCTCCAACTCGGCGGTGGTGCGAGAGGCTGCCACCCCAAGTTCGTGTGCGAAGGTCCCGTGAGGAGACCTACGCCGGAGGCGTGACGAAGAGGAAGGAGGACTCGCCGGAGAATCGCCCTAGAATCGCCCAAGCAAGAGAGCGTTTTTTTACTTGACTGAGAGCTCTTTCTTGATTCTATGGGTGGTGGTGCATGGCCCGCCAAAGACCATTGTTTCTGATAGAGATGGTCGTTTCACATCGAGATATTGGCAAAAAGTGAATGAAGCCTTGGGCACAAAACTTCATTTCACTACTGCTTACCACCCACAGTCAGATGGACAAACAGAGAGAACAATTCAGACTCTTGAAGACATGTTGAGAGCTTGTGTTCTAGATTGGGGTGGAGGTTGGTGTGAGTATTTGGAATTGATAGAGTTTGCATATAACAATAGTTGGCACTCATCGATTCAGATGGCTCCCTACGAGGCTTTGTATGGTCGAAAGTGCAGAACCCCACTATGTTGGAATGATCCGTCGGACATAGTGGGTGAAACACCTCAAATGATGCAAGATACTATCCAGAAGGTAGCGTTGATTAGAGAACGTATGCTAGCTGCACAAAGTCGTCAAATAGCAATTTTAGAGAAGCCAATAGCACCTTTGTAGAGAAGCCAATAGCAATTTGTAGAGAAGCCAATAGCAATTTTAGATCGTCGTCAAAGTCGTCAACGTATGCTAGTGGGTGAAACACCTTTGTAGAGAAGCCAATAGCAATTTTAGATCGTCGTATGAAGAATTTGCGGAACAAGGAGATTCCGTTAGTATTGATCCAGTGGTCTCGACGAGGAGTCGAGGAAGCCACTTGGGAGACTGAAGCTAGTATACAACAAAGTTATCCTGATCTTTACCCTAGCTTGATAGCAGAGATGAATTAGAGGTTTAGTAGGTCAGTTAGTGTTCATGACTTAGCTTTACTTATAGATTATTCAATCTTGATGAATTTCTTGAAATTTTTGGTCATACGCAAGTTATTGCTATATTCTATGATGAGAAGAAGTGGATATGATTGAATAGGTAGTCTTCTATGCATGACTTTAGGGTGATATTTTGGTTATGAGCTGTTTGAAGTTGATGAGAGTTTTTGCAACGGTTGTTAGTATACATGTGATGGTTATCAATGCTTGGATATAAGTTTCGAGGACGAAACTTTATTTTAAGGAGGGCTATATGTAATACCTGAGTATTCTTATATAGGTTCGTGTGAACGGATAAAACAAAATTAATGTTATGATATCTAATTCCTAAGATCGACGTGTCGACTAAGTTAATATCCTATACAAATAAAATATTGTCGACCTTGTTAATAGAATAGCATGAGTTACAGACCGTAAATTACATATAGAAGTATAGGTAGGAATACGTGTATGCACAAGCTACTAAAGATACATGCTCATAATTGAGGAGCCGTCATCTTTGACCATTCCAAGGTGATAAATGAAACTTATCAAATGTTAATATTGAGAGAGTCGAACCTATTTGTATATATGTATCTTAAACATGGTTGAATATATCTCTAGCCATCATTTTTGACTTTTCAACCAATTTGCATGTGTTATTCTTATCTTCATGCCTCCTTATCTACATATATTCCTACCTTTTTATCTTCTTGATAATACAAATTGCTATCTTTGAATTACTAAGATGACTTCTACGTACACATGTTCATTCCCCTTTCCCTTATTTACTTTTGATTCCATCTCTTATATATGAGTGAGTTGGCTAGCAAGGTTCCAAATATTACATGTAGAAGAGCCGTTATTATTAACTTCAAACCTCTTTCCTTGCCTTGGAATTGTGTAATCCAACCGCACGCATGATTACAAGGTTATCTTAGCTTCAATTGTAGACTTAGGAGGGTACGTAAATTGACTTTTGTCTCTTATATATATATACATGTCTGTGTCTAAGATTAGAGTAAGCCAACCATATTTGACTTTCAACTTCAATGTATTATATGAAGTCCTTCTTTGTTAAGTTTTGTACGCTAGTAGTTGCTGACCTCCTCTTTGTATATATATATTATGTACGTAGATAGGAGAGGAAGGCGGATCTGATTCCATTTCTATCTTTTTCTAGACTCCTCCTTTCTTCTAATATCTAGTAACCACCGAGAACCTTAAATCACCACCATCATCATTCTCTTGTTTGGCCTTGGCCCAAGTTAATAAGCACCTCCGTTCCGTCGTCTTTGATTGCTGGAGTTGGTAACTAGCTTGATTGAGTTTGTTCTGTCATATTTGGAAACTCTTCGTTTAAGGTAAGTCGTCTAGACTTACTTAGCTTGCAATTTTGTTATGTGTTAAATCAGTAAATTGAATGTATGGACCTCTATTTTGGAAAATTATTCCATACTATATTTTCATATTTGAAAGCTATTGAAATAGTTTCAATAATTTTTATTATGTGCAACTTGATCTCTGCGGGTGTGATTATGGACACGGACAAGTCGGTGGAGAAGAGACCCCGGACATAGTCATGCGGCGTGTGGAGATCACCTTAAAAAAATTGATTGTTTTGGCAAGTGCTCTAGTAGAGGCTTAGCCGGGGAAAGAAGGGCGATGGGAAAGAAAATGGGCATGAGATTAGCGTGCGCGCTAGCCGTGTACCATGTTTCGAAGGCAGGTCCGGGTTGCCTGAACTGGAGAATGATTATGATTTGGATTATGGAGGATTTGTTGTTGGTTGTTGTATTGCATGAGCATTTAATTGATTAGCTTCATGCTTATGAGTTATTATGGAATTGAGAGTTGGTTTGGAATTTGATATGCTAGTTTATATAACTATATGATGTGTTTTGGGTGTGCATATTAGTTTGGTATGTATATGAATAGTTTATATAACTATATGATGTGTTTTGGGTGTGCATATTAGTTTGGTATGTATATGAATGATTGATTGTATTATTTTAATAATCTATGTTTTGTTCTATATGTTTGATTTGCTTGTTTGGCCCATACCAGAATTGTTAGCTAATGTGTTCATGTTCCATGTTTTTAGGTAAAGATTCTGGTATGGGAGATGTGCCAGGAGATCAATTTCTGGATGGCGATGCTCGTTCTCGACGTAACGTGTCATAGGAAAAGATATTGGTTTAAGTCTTTTTGTGGTTAAGCTAGTCAGTTTTGGTTGTAAGACAGTCGAAGGTAGTGGTATATAGAAACTCGGTAGAATAGTCAGTTTAATATGTGGTTTTAGTTTTCTTGTAGTCGTATGCATAATGTTTTCTTAAACAGATTGTAAATATAAGTTGGATGTTTTCTTGGCTTTGCTTGATGTGCCTTTGTTGCAAGGTCCAATACCGGTGAATTTGTTGTCAGGCTTGTTTTGGTGGACCCAAATGTGGTCCACAACCAGGTAACAACCCGGATTATAAGATGGGGTGTTACATATGTGATCAAGTGTACATATTTTTTCTTATCTTTTACAAATATAATAAATATAATGTCCTTTTTCCTATATTGGTCAAATTTACTAATATTATTTTATCTTTTTGTTTAGTTGGGGATAAATTTTTACAAATATTATTTTATCTTTATGTTTACTTAGAGATAACTTTTTTTATATAATTAACTATTTAAAATTATTATTTTAATAAAGGGGTGATGTGGCGCAATGTGGTGGTAGAAATTGTTACGGCTTTAGTTATTAGTAATAGATACATGGATTACACCTGGCTAATTCAATAACGGTCTTCGTACGCCTAATTTATTCATTAGTGGCGTACGTCCATTCTGTTGGATCGTGACGCGTTAGTAACAATACAGGGAACTAGTAAGGTTCCCTGGGCAGCGGAAATAAACAATAGAACACAGAATTTAGAGAGGAAAACTTTCTGTCCGACCAACAAGTCGTAGAAAGAAAAACCTCTACCCCTGAGACTCCTTCTCAGAGGATTTTCAATAGAATACTTTTATTAAGTTTCAACGATTACAAGGCAAGTCAAGTTCCCTGGTAACTAAGGCACCGACCAAAGTTCAACCAACTAGACTTCTACAACCCTAAGCGTAAACCTAAGACAAAGTAAACTACTGACTTACTTGTGGATTCTTCACCGGAAAAAGCCACACACTCGTACACTTGAAAAGCTCTCTCTTCAAGTTCTTCGTCTTCAATACTCGTTCAACCACACTTTTAACCCTAGCTAATCCTAGATATTTATAAGATAAGTTAAGTCTGATCTCACACGTAATTCTTGCCTAATTACGCTGATATTCCATTTAACAAATCCCACACAATAAGGAAAAAGATTGTTTATGATTTCGGATCCTCAACCATGCCGATTCTTCCCAAAACCGAATGATCTCGGATTTCCTAAGATAAGATCGTGTGAAGATTGATCTTATCCTCTCTTTTATCTCCTTAAGCAACCGCCTACAGCTGGAGATCTTCGTAGAAGATCGCTCGCAGAAGATAAGGTAACTTTCCATTTATAGAAAGCCGCGTTCCTTCTGAGACGCGCTTCCTAAATCTGTCACTAGTTCCCTCCATCGTTCCTCACGATGTTCCGTCACTCGTGACCATGTACCTGTTTTTCTGAAACACTTACATGTAGAAGCAAGTTATATTAACTAAGTTTGTTATCATCAAAACTAAGAGAAACCATGGAACAACTATTGTTCCAACAATTTCCCCCTTTTTGATGATGACAAACCTATACCAAAAATGCATGTCTAGAAACCATAAAGAAATATAAATCAGAAAAAAATTCCTGTGTGGTTCCCCCTTAACAAATGCATTGTTATTCTTACTCTTCAGAGTTAACAAAATATTCCCCCTTAGCCAAAGTTCCCTCTGTATTTCCTGGATAGAACGCATCTCTGCATTTTTCCTAACTTCCCCCTTTTGACATCATCAAAAGATCAACAATCATCAAGCAAAAACATAGAGCAAATGAACAAATTCAATTGAAACTTAAACCATTCATAAGCAAAAGACAGTTATTATTATAGATAATTGTTGTAGGGGTCACAGCCTAGAGAAAGCATAAAAACAGAAAAGTCTTAACATCCAAGAAACAAAAGAAACAATTTAAACTGGGGAAAGATAGGCTAAGGAACGAGAGAAGGTCCACATCATGGTTCGGAGGAGGTGGAATCAGTAGCAGCAGTGTCAGTGTCTCTCTTAGCCAGGTAACCAATGATGGTACTCAACTGAGAGGAAATCTTTTGAAGCTCAGACAACATCTTGGCAGTAACACCTTCACTCAGCGAAGAACTCCCAACATCCATCTGGGCAGTCTTCTTTGCAGCTGTTCCCTTCAAATCACCCTGAAAATTCATCCTCGAGATATTGCGCATCTCCAAGAGTAATCCAAAGAACTCCTCTTTCGAAGGCTTGTACGCCTTTCTCTCCTTCAGTATAGCCCTCACAAAACGAGGATAAGGCAGGCTATGCTTCTTCCCAGTACGCTTAGCCATCTGCCTCATCATTATCTCCGGAAGACTGATACGTTCCCTCCTTAGAAACTTGTCCAGCAGAATCATATCGTTGATGGTGAGTGTAGTTCTCTTCTCCAGCCTAGGAACAACAACCTTGATGAGGAATTGATGTGCAATCCGTGCAGTGTAGCTCAAATCATTGGTTGAATAAGGACTAGCAGCAGGAACTTTGCTCATAACGCGCTTGATTAACTAATATTTGTTCCTGGGCCAGGTACTCGAGGTATGGACATGCCCATATCCTTCAACAGGCACCTTCAGAATTGTAGCAACAGATCCCAAAGAAAAAGAGATTTCCATCCCACAGACAGTAGCAAAGCCCATTGGACCGGAAGAGAGATCAGCTAGTTGGAAGGAGCCAAAGAATTGGGAGAGAAGAGACACATCTACCTTGACTCCAGAGTCACAGATTTTCTCCCATCCCTGAAACTTGAGAAGTTCCCAGAATTCCTCCAAGTCATGGCTTTTCAGAAACGCTTCGTCGATCACCAGAGGAGCGACAACCTTCTTTGAACCCTTCGTGGAGCGGGCCACTGGTTCCATTGGCAATTTCCCTTTTGCCTTGGCAGACTTGAGGTCTTTCGCAACCTCTTCTTCCAACTCCTCCTCTTCTTCGTCTCCTTCTCCACCAGACTCTTTCTTTTCTTCTTCCTCACCCTCTTCAGACTCCGAGCCAACGTCCTCTTCATCTTCCTCTGGATCTTCTTCATCTTCAGAAGATTCCTGAGCCACTGGTTCCTTTGGAACGGTGGAGCGAAGGCCGTACTTGGATCCAGATGGGGTAACCTTCGGCTTTTTGTTGGCAGGGGATGGGGTGCGTTCTGAATCAGAGATGTGAAGGATTTGAGATGGTACGGGAGGGACACTCTTTCTTGCCTTTCGCTTCCCACGGCTCGTTGGCTTAACCCACCCTGGTCGCATATGCACAGGCAAAGATTCCACCTTTTCTTGTTCATCGGTGGTTTCCTTCGGTGGTGAGTTCACCTCTTCCTTTTCCGACTCCTCCTTGCTCTCCTGTACCTCCCCTGTTTCAGCAGCCTTGACGGAAGGGTTTTCTGAGGGAATCGTGGATTGATCCTTCTCAGATTTTTCACCCTCAGTCTCCTTTTCCGATGAGACCTTATCAGCGGTGGCCATACCAATATCGGAGACAGCATCAAATTTGGTTTCAAGTTTGGAAATTGGGGAGGCGGAGGAAAGTTTGGCCTTTTTGAGGGATTCGAGTTGGGCTTGAAGAACGGCGATCTCAGAAGCATCGAGACCGTCGAAGTTGAGGATTGGGGTGTTTGAGGAGGAAGCCATTGTTGCAGAAAAGAGAAGATCGCAGCTTTGAGGAAGATTTAGGGTTTGCTGGAGAAGAACAGAGATGCGGTAAAAAAAATTGACCGAGATAAGAGTTTATAAAGCACACCTCTTTCCTAGTTTACAAGATCATGATCTTCCCAAAGATCTTCTATCCAAATCTTAACAGCTAAGAGTTGCCATAATGATGAATTTTCACCGCCATTAAATTTTGACTGCACAGACGTCCAATCGTTCCCTGCAGAGTTACTGTGCAACGGCTGAAAAAATTTAAACAAGCAGGCACAACGGCTACAATTATAATTAATGTCTGTTCCTTTGCAGAAAACTTTCAATTATAATTAAGGACGTTCCTTTAAAGTGACACAAATCTCAACCACAAGTTCCATGCCTCGTTACCATGAGTGGATAAAAGGCTATGTTTGAACAGAAAGGGACTAGAGACGTTCCATTCAAACTTTTTGTGGGCTTGGGATATTTTTGACATCCAAACAATTATTCCCCGTTTAAAGGTAATCAAAGGAGGTTCATAGGGAACGTTTGTGTGGACCAGGCTAGGGGACAGTTTTATAACCAACTATCATTTCGGCTTGAAGTGAGGGATAGAATAGATCAAGTTGGTTATTTTCGGCCAAAAGAAAATCTTAGATGTAAGCAATTCAGTTTTAGTTCCTTTTAGCATGTAACACTTAACAATTTCTAATATATACACCATCTATGCACAGAGGAAGGATATAAGCCATTAGAAAACTTGTCAAATGATATGTAATTACCTGAGAAGTTACCTCTTTAGTCAGGCACTGAGGGAATAGAGGACCGAGACTTGTTTACTCCAAGGAAATCATGCCTAGTAACATCCTCAGATGTACATAGGGTTTTCTGTCCAAGGCCTTGGTAAAAATATCTGCCACTTGATTTTCAGTCCTACAATGATCCATCTTGATGAAACCTTTTTCAACATTATCTCTTAAGAAATGATGTCGAATATCTATATGTTTGGTTCTAGAATGATGCACTGGATTTTTGGAGATATTGATTGCACTTGTATTATCACATAAGATAGGAATAGTTCCAAGAGACATACCAAAATCCACCAGTTGCTGCTTTAACCATAATACCTAGGAACAACATGCAGCTGCTGCAACATACTCTGCCTCGGCCGTTGAAAGAGCAACCGAATTTTGCTTCTTCGATCCCCAAGACACCAAACAGGGACCAAGAAATTGGGCCATGCCTGATGTGCTCTTCCTATCTACTAAGTGACCTGCAAAATCTGCATCCGAGAATCCGACAAGATGGAACGAGTTGTGTCTTGGATACCACAGACATAACCCATCGTTCCCTTTCAAGTATCGCAGAATTCTCTTCACTTCTTTCAGATGTGTTTCTTTAGGATTGGCCTGGAATCTAGCACAAAGACACACACTGAACATAATATCTGGCCGGCTGGCCGTTAGGTACAATAGGGAACCAATCATTCCACGGTACATCGTTTGATCAACATCAACACCGTTAAGATCAACATCAAGACGAGTATTGGGAGAAATGGGGGTATCAAAACATTTTGTAGAATCCATACCATACTTCTTCAATAGTTCCTTGATGTACTTTTGTTGATGTACCTTTGTTCCCTGATCACTTTGTACCACTTGTAGACCAAGAAAGAAAGTGAGTTCACCGATCATGCTCATCTCAAACTCACTACTCATGAGATTCTTGAAGCTTTCTACAAGTTTCGGGTTAGTAGAACCAAATATAATATCATCAACATAAACTTGTACTACTAAAACCTCACCGTCTTGTTCTCTTAGGAAAAATGTCTTGTCGATCACACCACGTCTGTATCCATTGGCTAATAGAAACTGAGCAAATCTATCATACCAAGCACGAGGAGCCTGTTTGAGACCATAAAGGGCCTTATCCAGTACATAGACATGGTCAGGGTGATCAACATCTTCAAATCCTGGAGGTTGTAGCACATAAACCTCTTCTTGTAGGTACCCATTCAGGAATGTTGTCTTCACATCCATTTGATACAGCTTGAATCCTCTGTGAGCAGCATAGGCGATTAGAAGACGAATGGCTTCTATTCTTGCAACGGGAGCGTACGTTTCATCGTAGTCAATCCCTTCTTGTTGATTGTACCCTTTTGCTACAAGTCTCGCCTTGTTCCTTGTGACAGCTCCGGTGTCATCAAGTTTATTCCTGAAAACCCATTTTGTTCCTATAGCCATTTTGTGCTTTGGCTTGGGAACTAATCTCCATACTTTATTCCTCTCGAACTGGTGTAGTTCCTCTTGCACAGCAACTATCCAGTCAGGATCTTTTAATGCTTCCTTCACATTCTTTGGCTCTGCAAGAGAGATAAACGCATTGAAAGCACAAAAATTCTTAATAGAGGAACGAGTAAGCACACCTTTATCATATGAAGTGATGATGTTGTCAACAGGATGATCCCTCTTTTGATGGTAATTCCTGACTTCAAGTTGAGTGGGATCTGTTCTTGACTCCTCTTGTTCCTGTTGACTTGTCGTTCCATGTGAAGTTCCTTCACCATGATCTTCCTCTATTTCTTCATTTGGTGAAGTATCATCCTCAGGAACTAGGGCACTTTCTGTGTTATCTCCATCCAAGTCAGGACTTGGAGGCATAACAGCATCATTTGGAGCTTGTGCACCTTTATCTGGATCGACTTCATCATCTGAATCTGCATTTAGAACCTTCAGTACATCCTTGTGAATAGAGAGGTTCCCTCCATTTTTGGACTCGTCAAAGATAACATGAATGCTTTCTTCAAACTTCTTAGTCCTCTTATTGAACACCTTGTAAGCCTTGCTGTTGGATGCATATCCCAGAAAGACACCTTCGTCACTCCTTGGATCAAACTTTCTAAGCTCGTCTTTTCCGTTGTTGTGAATAAAGCACCTGCACCCAAAGACTTTCAAGTGGGAAATATTTGGCTTTCTTCCCTTGATTAGTTCATATGGAGTTTTAGAGAAGTTGGAATGTATGGTGACTCGATTAATGATGTAGCAAGCGGTACTGATTGCCTCAGCCCAAAAGGACCGAGGCAAGTTACTTGCCAACATCATAGTTCGAGCCATGTTTTGTAGTGTTCCATTCTTTCTCTCAGCTACGCCGTTCTGTTGAGGAGTCCTTGGCGCAGAGAAGTTCTGAGAAACTCCATGTTCATCACAGTAGCTATGGAACAAGGAATTCTTGAACTCTGTTCCATTGTCAGTCCTGATAGATTTTAACTTCTGCTCTGTTGATGCTTCTACCTTCTTGATCCAGCTTTTGAAAGCCATGAACGTCTCATCTTTGGAACCTAGAAAAAGAGTCCATGTATATCTAGTAAAATCATCAACAATAACAAAAATGTACCTGCTACCACCATGACTTCTCACCCACATGGGACCACACAAATCCATGTGTATCATCTCAAGGGGATGAGAGGTGCTGACTGACAATTTAGGCTGAAAAGATGACTTGCTTTGTTTTCCTTTTGCACACTCTTCACACAGGCTTTCCTTTTCTGTAAGAACTTTGGGAAGTCCTATCACCAGATTTTGTGAGTAAAGTTTGTGAATTCCTCGATGATTTGCATGACCAAACCTCCTATGCCAAAGGTCAGTCTTGTCACCTAATGTTACAAAGCAAAGATCTTCTTGTGGTTGGAAACTTGAGTCGACAAAATACACATTGTTGCGCCTCTTTCCTTTCAGGACCACAAGATTTGATTTCAGATTCTTGATCATACAGCCTTCTGAGGTAAAGGATACCTCGTTGTTCCCTTGGTCACAGAGCTGAGCAATACTCAACAAGTTGTAACTGAGCCCTTTCACCAAGCTTACGTCTCTAACGCTGATCTTGTCATTTAGCTTGACTTCACCTGTTCCAATGATTTCTCCTTGATTGTTGTTGCCAAAGGAAATGTTTCCTCCAGCTTTGTTTTGAAGTGAGGACAGAATACTCTTGTTCCCTGTCATGTGACATGAACACCCGCTGTCAAGGATCCAGCGGATGTTCCCCCTCACTTCAACCTGCAAGAAAGAAATCACGTTTTAACGACCCAGGCCTGCTTAGCCTTCCCGGGTCGGTTAGCATAGCTCACAGAATGATAGATTTGTGATTGAACTAAAGTAGCTTTCTGTGGGCTCTTGGAACTAGAAGTAACACTTGAGGGATCAACATAGTTTTTCCCTTTGTCAGCTTTAGAGTTTTGCTTCTTTTGTGGTTGTGGAGCTGGTTTCTTTTTATTCTGATGAGATTTGTCATACCCTTGATTTTTCTTACCAAACCACTGTTTCTTGTTGTTCCCTGTGTTTTGGTTTTGACTTCTTTTGTTAGACTCTTCTAACCTTACTTTACAGTCTTTTTGAACATGACCTCCCCCACCACAGTGATAGCACACCCTATAATATTCGCCAAGATAGCGCTTAGGATGTGGTTTCTGGAGGGTACGTTCCTTCGCACGTTCCTTGGAAGGAACTCTGTGCTGGTTCCCTTGAGCCTGTTTTAAGTATATTTTATGAGCTGTTTTACCAGAATACCATTCAGAGTTGTTGTTCAGATTACTCTCAAGAATCTTGACTCTACTTTCTAGATGAGTTACCTTATCTCTAGCGGATTGCAGTTCCCTAGCTTTTCTTTCCATTTTCTCTTCAAAGGTAAGATCATCAGGAGGATATTCCGATTTGTTTTTACCATAACCAATACCACACCTAGCAGGATTAAACTCAATTTGAGTTCGTTTGTTAAGCTCATTCTCTAACTCCTCTCCTCTGAGTTTAAAGATAAGCAGATCCGATCTAAGTTCATTATTGGTTTCAGTGAGAGTCTTAATATCTTTCGTTAAATCTTCACACTCTGAACAAGGAACTACACTAGTTACAGTGGTTTCTGATAATTTTTCTTCAAGATTAAGACATATCTCATCAGAGGCTCCTATTTCTTCTTGCATCTTTAAGTTATCTTCAAAAAGCTTTTTGACCAGGACAAGAAGATCAGATTGTTTAGCACTCTTTAAACTATCAAGGAATTGTTCAGGAGTTACCTCTGGATCAGCATCTTTGATCTTCAGAGTCATGGCACAGACCTTTGGTTCAGATTCATCATCTGAGTCTAGATCCCATGCAGCGATGTAGGCCTTCTTCTTATCGTTCCCAGATTCGTTACCTTTGGGACAACTCTTTGCATAGTGACCCTTCTCTTGACAGTTGTAGCAGATAACTTCCTTGATGTCCTTCTTCTCTGAGTTGATCTTCTCTTGTTCCTTCCATGCTCCTTGCTTTTTGCCTCTCTTGTAAAAAGCCCTCATTGACTTTGTTATGAGCGCCACATCAGAGTCCTCCTCTGTAGTATACACCTCTCTTGCTGCGGTGATGTTCTCAATGGCTTTTTCAACCTTGAGAGCAATGCCTTTGCCGGAACTTGAGATGCTACTTTTGATCTTTTCATATCGCTCATAATCCCGTCAGCTTTCCAAAGATTTCATGAAGAGTGCAAGTCTTCGTGATTGGATTTTCTTTCAGCAAGCCTCTGGTAACAACATACTTAGGACCGAGACCATCAATAATCGCAGAGACTTTTTCTGATTGTGTGATGTCTTTCTCGATACCTAGATGATTGATGCGATTCACCAAGGCTTCAAACCGAGATTGGTATGTTGCTATGGTTTCTCCATCCTCCATCTTGAAGTTGTAGAACTCCTTCTTAGCCTCTTTCTGATGACTTTCTTTCAGATCCGTGCTACCAATGTGCATCTGCTCAATGGCCGCCCATGCTTCTTTGGCAGTTTTGCAGTTCACCACCCTTAGCAGATCTTCAGCACCCAAGGCATTGTTGAGAAGCATTTGTGCCTTGAAGTTTTTCTCCATTCCCGTCCACTCAGCTGGTCCCCATTCAGATTTCTTGTTCTTCTTGGCTTCAGGAATAACATAGTCTCCATCCTCAATGACTGACCATGCTTGGTAGTCATTGCTCTTAAGCCAAGTGGCGAAGAGGATTCTCCAGTGGTCGTATTCTCCAGGAACAAGAAGTGGAGGCTTGTTGTTTCCAATTCCGACGTTGGGAGTGTTGTTTGAATTCATTCTGTATTCCTGCACTAACACACAATCTAGAGCAAACCTGCTCTGATACCAATTGTTGGATCGTGACGCGTTAGTAACAATACAGGGAACTAGTAAGGTTCACTGGGCAGCGGAAATAAACAATAGAACACAAAATTTAGAGAGGAAAACTTTCTGTCCGACCAACAAGTCGTAGAAAGAAAAACCTCTACCCCTGAGACTCCTTCTCAGAGGATTTTCAATAGAATACTTTTATTAAGTTTCAACGATTACAAGGCAAGTCAAGTTCCCTGGTAACTAAGGCACCGACCAAAGTTCAACCAACTAGACTTCTACAACCTTAAGCGTAAACCTAAGACAAAGTAAACTACTGACTTACTTGTGGATTCTTCACCGGAAAAAGCCACACACTCGTACACTTGAAAAGCTCTCTCTTCAAGTTCTTCGTCTTCAATACTCGTTCAACCACACTTTTAACCCTAGCTAATCCTAGCTATTTATAAGATAAGTTAAGTCTGATCTCACACGTAATTCTTGCCTAATTACGCTGATATTCCATTTAACAAATCCCACACAATAAGGAAAAAGATTGTTTGTGATTTCGGATCCTCAACCATGCCGATTCTTCCCAAAACCGAATGATCTCGGATTTCCTAAGATAAGATCGTGTGAAGATTGATCTTATCCTCTCTTTTATCTCCTTAAGCAACCGCCTACAGCTGGAGATTTTCGTAGAAGATCGCTCGCAGAAGATAAGGTAACTTGCCATTTATAGAAAGCCGCGTTCCTTCTCAGACGCGCTTCCTAAATCTGTCACTCGTTCCCTCCATCGTTCCTCACGATGTTCCGTCACTCGTGACCATGTACCTGTTTTCCTGAAACACTTACATGTAGAAGCAAGTTATATTAATTAAGTTTGTTATCATCAAAACTAAGAGAAACCATGGAACAACTATTGTTCCAACACATTCAACACACACTTTTCCAAACTTCGATCAGTTGTGTAGAGACTAGAGACCGTCCTGAGATATAAAATTTCATATGTAACTTTGACGGTGATGCGAGATAAGACTCCTATCAAGAATTTAATTAGAAGTAAAAACTTACTTTGGTTGGAAAAAACTATAATATTATGAGGTCGTTTTTTTTTAAGTATTGCTAGTTCATTCATTTAAGTATTGCTCGTTCATTCATAAATCATAAGACACTCTAAAAGGTCGTTTTTTAGCAATAAAAAGGCCGTTAGATCGATCGTGTTACTTAAACAACATCCATGACAAAGAGTGGCCGAACTTCATTATGCGTGCGGAAACAAAAATCAATATTATCCAAATTATATACATTCAAACTTTTAAAGAAGGGCCCAAATCAGGTGAAAATGGTCGTTTAGGTGAAAAATAAAAAAAAACAAGAGTCGTTGGATGGAGAAAAATTAAGAGTGTTGATCGTTTGACTTAAAAGGGGAGAAAACTGCACAGACGAATTTTTAGCGAATTATTCGCATATTTTTGAAAAAACTGATATAGGGCGCGCGCCCAAATTATATTGTTCATCAAAATTGTGATTTTGTTCATCAAAACATATTGTTTGTATATTAAAATTGTGATTTTGTTCACCAAAATTGTGACTTTGTGCATAAAAAACCTATTGTTTGTTCACCAAAAACCTATTGTTTATGCATAAGTTGAATGTGTATCGAAATTGTATGAATTAATATATGTATGTGCATCATAATTAGCCGTATATGAGACAAAACTAATTGTTTTGATGTCAATATTGGTATTGTCTTGCTTGACTTGTTTAGATTCGTCATTTTTGTCGTTGTGAAACACGTGGCTATTTCTTGGGCTCCGAACATAGCTAGGGCACAAGCACTCCTTTTCGGTTTGCAGCTGGCTCGTTTTCTTAGCGTACATCATATTATTGCAAAGTCATCTTTGCCTATTATATCCTTTGCATTCAAGCTTCTACATCAAACTTATCTTATTTTGGTACTATATTAGATGATATATGTTTATTGGGCACTTTATTTGTTTCTTTTTGTTGTGCTCATATAGGTAGACATGACAATTGTGTAGTTCACTTTATCACATGTTTGTATCTTAATCCGAACATGAACAAGTCTTTATAACTGATATTCCACCAAGTATAATTTTTTTAGATAAATAAGGAAAGGAGTTAGGGTGACCACTAACAAGCTAGTGATCACCCTAGGGCATCTTGATGGATATAGTTGACTTAGCTGAATTGGATACATAATATATTTACACTTTATTCTCAAAAAGAGTATCTGTATAACAACTACAAAAACTACATTTTATATATGTATGCATTGAAACTAATTATGAGTATGTGAGTCAAAACTAATTATATGAGTAAGGGAAAAAAAAGATAGCCTTAAAGCATAAAATAAATACAAAAATGTACTAACAGATCGATAGCCCTAAATGTATAAATGGATGGTATTGATGCACAAAAAAAAAGTTTATTTCAATTCACAAAAAGGATATATTAATAAACAAAGTACTAGTAGTGATGAACAAAGTGCTTATACACAAAGTGATGATAGTATTGCACAAACATCATATTCATTGATACATAATGAAAAGTTAATTTTTTTGATGCACAAAGTACTGGTAGTTATGCACAAACAAATAATATTTATGAACAAACAAAAATATATCAATGAACAAATTAGGATATATCAATGAACAAATAGAGGTATATCGAAATTAATTATATGAGTATAAAAACTAGATAATATTGTGTATTTATACACATAAATAAATGTCTAATCTTGGGGCACGTCCTCATGCTCATTGACTTTTATACACGGCCTTTGAGATGGATGTAGTCCTTGTATTAATTTTCGTGTATTCTTACTAAATTCAGTTATTATTGTCACATAGCTGAATTTTAGTTTTTCTTGGGTCTATCGAACGTACCTCCTTTCCTTTGGACAGGGGTACCCCATCGTAACTCCTCGATTTTTGATTCCGCTATAGTGGAATCTCATTGGGTTAATGTTTTTTTGTTGTTGTTTAATAAATAACTAATCAGGGACGTTGATTTTTTGAAAAGAACGACTAAGATTTATTTTTAACTAGATGATGACTCGGGCCTTGCCCGGGAACTTTTTTAAATAAAAATTGTAAGATGTTAATTTAAATATGATATAGGTATTATAATTTATATAATAATAAATAATAGTATAAATAATTATATTAAATATTAAATATTAAATATGTAATTATGTTAATTATAATAATATATTTTTTATTAAAATGTATACTAATATTATCTTATTTTTAAAAAATACTATTTGTAATATTTATGTAATAACTATAAAAAAGTTGATGTTCTTAACTCGTAAGGTTTACTCAAACACGTACAAAAACCGCAATAAATTGACTTAATTAATCCATAAATTTTAACAAAATGAACCCGTACTCAACTCGAATCCGAAATGTCTGAACCTAAACTCAATTTAACTGACCGGATTAATCGGTTTAAGAATAAGAGATCAATAATTTTTATTTCTTTAAGTACGGATCCGTAATATAAAAAATTAGCATATGAATAGAAATTCAATATATTGTAAGACACAATATATCCATACTGAATTAATTAAAAAATTGTCATACTTATTAATAAAAAATTAGTATAAAAAATCAACATGTTTATGGATAGAATTTAAAAAGTTATCATACTTCTGAACAAAAAAATTAATATAAGAAAATCTAAAATTTAATATAAAATCTACAATTAAAGACATGGTCCATATTAATTAAAAAAAATTTGTCACAGTTATGGATAGAAATATTATTATTAAAAAATTAGTAACTAAAATATGGGGATTGAGACATTAAAATTTGATGACAATATTGCATTTACCTATCATATTTATAGATAAAAAATTAATATATAAAACACAACATATTTATAGATGAAAAATTTAAAAGTTATTATTCTTATCTGTAGAAAATTAATATTGAAAAATCCAAAATTACTATGAAAAACATGGTAATTAAAGTCGTTATCATACTTCTAAATAATAAAATTAATATAAAAATCTAAAAATTAATATAAAATACATGATTACAAATGTCTCATACTAATTAAAAAACTTATTATACTTTTGAATTGAAAGTTAATATAAAAAAATCAAAAAAATCTAATATTGAAAGTTCACAATTTAAAATATGGTCCATATTTCATATTCATGGATATAAAACTTATCTATTTCATTTAGAGATACTAAAATTAATTTAAATGGGGTATTAAATTAAAAAAGGGTATTTGGGATATTAAATTAATATTTTATATTTGTCATACTTATGGATAATGAAGTGAGCCCCACATTAACCGCCAGCTAAGAAGAGGAAGACTTGTCCGTGCGCTCCGACGGACCCATTACTCGAGCACGGACCCGTACCATAGCTCGAGCCACGGCGTCCCTCATCCCGCACGTTTACGCGAGCCACGGCGCATCCACCGGCGCGCCCCTCTTCCAGTGCGCCGCCTTCATCGGAGGCGCGCCACTACTCCAGGTCGACGCCACGCACCGCGGCACCGAGAACCTCAACCCCGGTGCCGAGCCAGCCGCTGTTGCCAAGCACCATGCCACGTCGGGCCAACCCGGCGCGAGAACTTGAGGTTCTGGTGCGCCTCGGCCTTGACACTTGAGGTTCTGGTGCGCACCAGCCCCGTCACCGCCTAGCCTTGCCGCGCCCCGACGCCGTGTCGCGACATGTCTTGGCGTGCCGATGCCTTGTCAAGGCCTTGTCGCAACACTCGTGACTAGGCCACTGTGACCATTTATGTTTCTTACTATTTTTAGCATTATTTCCATTCCAAAACATTTCCCTTTTTGTAATTTCTATTTTTGTCTTGAGTTTTGGGCTTGGGCTAGTGTTTGGGCCGCATGCTTGCGCCTCCCTCCACTCCCCACGCCACTAGGGTTTCGTACTAGGGTTTCGTGCCTCCACCTTTATATAAGAGGCACGCCCCCTCCTTTGTTTCTTACGCTTTGTTTAATATACTGTTATACTATCGAGTTTTCTCCAGAGTTATTATTAAGGCGTCACAACTATTCTTTTCCCAATCTCATACTCTCCTGGCTTCCGTCAAACGAAGCCCCCTTCTCAATCCTTTCACTTCAATCTCGATCCAGTCTAGACGTTTACGTCTCAAAATTTATCGTTTTCGACGTGAGAAGACAATTTACAAGTCCAAGCAAAGATCCGCTCGTGAATCCTCAATGGGGTTCACATCAGATAAGAACTTAATATTAAAATTTTATAATTAAAATATACTTACAAATAGAAAAATTACATATTTTTTTATATTTATCACATTTATTGATAAAAAAAACTTATCTATTTTACTCTAATAGATTAAGTTAGTATTTTTTATGTGTCATATATATGGATAGTGATTAACCGATTTAAGATTAAATGATCAATAATTTTTATTTATTATGGTTCATAGTAATTCAAGGTCGTAATAATTATGGATAAAATATTAATATAACAATTTCGTAAATAACAATACGGTGACTAAGACATTTAAATTTAATGAAAATATTATATTTAACTTTCATATTTATATATAGAAAACTAATATATAAAACTCAACATATTTATGGTTGAAAGTTTAAAAAGTTATCATTCTTATTTATAGAAAACCAAAATTTTATTGAAAAAGATAATTAATAAGAAAAGATAAAATAATATGAATAAAGATTGAATTTTTAAAGATAAAAAATCTTCTATATTTACATGAATAAGACAAAAAATTTAAGGAAAAGATATTGTAATTTTTTTTATCCAAATTTAATTTAGGCAAGTAATTATCTAGATCATGAATTTTTTTATTTTTTTTATCAAAATTTGATTTAAGATAAATCTTTTACATAGATAAATAAAAGGATAAAGATAAAATAATTTTCATTTTTTTATTTAAATTTTGAATTAAACATTTTTTAATATAAATAGATAGAAAAGAAGTTAATTGAAAATATAAATAAAAAATTATTATTTTTAAATATAATATGTGGCCAGATTCAATGTGGTGACTTCAAAAGATAAAATAATTTTCATTATTTTTTAAAAAATTCGAATTTAAATTTGTTTTCATAGAAATAAATAAAAAAAGGAATTTAATTGAAAAATAAAAATTAATTTTATTAAATATATGATGGGCCAGATTTAATGTGGTGGCTTGAAAAGGTTTAAGTTTAATGTATAGTTATAGATAGATGTAGTATATTTTATCTATATTGTATGGATAGAAGATAATTAAATATTAATGAACAACGATAAAAATAATGGGTAGAGATAAAAATTTATCCAATCTTATAATAAATTGAAATAAATATATAAATTATTATACAATATATTTTTATCTATACTATATGAATAGAAGATAATTAAATATTATAATATAATGAACATAAATAAAGATAAAAATAATGTGTAAAGATAAAAATTTATCCAATAAATTCTTAATGACGAATCTGTCCAAAAATGCTTCAACTTTAGAAGATACTAGTTTAAGGGCCCGTACCCTGTACAGGTTTTATTAAATATAAATAAAATAAATAAATAGTTAAGTAATAGAAATTTTTGTATTATGAATTCATTTTTTTCTTAGAAAAATTTAGAGTCAAAACAAATATTCATTAACATTTATATGGTTTAATTGAAAATGTTTATAACTTTTCAAGGAAAAATTGGTTTTGAAGAGTCATAGTTGAAAAGAATATAGCACATTTATTTTTATTCTAATATTTATCTTTATTTAAAATATTTTACCTAGCTCTTATCTAATGGTTTAGAAAAAAATTATTATAATTAGTTTTTAGGAAAAGTTTATTTTTATCAAAATAATATAATATAAATTTAATATTATTTTTCATCAAAATTAGATATATATAATTAATTGTCAATCTCTTAAGAGAAAATGTAAAAGTTAATTATTTTTGTCAAAATTTAATTTAATCATTTAATTGTCAATCTCGTAAGACATAATGTAAATTTCTATCTTTTTTTTTTTTATCAAAATGGTCTTTTAATAAAATATTTTCCATAAATTGTCAATCTCTTAAGAGAAAATGTAAAAGTTAATTATTTTTGTCAAAATTTAATTTAATCATTTAATTGTCAATCTCGTAAGACATAATGTAAATTTCTATCTTTTTTTTTTATCAAAATTGTATTTTAATAAAATATTTTCCATAAATTGATAAAAGGTAAGAATAATATAAATATTTATTTTATTATCATTGGCTATATGTCTATATCCAATTTTTCTATTTTAATGAACTATTTCAATATTGAGTGATGTGAATATTTTTCAATCTTGTAGGGGCCATGTTATTTTCTTATTAATATTTTTTAAGATTTGAATATGGTAGAAAAAATAAATTGAATTATTATATAAACAAAAGGGGTGATGTAGCGCAATATGGTGAAATAATTTGCTATCGCTTAGTATATAGTAAAGTAATAGAAATAGATAATAGATAGATATATTAGATTTTTATATTATTTCATAGTTATTTTGGAGAAAAAATTTCAAACAATGAAATATTTCTTATAATTGGATTTTTTTTTTCTTTTATAGTTATACTTTTGAACAATGACATATATATACATGGAAGATTGTTAAATTTAAATATTATGAAATATTTCATATATTTTTTATAATCTTGTGGTAGATTACAAATTTGTAGAATTGGATATTTTTATATTTAATCGTTATTTTGTTAAAAATTGCCAAATCCAAATCTTATAGAATATTTCACATGGATATAAATAATAATATTATTATATGTGGGGTCCACAATTATTTTTTTAACTAATAAAAATTTACCCAATTAAATTTCAACCAATCAAATTGGTTTTAAAAAAAAGTAGAAGATATATATTGATTATCACCTTAGCCGCTGAACGTTCATTCTCACACTCTTAATTTCCTTTAAAGAAAACATATAGATACTCGAAGTAAAATAGAATTATCATATACGGGTAAATTCGTTGAAATAATCTTAACTTAATAATAAATAAATGAAATCCAAATACAAGTGAATCGGACCCATCATCCATCCAATTGCCGTCTCGACTACTCGAGTCTATTATGCTAATTAAGACTATCTGTCGTTTTTATAGGCTAATCCCCTCGATCCACGCCGTGCCATATCCACATATTTTAAGTTTTTTGGGGAAAAAAAATCAAACCTTAGAAAAGTCAAATGACTCGTTACACAACCAATACTTCAAACACCAAAGAGAAGAAATTAATGAAGCGATCAAATTGCTTACCGGGACCCGTCATCCTACTATGGCTGTGCCTGGCGGGGCCAGCCGCGGCCCAGCAGTGCGGCAGCCGAGCCGGCGGCCAGACGTGCGCCAACAACCTCTGCTGTAGCCAGTTCGGTTACTGCGGGACCACCGACGACTACTGCTCTACTTCAAACGGCTGCCAGAGCAACTGCGCCGGCGGCGGCGGAAGCGGAAGCGGAGCGAGCGCCAGCAACGTGACGGCGACGTATCAATTGTACAACCCGCAGAATAACGGGTATAGCTTGTACGCGGTGAGCGCGTACTGTTCTACGTGGGACGGAGACAAGTCGTATGCTTGGAGGAGCAAGTACGGTTGGACTGCTTTCTGTGGGCCTGCTGGGCCTACGGGCCAAGCTACTTGTGGCAAGTGCCTCCTGGTAAAAGCCCAAACTCTCAGCCTGCCTGCTTTGGATTTCATTTCTATGTCTATTTTATATTGTGTGTACGGAAGGATAGATATCCTTTCTTGTGTTTGATTTGTTAGAGAGCCTAGAGGAAGGAATAACCCAACTGCACATATATTAATCCATCGAGGCTTTTCCAAATGAATATTTTTTCAAAGTAACTCAATTTATCTAGGGGAGGATGGCCAATTTCCTACTAAATAAATGTTTAAAAATTATGTTTTCTGAAATATTACTATATGTATTAAATTCATGAAAATTATATTTCCCGCATTCAACCAAACAAGTATTAAATGAGCCCCCATAATATCTCGGTGATAGGGCGACTTTTGTCGGTTAAACCGAGTTAAATAGTAAATGACTCTTTTTTTTTCTCTACCTCTATCCTGAAATTATCTTATGTTACGAATTTTGTTTTTTACTAATTTTAAACATTAGATCAAAACCTTTATGAGCCACCTATTTTGTATTCTTATTATTATTGTTACTAGTTATACCCGTCGTGTCATTCACGACTATAATTCAGTATTTTATAGATATTAAATAAAAATATAATATAAAAATTGACGCAAGTAATTTACTGCTTGTATAATGTACAAATTTTTTATTTTTTTGGAATCAAATAAAACTAATTAAATATAAATGATTAAGTTTAATGTTGAGAATAAAAAATATTATTAAGGTAAAATAATGCAAGAGATAATATTTACATAAAATAATAATTAAATTAATAAATAATATATAATAAAATGTGAAAAATAAAGCTAAAAATAATTTATTTTCATTTAAGTTGGGGCCAAACTCATTTTGTGGCTCGATAGAGTAAAGATTAGATAAGATTAAAATTTTTATTTTTTTATTACTTTCTATGTGCCTTAATTTAGAGATTATCAAATATTTCAATATGTCTATTAAATATTATATTACCTATTTTTATTATTTTTAAACATTATAAGTATTTATCATTAATTTTTTATTATAAAAGAAAATATGTATACATCTATATATAAATTCGTGAAAAGATATCATGCTAAAAGATAAAAGATATTTATACGTATTTGAAAATATTTTGAATTTGTTATCTTTTATTTTAAATATCTGTATAAGGAAGTTTTCATAAGATATTGCTTATACTAAATAGATATTTTTTTGATGTTAAAGATAGATTTAAATAGTTAAAGAAGAATTTAATAGGAAAAAGTTAAAATATTAGCAATAAAAATAAATTTTGTAAATATGAGGTGGTTATAGAATCTGGTGGCTCGAAAAGGTACAACTTTAATATATATAGTTATAGATTATTATTATTTTTAGTAATAATAATAAATTACATAAAGTTGGATGGAAGCCTAGAAACAATCTGGGCCCCCACACCCTTCTGAATGTAAGAACTCAATCTATAAAAAATGAACGCACCACTCTTAGCATTGTTAGAGTAGCTAGCAGAGATAGACTCAATACGTGAAAGCGTGTCCAAATCCTCCTTATCGAATTCCCCAAACGTAGAGAAAGCGAAAGGGATAAATTTGTATCCATTCTCCTCACATTTGGACACATACTTCTTCTTTTTCCTTTCCATAGCGTTGTGCAAGGCCAACCCAGGCGCTCAAGAACTCGCACCCATACCAGCAAAGGGAGAGACCTCGGTCACATCCATACAAGCATCCTTACCCTGATGCCAATTAAAGAGTAAAAGATTTGCAGGCCTAAGATCTTGCCCATTCTCTAAGAGGAAACCCATGGGAGCCTCCTTCTGCACCACAATCCCAACTTTGGAGCAGATATCAACAAGAATATCACACACCAAATTATGCATGAACTTCACACCCACCTCGCTAGAACAGTGGACAACATAATCCCTCCATTTGTTCATCCTAGGAGCGTTGCAACTCGGGCAAATACTACCATCAGAAAACAAAGGAATCATAAGTCTGTAGCAAAACACTGAACGAAACTGACGATGGTTCATCCTCTGTCCCAAGACATCAATAAGGATAGTGAACAAAAAAGCTTGTGCATGAGGAGCACGGATAAAACTAAGAACAACAACCTTCCTTGGACTAAGCGTGTAACTACTGACGAGGCTTTTCTCAACAACACCAAAGTAACACCTTGCCAGGGTTTCATCATTTGGGGGGCAGGAGAACCAGTGGTGATAGAGATAGCATCGACATTACCAAGGGTATTGAAATCATCAAGAGCATGCTGAAAGGCAGAGCCAGGATAAATTATACCCGAATTCAACAGAATCTTGGCTTGCAGTGAGCTCGTTTGAAGCCGAGAAGCAAGGAAAGCATAACGATAACATCCCCAGCAGCAAAGATGCCAAGACCACCCCCTTTGATGGGGAAAGTGGCCAACCGCCACTGCCAATCACCAAAACCCGGCGCTGACACAGTAACAACCTTCTCCAAGGAGAGATGCAAAGCATGATCAAACTGAACTTGAGCATCCTTGAAATACACAAGAAAGGAAGTTCTCAAGGCGTAGGACAGCTTTGCAACCCTAGCACAGTTGCGTAGAAGAAGGAGCTCACATTGGGGGTTATTTAGTCGGTTAACCACCTCCATTAAAGCAACTGTTTTAGAGTCCCTCTTCAAGGCCAAGTTCGACTGAAGCCCACATCCAAGCTGACCGAGCCACCAAGAAGTTTGACACCACTACGTGGGCGAGATATGTTCGATGGGAAGACACCCTCCACCAAACTTCTAGGATCTTCCACATGCCAGAAAAGCTTAATTTTATCAACATTCAGGAACAAACCACGTGCAGGCTCATCAGACCTAATAATGTCAAGCGCCTTGGCCACCATGAGGGTATCTCTAATAATGGTGGCATCGTCAAGATACCAAGCCTGAAGGGTGAGATTGCAAGCTTGATTAATGGTCTGAACCAAAGGATGTAGAGCTAGGGCGAACAATAGAGGCCCCAAAGGATCTCCTTGTTGTACCCCCTAACAAGACCAAAGGACAGAGTCTTCATGGTAAAGCCTAGCGGGTTGAGAGTAACAAAACTCAACCCAAGGAGCAATATAAGGACACCTCAACCTAGTTTCCTGGAGCATCACACTCCTATCGACAAGGTTGAAAGCGTTCTTGAAATCCACTAAAAGCATATTATTATTATTATTATTATTATTATTTATTATAAGGAATTATTATTATTATAAAAATTATTATATATAAAATTACATAAAGTTGGATGAGAGCCTAGAAATAAGCTGGGCTCCCACACCCTTCTGAATGCAAAAACTTAATCTATGAAAAACAAAAACGCCACTCTTAGCGTTGTTAGAGTGACTAATAGAGAGGGACTTAATACGTGAAAGCGTGTCCAAAGCCTCCTTATCGAATTCCCCAAACGTAGAGAAAGCGAAAGGAATAAATTTGTATCCGTTCTCCTCACATTTGGACATGTACTTCTTCTTTTTCCTCTCCACAGCGTTGTGCAAGGCCAACCCAGGCGCCCAAGAACTCGCACCCATACCAGCAAAGGGAGAAACCCCGGCAACATCCAAACAAGAATCCTTACTCTGATGCCAATTAAAGAGTAAAAGGTCAGCAGGTCTAAGGTCATGCCCATTCTCCGAGAGGAAACCCATAGGAACCTCCTTCCGCACTGCGATCCCAACTTTGGAGCAAATATCAACAAGGATATCACGCACCAAATTATGCCTGAACTTCACACCCACTTCACTAGAACAGTGGACAGCGTGATCCCCCCATTTGTCCATCTTGGGAGCGTTACAACTCGGACAAACACTACCATCAGAAAACAGAGGTATCATAAGTCTGTAACACAACACAAAACGAAACTGACGATGGTTCATCCTCTGTCCCAAACCATCAATAGGGATAGTGAACAAAAAATCCTGAGCATGAGGAGCACGAATACAACTAAGAACAGCAACCTCCCTCGGGCTAAGCATGTACCTATCGACGAGGCTTTTCTCAACAACACTAAAGTAACACCTTGCCAGGGTTTTCATCATTTGGGGGGCAAGAGCATGCTGAAAAGAAGAACCAGGAGAAACTATACCCGTATTCAACAAAATCTTGGCCTGCAAAGTGCCCGTCTGAAGCCGAGAAGCAAGGAAGGCATAACGGATAATTATTATAATAATAATAATAATAATAATAATAATAATAATAATAATAATAATAATAATAATAATAATAATTATTATTATTATTATTATTATTATTATTATTATTATTATAAAAGCAATAAGGTTTAGAGCCACCACATTGCGCCACATTATCTTTTGCCAAATGTCATTCCTAAAATGCGCCACATCAGATTTTGACACGTGTCATATGTTCATTAATTCATAGAAATTATACAAATAAATTGGTAGTTTTGGAAATAAATCTTATAATATCATTCAATATTTTAGAAAGAATCCAAATTGTAATTTTGGAAGTTTCTAGCTAATCTACTATATGTATTAATTATTCTTTCCACTTCATATTTTCACATGGCAAATTTTTTCCACTTAATTAAGATTTATTTTTATTTCCCAAATTTAGATAATATCTTAATTTTTGGTAGAAGATAATATCTTAACTAAAAAAATTTTAACTAATGGTTGGATTTTTTCCTTATAAGCCAATAAAATATATATGCTCAATCTCATCTCTTCCATATTTTCAAAATATATCTTTTTTACTTTTTTTTCTTCATATTTTATCTCCTTCTTTTAAATTAAACCTATTTATCAAATATTGTCAAGGAAAATGAGCAATGTAGATTATTTTATATTAATAATGTTTATTCTCAATTGTAAACTTAATAATCTATATTTATTTTATTTAGAAAAATAATTTTTATACATATTACGGGCAATAAATTACTTACATTAAATTTTGTATTAATATTTTTATTTATAAATATCTTTTTTATAGTATATCTAAAAAGTATCGAGTCATAATCGTGCAGGGCACGACGGGGACAACTAGTTTACATTATAAAGCAGAACCCAAGTCTGTTGTAAAATTTGCGCATGTGGCATTTTTGAATAAATTAATGTGAAATTATATTTTAATAAATTTTGTAACAACTTATAGTATTCTTGCTATATATACTAAATAGATAACATTTTTATATAATTTTTTATGTATATAATTTTCTATCTATGGATTATGTATTAGTTTACTACAATAGATAAGATATTTATATAATTTTTATATACATAAATTCCAATGAGATGATATTTTTCGTATTAATTTAATATTTTTATCTCTTAACAAGATTTAGGGTCTTAATATATATTTTTTTATCGTTTTACAAGGCTTGAGCTCCAAGTATAAAATTTATATCTATATAATGATATAATTTTAAATAATAAATTTTGTTATGTTGATATATTTTTATTTTGAGAAAAAGATATAATTTTATGTTGATGAATGATGACTAAGATTATTTGTAAATCTCAAAAAAGAAATTCGAATTTTAATTTAAATTAATAAAATTAGATTTTCTTTATCTTTTTATGCATTTATATTAAAGATTTTTTCTTAAATCAAAGTTTGATAAAAAAAAATTTACAAATCTCGATGAATACTTCCTTAAATTGAATTTTGATAAAAAATTACATTAAATTTTTCTTAATTTTCTTTTTATTTTATTTATGTAAATATAGAAAAAAAATTTTATCTAGCCCCCACCTTACATATAATTTTTTTTTATCTCTATGTTTTTTTGCAATTTAATATGGATGATAGGTTGATTAATACATTGAATTTTGTAAATTTTCATATACATTAATTTCCTTTATATTTTATTTCTCCGTTATGTAAATTTAGTATGGAAAACAACTTTATAGATGGATTGAATTTTGCAAAATAATACATAAGATAATTTTCTCTATATTTTATCACTTAAATCAAGGACAATGTTATCTTCTATACTAATCTTTATATTGTATTTTTCATATTTATAAACATTCTTATAATTATAGAGTAAAAGATAAGAACCCTAATATATAATTTTAATAAATTAAATTTAAAAAAAATATTGTAATAAATTATATTATGCTTTGTAGATAACCTATCCTCATTATTATTATCTTTATAAAAAACCAAGTATTTTATACATATTAGTGTCTAAAAAAATAAGAAAATATTATTTAAAAATATTCAATAAAAAGTAAAATCAATATTTTAATAATTTCAATCTGAATTTGGACAAGATCTCCACAAATAATGAAATAATATTTATAAATATATTCAATTAAAATATGGAGTACAATCTAAAAATAATAATTTGTCTATTGCATAATTTATTATGAAATTATATAAATATATTTAGTATTTTAAATTAATATCGTAAAATTGTATAGTTTTTAGTAAAATTATCCCGTGAATATCACGGGACTTCAACTAGTTTGTTATTAAAATACATCTATTATCAATTAAAAGTAATTAGTTATCTAGTTCTCTTTTTAAAAACATATAATATATGATAATAATATTATCGGTTTATCGGTTAACCGCCCGTGAAAATATTGATAACCGTATCCGTACTGTTGAAGCGTTAAAAGTATCGGTTGGTTAACCGTAACCGAATAATTTTTTTTTGGTACGGTTAACCGCAAAAAGATGATCGGTTTTTCGGTTACGGTTTATTTTGCTCAGCCCTAAGTAGTAGTATTTATTACAGTAATTAATACTAATTGTTTTATAGGCCAACATTATATTGTACATGCAATAGGTTATAGGTTTGCATTATTTATCACGCATTGTAGCAATAAAGTAAACACCGCTTCTACAAGTAACCCTTAATTAGTGTAGATTTGATTAATCAAACCGATGTCTAAGCTTTAAATCTTTTAAATTAATTAATCGAGGTTGTTGGCGTTGGATTTTCGTAGGTGACGAACACGAGGACAGGAGCCAAAGCGACGGTGAGAATCGTGGACCAGTGCAGCAATGGCGGGCTCGATCTCGACGTCAATGTGTTCAACCAGATCGACACCGACCGCAATGGCTACGCCCAGGGCCACCTTACTGTCAACTACCAATTTGTTGACTGCGGTGACTATATTGAGTACATAGCAACTTTATGCTATTAGTTGTAAAGTTAGTGCACTTTTTGTCAGGTGCGGATCCAGGATGTGCAAAGGGGCAGATTTTATACATTGAGCTAGTACACAAAAATTAATCTCACATACATTAAGCTAGTAGAAATAAAGCTATACACATAAAATTAAACTAAAGATAATTTGACATAAAAATCGAATATGTAAATCAAGCTACATGTGATTCTTTGCTACGAGATAATAATTTTGAACCAATATTTTAATAACTATTAATAAAACTACCATTAGTAGACCTGTCAATCGGGTCGGGTCGTGCGGGTTCGGGTTAGGTCATTTCGGATTCGGGTTGAGTCGGGTTCGGATTGTTACAGGTCACGAGTTAAACCAGGTCGGGTCAATGCGGGTTTTGGGGCGGGTAGGGTTGACCAGCGGGTCAAAAACATAGAATTTTTTATGATTATTAAAATAGATTTTTAATTAAATAATAATATTTAATTATAATATATTATTTTTATGTATTTTAATAATAAAAATATTATATTTTTTAAAATAAATTTTATACATTTTATAAATATACTAAATCGGTCAACCCAATGGGTTTCGGATTCTATCAGGTTCAGTTAATTTCGGGTTTCAGGTTCAAATTTTCGGGTCTTGACCCTAAAATTATCGGATAGGTCGGATCGGGTTAGCGGGTTCAGTCAGCTTTTGACAGCTCTAACCATTAGGCATTCTTAAAACTTCAACCTTTCGTTCATTACTTTTTTTATATATAAGCAAATTAAATTAAGAAGTATATATTATCTGATCAATATAAAAACACTGAAAAACAACAGTAAACTTTATTATCCAATCATCCATATCAAGTATTAAAAAAATAGAGACTAAAGAAAACTAATTATGTGATTTATTTCCTAAGAGGAAGAACAAAGCCACACTAATGCAGCTATTTATATTTGCTCATGAAATATTTATCAATATTTTTTTAATCAAAGACATCTATTTATATCTAATATCTTTAATGTCACGTGGCTCTTAATTTGAAGGAGTAAATTGTTTTTATTTTTTATTTGTTAAACTATTATCAAGTTTAGTCTGTTTAAATTGTTACTTGTTAGTATAGCTCGACCGCAAAATTGGGGTATTGGGCTGTAAAATTTGGGCCTAATTGAAAAAAAAAACAGCTTTTTTATGTAAACGATGTCGTATAATCTTAACAAACCGTCGCCTTCTTTGTTCAACATCCCCAACCTCCATTAACGCGGCAACCAGAGCAACCATCGCCTTCTTCAGTTCTCTCACGAACTCCGACCTCCTCCTCTTAGTCATTGCCATTGCGTCGAGCAATCTTGTGGGGGCGGAATTCCAAAATTAATTTTTGATCCCGACCTCACATGTAGAATTAATCGCTCCTCCGGCCCGATGTGGGGGCGGCCGCCCCCGCTCGCCCCCTAGATCCGCCCCTGCTTTTTGTAATAAGTCTTTACATATAAATAGGCTTGTTATTAGATATTGTTTTTTTTTGAAGAAATGAGCTACTAGCTCATTACATAGCCAACACTAGGATGCCGGTATAATACAAGGCCAACCTAAATCATCATAGCAGATGATCTTTAGAAAGTCAAATAACAGAGGATGAGCTTGAATCCAGACATTGAAACTAGAAACATCCAAAGGATCAAACAGCGATCCTGGGAAAAAAATGAGAAATAGCCAAACTAAGATACGAAAAAATAAACCGCCTTCTGGCGAGGAAATCCGCCGCCGAATTACACTCCCTATAACAATGAAAAAACACCACACAGGGAATAAAAGTAACAAAATGACGGATATCATTTACAATAGCTTGAATTTCCCAAGGAACTTTCCAAATATTTTTCAAAGAATTAATAAGAATCAAATTATCTCCCTCAATAATAAGACGAGACGGATTTAACAGAACCGCACTTTTAAGACCTTCTAGCAAGGCAAGGGCCTCTGCCTGCAGAACTGAAACAGAACGAATATGTTTTCGATCAAAACACAGAATTTTACTATTGTGATCACGAATTAAGAAACCTGTATAAGTCGAATTATTTAAACGTTTGGAAGCATCAAAGTTTAGTTTTAAAGAGTTAACTGACGGTTTCTTCCAAACAATGTTATTTTTCCTTTTAGGACGAGAATAGACTTTGCGAGAAGGAGCTACTTGGGAAGAAACCCACTGAAGATGTTGAGAAAAGGCCAAATCACAAGGGAGAAGCATAGTCAAAATTTTAGCAGGATTAAATTTTTTTAAATTTCTATGGCCCCAAATAAACCACCACAGAAAACAAAGGACATTGCTATTTTTATTTGAATTTAACGTAGAAATCAAATTGTCAGCGAAACTATCCGAATTGGAAATATGAAAAGTGACATTAAGAATTGCTTCTAATTTAGAAATCATTCTTTGGGTAAAAGGACAATTAAAAAATAAATGATTAAGACTCAAACTCAGTACTAAGGACACAATTGAGAGTCACATAAGGAACAAGTACTAAGGACATAATTGAAATGTCGATTTAATTGATCTGTAGTTGGGAGACAATCTGCACAAGCTTTCCAAAAGAAATTTTTAATTTTAGGTGGAAGAGGAGATTTCCAAATCCAAGCGAATCCAAACGCAAACTCAGGATGAGAAGAGTTAAGCATAGTAGAAGCCGATTGGACAGAAAAATCTCCATCTGAAGATGGAAGCCAGACTAACCGATCCGAAGATGGAGAAATAGGAATTCTAATATCTGAAATTAAATCAATTAAAAAGTCAGGCAGAATTAAATGTAGCTTAGGATAATCCCAGGAATGATAAGAGGTTATAAAAGAAGAGACTTTTAACTTAATATTAATATTATCAAAATAAGGAAATAAATCAACATTTGGAATCCAAGGGTCCGTCCAGAAATTAACAGACTGGCCATTTCCAATAGTCCATAAGATACCTTTAGAAAACTTATCCCTAATATTCATTAATCTCCCAAATTGCCAAGAGCAATTTTTCTTCTGGAATTGGAAAAGCGAAAGAGTACCGAGATATTTTTCGGAAATTATACGAACCCAGTAATTATGGGGAGAGGTCAAAATTATCGAAAGGAGCTTCATTTGAAGGGACAAATTATTATTCTCAGCTGAACGAAGGCCCATTCCCCCAGACTCTTTAGGAGAACAAACTTTATCTCAACTAATAAGGGGATGATGATTGGGTTGAAATTTATTCCAAAAAAAGGATTTGTTTACTTTATCAATATCACAAAGAATTCCCTTAGGAAGAAGGAAACTTTGCATTAAATAATTTACCTGGCTTAAAATATTGGATTGAATAAGAACGGCCCGACCAGCGTGAGAAATAGAATTTGCTTTCCATTGAGATAATTGTTTTTTAAGTTTAGTAATAGATTCTAAAAACGTAGAATTTTGTACCCTACCTTTAAGGATAGGAATACCTAGATACTTCTCCATCGAGGTAGTTATTTGAATATTCATCACACTAGCAAGAGAAAGAGCCGAAATTCGAGAAATATTTTCAGAAACCTGAAAGCTACTCTTATGGTAATTAATTGAAAGACCCGAGATTCTTGTAAAATTATCTAGAAAACATTTGATATAGTTAATATTTGCGTGAGATGCATTTGCAAAAATAAGAGTATCATCAGCAATACTAAGGAAGGGTAAACACGTACCATTCTTTACTAATTGGATACCAACAAATTTAGAGTCTAGAGTTGACTGAAATTGAAGTGTTCGCGCAAGATATTCCATAGCAATGATAAAAATAAAAGGAGCAATCGGATCACCCTGTGTAATACCACATTGAGGCGAAAACTCATCCCCGGGTTCATTATTAACAATAATAGAAGAAGAAGAAGTGGAGATGCAAGTCATGATAAGACTAACCCATTTAGCATGGAATCCAAAATTTAGAAGAATTAACTTAATAAAGTTCCAATCAAGTTTATCATAAGCTTTTTCCATATCTAACTTAATGGCCATCCAACCTTTTTTCCCTTTTTTCTTTTTATGAAATGAGTGAAAAATTTCATGTGCGATAAGAATATTATCCTGAATAAGTCTTCCTTTTACAAAAGCCCCTTGAAGAGGATGAATAAGAGCATGAAGAACAATTC
This sequence comes from Fallopia convolvulus, assembly GCA_964016875.1. NCBI lineage: Eukaryota > Viridiplantae > Streptophyta > Magnoliopsida > Caryophyllales > Polygonaceae > Fallopia > Fallopia convolvulus. The sequence continues at coordinate 44,795,226 of OZ024726.1, forward strand.
CTAAACGAATAGCTAAAACTTTAGTAATAATTTTGTAAATGGTGTTACAAAGGCTAAAAGGACAAAAATGATTAATTGTTAAAGGCGAATCTATTTTAGGAATAAGAGTAACAAATGATTTATTAATGGATCGAAGCATATGTCTTGAATGGAAAAAAGCCTGAACTGCTAAAACAACAGAGTTACCCACAACGTCCCAAATTTTTTGAAAAAAATCAGCTGGGAAGCCATCCGGTCTTGGGGTTTTATTAGGAGCAAGATCAAAAGTTGCAAATTTTATTTCCGAAGCAGAAGGAGATTTAATAAGCATAAGATTATCAGCTACAGAGATCAAATTCGAAATAATATCAAGATCAGTCTCAAGAATAGAACATGAAGTATTAAGCAAAAATCTATGCCTAAGTTCTTCGGTGATCTTCTTCGAAATCAACTCATGATCAAATATAACAACGCCTTCATATGTTTGGAAAGAAATAATTCTCTGTTTATAAGAACGAATTTTAGAGACTGATTGAAAATATTTGGTATTTCGATCTACATTTTGTAAATGTGTAACTTTGGCCCGTTGTTTCCAAAAGTTATGCCGAAAAACCAACAGAGCATTATATTTATTTAAATGTGATTGCAGACGAGACATAATGGTATTATTAAGGGGATCAACTAATAAATCCGACTGTAGATTTTGAAGCTGATGTTCTGAAATTTTTAAATGTTCATAATTATTATTTGTATGATGTTTAGCCCATACCTTTGAATATTTCTTTAAAAGATTCAATTTCATAGAAAGACGAAACATAAAGGAACCTGAAATATGATAACTCCACACTTTAGAAACTAATGGGATAAACGAAGTGTCAGACATCCATGCATTTTCAAAACGGAAAGGAATTTTTCGAAACGAATTTGAAGACCCAAGAGAGAAGGTAATAAGAAAGACTGATGACATAACACACGATCTAATTTTTCAAAAATGTTATCTAAAGGTACTGAACGTTTTCTCCAAGTGAAAGGGAAACCTGTAGTTTTAGAATCGACTAATCCAAAAGAATTTTTAAAATTGAGTAGTCTATTAAAACGACTAAATAAAGGAGGAGAACCCCAAGTTTGTCATTAGGAGAGGAAATTTCATTAAGATCACCTATTAAAAGAAAAGGTAATTGAAAACGAGTAATAATTTCAGAGATGGAATTCCGAAATCGTAATTTTTTATCTTCTCGAGCAGGAGCATAAACAAACACCATCATTAAACTTTGATGATGGTAATTATATAGCATAATTATTAGATTATTGGATTGATGAACTACTATACATTTTTTTGTTTCTATATTTTCATAAATAAGTAACCAAATACCACCTTTAGCGCCAATAGAAGGACAAGAAATAACTTTATGAAAACCAACTTTTCGAATAATCGAAATGATAGGATCAGACTCAGTTTTTGTTTCCGCTAAACAAAGGAAATTAAGTTTATTTAGTTTTTTTATGAACCCAACTTCCTCCCAGAAATTGGGCCGGCGGATACCTCTTATGTTCCAATATCCAATATTCATAAAAAAACCTTTTTAAGAAAAAGAAAAAAGATCAAACAAGTGAGATTCATACAATAGCTAATCGACCAAAAAAAGCTGGTCAAAAATATCAAACAAATAGCAAAAATGTCCCAACTCTTAGTATACAAAAGATGCACCCTTAACAGAAATACATAATGCTTAATTTCAAACAAGCACCAATCCTTTGTTTTATTAAAAGATGAAGAAAATAAGCAGCTGTAGACATTGTTAGGATATCTCCAACCAAGTAACCTGTAGATCCACAAAAAAAATTGAGGAAGCCAGTGAGCCATAAAACTCAAAACTAAAGAAAGAAAATTATAACTCAAGAAGCCTTCATACCTTGAAGATAAGTAAAATTTTACATTGAAGAGGCAACCAACTGAAACTAAAGGAATAATAGAGCAAGCTGACATGCTGAAGTAAAGAGCAAATATCCATAATAATAAACATAAGAGACTGAAACAGAAAGCATCAAGACAGACAGGTCTACAGTGGGCATATTGTAACAACTGAATCAGAGTGGTGATTTCAGAATCAATTCTCAGATGGAGTCTATCCAAAAAATAGAGCACCCAAATATCTTCATTGAATTTTGCAATAATCCAATAAGGGATATGAGGCCAAGCTACAACTTTTCGAAGAAGGAAAAGGATCCAAAACTAACATACACCAAACTGGATTGAAAAATAGTTCAAGCCATGGTTCAAACACATCCTCAACAGAGAAGGCAACAACACCTCAACCACAATCAACCAAAGGCAACAAAAAGAGAAAGGGGCACTTGCTGCCAGTTCCAGGAAGAGGGAGAACCATGAACAAGACTAGTCAAGAAGGCAGAAGAATCAAGCCAAGAAGAGCACAAAAATAAAGCGAAGTCAGAAGAAATATCATAAAAGATTAAAGAATAGATAAAAAGTAAATACATGAATAAGAGCACATTGATAAATTCTTGAAGCATACAAGCTATTAGTTCACATGAAGAATCATGAAAGATGAATTCAATCAAAATAAATAGAGAAATGAGGAGATTAGAGGATTCAAACACAACAAAATAATAAAGGAGAGAACCTGAGATTCTTACTAAACACCAAGGTTCCAGAATAAAATTTGTAAAGAAGATTCCAAACTCACAAAGCTGAATAAATCGAAACCCCAAGAGGTCAGATATATAACGCACTTGCACATAACTCACACAAAAGAATGTGGAAAGGTTATGCATATGAAGAAGGGTCAATAGCAGATAGGGAAGACTAGATAGAATTTGCATCAAAAAAATAATACGAGGAGATTGATCAAGATTCACACTAGCTTTCATCCAGATTTGGAGAACAAGTTTCAATAATTTTTCATTAGATAAAGGGTCATTCTCTAGTTGCCACAAATATGGTAAGATCTCAATCTTAACAGAACACAAGGTCTGACAAGAGAGATGGACACCACATGGAGGCAACACAGAGAAAAGTTTGTTCAACACATAAACAAGAAATAAACAAGGAAGCAAAAGAAAGAAAGCAACCAGAGAAGAGTCAAAAGCATAACCTGTATAAGTCGAAATCCAAGACCAGCAAAGAAGGTGAGAAACAATCTCACCCTCCCATAGAAGCTCACAACAGATCCAATCCACAAGCAAAGCAACGATACGAATGCACACCAGATTGCTTTCAACAAGATTTCCAGATTGTTGGTGCCTGAGCGTTGTAACAGAACTTGTATATATTCTCAGTGTGAGACGTGATGAATGAAGTGAATAATCTTCCATGGGTTTCTATGGATGGTTTGATCAATCTTATGTTCTTATCATAGAAATTGAGAGTTTTCATGCTATCAGAGCTTTTGAAACTCCCAATTACATCTGTGAGCGTTTCCCCCCAAAATTTATGCGGACTTGGGGCTGCTTGGCGTCGACGCAAGCTCCACTTACTCATCGTCCATGTCATGCTCCTCTTGGTCTTGTTCATGATTGATGCGACCCCCATCATGGATGCTAGCCAGGAGGACGACGCATTCACACTTCGCTCGGATGGCCCCATCACTCGTGCCAGGACTCGAGCAATCCAGGCCGCGACCCAGTCACTTGTGTCCCGCCTATCTGCAGGCCATGGCGCACCATACTCCGCGACCTCGCTCGACACTATCAGCATCGTCGACGCGTTGGAACCTCGAGACGAGCACTCGGATTCACCGTGCCAAGACTCGCCAACCTCGCACCTCGCATCGGCACCCGGATCGCAAGACGAGGTCTTCGCTAGCCCTCGCCAACACCTCGTGCCGAGACTCGGAGCCGGATTCCAACTTGAGGTTCTCAGAAGCCTCGGATAACCTCGAGAGCCAGCGACCTCGCCCGTGCCGTATTTCCGCACCAGACGCGTGCCAGCGTCCGTGTCTTGACCTCGCCAGCGTCGCGTCAGCCATGTCGTGACACTCCTTGCTCGGCCACGGACGACATATCCCTTTTATAGTATTTTTTGCATTATTTCCACTTCCGAACATTACTATTAGTGGTTTTATGTTTTTAGTAGGTGATTTATGGGCCTTGCGCCGATAGGTTATGGGCTTGCGCCGCTGGGCTTGGTTCTACGCATCCACCCTAGGCGCGCCGCTCCTATTAGGGTTTTTTTGCTATTTTCTCATGCCGCCTCTATATAAGGGGAGGTATTACGTATGTTTTACTCAACGCACATTTTAGGGTTAATTAAGTCGAGGTTTCTCCTTGTTTTCCCTCTTGTGCTTACGCCGCCACCCATTTTTGTCTACCAAAGCTCTCGTTTTATAATTGTTCTTGTGAGTTCATGCCATAATCAAGTCTCCCGCTGTGTTAATTCGAGACCTACTACTCAAACACCGTTCGATCCGAAGCATCCCATACGAGGGACGCATCAACTGGCATCAGAGCCAAGGTTTGAGTAAGTCTCGTTCAACCCTCTTTCGTTCATTCTCACACGTTCTTTCCACTGCATCTAACCCTAGATCTCATCCTCCACTTCGCATATCTTCCATCTAGGGTCCCAAATTTTTTTTTCTTGCTTTCGTAATTTGTTAAAAAAAACATCATCAACCGTGACCTTACTCAACCGATCTATTGATTTTGGTGAAGTTGTTGCTTTGTCTTGCTAGTTGCATGAACTTAGGACTTGTTTTGCCAATTTCTTTCGTGCATCTGTTGGGCTTGCTTGCGTGTTGATTTTCGTACTTGCTTATTCCGATTCTAGAGGAGAAAGCCTAGAATTCGTGTTTGTCTTGCTATTAAAAAAACCTTGTTGTTCGACTATCAAAGCCAAAATAAGGTAACATAGTCGATCCATTCAAAAAAAAAATCTCATGGAGATCACAAGCCAAAATAAGGTAAGATCCTTCACATCGTGTGTTCAAATCGGCAACCCTAATTGCTGTAATCTCTCGCTTGTTTGATTTTGGTTTTGACATTTACCTAGTCTTGCTTTGCTTGCATTGTAATTTTCGGATCCATATCTTTGATCGAGTTTGAGTGACCTTTAGCCTAGCCAATCCTTGTTCGTGTGGTTTGAACTAAAGGGTCGGCTTGACTTAAGAGAACCGTAAACTCGTGTCTTTTGTTGTGAACTTCTTACTGCTTCGATGACTGGTGTTACCATAGGTACAATTTCGGACTCGGGAGATGGTGTCAACAACGACAATCCTACAAACAATCCACCCGAGTTGCCGAATCCAAATCAGAACTTCTCGCCCGAGGCTTTGGCGCGCACACAAGAGCTCGAGAAGCTCTTAGCCGAGAGCCAAGCTCAATCCAAGCACACGGTGCCGGGAGCCCATGCTCTCGCCTCGGAGATCCACGCCACCCCGGGGGTGTCCGCGGATGACGTAGCCAAGGCTCGTGCCAAGGGGAAGCAACATGCCCAGCCATCATCACAATTCGGCACCTTGCATCGCATGGAGTCGATCAAAGAAAGTCGCCAATATGATAAGCACGATGGTGGTCCCTGGACCGTGGATCGCTATCAAATGGTGCGAGATTATAGGGACACACAAGTGTACGACGTATATTCCGATGAGGAGTACAACTCCGAGGAGTATAGACGCCAACACATGAGTGGGGATCCCAAGAAAAAGCATTCAAAGAAGAAGACGTCGGCATATGTTTATGAAACCCCAAAGCGGAAGCACGGGGCCAAGTATTACGATGCCGACGCATACAGAGTTGAGGACAACCTCGGGCATCAAAGTGCTCGGAGTCCGTACTCGGATTTTGAAAATGATTATGAAGAATTTTCTGATTATTCTAACGAGTCGTCTTTTGAGCATCCACATGTGAAGGATCCTGAAGAACTCGACAGCCGGCCTTCGGATTGGATCCCACCGCCGCACCTAGCCAAGAATCGCAAGGAGTACGACCGAGCCTATGGCTCGGGACGCAAGCATGGCGAGAAGGCACGGCGCGACAGGGACCGTGACGCTCGGCGTCCGCGAAGGCCCGATGATGGAGATGATCCCGATGATGGTGATGACGATCCACACCGAGGCCCCCCTCGGCACCGACGCGACAGGCATGCGCACTCGCCTCGGCGCCCTAGCCCTCGGCGCGATCGTGATCGACGAGATGCAAGGGATCCACGCCACAACCGACGCGATATTAAGGTAAAATTCGAACCATTTTACGGTTTTTATGATCCTGACGTTTTTATCGAGTGGTTGCAGGGCACGGAGCACACGCTCCGACACTTAGGTTATGAGGATGACGAGAAAGTGGAAGTCGTAACTTTGCACTTCCATGGTGCCGCTAGGACTTGGTGGAACCGATTCGAGTCCGAAAGGATTCGACAAGGCAAACCCCTAATCCGAGAGTGGAATCAACTCGTCTATATTTTGAAGAAAAGGTACATCCCGGCGGATTATAAAGACAAGATGCACATAGAGATTATGCGCATCAAGCAAGGATCGATGACGCCGGAGGAGTATTTTTCCTAGATTGAAGACATGTTCTTCAAGGCGGGAATGAGTGTGTCGCCCTCGGTGATGAAGACAAGGTTCATCTCGGGTTTACGACAATCAATTCAAGATCGCTTGGAGATTCTCCCAATCAAGGACATCAACAAATTGGTTCACACCGCCATGCAAATCCACAAGCAAGAAATGCGAACCAAGTCGGGTTGGTCCAATTCGAGGTATGTTTCTAACTCTAGTCAATCCGGTTTTTCTACTAATCGGGTTGCTCCTTCTTTGCCAAGTGCTTCGACAGGTTCCAAGGCCAAGACCGAAGCCCCGCCTTCCAAGGCGCCAGCCGTGACACGTAGTGCCGAGCCGAGTGCCGATCGCGCACGAGACATGGCATGTTACAAATGTGGAGGCCGTGGGCACATTCAACGGAACTGTCCGAATGCCAAGAAAGTTTTGTTTACCACACAAGGGGAGCCATATGATAGCCAAGAAGAAGAGGATAACAAGCCACCGTTGATCGAGGACGCCGAGCTAGAGTACGATCCTTCGGAGGCTCTCGGCGTGGCCAAGCTTCAATTAGTGACAAGACGCGCCTTAAGCATGCGAGAGGCACAAAAGACGGATCAAAGGGAACAACTTTTCCACACTAGATGCTTGGTAAACAATGTTTCTTTGAGCGTCATCATCGATTCGGGAAGCTGCGCCAACTTCCTCTACAAAAAAGTTGTTGACCACTTCAAGTTGCCGACCACGCCTCATCCACAACCCTTCAAGCTACAATGGATATCCAATGATGGAGGAGATTGGGTCAAAAAATAGGTAATCTTCAACTTTTCAATTGGTCAATATTCGGATTCCATTATTTGTGACGTAACGCCAATGGACGCCACACACCTCTTGTTGGGGTGCCCATGGCAATACAATCGTCGCGTGCTTCACGACGGGTATTTGAACACTTACATGTTCAATTACCACGGGAAGCACGTGACCCTCTTACCTATGTCGCCTAGTGAAGCTTTACAGGATGAAGCCGAGAGGCAACGACAGAAAGCTAGCGACAACGGCACCGGCGCGCCAATCACGACGCCAACGACGTCCACGGCAAAAACTGCAGATTCCAAGGGCGTTTTTGGTGCCAACACTCCTCAAACCAGTAATGATGATGTTCGAGATGGACACCGCCGAAGGAAAGAGGAGTCGGGCCGACAGGTTACGTCTCGTGGCCTCGGCAACGCGCCGAACGCCGCAGATTTCTCAAAACACGGCCTTCAGCAGTTTTCTGGTGATTCCATGGGCGTTTCTGGTGCCAAACAGATTAAAATTGAATTTCCACCAGATTTGAAGAAAAAACGCCCAGGAGAAGTCAATTTGAGCAAAGGACCGCCGAGTGAGTCTCCTAGCGTCGCGCAGCACGCCGTCCGCTGCACGAAAACTGGGATTTCAAGAGCTGCGGGATGAATTTCACGGCGTTTCCAAGGGCGATCATTCACAAAATCCAGGGGCTACAACATATCCAAAAAATCTCCCCAGAACCACATCGTTCGAGCTCCGATGCCGAGCCAGCATTGCTAGGCACATGCCAGGATCGTCTTCTCTTAGCCAAGCGTCGGGACGTCGAGAAATCTATCCAGGGGAGTCTTTCTTGTTTCATACTTTTTCCCCTTCTTTGTGTTACTAAATCTGTGAACTCTTCACTTTCGTCTTCTATTGTTTCTATTTTGAAGGAATTTGAAGACATCATGCCGAACGAGCTTCCAAAGGATTGCCTCCAATCCGAGGGATCGAGCACAAGATCGATCTAATGCCAGGCGCGTCCCTACCTAATCGAGCAGCCTATAGGACTTCGCCTAAGGAAACCGAGGAGCTACAACGACAAGTTCAAGAACTCTTGAACAAGGGTTTTGTTCGAGAATCTTTGAGCCCTTGCGCCGTGCCAGTGATCCTTGTGCCAAAGAAAGATGGTTCGTGGCGTATGTGCGTCGACTGCCGAGCCATTAATCAGATTACGGTGAAGTACAGGCATCCAATCCCGAGGCTCGATGACATGCTCGATGATCTCCATGGCGCCGCCTTGTTTTCCAAGATTGATCTTCGAAGCGGATATCACCAAATCCGTATGCAAGAGGGCAACGAATGGAAAACCGCATTTAAAACCAAGCATGGTTTGTACGAATGGCTTGTCATGCCCTTTGGCTTGACAAACGCTCCTAGTACTTTTATGCGGCTTATGAATTTTGTGTTTCGAAAATTTTTAGGACGTTTTGTCGTTGTGTATTTTGACGACATCTTGGTTCTAGACACTTGGACTCTCACGCGAGGCACCTTAGGATGGTGTTAGAATGCCTTCGCGAACATTCATTGTTTGTAAACCTAGACAAGTGTTCGTTTTGCATGGACACGATGAATTTTCTTGGGTTCGTCGTGTCCAAGGATGGGCTGAAAGTGGATGACGACAAGATCCGCTCCATCCGAGAGTGGCCCACCCCTACGACCCCAACGATGGTTCGATCCTTCTTAGGGCTCGCAGGGTTCTATCGGCGTTTCGTCAAGGACTTTAGTTCCATCGCCGGGCCACTCTATAATCTGACCAAGAAGGCAACCACAATCAAGTGGATGCCTCATCATGAGGCCGCTTTTCAGGCCTTAAAATCTGCATTGTGTAGCGCTCCGGTCTTGCAATTGCCAGACTTCACTAAGTGCTTTGAGATCGAGTGCGACGCCTCTGACTATGGCATAGGCGGAGTACTCCTTCAAGAGAGACGCCCCATTGCATATTTTAGTGAGAAACTAACGGGGGCAACTCTAAATTACCCGACGTATGACAAGGAGTTGTACACGCTGATTCGGATTCTTAAGACATGACAACATTATTTGTGGCGCGCCAAGTGAGTTCGTGATTCACACAGACCACGCGGCCTTAGCTTATCTCCGGAGTGAAACGACTCTCAACAAGCGCCATGCTCGGTGGGTGGAGTTTATGGAAACCTTTCCATACATTATTGCCCACAAGAAAGGAAAGGAAAATGTCGTGGCAGACGCACTGTCACGCAGGTATGTTCTCTTGACTCAGTTACAGGCCAATTTGCTCGGGTTCTCCTTGATTAAGGAGTTATACTTGCATGATCCATATTTTAAGCCGATCATGGAGAACCTCGAGCAACGTCGAATCCATGAGTCCTATTTTTTGGACAATGGATACCTCTACCGAGCCGGAAAGCTTTGCATTTCGACCTCGTCTGTGAGGCATCTATTGCTCAAAGAAGCCCATGATGGCCGAGGCCATTTTGGCATAGCCAAAACCCTAGCAGCACTTCGTGAGCATTTTTTCTGGCCGCACATGGCATCTGATGTTCACAAGTATTGCCGCGGTTGTGTGCCATGCCAAACCGCAAAATCGAGGTCTCAACCTCATGGTCTATACACACCCTTGCCCATTCCGGATACCCCGTGGGAAGATCTCTCCATGGATTTTATCACGGGCCTTCCAATGACAAGGCGCGGAAAAGATTCGATCTTCGTGATTGTGGACCGTTTTTCGAAGATGGCTCACTTCGTGCCATGCAAAGGAAACAACAATGCAACTGACATCGCAAACTTTTTTTTGAGCATGTCGTGAAGCTTCATGGTGTGCCTCGCACTATTGTTAGTGATCGAGACACAAAATTTTGTATCCATTTCTGGCGAACGCTTTGGGGAAAGCTAGGTACACAATTGCTCTTTTCAACCTCTTATCATCCCCAAACCGATTGTCAGACTGAGGTGACCAATCGGACTCTGGGCACCCTTCTTCGGACGGTGCTAAAAAATAACCGACGCCGGTGGGAGGATCTAATACCATTCGTTGAGTTTGCATATAACAGGTCCAAACACTCGGCTACTAGGAAGACGTCGTTCGAGATCGTCTACGGCTTCAATCCACACTCTCCCATGGATCTTGTCCCTCGACCCTTGAAGAATGGCGAGCACATCGACGCGACCAACCGCGCCGACGCCATACGCAAATTGCACGAGAGGAAAAGGACTCAATTGGAGCGCTGGACAAGCCAATACGAGGCGCAGCATAACAAGGGAAGGAAGCGGCTGGTTTTTAACCCCGGAGATCTCGTCTGGTTACATCTTCGCAAGGACCGTTTTCCGGACTCTCGGAAGACAAAGCTTCATCAAAGAGGAGACAACCCTTTCAAAGTCTTGGAGCGAATCGGGGACAACGCCTACAAAATCGACCTCCCAGGCAAGTACTCCGTGCATTCCACATTTAATGTCGTCGACCTATCACCCTATGTTGAGCCAACTTATGAGGAAACGGGGACGTTTCCCAACCAAGTGGGGGAGGGTGATGCGACCCCCATCATGGATGCTAGCTAGGAGGACGACGCATTCACACTTCGCTCGGATGGCCCCATCACTCGTGCCAGGACTCGAGCAATCCAGGCCACTTGTGTCGCGCCTATCTGCAGGCCATGGCGCACCATACTCCGCAACCTCGCTCGACACTATCAGCGTCGTCGGCACGTTGGAACCTCGAGACGAGCTCTCGGATTCACCGTTCCAAGACTCGCCAACCTCGCACCTCGCATCGGTACCCGGATCGCAAGACGAGGTCTTCGCTAGCCCTCGCCAACACCTCGTGCCGAGACTCGGAGCCGAATTCCAACTTGAGGTTCTCGGAAGCCTCGGAGAACCTCGATAGTCAACGACCTCGCCCGTGCCGTAGTTCCGTGCCAGACGCGTGCCAGCGTCCGTGTCTTGACCTCGCTAGCGTCGCGTCAGCCATGTCGTGACACTCCTTGCTCGGCCACGGACGACATATCCCTTTTATTGTATTTTTTGCATTATTTCCACTTCCGAACATTACTATTAGTGGTTTTATGTTTTTAGTAGGTGATTTATGGGCCTTGCGCCGATAGGTTATGGGCTTGCGCCGCTGGGCTTGGTTCTACGCATCCACCCTAGGCGCGCCGCCCCTATTAGGGTTTCTTTGCTATTTTCTCATGCCGCCTCTATATAAGGGGAGGTATTACGTATGTTTTACTCGGCGCACATTTTAGGGTTAATTAAGTCGAGGTTTCTCCTTGTTTTCCCTCTTGTGCTTGCGCCGCCACCCATTTTTGTCTACCAAAGCTCTCGTTTCATAATTGTTCTTGTGAGTTCGTGCCATAATCAAGTCGTCTGCTGTGTTAATTCGAGACCTACTACTCAAACACCGTTCGATCCGAAGCATCCCATACGAGGGACGCATCAATGATTTGGTAAATTCACATCAGAAGTTACCAAGCATCCAAAACGACTAAGATTAAGCTCAAAAGAGCTAAAATCCGAAATCAACTCACAGTTGAGCTAGCTCAATTATAGTGTTCCAAAGCTTAGTCAACTCTCAAATTTTGCCACAAACTATTAGAGATTCATATGAACCTTTCCAAATCATAAGACGACAGACCAAGTCATTAAAATTGGCCAAACGTCGAGCAAAGCCTCATCGGCGCCCCGCGCACCTATGCCATGGCATTTCTCAAAAATGTCTCCCCACTTTTGAAAATTTCCCTACTCTTCACCTTCTATCTATAATTTACTCCCACAATAATTGCTTCAATAAAGTTGGATTTTATTTCCATGATTCAAATCTTGGAAGGTAATAGCAAAATGACATCCAATTTGGTGAGTTTTGGGCCCAGAATCTTAGAGTTCCGCATTTGCACAGGCCCATCAAACAAAGATCGACTTCTTAGGCTCGTCTTAGCTCAACAAGCGTCCGAAAGAGGAAGCGGTTGGAGAGAGCACAATGACTGATGACACATGACGCCGGACGCGGAGCACAACCTGGAGGATCGTGGGTAGTAACTGTCATAGGATTGAGGGGCGAAGGAATAAAAGGTGTAATTTATCTTACAAAGAGATATGTGTGTTGTAATCGAAAGAACTCAATAGTTGTAGTCAGATTCTGAAATCAAATACACCCGAATTGCAACCGAATTCCCATTCTTTCGTTCACACTTTGATTGAATCTAGCTTATCGGCTAGATTAAGCCATACACTCGATATCTAGAATCAGGAATCTCCATAGGTCAGATTTTTGACCAAAAAACATTGGCGCCCACCGTGAAGGGCCCTAGCCGGTTTCATCTTTTCAATCAAAGTCCAACCGCCCACCAAAGATGTTTGATCCGCCCACTCTCACCTTTGCAGCCAAAAACAATGGCGAAAGGGGTCGCAACGCCAACGTGGCGAGTGGCTCTGCGTGGGAATGGTGCCACGAAAGTCCAGGATCTCCGCGGCGTTCTGGACGAGTTTGCTGCCAAAATCGCAATTCTCCAACAAGACATGTCCAGCCAAAAGGACCGCAATCAAACCCACTTGGAGCACATTGCCCAACTAACATCGGAGAATACCCACCTGCATGAACAACTTCAGTCTGCCTCCGAGACACAAAACGAATCCGGTCCGCAGGAACTATCAGGGAGGTAACCGCTTGCCTCAACATGGGGGAGGCATCCAACCCTCTCACTGGAACTGGGGGCAGCCCTCGTCGGCAGAAATGGTCACTCCCGCCTCTACTCTCCCAGGAGTACCTACCGCCCTAGCGTCCGGAAATAGGACCACGAGCACCAGTGTCTACCACTCTGTCCACGGTGGAAGAGCCGAAAACTAGGTACCTCCTCCTGACGCTTTTGTGGAGTCTTTATTCCAAAAGTACATGAAAGATCGACTCAATGGAATAGAGGATAAGATCGCTCAAATCTCCGGGGTGCCCCCTCCGATCGAGAAGGAGGCCTCGAACGGTTACCATGAACCTCCTTTCTCGGCTCCTATCGCCAGTGTGGATATCCCCAAAAAATTCACCGTCCCGGCGGTTCCCACATACGACAGGATGGGTAAGGGGTTTGGAACCGCGCTCTGAGGCGCGACCCTAACGTGGTTCATAAATCTCCCCCTGGAAGTATTGGATCTTTCGCCAACCTGGTGGATGCATTCAGGGTGCAGTTCGCCAACAGTAGAAAACTGATGAAGCAGTCCAACGACCTCTACCGAATTGCCCAAAGGTCGGGAGAGTCCTTAAGGGAGTTCCTCAACCGATAGAAAGTGGACATCCCGCTCTGCGACATACCCACATCAATAGAAGCCTTCCGGAGGGGCTTGCTCCTAAACAACGAGCTATATCGAGAACTCACCAAATACCCTTGTCATAGTTTCGAGGATATTCAAGTGAAAGCTCTTGCGCATATCAGGTTGGAGGAGGATGAGGCTCATGTAAGGGCCTCGCCGATCTTTGACAAGGTAGAGAGGAAGGCCGCCCTTGACCATCGAAGGGAACGCCGCGAACAACCATACCCGAAGGCCCGACCAGAGGCGCCAAGGGTACACACCTCTGGGGTCAACAACCAAGCAGAAAGAAAGACGCCCATCCGCGACCGAAAGTCTATGAGTACAACCTCGAATTTGGGCATGCTGAAATAGTAAAAGGCCTCGAGAAATTCGGAGACAGGATAAGATTGCCCAAGAAGGCGGAAAACCCCAATCCCAAGAGATATAAGACAAAATGGTGTGACTTTCATGAGGAGTACGGACACGAAACAGACAAGTGCTTTGCCCTCAGGAAAGAGCTAGCCTATCTCCACTCAAGAGGACTGTTATCTGAGATCGCGCCAAACATCAGGGTTCCAGCTTGCCAGAATGTGTCCGAACCCATGGACATCCCATCTTCCCCGGAATATGTTAAGATCGTCAATTTCATCTTTGGAGGGTTAGAAATATGCGGCGTCACCTACTCGATAGCAAAACACCACGCCAGAGAATGCCCAGACGGACAGTTGATGGCAAGCGTCTGCAATCTCGAGGAACGCCCTCATCTTCATCGACTCAGATTCAACAGATTTGGTGGGCCCTCATCATGATGGGCTGGTCATTTCATTGTCAGTAGGGAACGTGTTGATGACGAGAATCCTCATTGATACAGCGAGCTCCACCAACATGATGACGTTGGACGCTCTTAAAGAGATGGGTCTGAAAGAGGAAGATATTCTCAGAAAATCGGTAGCGTTGGTGGGTTTCAGTGGAGAAATTGCACATACTCTAGGCAAGATAACCCTCCCTAATTACACGAAAGGGGTCAAACTACAAGTGAGGTTTTCCGTTCTAGACTACCCTTCGTGTTACAACATCACCATGGGGCGACCATGGATCCATGAAATGAAGGCGGTCTCCTCTTCGTATCACTAGACGATCAAATTTCCCACACCTTGGGGAATCCGGGAAATTAAAGGCGACCAGCGGTTATCCAAGAGTATTACAAATCCGCTGTCAAAGCAACCGTTGTCCAGGCATCATAACAACCAAAGGGGGTCGCGCCGTCACGGGACCCCAAGGCTGAAAAGATCGAGGAAGTTGTCATCGATTCTTAGAAACCACTGTAGACGGTGAGAGTTGGATGAGACCTCAACCCAGAAGCAAAAACCGAGTTGATCAGTTTTTTAAGGAGACACAATAACTGCTTCGCATGGATGCACGAGGATATGTTGGGGATCGACCACGCTGTCATCACCCACCGGCTGAATGTAGATCCTCCCCATCCACCAGTAAAACAGAAAAGGCGAAAGTTCGCGCCCAAAAGAAATATGATTGTCGATGAGGAGGTCCATAAGCTACTCAGAACTGGGAAAATCAAAGAAGTAAAATATCCAAAGTGGCTGGAAAACGGCGTGTTGGTGAACAAAAAGAACAACAAGTGGAGGGTATGCATCGACTTCATAGACCTCAACAAGACTTGTCCAAACGAGATGCTGACCTTCATGGATGCCTTCAACGATTACAATCAGATCCAGATGCATCCAAAAGATCAAGAAAAAACCTCGTTCATCACCAGTCATGGTACTTACTGTTATCGAGTGATGCCATTCGTGCTCAAGAATGATGGGGCTACTTACCAGCGGCTGGTGAATTGTATGTTCCAACAGCAGATAGTCAAGAAGATGGAAGTCTATATCGATGACATGCTCGTCAAATCAAAACAGGCGGTTCACCACATCCAGCACTTGGAAGAGGCCTTTCATATCCTTGAAAGCTACAACATGAAGTTAAACCCGTCCAAATGCGCATTCGGAGTGACATCTGGCGCTTCCTGGGCTTTATGGTGACTCAGCGCGGGATAGAAGCTAGCCCTGATCAAATACGGGCCATAGCCAACCTAAGATCACCCAAATGCGTGAAAGACGTTTAGAAATTGACAGGAAAAATAGCAGCACTAAACCGCTTCATCTCCAAGTCGTGTGACAGATGCTGACTATTCTATGATGTGTTGTGAAAGAACAAGAAGTTTGAATGGGCACTCCAACATGAAGCAGCCTTCCAACGGCTAAAGGAATACTTCGCCAACCCATTGCTATTGTCCAAGCACAAAGAGGAAGAAAACGTTTTCCTGTACCTGGCAGCAACTGAAGCAACCATTAGTGGAGTGCTGGTGCATGAAGATGACGAAGACCAACTGCTGGTGTATTACATCAGTCGCACCCTGCTCGCGGCTGAAACAAGGTACTCTCCCTTGGACAAACTCGTTCTAGCACTAGTGATGGCCTCAACGAAGCTAATGTTCTAGTTTGAATCCCACACGATCACAGCCCGCACAAATTATCCACTAAAGGCGACATTGAGGAAGCCAGAGATTACTCGTCGAATTGCTAAGTGGGCCATCCACCTAAGTGGTTTCGACATTAGCTACGAACCAAGAGCAACTATTAAGTCTCAAGTGTTGGCGGTCTTCATGGCCGATTTCAGCCCAACCCTGGAAGACGCTGCTAACTTACAAGAGACGTTCTTAGCGGAAACCGAGGCTTCTGGGATTTGGACCCTACACATAGACGAGGCTTCCAACGGCCGAGGAGTCGGAATCGGCGTTGTGCTGAAATCGCCTAGGGGGAGAGGATAGCCCAAGCAGTGCGATGCACCTTCGAGGCCACCACCAACAAGTTTGCATATGAAGCACTAATACTGGGCCTGATAGTGACCCGAGAACTATCTGTCAAAGAACGAGAGGTAAAGTGTGACTCTCTGCTGATCGTAAATCATATTTTGGGACCTTTGCTACAAGAGATACCAGAATAGCCGCGTATGAAGAGAAGGTCAAAGAAATTATGTGCGAGTTCAAAACATTCACGATTCAACAGGTCCCCAGAGAGGAGAATGAGCAAGCTGGTGCACTAGCAAATCTGGCATCCGCTCTAGATCCAAAAGAATTCCCTTCAATCCCATTGGTACACGTACTATTTCCATCAATCATCAGAGAAATGAACTCCCCAGAACAGAACACGCCCTGACCAGAATTCCATTGGGGCTAGAGAAGTATGCACCTGAAGAGAGATGCTCGACGACGAGGAGCCAAGAGCAGGCGTCCGCGATACCGCTCCAGAAGAGGATTGCTTGACTCAACCATATCTACAATGGCTCGTGCATGGACAGTTTCCAGCAGACAAGTCCGAGGCCATAGCTCTCGAGATGAGGGCGGCCTGCTACAACATAGAAATTGGAGTCCTATTCAAGCAATCCACTGTAGGAACCTCGCTCCGCTTCCTAGAAAAGAGCGAGGTGCAAAGGATCTTCCGTGAACTACATGAGGGTTAGTGTGGAAATCATTCGGGAGGTCGCAACCTCTCTAACAAAGCGCTCAATTTCGGGTATTATTGGCCAACCATGCGCCAGGATGCCGCGGAATACTCCCAAAAGTGCGAGGCCTACCAGTAGCATGATCCTACTTCTCACTAGCCACTAGAACCATTGCACCCGACGCTGATCCCATAGCCTTTCATGAGGTGGGGGATGGATATCTTGGGAAAATTGCCTCCATCTTCTGGGCAACGAGTGTTTTTCCTAGCAGTTACAGACTAATTTTCTAAATGGATCAAGGCTGAGGCATACAAAGAGATAAAAGAACAACAAGTCATCACGTTCATCAAAAAGCATAACATATGTCACTTCGGGATACCCTCAGAAATTGTATGTGATAACGGGTCGGAGTTCATCAGTAAGAAAACAAGGCATTATTGCCAGCAATGGAACATCAAACTGGTGGCCTCCACTCCTTGCTATCCACAGGCCAATGGACAGGCCGAATCCAACAACAAGGTGACTATCAACAACCTTAAGAAGCGATTGGTCAAGGCTAAGGGATGATGGGCCGATGAACTACCTTATGTTCTATGGGCAGACAGGACCACTCCAAAGGTCGCCACAGGACAATCACCTTTCTCTCTAGTTTACGGATGTGAGGCAGTCATCCCGATGGATGTAGATATACCCACCGCTCGGTATGGATTGTTGACACCCGATCAGAATGCCACCGAACTCGCAACTGATTTGGACACTACATAAGAGCTTAGAGAAAGGGCGCGGATGCGCCTAGCACGACATCAGCAGTAAGTGGCACACAGTTACAACAAGAATGTCTGGGTCAAAGCATTCCGAGTCGGTGACTGGGCCCTTCGAAAGGTGTTCCAAAAATGTCGCTGAACTGAACACTGGGAAACTCGCTCCCGCTTGGGAGGGACCTTACAAGATAGTCAACATCAAAGGACAAGGAGCATACAAGCTAGAATCCCAAGTCGGCGAATCAATATCGCGTAGCTGGAATGCTATGCACCTGAAGAAATATTACTTCTAAGGGAATGACGCTAGAAATGGCCGAAATAAAGAAGTAAGGCGTAATCAGCGGTATGCATCTTTGTTAAATAAAAATTGAATATAGAGAACATTTTAAATAACTATGTTTTTTACGATTTCCATAGAATAATACATCCATAAGCTAACCCTGGCACCAGTCGCCAGAAAAGGGGGACCTTCGAATGAAAATAAAAACAGTACGAGCACTTAGAATAACTTACAAAGCTAATGTACACAAGTTAAAGAAACTCTGGGCATATGAAGATATCTCCTGGACGCCCGTTATCCGACATCAACGCCAGAACACTGGAGACAGGGGTACATTCCCCAGACGCTCGACATTCGCCATGAAGGATCCATTCCGTACAACGCCAAGTCAACCGACAATCGCTAGATCAACGACAGGCAACGTTAGGGCACTGCAAAACGTCGACGGTAATTGATAGCTTGCAATTAGGTAGTGTTTAGGATGCATATTTATGTTTATTTTGCATGGTTTTAGCTTAGTTTAGTCTAGTTCTTATGTTTTTAGGTTTTCTAGAAATTCGGGTTTTGCGCTTTTTTGTTCGGTTTTGCAGATCTTTAGGTAAACAAGCATGGACGGGATGGATCTTAGATGATTGTGGAGGATCAAGATGAAGCTTAGAGTGATAAAAGTGAAGATTAGAGGAGCTAAGGCCCAAGAGCTTGAGGGATAAAAACACTTAAACCCGGGTCATGCATTGGAGTCTTGTTTTATCACCTCTATCTTGAAATGCTTGGTTTGGGAGCTACATTGGTCGGATGAAGTTGAATTTGATAGTACTGGAAAGTTAACTCGAAGAGCTACAATTCATATTTTTACTCCGAGTCCAAATTCCAAGTCGAAGGGGGTCAAAACAGCCTCTAAAGTGTAAATTGAATGTTGAGGCTTGAGCGCGGGCAAAGTGGGTCGGAGTGCGACCGCGCTCCAATGTGGTGTGACCGCGCCTAGCACACGTTGATCTGATGCTGATTTCGACTTCGGTTTATCTTTAGGCCGACTAATTATTATTTTAGGATGTTATTGGATATGATATAAGTACTCTTTTAGGGTTTTTATTTTGGAAAAAGATGCTTTATTTTCTACGCTATTCAACTTTAGCGAGATTCTTGGGAGATTACAAACCCTAGATTGCAAATTTGAAGAGAAACCTAACTCTTGTAAGTTGAATTTCTTCTTTAATGTCGTTTTCTAGCTAATTTTCCCATGTCCAACTAGTTAGTTGAAGTTATATGCATGATTGTTTGTGAGATTTGAATTATTTCAATTTGCCTTGCCTAGATTGAATTTCTCCATGCATAATTGATTAGATTCACTTAGGATTATAATAGATTGATCACCTATTCTATTTCTAGGTTGAATTACAACTAGAGTAACTAAATAAACGGTGGAATTTGGTTATTCATGGATGAATCCTTTGATTAAACTTATAGACGGTGGAATAAGATTAATCAAAGGAGGAGAATTCAATCACAAAATTTCATGAATAGACGGTAGAATTTATGAATTATGTTTCTATTGAATGCTTTAAAGTAATTTGCATGATCAATTTGACATAGAAGGTTTTCTAGGATAATCGGTTAAAAGGTTATTAAAGACGGTGCATATTAATAACCACTTTAAGCTTGAATTCCATGAATTCACAATAGATTAGTCAAGGGAATTGAAATAAGAATAATCAAGGATCAAAACTCATGTATGCAATGGATACAAACTAGTTGGACGCTTTCTCTATATTTGAAACTTCATTTGTTTTATTTGCTTTGTATTGTTTACTTAGAATAATAGTTTGTATTCTAAAAATCTCCTTTTATTACTTAGTAATATTATTTAAACACGAGAAATCCGAGTCCTTGTGGGTACGACCCTTGCTTTCACTATACTTAGGTTTGAAAGTTAGGATTTTTCTTTGACAACGCTTTTACCACGACATAAAAGTGCTCGTCAAATTTGGCGTCGTTGTCGGGGACTTGGCTATTTCTTTGTGTTTTCTAAGTATTACTATTTTTGGTGTTGCGAACCTATCTTACGGTTCATAACACCCGTGCTACTGATCCATGGCTTTGTTTGAATGTACACAACTGCAGGATGAACACTTCCATGATTATTTTTCAAGATTTCAAGAACATGTGTTTGAACTTGGTACTTGGGGATTGACCGACTACATGAGCAATGAGAGGCTTTTATATATGGGACCTGAGGAATGTTAGGATTTCTTATGTTTCATGAGCCATCAAAGCTTTTTGGTCGAATCATCTTCCCAACCACCCCAGCCGGTTGATAAGTCTCTTGAGAATATAATCAGGGATCTCTCCAAAGGGGTGGATGCTATAATCATGGAGCACTGTGAGTCATGTTCTTCACGTTTTCATTCCACAATCTCATGCCCTTTTGAGTCGTGTGAAAGGAGTGGTGGAATCACATTGGAGTCAAATGATCATGAGTCAGACACTCAAATTCAAGTTATGGAGGAATCTATTACACGATGTGAGTTATGAAGATGAATTTGATGCTCAACATGAATTCAAACCTATAAGGCAAGTTGAGAAAATCATCACAGAGCCAAGGGAAGTTTGTACAGGCATAGAGATTCTTACAAAGCCTAGGGAGCCTGAGTCATTTTCACCTATGTGGAGTAAATTGCTTGAGGGTTTTGTGGTTTTGGAAGAAGACTCGTTTGTTGACAATGATGACTTCCTTGCTGAAGAAGTAGACAACCGTGAGGGAGAAAAACAACATGATACATTTGTTAAGGCTCCCACTGTCATGGTGCACCCTATGTTAGGCCTTGACATCCCTTGCTTCAGTTTCCCCGCCTTCTCACATCCAAAGCCGATGGAGTTCCAAGATGAGGAGCCAAGACTACAACACAATGCGGAAGATGAAGAATATATGGAGTTCATCTTGGATAAAAGTGGTATTGCTGATAAGTGCTTTGATTCATAATGTAAGTATTTTCTAATGCCACCACTTGTGCTGAATTTATTTGAACAAATGTCATCTCATGAAAATTGGGCACACGTGTTTGATAAATTAAAACGGTCTTTGAAAGTTATATTATGCATCTTTAATTTATCATTGTGTTACTTATGTTTTTCTGAGTTGTGTGCGCAAGGCTTTTTTGACAGGTTATTAAGGGCATTGAGAATGTCTGATCTTGTCAATTCACGCTAAACGTCAAGCTAATGACGTTAAATAAGCACTTCTTGGGAGACAACCCAAGGCTTAGTGTAGTTTTTTTCCAGTTATAATCTTTTGCTTTTTAGGTAGTTTTTGTGTGTGTTTAGATATCCTAGGTCTGAAGATTGATAACCCGAAGAAGCCTTTACCACCACCTTTGGATTTCCCACCGCATTACCCGGATACCTAAATTCTAGTGAGTTTTTCTCTTTCCTTTACTTTTTACTATACTTTGGGGACAAAATATGTTTTAAGCATGGGGGAAGGGAATTACTTGTTTGTATTCATGTAGTTGCATTAGATTAAGCATATTTAAAATTTTGCATGCATTGATTAAAATCTTGAAAAATGAAAAAAAATGCATTTAGGTTCTTATTTCCCCATTGTTTAATACCTCTTGTATTTCTATGCTAAGTATGAGTTATAACCCATGATTTGTATGATATGCTGAAATTTCTATGATATGAGCATGATCGTTGATTGATTACTTTGACTATAGGACTTGAGTTTTAGATTCATTCTGAAGTTCTAGACACAATTTGCCTTGTGAGATTTTTGGCCTTTCATGATTATTTGTTTTCTATATTCTTGAGTGTATCATCATGATTTTCTAGCTCTAGAACTTGCGTTATGACTCTTTTTCAAAACCGCTTTATATGATTGAATGCATGACATCAAAATGACTGAGACATTGTTTCTAATTAGCCTATTATTTTCTTTCTACCTTACAAGATCCATGTTTTGACACCCCATTTCTTTGAGCTTTAAGCTTGTTTTTATGAGCTCCACAAAATATTCCCTAGCCTAATAAGCTTGACCCATCCGGGATTTAGGACTTTAGGTTGGTTTTGCTTTGTGTGAGTTTTGTATTAGTATGGGGGAGGTTGGAGAAAAAAAAAGTGGAAAAGAGGAAATACAACTCTAGTGTGTAAAGTGAAAAAATGAAGATGAAAAGTATGTTGCAAAGGAAAGAAAAAAAGTTGAGTTTAAATGTTAGTAATCTTCATGAGTGAAAAAATAGAGTTGAAAAAGAGGCAAAAGTGGAAAAGAAGAAGTAAGAAACAAAGAGCTTTGATGTGTAAATGGAGTTGGTGAAGGAAGTTGAGAAGCATTAAGAAAAGTGAAGTGTGTTAGATTTCAGTTTAGGATTAGTTCTTTATCCCGGATTTAGCACCACAAGACCAAATTTCTCTTTACCTTGGCCCCATTACATCCCTTAAAAGACTTCATGATTTTTGTTGTGTATTTGGTCCACATCGGTGGAGAATTAGGACGTTGATCCAAGCTTATGGTAGTCTAGTTTTTCTTGGTTGATTTTGAGTGAAACACGTCCTTTAAACACTTGAGAGAGAGAGAGAGAGAGAGAGAGAGAGAGCAAACACATTATCATGGTGAGGTCTAGAATGAATGAATAATCCTTGCTCTATGCTTGTTGTAATGCATGCTATGAAGTCTTGGTCAGGTTTTAATTATTTGTTGAATTGCTTGTTTGATTTGAGATGGATGCATGATTGCAATGATGTGGTGTGACTTGGACTTATGACTTGCTTGAGGACAAGCAAGGGTTAAGCATGGGGGAATTTGATAGCTTTCATTTTGGTAGTGTTTAGGATGCATATTTATGTTTATTTTGCATGGTTTTAACTTAGTTTAGTCTAGTTCTTAGTTTTTTAGGTTTTCTAGGAAATTCGGGTTTTGCGCTTGTTTTGTTCGGTTTTGCAGATCTTTAGGTAAACAAGCATGGACGGGATGGATCTTAGGTGATTGTGGAGGATCAAGATGAAGCATAGAGTGATAAAATTGAAGATTAGAAGAGCTAAGGCCAAAGAGCTTGAGGGATAAAAACACTTAAAACCCGGGTCATGCATTGGAGTCTTGTTTTGACACTTCTATCTTGAAGCTGAATATGGTATCACTGGAAAGCTAACTCGCAGAGCTACAATTCATATTTTTACTTCGAGTCCAAATTCCAAGTCGAAGGGGGTCAAAACAGCCTCTAAAGTGTCACTTGAATGTTGAGGCTTGAGCGCGGGCTAAGTGGGTCGGAGCGCAACCGCGCTCCGGTGTGGTGTGACCGCGCCCAGCACACGTTGATCCAACGGTGATTTCAACTTCGGTTTATCTTTAGGCCGACTAATTATTATTTTAGGATGTGTTTGGATATGATATAAGTACTCTTTTAGGGTTTTTATTTTGGAAAAAAGATGCTTTATTTTCTACGCTATTCAACTTTAGCGAGATTCTTGAGAGATTACAAACCCTAGATTGCAAATTTGAAGAGAAACCTAACTCTTGTAAGTTGATTTTCTTCTTTAATGTCGTTTTCTAGCTAATTTCCCAAGTCCAACTAGTTAGTTGAAGTTGTATGCATGATTGTTTGTGAGATTTGAATTATTTCAACTTTCCTTGACTAGATTGAATTACTCCTGCTTAATTGATTAGATTCGCTTAGGATTTTAATAGCTTGATCACCTATTTTGATTTCTAGGTTGAATTACAACTCGAATAACTAAATATAGGATGGAATTTGGTTGTTCATGGATAAATCCTTTGATTAAACTTATATACGGTGCAATAAGGTTAGTCAAAGGAGGAGAATTCAATCACAAAACTTCATGAATAGACGGTGGAATTCATGAATTATGTTTCTATTGAATGCTTTGAACTAATTTGCATGATCAATTTGACATAGAAGGTTTTCTAGGTTAATTGGTTAAAAGGTTTTTAAAGACGATGCATATTGATAACCACTTTGAGCTTGAATTCCATAAATTCACAATAGATTAGTCAAGGGAATTGAAATAAGAATAATCGAGGATCAATACTCATGTGTGCAACGGATATGAAACTAGTGGAACGCTTTTCCTCTATCTAAAACCTCAATTATTTTACTTGCTTTGTTTTGTTTACTTAAATTAATAGTTAAAATCTTGAAATCCCTTTTAATTACTTTAGTAATATTATTTAAATACTATAAATCCGAGTCTCTGTGGGTATTACCCTTGCTTCCACTATACTTAGGTTCGGAAGTTAGGATTTTTCTTTGACAACGCTTTAACCACGACATAAAAGTGCTCGTCAGTAATCGTCCGATGCGCGCCTCCAAGATAGGTAATGCTTGAGCGGGCAGGGGCTCGAGGTATTCCTTGAGTATCTCGTAACGCTAGCTTGAACTTTCCTACTTCCTAAGCCATAACTATGCTTCTCTACCGACTAACGAATAGCCTTCTGCAGGGGTTGTACACCCGACGACCGCCACCCGATAAGGACACCTGAAAAGGACATCAAAAAAAAGAAAAAGCAAAAAACAAAACAACCAAGAGGATACGCAGACTAAAAGGCAATAAACCCATGTCCCGTGACGGGGGCAAAAAGAACAGTGTCTGTGGCCCAACTACCATCAGAACGCCCAAAAACCGCTGAATAGACGGCATGGACCTAAGGTACTACTTGTTCGAACAAAAAACACAAAAGATAACCAGATTTTTTACAAACGGCCGCAGCCGCCAGAACTTTTCATTATTCAAAGAAAAATCATGCATGACCAATTGAAGCCCCATCCTTCCTCACCATCTGCTTCTGCTGCATCAATTTCTTGATCTTCTTGAGCACCAAGGGTCATAGGAGAGTCGACGACACCCACCATTGCAGCTACTCCAGCTGAGGGAACACCGAAAAGGAAAGTAGCTTGGAACAATGCCTAAAATATGTCAGTATCCCAAGAGGAGTGGTTTCCCACCTCGAATTCCCTCATAGCTTCTAGCCGAGACAACACGCTATAGTAGGCCCGATGTCCTCGACCTCTTCCTTCATGACCGAGATAGAGTCGGTAACCTTCGCCTCAAGCTCTCCAACCTTGGTCTGCAAGTCTGACACTTCCCGTTCCAGCTCAGCTACCCATGCCCTAGCAGACTCCTCCTTAGCAGCCATCATCTTCGAGTGGGCAAGCGCCTTCTCTCGAGCCTTCGCCGCCTCCGCCGCCTCCGCCGCCTCCGCCGCCTCCTGTTTCCTTGTTCATGCTGAGCCCATTCCTCATCCATTTCATCCATGATCAAGGTGATCTCCTGGAAGATCTTAATCCAAAAAGCTAGTAAGACGCGAGGAGATACTCGTAACGACAGAAGCAAGAAATCAGAGGAAAGAAAAGAAGCAGGCAGAAGTAAAGATTACCTTCCACGCCCTTGAACCTGCCTCAATAGCCATGGAACAAGCAGACGAGGAAGCATGCTTGTTCTTGAAAGTCGGGTCACGGTACTACATAGGGATTGCCAGTAAAAAGAGGCATCGTCTTGCAGATCAATGGGTTCGCTGTCATCCGAAGCCTAGCGCCTACGAGACGATCTAGGGACTTCAATCGTCTCTTTCTTGATAGCAGGTGTAGCCGGGGGTTTGGAATTCTGAGTACAAGCATCTGAAGACAGCAAAACAAACAGATCAGAAACAAAGAGCAAGGTGTTAAAGTTCCAAAAGAATAAACATCTAAATAAAAATTTATCCCTTCATACCATTGGAAGGGCCAGAAACGGTAGCGGATACAGGAGCAGACGACATCTTGACCTGGGGGGAGGTTTTCTTCCTCACTTTATTCTCCCAACTCAACTAACGTTGCACTCTCCTCGCCTTCAGACAGATCCTCAGAAGGACCGGTAGAAGACGTGCCAGAATTCCTTTGCACCGATGAAAGTTTGGACAACTTCGAGATGACCTTCTTCGATTGACTTCTGGGTTCCACAGTGTCCGGTATGCATGCATAGAGAGGTAGGGAAAGATGAATAAAAGTTAACAACTCTAAGAGGATGAACGAAAGAAAAGAAAAATTCTTACTAGATTCGTTCCATCTGTTAAAGAAAAACGAATGGCACTCAAGGCCCAAAGATGCAATCTCAATGAAAAAGAATTGGCCAGCCCAATTCTTCCCGTTCACTTTAGAGTTCAAGACTAGCGGACGTCGCGCGGTCCTGGACTGCAACATAAACCGTCCCTGTCTGATCGTTGTAAGACGGTAAGACTGGAGTAGATCCAAGATTATGAGCTCTACTCCGGCGGTCTCGGCCATTTGGCTCGCCCAGTACAGGATTTTCCAGGTCGAAGGAAGCAATTGGGCGACAGATTGTTTGAATCGGGACAGAAATTCTCGGATAAGAGGAGGAAAACGAAAATCACAGGAGATAGAAAAGGGGAACTCAAAGAAATATGCCCAACCGGGACGAACCCAATCGGGACGTTTGTCCACGGGACATAAGGCCACTACCCCACCCCCCCCAGGAAAACCACCGTTTGGAAGGGCTCTTTACCTCGATTGACTAGCGAGAGATGGATGAATGATGATTGCCGAGGACGCAGTAAATAAAAGCAGTAGCCCATCTCATCGACTTCGGCGTCGGGCAGTACCCAAAGATCTCAGCGCTACACGTGGCGCAACTAGAGGAACGAAGATCGCGGAAGACCAACAGTAAAAAGATCTCAGCAATTCAAATTGTTCGATCTTTTGGGGCTATTGTTGGGCCCAGAATCTCAGAGGCCCGCATCCGCATCGGCCTATCAAACAAAGATCGACTTCTCGGGCCCGTCTTAGCTCAACAAGAATTCGAAAGAGGAAGCGGTTGGAGAGAGCACAATCACCGGTGAGACACGACGCCGGACGTGCAGCACAACATGGGGGATCATGGGTAGTAACTAGTAAGTGCCATAGGATTGAGGGGTGAAGGAATAAAAGGTGTTATTTAGCTTACAGAGAGATATGTGTGCTGTAATCGAAAGAACTCAATAGTTGTAGTCACATTCTGAAATCAAATACACCCGAATTGCAACCGAATTCCCATTCATTCGTTCACACTTTGATTGAATCCAGCTTATCGGCTAGATTAAGCCCTACACTCAATATCTAGAATCAGGAATCTCCATCGGTCAGATTTTTGACCAAAATAGTGAGTTTCTCAAACACTGGGTAATCTCTTTCTCTTTTGTATGGGATACGCCATTTTTTATATTTCTGCTTGATTGAATTTAGTTTGTGTTTTTTACCAAATTGAATTTTTCCATGGATTTAAGTATTTAACTAGGGTGAAGGATATGCCGTGTTTTGAATTCTAATTGGATATCATGGAAGGATTCATACAAGAGGTGAAGTTTCTTTACCAAAAGGCATGAAGCTATTTGCTGACATGGTTTTGAATTCTCAAGAAATGTAGATTCTATAATATTTACAGTTCCATGCACGAAGAAATGCTTCCTTACATGGTTTATCTTAAAAGTCTTTTGTTATTCTTATTTTTTTGGTCGAAAAAAGTCTTTTCTTATCCTTGGTTTAGAAAAGTTTTTATGAAAATAAATTTATCACTATAGACGTCATTTTTAGGGACTGAAACTCTAATGATTTATTACTTTTAGTTTCCCATAAGCTTAGTGGATTTCTCTAAAGTTTGTGAAACAAACTCTTATTCTAAAATATAAAAAACATGTATTTTTTCTAATTCGTAGTGCACTTTTTATATTATGTATGAAAAGTGCAATACAAAGTACGAAAAGTGCATTACCATATACAAAAAGTGCACTACAAATTAATGAAAACGCATTAACAAATTGGTACAAATCCTCCCAAAAGTAGCTTTTTCCATCGATCTCACCAACTTAATACATATAAGAACAATTTACACGAAGGGCAAAAATGCAATCCGAAATGAAAAAGTACACTACAAAGTACAAAAATTACATTGCAAAATACGAAAAGTGCACTTCAGAATATGAAAAGTGCACTATGAGGTAGGAAAAATGCATGCATCTCACATTATAGGAAAAGAGTTTGTTTAATTTGAACTTGTATTTGGTTGGTTTTAAAACGATTGCTTTGTGATATGAATTATGTATATATTTGTATGCTTCTTATTCTTAATTATGAGAATTTTAAAAAGCTTTTGTATTATATATTAACCTTTTATTTTAGGGAAATTCCTTTTGGTACCCTTCAGTTTTCGACTTTTCCTTTTGGTGCCCAAATTTTTTTTATTCCTTTCAGTACCCCTCTATTTTATATAAATATTGTTCCATAGCCTAAAGTGTCCTAACACCCACTTTCCATCTAACTTTTCTCATCTGTCGTTAAAAAAGTTTTAAAAAAATCCTTTTATTACAATATAAACTATCTTAATCCTCTAATTAAATATGAAAACAATATTATAAATATTAAAACTCAATCAAAAAAAAGTCTCTCTCCTGTGTAATATTTCCTTGTCTCCCTCTGTTATTTTCCCCACCACACCCACAGGGCAAAATCCCAAAACCAGTAAGAATTTCCATCGGGGATTTTTTGGTCTTCCATTTTTCATCAAATCTGCTTTGAAAATTTTGCCTAGAACTGCTCTATTGGACTCTAGTTCCTGCCCCGTTATTCCGCCTGCCGAACACTTTCTCCGCCGGCGGAGCTCCATCGGAAGCCCGAACACCTCCATCATTTAGGGGTCGAGGCTTGCTGATCTATTCGTGTCGGGATTGAAACTGTTGAATCTAGGCATTTGAGATCTGAATTTTTACACAATTTGTATTCCTCTTTAACAAATTGAATTTTGACACACCGAGGATTAAAACACGAGTTCCCGAATAGTGTCATCAATTGAATTGCTAGTACCTTACAAACATTATTTTCACACAAATTGAGTTGCTTGTGTGTGCTGAGGCATCAAATTTACAAGAATGAGAGTTTCAATTTTCAGAGTAAAAAATTGGAATGAAATTTTGTAATACCTGTACTTGTTTTGGTCTCGTAAATCGGGAAATAGATTTCTTCACTTACAAGCGACTGAGTCTCTTGATCCGTAAAGCTCCGAAATCCGAAATCTTTACCCGAAATTAAAATCGTATAGGGAAATAATTATGTTTATACCCCGTTATTAGTATCTCAGTCGTTTACATTTTACCACTTAGGCAATCTTGTAGCACCATTCAGGATAATCTTTTTCTCCAACAATATTATAGCTTAATCCATATTATATCTTATCAATAGATATATTCTAAATCTCGTAATCTACAATGCCGTAATCTTGTAGCACAATCCCGTAATCTTGTAGCACCATTCGTGATCTTTAAAAGGAACCAAACCCATTCAGGATAACCTTCTCATTCGGTCACCATTGTTCACCATCGTTCAACGCCTCTTCTTTGCTCGTTCCGATCGGCGAAAGGGCTACTCCAATCGGTGTCTATCGCGTTCAGAGATCAACCGCTCACCGGACCTGCTAACGCCAGCGACGATCGGAGTTGCATAGGACGCCACCTGGGAGGCCGCAAAAGTCGTCGGAACTCGTCGCCGCCGTCAATTATCGTAGAGACCACCATCGGTGAGGTCCCCTCTTCTCTGTTATTTTTTTTTGTATCGTTGGTTCGGGCGAGCACTTGTGACTCGAGAGGGTAGTTGTCGGAGGGAGTCGTTGGCCGGAAACGATGACAGGGGAGTGGTGGCTGACGCTGGTGACGGTCGCCGGTAGGAGGGGAGAGGGCGTAGCTCTTTGGGAGCGCCGGCGGAGCGCGAACAGGGGCAGCCGAGGCTTCCCGTCTCTGCTTTCCTTTGATGCCGCCGAGCGGGGGTAGGAGCAGCGGTGGTCAGGGCGAAAGCGAACCAGAGGCGGGGAGGTCTCGGCCTCTAGGTTGAAGAAGAAAGAGGATTGGGCCGCATAGTAGAGTCAAAGGCGGGGGAGGGTTGACCGGGCTAAGGGAAGAGTTGATTTGGGCCGTCAGGTGGGCTTCGTTAAATTTGGGCTAGGTGTGTTAATGTTGGTCTCGAGGTTTAGTAATACTAACTAGCTATAATTTCATGTTAACTAAGTTAATATTAGCTAATCTCACGTGTAGTTCTGGACTTTGGTGGGTTAGGTTTGTTAGATAAGTAGGATAAATTTAATAAGGGGCTTGGATTAGCACATTTTAAAATCTATTAATTAGAATTCTTTTAATAAAAGTCGGTTGTTTAAGGAAATTAGAAGTGGCTTTTTCGTTGGGTTAATTTGGTTCGGCTCGTACTTAAGTTAATCTTTTCCTTTATAACTCTTTAGGGAATCGTTTTGGCTTGAGGTCATAATTCCATCTTCTTCAAAAGGATCCCCAGTTTCGAGGTAAGTCGTTTTCGACTTGCTTGGCTCTTCTCTATCTTGTTAGTTTGCATACCGTTATTGTAGGGCGGGTTTTGGGAACTAGTCCCGAATGCCTTTTTAAACTGGTTTGAACTTCTCGTATTGTTGTGTGTGTAAAACGGTTTTGAATATATTTTATCGAATGGATATTTTTGGAACGTTTTCTCTGTGTTGGCACCGTTTTCGACACGGCCCATCGTAGCTGGCGTAGAGGAAGAGTTGGCTATGTATGACTCGTGTGACCGGGAAATCGTACCCCTTCAAAACGAAAATTATCATCTATGTGTTTTGGCAAGTGCTCCAGTGGAGGCTTAGCCGGGGTTAGAAGGGAGATTGTGAAGTGGAGTGAGAGGGTCTGCCTCTGCACTCGGCGCGGCGGTGAGCGCCTGGGAAGTCGGATTGTGAGATGGAGGAATTGCACTATTATAAGGTTGTATTTGTAAATGTATATGTGGCTATGTGTGACTAATTATGACTAATTTAGATATTGGTCTTTAGAGTTATGATTGCGAATGTGGATTTGTATGCTCACTTTAGAAATGCTTTCAAAACGTTCTGCAATTTCCGTATTCTCTCTAACTTGATAGATTAGAAGCTGACCCTTCGGGGAATATTTTTCAGTTCCAGGTATGAATCAGGGAACCGTGCAGGAACCGAGGCCAGATGGCGGGGCGGAGCGGTGAAGAGCGCGTGTCATAGTAGGGTCGAGTTTACGTTAGCTTATTTATGATTTTCTAGGATGATGGTTTTACTATTATGATGGAGTTAGTATTATTACTTGTCTTTGTTTCCTAGAATAATTTATTGTTAGCAGTAATTCGTCGGTTTTGAATATTTATATTTTTCGGGAACGCATGCATGACTATGTTTTCTAAGTTTTACTAAATAAAAGGTTGGATGTTTTTATTATGTTTTCTCGTCGTGCCCGCATTGCAAGATCCTAAAGTGTAATTGTCAACCTACTTAATAGTACCTAGTAAGGTCTATTTCTAAGTAGCGTCCCGTCGAAAGTCAGGGTGTTACAAATTTTGTGTAAAAAATTCAGATTTGAAACGCATAGATTTAAATTGGAATGAAATTCAATCGATATAAAACTAGAAATTGTGTTTCCTGGGATTGCGTCAGGAATTGCCATTGAAGCATTGAACTCCAAGCACCACTGCTCTAATCGTTTGGGGAAGATGAAGGGCAAAATAGGTTTAAATTAAAAAAAATTCCATCTAAATTGTAAAAGCGTGCATGGAAGAACAATACACAAATCTGGTGCCTCGTCCCGTTTTATTTTTATTTTCTGATTTCTGAAGCTATTTATTTTCTATAATTACCGAGTTCTGACGGAATTTCTAACGGAATACATTATTTATAATAGTTTGGTTAGGGGAAGAACAATTCACAAACATGAGGGGTACCAAAAGGAATAAGTTTTTTTTTGGACACCAAAAGGAATATACGAAAACACAGGGGTACCAAAAGAAATTTTCCTTTATTTTTATCAATGTTACTTTGTCTAAAACCAATTTGTAAGCTTTTTTTTATCACTAAAGGTTAGGATATTAAAAAACTTCCTCTATATAAAAATAAATACTTGTACTATTTTAATATTATGTTTCATTAGACAAGTCATGCAACATTACTTTGGAAACATAAATAAATACATAATTTTTATTAATTTAATAATATATTATATATATGAATTCTGAGGTTGATTCACATGAAAATGAGCTTTATTATGAAAATTAGAAACAAATGAGGACCCTTGAATTCGAAAAATGGATGGTTAAGATTAAAACAAGGGATTTTCCTTTTGGCACCCTCAAGGTTTAAGTTTTTCCTTTTGGTGCCCATAAAATTTTCGTTTTCCTTTTGGTGCCCCTGTTTTTTTTTTTTTTGATAAGGAAAGGAATTAGGCTAGGCCCTATACAACAGAAAAGGCACTATCCTAGAGCATCCTTACGGATGAGGTCCCGAAGACCCAAATCAAAACAAATAGGCGAAGTCGAAACACAACGGAATGAGTTGGCAATGTAGTCAGCAGCAACATTCGCTTCACGTGGAACATGCGAAATCTTCCAACTCTGAAAATTTCCAAGCAGCCCAAGAATGTCCGTCCGCATCATCTCTACCTCCCAAGGACAGCTCCAGCTTCCCAGCACCGCATTTACGACTTGCAAATTGTCACCTTCAATAATCAAACGGGGATAACCACGATAGATGGCCTCCAAGATCCCCTGACGGAGCGCGTAAGCCTCCGTAAACACCACCGAGCGGTTCCCGATGAACCCTCCGTCGTGAAAAATGGGTGCACCAGATTCATTCCTGAAAATAAACCCAAAAGTGGCAACACCAGAAGAATTGACAGCACCATCAAAATTGAGTTTGATGTGGTTACGAGGGGGTTTAATCCATTTCGAGTTTTTCCTCTTCGTATGGCCTTTGGTCTTTTCACCACATTCTAATTGGTTTGCTTGTCTCCAATCGGCTCTTTGTTTTATGTAGAACTCAAACACGACCATCGGATTGATATTAGTCTGGATATCGGGATCGAATATTAGTTTGTTTCTGAAGAACCAAATGCTCCACCAGATTCCAACAAGGTCTTCGAATTCCTCCGTCGTTGTCTTAGATTTTATATCTTCTATGATCTCTTTAGGTTTTCTATCATCTGGATTTATATTTCCTATTATTCTGGTTGTTTTGCTATTGACTGATTTGTTCAGTACTTCAGTTGCCATCTGGCAATTCATAAAGAGATGGTGTGAATCTTCATTGGTGTTATTACAGAAAACACAGCCTTGTGGAACTCCTATGTGGTTTGCAGCAAGTCTAGTTTTGGTAGGAAGGCCATTACAGCAGATTTTCCACAAGAAGTTTTTTTGTTTTGGTGGAATTTTGAGTTTCCATATCCATTCTAGGTCTTGTGATGTATCTTCTTTATTTTTATGGATCCAATCTACAGTTGCTTGAGTCGAGAACCATCCATTCTTACTTAGTTTCCAATATAGTCTGTCTTGGACGTAAGTTTGTGGAATTATAATTTGAGATATCTGATCCGCTTTCTCCGGTTGGAGGTTCCTTTTTAGAAGTGGAATATTCCAGGTCTTATCATCTTTGATGTATTTACTTACAGTTTCCTTCACGTCTGTGTTTTGTACTAGATTTGCTTTGTAACCTAAAGTGAATAAAAAACCCACTTTCCATCCAAACATCTACTTATGCCGTTAATACCTTAAAAAACAAATGTAAATTAACTATTGCCCACTTCTCTGAAGACACCTATCATGATTCATGAAGAGGGGAAATTCAAGAAAATCATAACCAAATGTGACATGTACAAATACCCATTAAAAATCCTGCTTGAGAAGAATATATGGGAGTTTAATTCAATAAAGTAAACATCAGATCTGAGACAAGATGCTTTCATGAATCAGACTTGAATCGAATACTGAAAAACCTAAACGTGCCTAATCAATCAACAACGAACACAAATGCAAACTGGATTCATCGTGAAATTGGCACGATTTGGAAGACGATTGAAACGATTGTATATAATTACGGATTAAGATCGCCAATTGATTCACTTCTGATGGTTGGGGTTGGGAATCCTCGGACGAACACGGTGCTTTTCTGGAGCAGGGGGAACTTCGCGGCAGAGGGGCGAGCCGTATCTTCAGGCTCGTCGGCGAAGCGGTAGAGGGGTGGCGAAGTGAGGAGCAGCGGTGTGGCCGGCGGTTCTAGCAAGGGCGTGGGCGGTGCTGGCGGTAGACAAGACATATCGAAAGTCAAAAAGGGAGAAGAAGTTGAGGCTTAATTAGATCCAAATAAAGTAATTTTTTTAAGAAAGAATTTGCTAAAAGACAAAAAATATAAACCTAATTAGGCGCTTCTAATTGAATCTATTTTTTTTAGTTTTTTTTAAGTATAAAAGGCTTTTTTTAGCACAAACTTAATCTTTCTATCTCCTTCTCTCACGTCGTAATCAGTTTCTCTCCGCACAAACTCAATCGCAACCAATCAATCACTCCAATCCATCCATCCATGGCCGTCACCGAATCCGCCAACCGGATTCGCCAACCGAGCCGCCTCCAGCGCCGTGCTCCGACGTTGCACCAGATCCACCGCTCGACGTAGTGGAACGTTGCGATCCCGCTCCTCTCTCCGGTCACCTCTCCTCAGGCTCCGATCTTCATCCAAGCGACACCGCCGGAGATCGATTCGCGAAAGGACGGCCAGCACAAGGCGTCCGCCGCCGGATCTGACGAGCACGACTCAGCCAAGGATCGATTTGCTGTATGAATCTGGCTCTTCTAATTCAAATTTCAGGTATGCGGTTCTTTTTAGGTTTTGGATTTGATTTATATGAAAACGAAATGAAAGAGATCGTCTGAATGGGCCGTCACTGAGATCATATTACTGGCTTTTGCTTGGCCCTTGTTCTTGCAACCACCGACACCCTTCTTCATGGTTGGACTACTCCATTTTCTGATGATGGACTTATTTGAGGTTTTAGATAGGGATAATGGAAATTTTATGCTTTATTGGTGTCGGTTCTAGCCATCTGGCTATTGGTTTTGGAGTTCTCAATAGTTTATAAGTTTTGTTGGTGCTGGTTTGTGTGATATGGGCACCAGTGACCGAATCAGTGGCAGGGAGTGATAATTATATTATGTGCAAGACAATCTAAATGTTAATGGCTTTTCCGATCAAAAAAAAAATTGTTAATGGCTTTTGTTTTATATATTTTGGTTTGGGCACAGATGAGGATTGATAAAATGGTTTTGGCAAGATATATGGATTGGGTTTGTGGGCTTCTTGAGGTTGCTTTTTATTAGTATATTTTATAGTTTGTTTATGTGCTTTGTTTTGCTGCTTCGTACATTTTGCTTTGTATAATCTTATTCCTTGACAAGAAAAGGTCAACTAAATACGCTTAATTCCCAACAAGTTTAATTAAGGATGCAAGTTTCAGGGAATTGTAACTTAATTTAGGTATAGAGTATAGATAAGCCTAAAAAATGAAGCTTTTTCTTGTAGTGCTTTCTTAGGTAAGGGTTTATACCGATTGATTTTCTTTTAAAGGGTTTATGCTGATTGGCTTGAAATTTTGATCGGATGGTAACTACTATTGCAGAAAAAACAGCCTCCAATCTGCTCTTCTTACGATGGTTGAGCCTAAGAGGTACTTTTCCCACTAATATTTTTTCAA
Source organism: Fallopia convolvulus (assembly GCA_964016875.1). NCBI lineage: Eukaryota > Viridiplantae > Streptophyta > Magnoliopsida > Caryophyllales > Polygonaceae > Fallopia > Fallopia convolvulus. The sequence continues at coordinate 44,830,860 of OZ024726.1, forward strand.
TTATTTGTTCTTTGTTGTTGCACATTGTTGATTGTTAGGTGTTTTTTGTGCATTATGTTGATTAGCCTATTAGTTTAAATGGTAGATCAATGTGCTTAATGCATAATGATGTGGGTTCAAATCCCACATAGGCTTACTAATGATCTTTGATTGTAATTTTTTATGACATGTTTATATTTAGTGATGACAAGTGATAATTTTTTATGACAATTTGATTTTTTTTTAGTGATGACAATTGTTTTTATGCGGTGATGACAACTATTTTTATGTGGTGATGAGATTTGATGACAATTATTTTTTGTGATGATGATAAAAACGAACAAACTTTAAGTGATGACAGTTGATGACACTTGATGACGGTTGTTTGTCTTCAAGACCCTTTAATGACAGTTGTTTGTCCTCAATGACTTTTTGATGACAAATTAATCGAACCGTCATCAAATAGTGATGATAATCGAACCGTCATCAAATAGTGGTGACGATTGATGACAATCGAACCGTCATCAAGTAGAGATGAACATTTGTGATGATAGTTGATGGCAATACAACCGCCATGCATCAAGTAGTGATGGGAGGTGATGACAGTTTATGAAAAAGATACCCAATGCCATTATTTCTTCCTTTGTTGTGTTGTCATTAACAACCCAGATTACCCTTTTTCGATAAATACAAATGAATGATTGAATTTTACCATAAACTATGCTATTGACAACAGTGAATGTTTGGGACTTCTGTGAAGTTATATAATTGTGTTTGGATTCATATATATACTAGTGAGATAAATAAGCCCATAAATCTTTCTAATTTATGTGCTTGTTTTTTTTGGTCAGAATTTATGTGCTTGTTTTTTTTTTAGGATCTATTTTTAATGTAAAATGTATTTAGCCTATTAGCTCAAATGGTAGAGCATTTTTCTTAAGAAATAATGATGTGGGTTCAAATCCCACATAGGCTATTAATATTTTTTTTGATGACAAGTGATGTTATTTCATGACAACTTTGTTTTTATGTGTTTATTATAGTTGTTTTTATGTGCTTGAATGTTATCAAGGCCGTTTAAAAACATGTGATGACACTTGATGACAATTTTTTTATGAGACTTGTTTGTCATCAAGACCCTTTTGATGACAAATTGACAATCGAACCGTCATCAAGTAGTGATGACAAGTGATGATAGATGTTTAATGACAACTTTGTTTTTTTTATGCGGTGATGAGATTTGATGACAACTATTTTTTGTGATGATGATAAAAACCAAAAAATCTTAAGTGATGACAGTTTGATGACACTTTTTTTGTTATCAAGGCTCTTTTGATGACGAATTAATTGATGACAATCGAACCGTCATCAAATAGCGATGAAGATTCATGAGAATCGAACCGTCATCAAGTAGAGATGACATTTATGATGAGAGTTGATGACAATCAAACCGTCATCAAGTAGTGTTGTCAGTGATGATAGTGATGACACATATTTGATGACACTTAAGTTTTGATAGTTTGATGACACTTGTTTGTCATCAAGGCCCTTTTGATGACAAATTAATCGAACCATCATCAAGTAGAGATGATAGTTGATGACAATCAAACCGTCATCAAGTAACGATGACAAGTGATGATAGTTGATGACGGTTCGAACCGTGTGATGACGGTTGTTTTTATATGGTTTGAATGCCTTTGATGATACTTTTTGTTATCAAAAAGTTGTCATCAAGACATTTTGATGACACTTTTTGCCTTTTATTACACTTTTTGGTGAAATAAATTGTGATGACGGTGAAATAAATTGTGATGACAGTGATGACGGTTGTTTTTATGTGGTTGAATGCGTTTGATGATACTTTTTGTCATCAAAAAGTGTCATCAAGACATTTTGATGACACTTTTTACCTTTTATTATACTTTTTGTCATCAAAATATTGTGATGACGATGAAAAAAGTTGTGATGACGGTGAAAAAATTGTGATGACGGTTATGAAAGTGACGATAGTGATGATTGTGATGATGGTCAACGGTCGGTCAACGCCGGTCAACGGTCGGTCAACGGACGGTCAATGGCCGGTCAACGACCGAGTCAACTCGGTCAACGGGCGAGTCAACCCGGTCAACGACCGAGTCAACTCGGTGGGAGTGGGGTGGGGGTGGGTGATGGAGGTTTTTGCTATTTAGCTAATTTTCACACACTCCTTAATATCCACCTAATTAGCCTTTTTTTTGCTATTTATTTAAATCATCCTTTTTTTAATTATTAACGGAATAATGGGTTTTTGGATGGAAAATTGAGTTTTGAAACACTTTAGGTTATGGAGCAAATCTAGTACAAAACACAAGGGCACCAAAAGAAAAACGAAAAATTTTTGGGCACCAAAAGGAAAAGCCCAAACCTTAAGGGTACCAAAAGAAAAATCCCTTAAAACAATTAAGGACAAAATGGTAATTTTTACAAAAAATAAATCAATAAAAAAACAATTAAAAAATAAAAAATAAAAAAATTCTTATTTTAGCTTGTTTTTGCCAAATACATGACATTTGATTTTTTACGTTACGTTCACGTATTTTATGCATATGTTCACACTATTATAAGACATGTTAAAATATTTTCACCTTTTCAGTTCAGAGATTTTATAATACGTTCACATATATTAGAAGTCTGTTCAGTGTTCAAATATTAGTACTGTTTGTTCATATTCGATTAAATCATCATACAAGCGTTAAACGGCTTACAAAAATTTGGAAAAAATAAAAAAAGCTATTTTTTCATTTTTTCGCTTATTTTTGCCAAAAATCCGACGCTCTACATTTTACATTCTGTTCACATATTTTATACACATGTTCACATTATTACAAGGGTTGTTCACTTATAACCATATTTTTTTAACTTCAAAAAATTTACTATACATTCACATATAATATAGGTACGTTCAATAATAGTATTGCATGTTCACGTTTTATGGCCTTATGTTCATACTTGATTTATATCATTCTACATACATAAAAAGACTTAAAAAATGAAAATTAAAAAATTAATTTTGTAATTTTTTTTAATTTAATGGCCTTATTGTCTAAATTGATTTCTAGTGTTTAATCGAATAGTCCATATTCATTTCTAGTTTTCATAATAAGTCCCTTTTTTTTATTCAATCTCTATGAATTCAACTATTTTGTCCTAAACCTAATTACAAATACGGGAGGGAGAGTTTTTTTTTGAAGAAACGAGCTACTAGCTCATTACATAGCCAACACTAGGATGCCCGTACAGTACAAGGCCACCCTAAATCATCACTGCAGATGATCTTTAGAAACTCAAATAACATAGGATGAGTCTGAATCCAGAAATTGAAACTAGAAGAATCCAAAGGATCAAACAACGACCCCGGAAAAAAATGAGAAATAGCAAAACTAAGATCAGAAAAAACAAAACACCTTCTGACGATAAAATCCGCCGCCGAATTACGCTCCCTGAAACAATGAAAAAACACCACATAGGGAATAAAAGCAGCAAAATGACGGATGTCATTTACAATAGCTTGAATTTCCCAAGGAACTTTCCAAATATTTTTCAAAGAATTAATAAGAACCAAATTATCACCCTCAATAATCAGACGAGACAGCTTTAAAAGAACTGCACTTTTAAGACCATCAAGCAAGGCAAGAGCCTCAGCCTGCAGAACAGAGGCAAAGCGAATATGTTTCCGGTCATAGGACAGGATTTTGCTATTATGATCACGAATTAAGAAACCTGTATGAGTCGAATTATTTAACCTTTTAGAAGCATCAAAATTTAGTTTTAAAGAGTTAACTGGTGGTTTCTTCCAAACACAATTATTTTTTCTTTTAGGACGAGATTTGTCATTACGAGCGGGAGCAGCCTTGGAAGAAACCCATTGGAGATGTTGCGAAAAAGCCAAGTCACAAGGAGGAAGCATAGTCAAGAGCTTAACCGGGTTAAATATTTTTAAATTTCTATGGCCCCAAATGAACTACCACAAAAAACAAAGCACATTGCTATTTTTGTTTGATTTTAAAGTAGATAGCAGATTGTCAAAGAAACTATCCGAACATGAAATAAAGAAAGTGACATTGAGCATAGCTTTTAGTTTAGAAAGCATTTTTAGGGTAAAAGGGCAATTAAAAAACAAATTATTCAAACTTTCATCAACAGAGTTACATAAGGAGTAGGTACTAAAAATACAATGAAAGTGCCTGTTTAGACGATCTATAGTGGGGAGACAATCTGCACACGCTTTTCAAAAGAAATTTTTAATTTTTAGAGGGAGAAAAGATTTTCAAATCCAAGCAAAATCAACAGTACACTCAGGGAGGGAAGTTTTTGAATGTGGAATGGGAGTAGTTACTAAAACGGAAATTCTTAATACTATTATTTATTCTTAGCTCGTGGACAACTGGACAACAATATGCTGCACCGGATTATAGGCCAAACCGAAAAATATATATGCGTTACAGCTGCTCAATTATTCGTATCAGCAAACAACAAAATTGCTTTCAAACGGTCCGAATTCTACACGTAAATCCAAAACTTCAATATCTAATAATCTCAACATGTTTTCTGTTACATACATACATATATATAGTACTCCGTATTATATTTATATATAAAATACAGGCCCAACCTTCCTATATAGCGTGCGTGCAACATCAAAGTATCAAACTACAAAACGAGTGAGATCGAAATGGAAAACTCGATGCTCAACATGAAGTCAATTTTGCTGGTTGTGCTTGTATGGACGCTCCTTCAATGGCTGGTGTCGGAGAAGCTCTTGAGGATGAGAAGGCGGCTACCCCCCGGGCCCACCTCTCTGCCCGTAATCGGAAACCTTCACAACCTGAGCAAGAAGCCCCACAAAGCCCTGGCTGAGCTCGCCAAGATCCACGGCCCCTTGATGTATCTCCGTTTGGGGCTCATGGACACGGTTGTCGTCTCCTCGTCAGAGGTGGCTCGACAAGTTTTGCAGAAGAAGGACGCCCAGCTGTCCAACAGAGCGGTGCCCTATTGCTTTCGTGCTGTCAGCTTCGACGAGTACTCCATGGCCATGATGCCGCCACTTCATCGATGGCGCATCGTTCGTAAAATCGCTAACACTCTGGTACGCTATACATATAGATCTAGAGTTGGGTTCTTATGAGGATCGAGGAAGCTCATGTATTATATATCAATGATATGATTTAGTATTAATTAGATATGTCAATTTAAACAACAAAACAGCTTGAATTTGGTATCTTGTATGCCAATGGTTACTACTACTCTAAAGTCTAAAGTTGGTACATACTAGATAATATTGTGGTCTTGTGAATTTCAACTAAATTTAAATTGCAGTTATTTTCGAGCAAAACTTTGGATGCCAATCAAGAAATTAGAATGGAAAAGATAAAGGATCTTGTTTCCTACGTTGGCAATTGTCGCCAAGCCAGAGTTACAGTGAACATTGGCCAAGTGGCCTTCGACACGAGCCTCAACCTCCTCTCCAACACCTTCTTCTCCATGAACTTGGCCAATCCTGGCTCTGTGCTTTCCCGCGAGTTCAAGCAGCTGACATGGGATATCTCAAGGTATGCCGCCAAACCAAACCTTGCAGACTTATTCCCGATCTTCAAAAGTGTCGACCCCCAAGGGATCAAAAGACGAATGGCATCTCACTTCAAGAAGTTGTTCGATTTCTTTGACGTTATTATCGACAAGAGGTTGGCTTCCCACAAGGACGGGGCACTTGAGTCATGTAACGATGTGTTGGACGCTCTCCTCAAATTTTGCCAAGACAAGAGCGATGAATTTGAACTTCGCCAAGTCCGCCATATGCTTATCGTAAACCTTCTCAATCCATAATTATAAGCTTTTTTTTTTATAAGGAATGAATTATGTACTTTGCGACCAACTAAGACTTATTTGATACTCATGGTCAAGATATTATATATATGTAGGATCTTTTCTTAGCAGGAAGTGAAACAACATCAAGCACGCAAGAATGGGCAATGGCAGAACTTCTTCATGAACCAACCAAGCTCAAAGCAACTCAAGAAGAGCTCAACCGAGTTTTAGGGAGAGGAAACTTCGTTGAGGAAGCGGATTTTGGTCGACTTCCATATTTGCGAGCAGTACTAAGTGAGACGTTTAGGTTACATCCGCCATTGCCATTCCTATTGCCAAGAAAAGCAAGTTGTGACACCGAGATTCACGGCTTCAAGATCCCGAAGAATTCTCAAGTCATTGTGAATGCATGGGCTATAGGGAGAGATCTTAACAAGTGGACGAACCCTAATGAGTTTGAACCCGAGAGGTTCTTGAATTCTGAAATTGATTTCAAGGGGAAGCATTTTGAGCTCCTCCCGTTTGGAAGTGGTCGTCGGATTTGTGTTGGGTTGCCGTTGGCGATCAGGATGTTGCCATCAATGTTGGGAAATTTGTTGAATTCTTTTGAGTGGAAGCTCAATGACGGAGTTTCACCTGAAGCCATGGACATGGATGATAAATTTGGATTGGCTCTACAGAAGGCAACACCGTTATATGCAATTCCTATTGATATTACTAACTAAATTTGCCTCTTTTTTAATGTGATTATGATATAAATAACAAGTATTGTATGTAGGATGATCTACGTGACCAGTAATGCTTTTAGTCTTGAACGAAGGCAAATAAATGATCTACATTTATATATTGATTTTCATCAATATTAAAGTACAATAAGTATTTACAAATTTATTTGAAAGACATTATACACATATCTTCTTTCAAAAACTTGAGATTCTTCTTTAAGAAAAAAATAAATAAACATTATGTATGATATAAAAACATATGAAAATATGATATTATTTTTCTTAAAAAAAGACACAGTATCATATATATATTGTTAGCTATTCACAATTTCATACGTACGAGAACTTCATTAATTTGAATTTGAAAAAAAAAATTATAAAAAATAAACCTGCAAAATCGGTGGTAGATTGAGCAAATAAAATCAAAATAATACTTAAACTAGCAACCAAATTAAGATGGAAAATAAATTTATTATATCTTAAATTGTCATGTAGTGTACACCGATTAAATAATCAAATAATTTATTTATGTATAACTTGTATCATTTTATTTTGTTTTAATTATTATATAATTAGTTATGGTACTGTATTCCCGTACCTTGTACGGGTTTTTCTTAAATAAAATATTAATAATAAAATATTTTCAAATATATTTATTACCCGAGAAAAATAAATGATTAAATATAAATTTTTGTTCTGATCTGCGTAAAAAATATGCTAATGATATCCAAAAATAAAAGATTGTATGATAATGAGATTTTCTATCATATATTCTAAAAATATGAATAAGAATTTATCATATCCAAAAAAATAAAAGATTTTTTTTAAAAAAAGGGTGGTGTGGTCCAATCTAAAAGTGACATATGTCGTTTAATAATTTTTTTAACCTCCGCTTTAGGTTATAGTTATGATTTTAGAATGCAATTCAATAAACTCAAATTTAGTACACTTACTCATATGTTATAATTTCCCAAACCTAGACATTTGAAATAATAACAAATATAAAATATAACATTTGTCTTGTTCAATGAATGGGTTAGCACTCTAGTTACATAAGAAGTTATCCTTTTATGGTTGTCTACGCCTAGAGGCACTTTTGCAAGTAATTTTATATCTTACTGATCTTATTCACTTGCCTTTCTTATTTATTACATTACATATTTACGTTGTATGTTAAGTTGTTAACCTTCACTGCGTAGATCTAGATTATCATTACATTTGATAGTAGGGGCGGAATTATATGGGGGTGGGGGTGGGCCACGGCTCCCCTCAATTCAATTTTTTTTCCATATATATGTTCCTCTTGTTAATAGTTTTGATTTGACATATTATAACTTCTATTATGACATTTGAGCAAAAAGTTATGAACATTTGAAGATTGGACGTATACACTAAGAGCAACCCCAAGAGGTTCCCTATATACATTGAAATTTGTGTTTTTAGAAAATGCTACATTTTTTTTGGCCCAACAGATTCTCTAACACATTCTTCAAAATGGGGATAGAGGGGGGAAAGTGAAGTGTTTTCCCTAAATTTAGGGAATTCTCCAAATGCATTTGGAGAATGAATTAAATGCAAATGTTATACATGTTAACCTGTAATTGGTCATATTAAATATTATTGTATTTTGTAAAATATTTTATATATATAAAATAAAAATGGGAAAATTGAATTTAACCACCCTTTATTTTACACTTGTTGCAATCAACCACCCTTTATATTTTTTTCTACACTTAACCACCCCTTATTTGTAAATATGTGCATTTAACCACCCATTTTGATGAAAAACGTTATTTTCTTTGTTAATTAAAATAAATTACATTTTCCCCTTCTTTTTTAATTTTATTTACAATAAATAAAAGAATTTAGGAATAAATTGAGCTTGGAATGTCATTATCATTGGATTTCGGCCTACATCTCAACCTTTTTGAATCTCGAGTTGTCGTCCATCAACTAAAACATGATCGACTTCAAGAGACGCTCAAAGTCGTCAGAATCAGATCCAAATCCATGGTCTTTGTATCGGCGAAATCGTGGTTCTTCTTCGCCATTAGATGGAAGGAATGAATTATTATAGAGGAAATTACGTCAGGGTTATCGGCGTATTGGAACTTGAAAGTGTTAATTATGGTTTTTCTATTATTTATTTATTATAAATAAAAAATTTTAAAAAAAAGAAAAAAACATAATTTATTTTACTTAGCGGAGAAAATGACGTTTTTCGTTAAAATGGGTGGTTAAATTCACATAATTACAAATAAGGGGTGGTATTAAAAAAATATAAATGGTGGTTGATTACAACAAGTGTAAAATAAAGGGTGATTAAATGCAATTTTCCCAATAAAAATAATAAATATTAGGTTCTTCAAAATGAGGAAGCTGTTGGAGTTGAAACATATATTTTTTGGAGAATTTGACTTTAAGTTCTCTATTTTAGAGAAAATTATAGGGAAGTTGTTGGGCTTGCCCTAATAACACGTCATTTACTTAGTCAGAATGTTTTTATCTGTTGCTAAACTTCCTACTTTCATAATGTGATTGTAGGATCGTAGATCTGTGTTAGTTAAGACAAATCGGGAATTGTTCCAGTGACAGTTCCCTTACGCAGCGGAATAAAGCAACACAGTAAAATACAGAACAAAGACAAGGACACGATTCCTTATAGAGGAACCTCTACAACCAACTAGCTGGAGAGTAAACCTCTACCTCCCTTGGAGGATTTTGAACACTCACACTATATTACTATTGATAGATCTCAAGATACAAAATACAAAGTTGAACTTCTCTATTGTTTGCAAACACACTCACAAACAATACTAACAACTAAGCCATGATGATTCCTAGATCTAACACAATAGAATATAGAAGGTGAACCTGACTCGTTCTTGTGCAGTTCCCTTTAGCACATGAACCAACTCTCCAGGCCGATGGTGATCTTCACGCAGTCTCCATCGTCTGGTCACTTGACTTCCCTTTCGAACTTCTGGATCGTCGTCTTCCTTTTGTCAGCTTCGAGCTCTCACTTTCATTTTCCTTTTTCAGATCTAGTACTTTGCATTCGAGAGCTTATTTGACCTAGCGGCATCGCATACTATTTATAGAGTTTCCATATTTAGCTTCTGACGCCTTTGCCCTTCTTGTCTTGGGGAGTACGATACTGTTTAAAAAGACCAGCGTACCCTTTTTGCATTTCTCTTCTTTCGAAGCTTGGCTTGCCGCCCAAGACAATAGTGAAATGACTCTCATATCCTTGATGCGTTTGCCACGTACACACTTAAGTTTATATGAAGCGTTTCCCTTCCGTTTTCCTGTGAACCTGTTATCTTTCCTGAAATCACTTGTCAAAGGAATTAGTTCCATGTTTGTTTGTCATTATCAAAACTTCGATTTCTCGAATAGAGAAACCATTGTTCCAGTGTTAGTTCCCTAACACTGATCCAACAATTTCCCCCTTTTTGATGATGACAAACCTTTATAAAATGCAAGTCAGGAATACAGGATGGATAATAGAGATAAGACACCAAAGTTATACAATTGATACATTGTAGATACTTAGTTCCCCTTGAAATGGACAATCAGTTCAATTTTCAAGATTTTTAAGCATATAGTTCCCCCTCAGCTTATGGCTTATTCTGTATTCTCTTAGGCACAACGCATCTCTGCATTTTTCCACTTTTCCCCCTTTTGACATCATCGAAAAGAATTAAATGTAAACAAGCAAGGAAAAGCAAGTGAAGCACAATCATAACTAGAGAATAAAAGCAAAATGCATTTCATTGAAATAGTGTTTAAGCAAGTACAGGAACAGATTCATTAAAGGCATTGATGGAGTGGTAAGACAGCTAAGGATTGTTCTTGTAGGGGGCTTGTTCATGGATTAGAGGAGGAGGAGGAAGGTAACTTCTGTTGGATGTCTAGAAGAACATCGAGGATTCGCTCATTGACCCCACACAGACGATTGAGAGCTTGTAGTACATTTGTGCAGTCTCCTTGTTCGATGAACATTGGTTGAGGAACCTCATCAGCTGGTTCCTGGGAGTGCTTCATTCTCTAAATATTGGACATATCCATCTCTTGTCCAAGCTCTTCTTCCTCTTGAGGATGATAGACATCGTTCCTCTTCATGATTTCCTTCACCACAACAGCATATGGAAGGGCATGAGACTCCTTGGCAACACACTTGCACATGTGCATAATCATGATTTTAGGCAAGTTGATTCTCTCCTTGCGTAGGAACAGATCCAGGAGAATAACGTCAGTTGAATTTAGTGTTGTTCGCTTCTCCTGTCTGGGAATCACTACCCGAGTGATATACTGGTGTGCCATCTTCCCCAATTGACTCAAACTGTGAGTCAAAACCTCCTTGCCTTAAGCAGGCACATGACCTAGAAGCCTTTGTAGAATGGCTTCTCGTCCATCAGTATCTTGCCATGGTCGTTGGGGAAGTGTGTCAAAGCCTTCCCCAGGAACTTTGAGAATTTTCTTGATCAGGGTGGATGTGAAAGTGAAGTCATCCTCTTCTTATTTCCACCTTATGACTGGATCGAGCTCGGTTCCCTTTGTTAGGGTGAATTTTGAGTAGAAGAATTTGACTTGAGCTTGATCCACCTTTGCTGGTTCAGAGCAGAGCTTTTCCCATCCTTGGAACTGAATGAGTTCTTGAAGCTCGTTGAATTCATGCTCTTGAAGGAATTCAGCTGTGACAATCAGAGGAATAACCAACTTCCTCTCTTCAGTTCCTTTCTTCTTCTTTTCCTTTATCTCCTTTTCCTTTTCCTTCTTTTCCTTCTTTTCTTCCACCTTCTGTTTCTTGGAGCCTCTTGTTGAAGGACGCCCAGATGGCGATTCCTTATAACCAATTTGAAGAGCAGGCTCTGTGTACTCCTCTATCTCATCATCGGAGCCCTCAACAGTAACGATTTCTGTTGATGGATTAAGTGTCCGCAGCTGCTCAGAGAGAAGAGGTTGTAGTTCCTCTTCGTCTTCTTCTTCTCCTTCACCCACTTTTCTGTGCTTTCTCTTCCTTGATCTTTGACCAGTGGGCACAGTTGAGAGAGGGTCTTTGGAGGGGGTTGATTTTTTGGAGGAAGAAGAAGGTGGGACAGGGGTGGTTCCCTGTGAGGTAGGGAACTCTTCTCTCTCGAATTGTAAGAGAGTTTGATCAATAGTAGGGAAATCGAGTTCCGTGTGAGATGGAACTGGAATTGAAGGAGCTTTTGTTGAAGGAGAGGGTGCTTTGGAAGTTTCCTTGGATTGTTGGATTTGAGGGTTAGGGTTTTGAGAAGTGGAGGCAGGAGGATCAGTTCGTTTGGGACTAAGACTGTCATAGATTTGAGTGTGGTGTTTTGGAGAGGAATGGGAGGATTGTTGGAGAAGAGGAGTATTTGGGTTTGTTTCAGAGACGATGGTTTGAACGCCCTCAATATTGAGAGTTAGGGTTGAAGAACCATCCGGTCTCGTTGTGAGAACTGGAATCTTAGATTGAGGAGTTGTGGGAGGAGAGTTTTGAGGGGTTAGAGAGGGTTGACCATCTCGCTTTTGTAGAAGAGAAAAGAGTTTTTCCTTGACATCAAAAATGTATTCGGGTTCATGATGGTCGAGATCCAGATTTTGAAAGAGTTGTTCTTGAAGATAGGCTGGGTCGTTTTGAAGGAAATGTTCTATGAGAGGATTTGGGTGAAGTCTGGTGTATTTGGGTGGGTTCTGGTTAACCATGGTTGAGATGCAGACTAAGATGGAAGATTTTGAGAGTTAGGGTTTTGCAGAGGAGAAAGTTTGGAGATGAAGATGGTGAAGAATGGGAGAGAAGGATTAAGTAAGGAAAGGGAAGGAATTTGAAAAGGTGAGAAGGCTTACCAGGGTTCCCTTGAAAACCGTAGCTAGTTACTCCAAGGATAACTAGAGAGATTTGTTGTCTTCCATTCAAAGATTCTTTCCAAATCAATAGTACCTACGTGGCGAGTAATGAGCCAAAGTAGCTAGATGAACGGTGTAGATTAAAAATTTCCTTTTTCAACCTGTCGCGTCATATTCCCAGTTTCCAACGTCTGTTCTCTTTCCAATAATACCACTATGAGGCCCTTTTTGAATTCCTTGAAGTTCCCTAGTAACTCAGAAGGGGTTCCTTTCCTTTTCCAACTCATTTCCATGAACAAGTAAATGAAGGCCGGTTTTGATACATAACGGGTATTTTGTGAAAATGACAAAGAGGAGTATCCAAACAAAATGTAGGTAAGGAATCAATTTGTTGATATCCAGGTAATTGAATCCCGTAAAGAAAGGGTTATCAAGTAATTAAGGCTCATAGGAAACGTTTACCTGGATTAGCTTTAAGGGACAAGTCTTATGATCAACCGTCCTTTCGGTTTGTAATGAGGGATAGATAAGATCAGGTTGATCATTTTGGGCCAAAAGAAGCAAAGTTCTTTTAAGAAGTAGTTCCCATACGTAGGAATAAACATGTTTCATGCAAAGAGCAATTATTAAAATGAAAGTTGCTAAAACATGCAGTTCCCTAGTCATACTAATGCTTAACTAGTCAATCATTGAGGGAAAAGATGAACCGGGACTTGTTTAATTTAAGAGAATCATCCCTAAGAGCATTCGAAGATGCTCGAAGGGTTGTCTGTCCAAAGCTTTAGTGAAAATATCAGCGACTTGTTCATCTGTCCTGCAATGTACCATCTCAATGGAACCTTTCTCTATGTGATCACGTAGGAAATGGTGCCTAACCTCTATGTGCTTTGTTCTAGAGTGGTGCACAGGGTTTTTTGAGATGTTTATGGCACTAGTACTATCACATTTAATAGGAACAGTTCCGAGAGACATACTGTAATCTTGTAGTTGATACTTGAGCCATAGAACTTGGGAACAACAAGCAGCTGCGGCTATGTATTCAGCTTCAACAGTAGAAAGTGCCACTGAGGACTGTTTCTTCGATCCCCAAGACACAAGACAGTCTCCTAGGAACTGTGCCATGCCTGAAGTGCTTTTCCGATCGACTAGATGTCCAGCGAATTCAGCATCGGTGAAGGAGATCAGTTCAAAGGAACTGCTCCTTGGATACCATAAGCACAAGTTGTCTCTTCCCTTGAGGTAGCGAAAGATCCTTTTAACTTCCTTTAAGTGAGACTCCTTAGGATTTGCTTGGAACCGTGCACAGAGGCAGACAACAAACATAATATCCGGTCTGCTAGCCGTGAGATAGAGAAGGGAACCAATCATTCCTCGAAAGAGTTTCTGATTGACATTGGTTCCATTCTCATCCGCATCAAGACGTGTGCTAGGTGAAATCGGAGTATTGATGGGCTTTGCAGTGTCCATTCCATACTTTGACAACATTTCCCTGATGTATTTTTGTTGATGAATCTTGGTTCCTTCCTTTGTTTGGGAAATCTGAAGACCTAGAAAGAAGTTGAGTTCTCCTACCATACTCATCTCGAACTCATTACTCATTTGTTTCTCAAACTTTTCTGTGAGCACAGGGTTAGTGGAACCAAAAACTATATCATCAACATAAACTTGCACAATTAAGATATCACCTGATTCTTTCTTCAGGAAAAGAGTTTTGTCAATTGATCCTCTTTGATAACCTTTGGATAATAGAAATGAAGCAAATCTATCGTACCAGGCTCGAGGTGCTTGTTTGAGGCCGTACAAAGCTCGTTCAAGAAAGTAGACATGATCTGGCTTACTTTCGTCTTCAAATCCTGGTGGTTGCTTGACGTAAACTTCTTCTTGAAGATAGCCATTAAGAAAGGCTGTCTTGACATCCATCTGGAACAGTTTGAACCCCTTGTAGGCGGCAAAGGCTTTGAGCAAGCGTATTGCTTCGATTCGAGCAACTGGTGCAAATGTTTCTTCATAGTCTATCCCCTCCTCTTGGTTGTAGCCTTGAGCTACAAGTCTTGCTTTGTTTCAGGACACGTTTCCTGATTCATCAAGTTTGTTGCGAAAGACCCATCTATTTCCAATGACATTTTTGTCTAGAGGCCTTGGAACTAGCTTCCATACTTGATGTCTTTCAAACTGGTGGAGTTCTTCCTGCATTGCTTGAATCCAATCTGGATCTTTGAGTGCTTCCTGTATACTTTTGGGTTCAACAAGAGAAACAAATGCATTAAAAGCACAAAAGTTATGGAGCGAGGAGCGAGTTAGTACTCCCCTTTCTAGAGGTGTGAGAATGTTCTCAAGAGGGTGATCTTTTCTCTGATGATAGTTCCTAGGTTGAAGTTCCCCCTGGGCACTAGAACTAGCTTCAGGTTGATTTTGTTGAATCTCAATATCAGTATTGTTCCCTGAGTTGAAAGCTTCCAATGGTTTTGATGGATTGTTCTCTTCTTTAGGGAAATTGGTTGAAGGATCATCAAACTGCTCTGTGGTATCATCATCTCCTTGATCCTCTTCATTTGAAAGTTCCTGTGATTGAGACTCAGTTCCATTGATGTATCCAGTGTCATCCCTTCGAGTATCTGAATCATCATTCTCTTCTGTGAATTCCTTCGTTGTTTCCCTTGGTATGGAGAATGGCTTCACTCCTGTCTTTGAGAATGGATTGATGGAGCTGGTTCCATGATGAATGGGTTCCTCATCAAAGATGACATGGACACTCTCTTCAAACTTTTTGGTCCTTTTGTTGTAGACTCGGTATGCTTTACTTTGAAGGGAGTACCCAGTGAAGATCCCTTCGTCACTTCTTGGATCAAATTTTCCGAGAGCATCTTTCCCATTGTTATGAATATAACACCTGCAACCAAAAACTCTAAGATGGGAAATATTTGGCTTTCGACCTTTTATTAGTTCATAGGAAGTTTTAAGTAACAAAGGTCTAATCATAGCTCTGTTAAGGATATAAGTTGAGGTTGAGATTGCTTCGAGCATCATCGCTCGAGCCATATTCTCTAAGGTGCGATTCTTTCTTTCAACTACTTCGTTTTGCTGTGGAGTTCTTGGTGCTGAGAAATTGTGAGACACTCCATTTTCATTACAAAAGTTGAGAAAAGCTGAGTTATCGAACTCTGTTCCATGGTCTGAGCGTATGGATTTCAGCTTGGTTCCTAGGCTGACTTCTGTTCTCTTGATGAAGACTTCAAATTCCTTGAACACTGTTCCTTTGGAAGACAAGAAAATAACCCAAGTGAAACGAGAATAATCATCAATTATAACAAGCATATACCTGCTTCCACCATAGCTACATGTGTCCATCTGACCACACAAATCCATGTGTAACATTTCCAAAGGTTTGGAAGTGCTAACTACCTTCTTTGGTTTGAAAGAACTCCGAGTCTGTTTACCTCTAGCACAAGCATCACACAGTTTTGCTGTGTCTGGACATATCCTAGGTAACCCAACTACAAGATCTTATAGGAACAACTTCTGAATGATGTTCAACCCTGCATGACCAAGTCGTCTATGCCAGAGATCAGTATCATTTGAGGGAACTGTTAGACAAAACTTTCTTGGAGGTAAAAATTCTTGATCAACAATGTAGACATTGTTGGATCGTTTTCCTCTAAGTATAACTTTGTTAGTCTCTTTGTTCACTACCAGACATTCATTTGAATCAAAAGTAACCACATTGTTTCCTTGATCACAGAGTTGTGCCACACATAGTAAATTATACCCAAGTTCTGCCACAAGATTGACGTTATTGACTTTGATTGATTTGTTGAGTTTAACTTCCCCTGATCCTTGAATTGCCCCTTTGTTTTTGTTGCCGAATGACACATTTCCTCCTTCGACCTGGGTGTTAAGCGAGGTTAAATTGTTCCTGTTTCCTGTCATGTGGTTGGAGCAAGCACTGTCTATGAACCACACACATTTCTCCCTCGCTTTCACCTACAAAAGAGTTAATGTTTGGTTACCCAGGCAAGATGTTCCTTGCCTGGTTCCTTACAGGGATAACAATCAACATAATCTGCAATATTGACATCAATAGAGTTGTAATTCCTGTAGAATCTTGAATGTAAAGTTTTGTTGTTGTTCCTGTTCGTGTGACTTCTTGAGAAATTGATTTTAGGACATTGTTCCTTGTAATGACCATGATTGCCACATGTCCAACAAGTTTTATAGTATTCACCTAGATAGTATTTAGGATGGGGTCTCTGAATTCTATTTTTCTCAACAACTTCCTTGTTTGGTCCTCTGGAACCGTTTCCCTTAGCTATCTTTACATAGATCCTATGAGAGTTATTCCCAGTGTAGTAGTCCCTTTTCCCTTTAGTCTCACTCTCTAGAACTCTAATTTTTTCTTCTAGATGAGAGTTTTTAATTTTTTCAGTTTGTAATTCTAGGGCTCAACTTTCACTCAGTTCCCTTAGAGTAAGAGTCTTCTGATCACTTTCAGAGTCTATTTCAGAGTATCCTATGCCATGTCTAGATGGGACAAATGTGATCCTAGGAATCTGGACAACTTTCTTTCCCTCATTTATCTCTAGCTTCTTAGCTAAGATTTCCTTTTCTGAGGTGACAACAGTGAGTACAGAGATAAGCTCATTTTTAGCAGTCACTACAGAGTCTAGTTCCTTTCTCAGATTATCACACTCAGAACATTCAACAGATTTAGTGTTTTTTAATTCAAGTTCCTTCTCAACGACATCACTTTCTAATTTAAGATTTTTCTCTTCAGTTTCACTCATTTCTTTTTGAAGCTTCATATTGTCTTTAACAAGTTTAGAAAGTATGCGAATAAGGTCAGAATTTAGAGCATTTATCAAAGCAACTAGTTAGAGTACTTACATCCTCTTGTGATTCCTTTGGATCTCCTTTGATAGCCATAGCACACATGTTTGGAGTGGCCCAAGCCTCAGGATCTTCATCATCCGAATCATCCCATGTTGCTATGTAGGCTTTGTTCCCGGACTTGTTCTCATCGTTTCCTAGAGGACAAGCTTTAGCATAGTGACCCTTTTTGAAGCACTTGAAGCATGTAATATCTTTGGAATCCTTTTCACCAGACTTGTTGTAATCTCTTGAGTGACTGTTCCCTCCATAGTTCTTCTGGAACTTTCCCTTCTTATAGAGATTACGTAATGCTTTTGTGATAAGCACTATGTCATCCTCTTCCTCATCTTCAGATTCTTCACACTGTTCCTGGACCGACTTGAGCACCTTCTCAAGCTTAAGTGATATTCCTTTTCCAGGTTTGTCTTGAGCTTTGTCAGAGTTCCTCCTCCTCTCATACGTCTTTAGTTTCCCAAAGATCTCATGAAGCATGAGGTTCCTGTTGGATGGATTTTCCCTGAACGTTGTTCGATCATGAGTCCATTCTCCGGATAGACCGTCTATCACCTTCTTAACCTTCATCCGTTCTGTGACTTCTCTCTCTGAGATTCCCAAATTCTCAAGTTTAGTCAGCAGTCCTTCAAAATGGAACTGATAAGATGATATAGTTTCTCCAGGTTCCATCCTGAAGTTGTAGAACTCCTGACGAATGTCCATCTGGTGATCTTCCTTTAGATCGGAACTTCCCATGTGCATCTGCTCGATAGCAGCCCACATTTCCTTAGCAGTTTTCAAGTTCCCCACCTTGGCTGAGTCCATTTCACTCATGGCGTTGTTGAGGTACATCTTCGCTTTGAAGTTGGCCTCCATGCAATTCCACTCGTTTGGACCCCATTTGGTAAGATCATTCACGATTTCTGGGTTGATGACGAAGTTCCCTCTCTCGATTACAGCCTATGCTTGATAGTCATGACTCCGCATCCAGTCCTTCATCAGTCCCTGCCATCTCTCAAATCGCCATTCAATCAGCCTGGGCGGTTTTTTGTTTCCTTGTCCAACAGCGCTAAGATCTGAAGATAGTTCCGTTGACATCTTGCAAGTTTTTTACAGAAAATCTAGAGCCAAGCTCTGATACCAATTGTAGGATCGTAGATCTGTGTTAGTTAAGACAAATCGGGAACTGTTCCAGTGACAATTCCCTTATGCAGCGGAATAAAGCAACACAGTAAAATACAGAACAAAGACAAGGACACGATTCCTTATAGAGGAACCTCTACCGCCAACTAGCTGGAGAGTAAACCTCTACCTCCCTTGGAGGATTTTGAACACTCACACTATATTACTATTGATAGATCTCAAGATGCAAAATACAAAGTTGAACTTCTCTATTGTTTGCAAACACACTCACAAACAATACTAACAACTAAGCCATGATGATTCCTAGATCTAACACAATAGAATATAGAAGGTGAACCTGACTCGTTCCTGTGCAGTTCCCTTTAGCACAGGAACCAACTCTCCAGGCCGATGGTGATCTTCACGCAGTCTCCATCGCCTGGTCACTTGACTTCCCTTTCGAACTTCTGGATCGTCGTCTTCCTTTTGTCAGCTTCGAGCTCTCACTTTCACTTTCCTTTTTCAGATCTGGTACTTTGCATTCGAGAGCTTATTTGACCTAGCGGCATCGCATACTATTTATAGAGTTTCCATATTTAGCTTCTGACGCCTTTGCCCTTCTTGTCTTGGGGAGTACGATACTGTTTAAACAGACCAGCGTACCCTTTTTGCATTTCTCTTCTTTCGGAGCTTGGCTTGCCGCCCAAGACAATAGTGAAATGACTCTCATATCCTTGATGCGTTTGCCACGTACACACTTAAGTTTATAGGAAGCGTTTCCCTTCCGTTTTCATGTGAACCTGTTATCTTTCCTGAAATCACTTGTCAAAGGAATTAGTTCCATGTTTGTTTGTCATTATCAAAACTTCGATTTCTCGAATAGAGAAACCATTGTTCCAGTGTTAGTTCCCTAACACTGATCCAACAGTGATTGAACTCAAAAGCTTTGAAACAATAAGTTATTAAAACATTTTTGTTTTCTTAACCTAAATGTATTCTGAAACATAATTGTATAAGCTGTCTTTATAAACTCTAGTTTTCTTAATAAAATTGTATTGTGAAATATTTTAGTCACTCCTCAATAAAATATGTTCTCTTATTTTTCTAAATTTTTTATTTTTTATTTTTAATTTTTTTATTTTTACATCCTTCTCGAAGTATATCGTATATAATATTTTTTTGAATTAAAAAAATATTAGCTATGCTAGAAAATTTTATTGGCACTTACAATGAGAAAGTTCTGGTTCCGTCCATGTTTGGTAGATTGATTATTAGCACCTATCTGACAATATCTGAACTCTTTTCATCTCACTTTCTTTTTGGCTTTTTCTCTCATTTATTACTGTGAATCTTTATCCCAATTTTTCTGGTATTGGTCTTGTTTTCACGTACATCCAAATCTTTTTTTTTTTGATAAGGAAAGAGATTAGGGGCCGCTAACAGGCTAACGGTCACCCTAGAGCATCCAGATGGATGAGGTTCCGAAGAACCGGGTCAACTGAAAGTGGAATAGATGAAACATGGTGAAAAGAGACAACAATGAAGTCCGCCACCGCGTTGCACTCTCGGATGACATGAGCAAAGCTCCAGCTCCGGAAACGGGCAAGCAAGCAGTGAATATCCGCACGTAACATCTCGATCTCCCACGGACAGCGCCAGTCACCTAGAACGGCCTTGACCAGCTGCAGATTGTCACCTTCGATCTGGATGTGGGAAATGCCACGCCGAGTGGCTTCGATGATTCCCTGTCGTAAGGCGATGGTCTCGGATTTTATAACACACTGTCGACCGATTAGTCCTCCGTCAAAATAGATGGGTTCGCCCTTGGAGTCCCTGAGAATAAAACCAAACGAAGCCACCCCGTCAGCATTGACTGCCCCATCAAAGTTGAGTTTAATAAAATTTGTTGGAGGTTTTCTCCATTTGGCACAGGACCGTCTGCGACGAGTCTGAAGCCCTTCATTTGTTGGTTTCATGTTTATCTTATTGTGGGCGTTATTCCACTCTTTTCTTTGGTTACGGATGAAGTCGCATAGATTGTCCTTTGCCTTTGGTATCGTTGGAGATTGAGGTTCGAAAACTGCTTTGTTGCGGAAAAACCAAATGCTCCACCAACAGCAAATCAGCACCTCAAACTCAGCCTTGGATGCTCTATTCATGATTTCCTCTAGTATTTGACATGGTGTTTTATTGTCTGGGTTAGTCTGGTTAATGATCATCTCAAGTTTAGGGTTTATCGCCTTTAGGGTACTTTTGGTTCGGTTGCAAGATAGTAGGATGTGGTTTGCATCCTCGTTGGTGCAATCGCATGCAACACAACCTTGGACAACCGGAATATGGTTTGCCGCCAAGCGGCTTTTGGTAGGGAGCCCATTCCGGGCTACTTTCCATATGAAATTTCTCATTTTAGGGGGGGGGGGGTATTAAGTTTATTAATCCATTTTAGGCTGCTTTGTGGTTCTCCTTTATTATTATGGATCCACTGCATGGTAGAATGTGTGGAGTACCACCCATTCTTACTTGGTTGCCAGTACATTCTGTCAGGTATTTTGTTAGTTGTGGTGGAGATTTGCATTACACTATGGAGGTCTTCCGGGTTAAGCACTTGTTGGAGCCTATCTTGGTCCCACGTATTGTCATTCTTAAGGAATTCAGCGACTTTCGCTTCCCAATTCATGTAATTACTAATATTTTCTTTTGGTTTTAGGCAGTCATTACCCGTCCAGTTGTCTTTCCAAAATCGGATGGTTTTACCATCTCCGACCTGCCAAATGAGGCCCTTCAAGAATAGGTCTTTTAGACTCATCAGTTTGGACCATTGCCAAGAAGTGTTCCGTTTTTTCTGGTAGTTAATCAGTCCATCGGATTTTAGATATTTTTCCGATATGATTTTGACCCATGGGTTATTTGGTTCCGCAAGGATTTTCCAAAGAAGCTTCATTTGTAAAGCTTGATTCATTTCTTCTGCCTTGGCAATTCCCAGTCCACCATGGTCAGGTGGTTGGCAGATTGAGTTCCAGCTGATCAGAGGTTTATGGTTCCTCTCTTTGTTCCAGAAGAACGTTTTATTGATTTGGTCTAGTTATTTTAATGTGGATTTTGGGAGTAGGAAGGATTACATCAGATAGTTTGGTTAAGCCGATAGATTAGATTTATCAGGGTTTTCCGGCCCTCTTCATCTACTGATAGTTGGAGCATAGCAATTAGCGAATTTGTTTTGTTTTTACCAACACAAAAAGTTGAATTCCATCGTCGGTTGTTTATGCTATTTTGGGTTGTGCGGTTGTCATGAAAGAGGCCCAATTTGTGGGCCCCATAATAGCCTCAGAACTTGATTATAGCCCATTACTCCATGTATATAAGCTTAGCTTGATAGAATACAAGAAAGGTTTTGGGTTTGTTTGTTTATTAACCAAACTTTGACTTCGTTGGGAAAGGGTATTCAAGCTGCTCGAATGCGGTTTAGATGGGCTCGTTTGAGTGCAGTTCCAGTGTAGCTTAACACAAAAGATGTCATATAAGTAGACCTGTCAACACTTGATCCAACCCGATCCGCCTAAAGTTTTTAGGGTTCAAACCCGAACCGAAAATCAATGGGTCAAGAGTATCCCGAACCCGGTCGACCCAGAAAAACTGGGTTGGGTCACCAACCCGTTGGATTGACCCGGCCAACTCGATAAAGTATTATTTCAATTAAAAATTCAATATTTTATTATAAATTTTGTTTAAAATTATTATTTTATTATTATTAAATAATATTTTATATAATATAATATTAATTATTTTAATAAATATAAAGATAAAGGTTAACAAAATTGACGATCATGACCCGTCGGATCAACCCGAACCCGTACCAAACCCGTAACAACCCGGTCCATATGAAGTATGAACCCATAAATTTTACGACCTGACGACCCGAAACCCGTTTTGACCCGAACCCGATTGACCCGAACCCGAACCCGACCCGCCCAACCCATTTGACAGTTCTACATATAAGCATTGGACAGTGGAGGCGGTAAGAATGTGACTCTAAAAGTGGTTTCATGTCAATTTGAATCTAAGAACCCGGCCAGTGAAAATAAGTTGTTTCGTATTTCAAATCCAATTAATTCAAATATGGATTTGATGTTTTAAAAGTCAAATTCTAAACCCAAAAACTCACGATAGCAGGTTCGGGGGGAAATTAATCCAAGGATATCAATTAATATAATATATTGTGTTTAATTAATTAGCTTATATACTTATCTTTTTTTTTGGGTAGAAATTAGCTTATATACTTATTTTAGGATGATGACTAAAAATCACCCGTACAATAGAACATATATCCAGGGATGGAACCAGAAATTGAAATCTGGGTGGGCTAAATTTACCTTATATACTGAAAAATCGTCGATAGGCATATATCGAACTAGGATAAGGCTTTAAGCTATGTTTGTTAAGTCACCAAAAAAATAGTTAGAGTTGCAAAACTAGTTGTAAAAGTAGTTAGAATTTTAAGAAACATCCTATTTGATCTACTAATAACTCTAATTACTTTTTGTACCTGACAAACACACCTTTAGACACATGTATTCTACCCAGAGAAGTCCGATCCGAATACTTTTGGAGGATAAAACATTAAATCTAGATCTAAAAAAAGAAACGAAAAAGCGTAATAAATAAATTTGTTAGAGCTAAAAGGATACAAGGAGAGAACAAGAATGAAAGAAAAACAAATGACCGCATGAGAAGTGGTAAATTTGGGTGGTCACTGATCATACTTTAAAAAGTGAAAATAAATAGGAGTAATAAAACGCATTGAGAGGGATCGAACCCTGTACGCATTGGAGTATCAAAAAGCAGTAGACACTCTACTACCACCGAGACAAACTGAGCAAGTTGCAATACACTACTTACAAATATATATTATTTTTGAAAATTCGAGGTGGGCTACAGTAAACCCCAGCCCACCCCTAGATCCGTGCCTGTATACATCACTGAACCCACTCATTAAAATTAGTATTGACGAATACCATACATATGAGGACTTCTATTTGTAAAGAACCACCCACTCCCTAAATCTGTCTAATATTCCATTTGAAGCTAGTTTTTGTTATGAAAAGATTATAAAATTAAGACCACTTGAACTTTTGGAAAAACACTTAAACAACTTTAAGAGAACTTTTAGATCATTAGAAGAGGGGGAGGGTGAGTAAGAACTTTAGAGAATGTATTTCTTACTCTACTTTGGTGCAAGTTTTACAATGGATGATGGTCATATTTATAGGCCAAAGGAGGGGTAAAACTTAGGTGAATCTACATGATTCATGCATGGAAATAAGGAGGTAAAGAAAGTGAATAATTCATCTTGTACAATTTACCTCCAATCATACATTATACAATTGTTCATCTACATGATATGTGTGATACAAGCAAGTGAAAAATATGTGAGGTTAACTTGTACACATAAGGACATTCATTCATAACACTCCCCCTTGAATATTCACCTTCTTTTTGATGTTGTGGGATATGGGTAGACGCTGCCTCATTAAAAACCTTGTCAGGAAAAACCAAGTGGGATAAAAAAACCCGAACGAAGGGAAAAAGACTACAACCATTGATCTCATTGTACGCCTTGATGCTTCCTCATTAAAAACCTTGTCCAGTAAAACCCAATGGGATAAAACCTTGATCGAAGGGAAAAAGAGTGCAACGCGTGTGATGCTCCCCCTGACTTCAATGTATGTCTCGAAGTCTGCACATTCCAATTCTGGATACTAATTCTCCAAATTTCTTGGGGATTAAAGACTTTGTGAACATGTACATGTCAGCCAACTTGTCATTTGATCGACTTTGTTGGATGTTCACTTCACCAGCTTCTTCCAATTCACGAGTGGAGAAGAATTTTGGAGATATGTGCTTTGTACGGTCTCCTTTGATGTAGCCCTTCTTCATTTGAGAAACGCATGCTGAGTTATCCTCATATAATATTGTTGGTTCATCAGTGATGGGCTTCATTCCACTTTCTTTCTGGATGAATTGAATCATTGCTCGAAGGGACGCATTCTCTTCCTGCCTCATATAAAGCAATCAGTTTTGCTTGGTTTGATGATGTGGCAGTCACAGTCTGCTTTGTTGATCTCCAAGAGATGGCAGTGCCTCCATATGTGAAAACATAACCATTTTACGATGTGGCTTTGTGTGGGTCAGACAAGTACCCTGCATCTGCATATCCAATTAAGGTCGCATCCCTTTGGTTATGGTAACACAACCCAAGATCATGTGTGCCTCGGAGATAGCGAAATACATGTTTGATCCCGTTCCAATGCCTCCTTGTGGGTGCAGTGCTATACATGGACAACAAATTTACTACAAAAGCAATATTTGGCCTTGTATTGTTAGTTAAGTACATTAAAGAACCAATTGCGCTTAAATATGGTACTTCAGGACCAAGAACCTCTTCGTCCTCTTCTCGGGACGAAATTGATCCTTTTCTACATTGAGGGATCGAACTTCCATTGGAGAGCTCAAAGGGTGTGCTTTGTCCATGTAAAATCTTTTAAGAACTTTCTCAGTGTAATTAGACTGATGGATAAAGATTCCATCCCTTAAGTGCTCAATTTGTAAGCCAACTTTGTTTGTCCGAAATCTTTCATCTCGAATTCTTTCATCAAATATTTTGCAATATCTTGAAGTTCATTTGGAGTTCCGATGATGTTTAAATCGTCAACATAAACTGCGATAATAGCGAATCCCTTTTCGGATCGCTTTATGAAAACACATGGACAAACGATGTTGTTCTTGTATCCCTCTTTCATGAGGTATTCACTAAGGTGGTTGTACCATATTCGCCCAGATTGTTTTAGTCCATACAATGACCTCCTCAATTTTATGGAAAACATTTCTCGAGGTCCACAATTATTGGCCTCAGGCAGCTTGAGTCCTTCTGGGACTCTCATGTAGATGTCTGTATCAAGTGATCCATATAAATATGCTGTAACGACATCCATGAGGCACATTTGTAACCTTTCAAAGACACTCAGGCCAATTAGGAATCTCAATGTAGTTGCATCAACTACCGGAAAGTATGTTTCTTCATAATCAATTCCATGGATCTGAGAAAAACCTTGTGCTACAAGCCTTGTTTTATATCTTACAATTTCGTTTTTCTCATTTCGTTTGCGTACGAAGACCCATTTATAGCTGACTGGTTTCACACCATTTGGTGTACCAACTGCTGGTCCAAAGTGTAATAACCACTCTTTTTAAGAAGGGTATTATTGTAATTTTCTCCTTTCTCATATCTTAATAAAGAATTTTTTTTATTTCTTAAAGGAATAAGAAAAATTAAATAATAACTTGTAATAGTTATTATAGAGTTTGGACCCTACCCAAAATAATAGTATATATAAGTCTTATGATATTATAAGTTCACAAGAAATAAGTTTATGGAAATAAAATTGGGTTATGTTCATTATGAAAGTATGGTTATATTGTTATATATATTTTAAAAAAATAAAAAAAATAAAAGAAAAAGGGATGAGGTATATTGTATTTTGGAAAAGAAATTTCTATATAAGAGTTTAAAACTGACGTTTTAAGCAAAATGAAGAAGTTGGGTACTTTTCCATAATTTTTGAAAATTTATTTGTTCATGGAAGGGTATTTTTATCACAACTAAAACAAGAGGGTTTAAAATTGTAATTTTGCCAAAAAGAAGGGCTAATCGTTCATATCTTCTTCTCCACCTCTTTCCTTTCTTGCTCTTCCTTCCTTAAACCCATTCAAGCTCGATTTCGGATCAAATTAGGCCACGATTGTGGCTATGCCCAAAAGGAAAGTTGTAGATTATGTCCTCCTTGATCTCCACGTTTTGGTAGCACTTTAAATAGCGGAGAATTGAGCCCGATTTCCGCCTCACAAAATCACGAACCCTAGAAAGCACACCTCTCGGTTTTTCGCCGATATCTTTCAAACCACAAAGCCAATACCAAAAATAAAATAAGATCTGAAATCCTCATTCAATTCCCTACAAAATCCCTATTTACCCATAATTTTTACATCGCTCGAACTCTCCGGAAAAACCCAAACAAAGTTCGACCTGTGCAGCGAAAAACAGGGGAACGAACAGCCCCTTTCCGTCTCGATTCCGACCACCATAGACCACCAATAGCGCCGCCGCCACCCTCCGTGTGTGCGCCAACCCCTTGGAATTCGAACCCAACCGGTCCCGAGCCTTCCCGTGGTCCGAGCCGCCCACACCGAGCCATTTTCTAGAAGTATGTGAGCAGCCCAAAACCCTTAATCCTAATTTTCAGATTTATTTATTTATTTTATTTCGGTTTAATGTTGTTTTTTATTTTGTTCTAGTTTGAAATTAATTTTATAAATTTATGATGTTACTGTTTATAAAATTCCAGATTTATCAAAATTTCAGAAAAATCTAAAAGAATTCAGTTTTATTGCTTTATTTTATGCATAGTCTTTAAAACTAGAATAATCATGGAAATAAAGAATTATTGTAATTTTTAAAATAAAAATCAGAATATGAATTATTCTGATTTTATACAACATGTTATGATTTATAAAGTTGTTTAATAATTATTTATGATTTTTAGAGATTTCAGATAAAAAGACTTATACTATATGGGTAAGAAGCATGATATAAATACATGTGTGTGCTAGCACATATACTATTGTTATTTATATAAGTCCATAGAGTTAACATGATTCTTGGATGTTAATCGAAGTGTTATACATTAATATGGACGACTTATTAATGTAGTAAAAATAAAGTGAAAATAAATCAAAATAAATTATTGGTAATTTATTTTGTAAATTATTGTTGACTCAGGGTCCGAGCATTGGAATTTCTCTCTTTCGGTTAATCCGTACACTCGTCTTCAATCAAGGCAAGTGGTTTGGTTCGCTTTGCATTATTTGTTTAAGCATTGGAATTGAATCCATGTTTAATTATTGTTGGGAATTGTTTGTGTGGAAATAATTGAACTAGGTTTATTTATCGTCTTAGATTTAATGACCTTGTTATAAAGCGCTAGATATATATACTAGGTTGTGCGTAGCCTCAGGCTTGTTTGTGAATTGTTGTGCTTTGTCTATGGACATTATATGCTAGCGTAGTACTAGGGGTGTAGGACTTGTGATGGACACCTCTCTATAACATTCGCATTAGGATGGACCTAAACCTTAATGCTGGTCATGACCCTGCCCGTCTCATCCGTGTATGAGGGGTGTAGCATCTAGCTAATGCTCTCTATCGAATCCCGGGTAGTTTTTGTATTCGCGCCTCGACTAGTTCGAGAAGTATTAAAAGCTTATAACTCGATGTGTAATGTTTTGTCATTTAAATAAGATAAGTGCCCAATGCACACCTTTAATGAACTAGGGTGGTGGTTACAATTTGTGACCCTACTCTTGCTCCCGGCTAAGTAAGTCTTCTTTCCAATTTGAATGCATGCTCGAGTTTGTTAAAACGCCTATAAAATGGCAAGACGGGCTTGGTACTTAAGTGCCTTCGCGGCAACCTTCCTGTCGGCACCCTCCGAGTATGATGAGGTTGGTCGGGACCCAATTAGTCGACGCGAGGCTTTTCAAAATAAAATTATGTGAATAATAAAACGTTCCCAACAATCGCATATTTCCTTAAAGGAACCACATTTCTTGTGGTGTCCCCTCTCTTTTCATTGCATTCCTCTTTTCTTTTCCGTGGAAGTATTGTAGTTACTAAACCGTTGACCGGCTTTTATTCGGAATTCAATGGTGGTGATTTAATACAACCACAAGAACCACTCACAAAAAGTCCCATTTGCTTAGTCTGTCACAAGACTAACCCGACCGTTTCTTTCTTTTGCATGGTCGGCTGGTGTCAACCCGTCCCTATACGGTAACATCAGGTCTCAAGCTTACGGAGTGAAGAAGGTGATTACAACATACTTGGAGTTTCTATTTAGTGACAAGGTTTCTATTAAGTTATTTCTTTATTTATAATAAAGGTGAGATCCTTGGCTTGTGAGGTCCGTCAAAACAAGTTTGCATTAAAGGATTGTTTTAATTCCGCATTTTTAAAGTTGATTTAATTATGTTCGCACTCTTTTTATAATTTGTTATTCTACTTTCTATTTTATTATGAATTTTGTATGAAAGTTTTGTTACTGTAAAGCCTTGGATGGCTTAGGATGAATTTCCTAGGTCACTGGCGTGTAACCTCTCCGAGGGAAATCAGGGGTGTTACACAAAGACCTCTCGTTTTTCAAGCGATTTTAGTTCTGCTTGAATAACCTCTTTCCATTTTGGTCAATTGTTTCTTCGTCGACATTCATCGACCGATTTTGGCTCAAAATCATCATCTTCAATTACAATATTACTAGCCACTGAGTAGGTAAATACATCATCGACAATTACATCTTTTCGATTCCATTGTGTGCATGTGAACACATAGTTTATGGAAATCTCAAAATTGTCGATATCATTATTCTTGTCTAGAATATCACCCTCTGTTGAGGCATTCTCATTTTCAATATCTTTGCCTTTATCATCATTCTCATGATCCATTGTGGCTTCTCCTGCTATACCCTTTTGGCTCCTTGCCTGTCTCGGTTTCAAATCTTTTGAACCTAACGGGATACCACGCTTTCGGCATGTTGTAGACTCGCTTGCGATGGATGCATCTGGCAATTCATTGGATATTTCAATTCTTGCTGGAGCATTTGCTGCAGGTATATGTGATTTAGTTACCTTCTTTGTATCAGAAAATGCATCTGGTAACTGATTTGCAAGATTTTGCAAATGAATGATCCGTTGTACTTCTTGTTCACACATTTTTGTTCTTGGATCAATATTGGATAATGCGGTTGCATTCCATGTGATTTCTTTCACATGTGAGTCCCCATTTTTCTTTTCTCCCCCTAAGGCTGGGAATGTACTTTCACCAAAATGGCAATCAGCAAATCTTGTTGTAAATAAATTACCAGTTGTTGGTTCAAGATATTTGATTATCGAGGGAGACTCAAAACCAGCATAAATTTCCAATCTCTTTTGGGTCCCATCTTTGTGCGTTGAGGTGGAGCAATAGGGACATAAACTGCACATCCAAATATTTTTAGATGTGAAATATTGGCTCCTTACCAGACACAAGTTGCATAGGAGAATGTTCATGGTTTGCACTTGGCCTTAATCGAATTAAGGTTGCTGCATGTAATATTGCATGTCCCCATGCCGATGGTGGTAATTTTGATTTCATCAATAATGGCCTAGCAATTAATTGCAATCGCTTTATCAATGATTCAGCGAGACCATTTTGTGTGTGAACATGAGCCACTAGATGCTCTATATCAAACCCAATTGACATACAATAGTCACTGAATGTTTGAATTGTAAATTCTTCTTCATTATCAACCCAGATTTTCTTTATTGTATAATTTGGAAATTAGGCCCTCAATCGGATTATTTGGGTAAGGAGTTTAGCAAATGCAACATTTCTTGTTGATAGTAGGCTTACATGTGACCAACGTGTAGATGCATCAATTAGCACCATAAAGTATCGAAATGGTCCACATGGTGGAGTAATTTTCCCACATATATCTCCTTGGATTCTTTCTAAGAATGCAGGATTCTCACTTGCAATCTTGTTTTTAGAAGGCCTGATAATTAGCTTTCCAAGTGAGCAAGCAGTACAATTAAAATCACTAGACGGAAGAACCTTAATGTTCTTTAATGTATGCCCAAGTGAGCTCTTTATGATTTTGTGCATCATCACTGCTCCTAGATGACCCAATCAGTCATGCCATAATGTGAATGCGGCTTGGTCATATGACCTTTTGTTAAACACTGCATTGACCTCAAACGGATAAATGTATGTATGATATAATCCGAAGGTCTGTGTTGGCATCCTTTCAAGAATCTGTTTATGGCTTGATTCATGTTTTATGATGCACAAGTATTCTCTCCCATTTTCATTCATGGTTTCCGTATGAAACCCATTTAGATGCACATCTTTAAAGCTCAGTAAATTTATTCGAGATTTACTCGAATATAGTGCGTCATTTATTACTAGATTTGTTCCCTTTGGGAGTAGAATGACAACTCTTCCAGAGCCTTCGATGAGTTTTGACACACCGGATATTGTAGTGACATTGTCTTCAAAGGCTCTTAATTGGGTAAAGTATTCTTTATGTACTCCTCAAGATGGTGTGTGTTGTTGCACTGTCCAAAAGACATTGCTCCTTCCCATCGGGTTTCACCTTAGGTGAGTCCATGTTATACAAGCATAGTTATATTATACAAGTTCTATTATACAAAGATCTATGATACAAAGTCCTACAAGATAGAGGTTGAAACATGAGATATAAAAATACATTGCAAGTATTATACAATAACATGGGAGATATTAGAGATATTTAGGGGTTTGTGCTTTTCATTTAAACCCCTAAGGCATAGCCATCGTCATTCTCAAGGTTGAGAAAGTCATTGACATCCAGACTAGTCACAAGTGACCTATCCACATCTTTATTATCGATGTAGTTGGTCTCGATAGTCCTTTCTTTATTGTTTTCAGCTTGGTATAGCTTCACTGGGTGTGGAGCTGTACGGCATACCTTTGACCAGTGACTAGTCATGCCACATCTGTAGCATGTTGATTTGGATTTTTGGGAGGATCCTGATGGACCCGTCTGGACCTTTTGCTTCACATCCCCCTTGTAGCCATGGTTCTCACGGTGATTATCGTGGCTTCTGTTGTAGGCTCGGCCACGCCCATGGCCACGACCACCACGGCCACCACGACTCCCATAGTTACCATGACCTCGTCCACGCTCATTGTTACAGCGTGATTGCTGCCCACGTTCATTGTCGTTCCTATCATGGAACGCTTTGTTCATAGCATTTGCTTCTATGGCAGTTGTTGAGCCAGTAGGCCTTAGGTTGTGGTTTTTCATTAGGAGCTCATTATTCTTTTCACCAACCAATAATACTTTCAACAAGTCAGAATATCTTTTGAAATTTCTTTCTCTGTGTTGTTGTTGCAATAATATATTTGAAGCATGCATAGTGGAGAAAGTCTTCTCCAACATTTCTTGCTGAGTGATCACTTGACCACACAATCTCAACCGAGAAGTGATCTTGTGGATAGCACTATTGTACTCAGTGATGGACTTAAAGTCCTGGAACCATATAGTGTTCCATTCATGTGTTGCTTGTGGGAGCAAAACTTCATTTTGATGAGCATAGCGCTCATTCAGGCTCTCCCACAATTCTCTAGGATCCTCCACAAATAAGTACTCAGTTTTGAGACTCTCGTGAATGTGGTGGCGGAGGAACACAATGGCTTTTGCCTTTTCTTGTGGGGGGCACTATTGTTTGCCACAATTGGTTCCTCAAGGCCATTTGCCTTGAGGTGATCCATGGCATCAACACTCCATTCGAGGTATTTCTGGCCCGACAAATCAAGGATGTCAAACTCCCTTTTAGCGATGTTTGCCATTAGTTTCTACATATAAAGATATGCAAAACAAAGGTTAACATAATCAATATTATAATGCATGAGTCGTGTATGGCATGATTGAATGACATGTCATATCAAATAATAAAGGCATGCATGTAGATGATATATTCAAAATGCATAAAGAAAGATTGCGTGAGTTAGAGAAGTAATCAATATAGATATAGGCATAGACGATATCATAAGACAAAAGTAAAAAATATCATACGAAATGAAAATAATTTTATTTAACGAGAATTTTGAAATCTTTAAAGTCCTTAAAGTCTGAGGTCCTTAAAGTCCTTAGAGTTTGAGGTCCTTAAAAGTCCTTAGTTCGAAGTCCATAAAGTCCTTACAAAGTCCGGTTCCCTTCATCCCCTTTTTTCACCTTTTCACTTCCAACCTTATCTCCTTCCTCCACTTCCATATTTGATCACCTTTACCAAAAATTTTCTTTCGACATTCTCCATGGCCGACGACGAGATTATGCGCCGTCTTAGAGCCGGTAATAGGAGATTTTTGATTGAGCTTTTCATTTGCCTTGTTCTTATTGTGATTACCAACATCATGCTCATAATCATTTTGGTTAAAACTTACTTCCAATTCAAGTGGTGAAGTTGAAAATTTTCGAAGGAGAAATCGGTTTAAACTTCAAAAGGAGGTAAGCAAATCTAAAATTTTGTTTGTATATTGTACATATCCAAAAGCATGATTTATTTTTGGTAAGAAATCGTTTCAAATCTAGGAAGAAAACGAGTTTCTGATGTAGAAGATCCCAAATCGGGCAACTATAGAGCATACTCCTCAAAACGGTTTTAGGAAATAAACTTCTTGCATGATTAAGATTAGGAAGAGATAGAGTTTGTACCTTGGTGATTAGTGAAGCTCAATTGGTAATTAAAGACTAGTGCTTATAACGTGTTATGAAAAGATTATAAAATCAAGACCACTTGAACTTTTGGAAAAACACTTAAACAACTTTAAGAGAACTTTTAGATCATTAGAAGAGAGGGAGGGTGAGTAAGAACTTTAGAGAGTGTATTTCTTACTCTACTTTGGTGCAAGTTTTACAATGGATAATGGCCATATTTATAGGCCAAAGGAGGGGTAAAACTTAGGTGAATCTCCATGATTCATGCATGGAAATAAGGAGGTAAAGAAGGTGAATAATTCACCTTGTACAATTTACCTCCAATCATACATTATACAATTGTTCATCTACATGATATGTGTGATACAAGCAAGTGAAAATAGGTAAGGTTAACTTGTACACATAAGGGCATTCATTCATAACAGTTTTTTATTTTTTATATGATATAAAAGTAAAAAAAAAACACAGAGCCTAAACTTGGTGAAAAGAATCAAAGATCGAGGGCATCTAAAAAAGTCACCATCAGGGTTGCATCAACACCGTCGACGTCCTTTGATCTCTCCTCTCTAATTTCGACTCCATCAAATCCCAACCCCCAATCCTCCAACTCTCATATCTATTCCATTGTGTTCCCCTTCCATCCTTTGCCTCTGATTCGTCAATTTTCTCGCTTTAGATCGCGAATCTATGTGTCCGATCCAACGAGCATCTCAAGACTGATAACTTTTACTTGGCGCTCATGGCTAGAGGGAGGCAAACAACAAAATCAACTTAAAATCGGCCCAAGGATATCATTTATCAATCAATTCCATTAAGATCCATTACCAATTTGCATCCTCCGAAAAACCCTTAGATCTCGACATTGGCATTGAGGAAGATGTGGCCGTTGGAGGAGGTGGTAGAAGACGGGTAGCACCGTAGCGGCGAAGGCGCCGCGAAAAGTGGTGGTGGTAAGGAAATCCGACTAATGGATGTTCTAAACTGGTGGATGCCAATTTGATCGAGGTTGCCGACAACACATCCATACGAAGACCATGAAGAAGAAAGAAGATGATGATTTTTTTGAGAGAAAATAAACATGTTTTAAAGAACTAATTCCGCCAAGTCAATAATGCCTTAAGGAATATTATTCAAGTACAATTGTTCATGACCCGAGTCTAGACACAAACTAGCTAAGAAAAGTACAACAATAGTAAAAATATGCTTCTTGACATCATAGGTTTTCCCCAAGGAGTATTCCCCTTTACTTAATTGGGAATACCCATTACCTCACATGCTTTGAGAGTTAACCAATATACCCTTTGCTTGACAAGATTTCATATATTATTAAGGTCAGGAATGCCAAGATGCTCTCATATGCTATATAGTGAGCTTATAAGGGTAGTGTTGATAGGGTTGGGGAGTTTCTTGATGCCAGTCCTCCCAATCCCTAAAGTTGTCTTTAATAGGCTTATCCAATTGTGTGGGAATTTTCTTTGGATGTCGCTCCGTGTTGCTTGGGATGAACTGTGTATTCCAAAGGAGGAGGGGGACTTGGGAATTTTCCAGCTTAGACACAATAGTCAAAATGTGCAAGTTTAGATATAGACCTATGACCCAATTTGAAATGTAATAGTTTGGAATCATATTCTATATCACTAACATAACACATCTAATCCATACTATCTTTATTACAAAAATGATCAGCCTTTAATCCATTTCTCTCCAATCTATATAATCATCTTTTCTTTTCAATAGCCTCCCTTCCTTTACTTGAAGGGTCCTGTAGAATACATTGTCGTGAGTAAAATAGTGCAAATATCTTCTTATCATGCACTAATTTATTGATCGACAATAGATTATATTTGAATTCTGGAACAAACAACACTCCTTCTAGCACAAACTTTCTATTAATAGCAACTCTCCCTATGTTCTTAAACATCTATAACTGAGTCATCATGTATTCTAACTTAAATGGGATATTTCAAATTTTCTATGTTAGACAACAAATCCTCAAAAGATGTCATATGTTCATTTGCTCCAATATCTAAAATTCATTCTCATTTAGTTTTATGAGAACTATTTGAGAAGAAATTAGTCATACTTGACAAGTTGGTTCCACTTTCATCATACTAACTTCTACAAGTCTGCACATTCATGATAGTCTTTCCTTTTAAGGCTTTGATTAATTCCTGGCAAACTGCTTAAACCAATTCTTGATTAATATCATTATCTTGATTAAGAGGTGTGTCTTGTTTACCATTACAATCTTCCTATTCAGTATTGACTTGTGCAACCCCCTAAAACCAATTCTATTGCGTTTTCCTTAATTTATACTAGTCTAGATATCTAATAGCTCAAAGCACTGGTCCTTGATATGGCCTTCACCTTTACAATGGTAACAAATTCTCTTATCATCATTCTTCCACTTCCAAGTATCCTTCTTATCTTCTTGATTTCCACGATTTTTCTGGTTCCCTCTCTGACTAGATGACATTTCATCAAAATCTTGATTGCTTCTTTCCTGATATAAACTCACATTAAATCTTGTAGCTGGTTCTTGCACTTTTCTCACCAAGGTTTTCAATTTTTCTACTTAGAGAACAATGTAATAAGCCCTATTCACCATGGGCAACAAATCCATAGACAAGATTTGGCTCTTCACAAACTCAAACCTGTAATTCAACTTTAAAAAAAATTGCATCAACTGACTCTGATTCATAATTTCTTGAAATTTTGCAAGAAGATCACATCTACAATCATCACTTCCTCCACATTCACACACACAAGAATTCCAATCAGATTCTTAAGTTCATCCTAGCACTTCTTCGGTTTTGTGTAATAGGTCATCATTGTGAGATCTCCTTGCACAATTGACACCAATTCTTGTTACAATCTATAGACCAATTGAGCATTACTCTTGTAATACCTTTCCCCTATTTCCTTCCACAATTCATGTGCCGATTTTGCAAAAATAAAAGCACTTGACAATTCTGGTGACATAGAATTTATAGGCCATCATCTAATCATGTTATCGCACCTAATCCAACATGATTCATCTCGATTTCTAGATCCAAATTCCCTCAACATACCTTCCACAAACCCTACCTTGAGCCTGGCACCTAGCACCATTTGAACCCATCAAATCCAAGTCGAGTAATTGCTTCTATAAAAAAAGAACCTATGTCATTCCGATTCCGAGATGATCTAAATTGTTAAGAAAGTACGGATTATTCTAGTTCTATTCGTTTTTTTTATGGGTCACAGGTTTTCGGACCTTTGGCCCGACTAGTCCTACACCTTCACGGACCCTGCCCCAGACCCAACGGATGGAGTAAATTGTGGGATGTGCAGCAATGGCGGTGAACCTAGACTCAGAGGCCTGCGGACAAGGGGAGTCGTGTTGCCCACAGGTGGGAACTCCACATGTTAAATGCAAGGCTCGAACCAACTGGTTCTGTCCGTTATTCACCATATTTGTGAAGACTTTAAGTGATCTTCTTCTTAATTACGAAAAGCACCTCACAAATTGAGAACTCCTAGGGGTCACGTAGGCTTTGATATCATATTGAAACAGGAATTCAGGTTGAATTCTTCAAAAACTCTCACAAGAAGAAGAAGGATAACACAAAGATCATGAAGGTTTCTTCCATTCAGAACTCACTCGCAAACAAAGAGAGATATCGTTCTATTACAAGAGTATTATTCTCTCACACCAAACTGAACACAGAGAACAAGAATTTATATGATCTAAAGGAAATTAAGGACTAGGCTTAACTAATGTGCACCAACACTTACCTAACCAAGACCCCCAATTACACCTCTTATTACAAAGTCAAATATAATAATATAAACCACATACTTCATTACATTACATTATGTGTATTTTTATTCGTGTTGAAAAACCCGAAAATAACGAACGTTAGAATCAAGGATATAAATTGATTTCACAAATTGACAAACGAAATTTCACTCTTATTATACGTACCTTAAGGATGTACGAGTTCAAAGATTACACGCGCCCCTTGACTCTCTTTTATCTCTTGACCTTATGCACTAATGAACTTTCAGTGTGTTAAACTGCAATCCCTTTAACTAAGTGATTGTCTTGAGTTGGAGATGTTTTTTTACCCTTGCTTTCTTCTCCATCTTCTGCTATTTTTAGGCACCCAAAAGGGTTAGATTGTTGAGAGGTTTTGATGTGGGATAGGCGAGTTAGCAGGTGACATGTTAGGAGCGGATTGGTGGATTGTGCGTGGGCACATTTTGCCCATAGGTAGGTTAATGAGATATGCGACGTGTCTCGTTGCCATTGGTGGACGCGTTTTTTTCTACATAGGTCGGTTGATGGGATATGCGATGTGTCTTGTCGTCATTAGTGGACGCGTTTTGCTCCATCTGTTGGCTAGGGGAGGTGGGATGTGTCTTGTTTCCATAGTTCAATGACTTTGTAGTGCTATTGGCGGCTTCGTTTGTGTGTGTGACATGTTTTAGAGTTGATGGGTGATGTTTTTGGCGTTGTTTCGAGTGCTTCTTACTATTCAACATGTGGTTGTGCATGAATGTTATTAGTGTGAATCTTGGTGGGAATGATAAATTACAGTAAGATTGTTGTATTTTTTATGGGGGAGTAACTTTACTCGTGATATGCAACATATGTGCATAAGAAGGGATTATGATTGCTTACCTCGAGCGTTCGAAATTTCCCCATCTTCAGTCATCTAACTTATCTCTTAGCACGCGATTAATCTATGCACCATCAATTAGATTACAAATACGTAACATTAAACTATGCCAATTAACTTTAAAAAACCATCGTATAGTATTTCTAGGTAAAATTGCAAGAAATCATTTGTTATGTTCGACTTCACAATAAATTACCTGATAAAATCGTTTTTTTAACAAAATGTCATCCATAACCTTATTTCATCCATTAAGTCATTAAAAAGGTTGAAAAATATTCTAAAAAAGGGTACAAAACGGTCATTTTAAGTTTTTTTTGAAAAAGGTAAGAATTCGGAATACAAACCATAATTGGTAGTCCGAGAGGCCGTTAAAAAAAGGGCAGCCGTGAACGGCTAAGTGGGGCAAATAAGGAAGCCACCCTAGACAAGCAGAAACGACTAAGGGAAGTACAAATCCTCGAAAGTAGTGCAAAAAGAGATCGAAATCGTGGTGAGTAAACCACTAAAATGAAAGCGCCACGGGCAACAAGTCAACCCATCTTGGGGCGTGCGAAATGGACAGCTGACGTTCCCTCCATCGAGATGAAGGATCTTTAGAAGCCTCAGAGCACCAAGTGACCTGGCCTAGTACAACTCTCCGATCCATACCGACCACAACACCAGCTCTTCAAAAATTAGTACAGAAATTAAGTGCGAGCCATCCTGTAAAGAAATTTTCAAGCTTGCACCGCAAGTAAAAAACTTACAACACAAGTAAATCAAACTTGCAGCGCAAGTAAAGCTCAACTTTTTAGTGCAAGTAACTTTTTATTTTCCTTGTCTAGCAAGGACTAATGTATTCATTTTTATTTTTATTTTTTCTTTTTTGCTTTTTGCCTTGCCTAGCAAGGACATTTTTCCCTTTTTTCCCTTTTTCTTTCTTTCTTCTTGCCAAAAACAACCACAAACTTTTCCTTATTTTTTCATTGCCCTACTGAGCAACAATGGCAAGATTTAGGCAAAAATGTGTTTTACAGATCTGGATCGTGCACATCCATGGCTTTCTTAGCCGAAAAAAGAAGTTACAGAACTCAAGATTGGCTTCCTCAACCCTTGATTTAACAAAGACCAAATTGTAATCCATTCAAGATCCAATTAGTCAGATTTGAACGGAATAGTCGATCGGGGTCATGAATTTATACCCATGGTTCCAATAGACTACTAAGAAATCGAAGAAGCCACTCGATTCGAGCAAAGATATAAAAGACAAGAGAAAAACTAAAAAAGTTGTTTATGAAATCCATCCAAAAATTAGGGGTTAATAGTGAAGAAATGCTAATATAAATCTTATTGAGGTGTGCAAGTATATAACTAGAGCCATTTTAGATTATTTTCCGTCTCCCTTGAAATGTAGGATATTTTTTCACAATTTGGTCATTTTTAAAGGAAAAGCGTCGCAAATTGTCTGAAAGGAAGTGAATCATATAAGGTACTCAAAGCAAGAAGTCAAAGTTCACTAAAAAGAGAAAAAACTAAAAAGATATGTCGAGTTGAGCTTCTTGAACAGGTGTAATACCAACAAATAGAATCCGCCATAGTTACTCTCCTTCCCCCTTTCTCGAATGCACTTCTGCCCACAAAATCCAACAAAATTGATTGCGTCTCTTATCTTATTAAAGGCAGCTCTGAGTTTCTTCCATTTTCTAGCTTTCTCAGACGATAGCTATGGCGGTGGAAACGCTCTGAGTTCTCTAACCCCTATCTTTTGTCAGTCTTTGCGATTCCCGTGAGGTTCTTGCAGAATTACACCAGAGCAGCAATTTCTTGAGGTCAGGTGCGACGTAATTGTGAGGCGGTGGCAGAGACTTTGTGCTATGCTAACGATTTCGGTAGGTTTGGGGACTTCGATGAAGTTGTAACTTGAGAAATCTCTTGATTCTGCTTCCTATTGGTTTGCTGAGAAAGAGAGAGCGAGAGAGGATTTTGAACTTGAAGATGAATTCTCCGGGGATGAATCTGGTGATGACTGTGATTGGATTCACGGTGAGCACCTTGTTCATCGTCTTCGTCTGCACGCGTCTCATTTGCGCTCGAATTCAGCTTCGAGCCGCCCGACGATCCTTCCAGATTTCATCCAGATCCGATCTCGGCGCTGTAATTTTTCTAAACCTCTCATTCTCTCTTTCTTCCTTTTTGTTCCCTCTTTACTGACTACTATGAATAATTTCAGTTTTGAATTCGTTTCTGTAGAGAAATTAAAATGAAAAATATAAATCAGTTTCAGTTGAATTAGAGTGTCGGATGTATCGAGCTCGAACACGATGCATATTGATTACTAGGTGAATTCAAATTAAAACTAGCCTTTGCTGATTTTGTGCTCCTTCGTACAAAGTATTTATGATTAAGAATCGGTAAACTTGTTTGAACTTCCACTTTTGCTTCAATTCATCTAATCCGACAATGCGATTCAGACTCTGAACCCATTTGACCTCAATGTTCATTTAAAATTCATCTATTTTGGTGTTGGTTGTTGTTAAGGCCCTAAAATGATGTTTTGGTCATCAATTTAAGTCTGTTCAAACTTCACTCGTCGATTTTGCAGTTGGAACGAGGATTTCATGGACTTGCTGTCCCAGTTCTAGCGAATTTTCCTGCAAAGCAATTCAGTGACGACTATTTTTCTTCCCTGGAAAATGCACAGTGAGTTCAATTCCCTTCTGCCTCTATTCCATTTTGTACTGTAAATGGATTTTCACTAGTTTCTGAATTGTTCTGCAGGTGCACAGTTTGCCTTGCAGAATACAAGAAGGAAGACATTCTACGAATCCTCCCGCAATGTGGGCACTACTTCCACATAAACTGCATAGACAAATGGCTGTTGCAAAATTCCACCTGCCCAGTTTGTCGTGTTTCTTTAAAGGAGACGAATGACAAGAAATGCCCAAGGCAGCCATTATTCAGTTCAAGATCTCATTATAGCATGGATCCATCAAATGTTCATACTTACCAGTGTTTGTTGAGTGCTCGAAGATTAACATCCAGTTCACAAGGTGACCAAATGGATAGTGATCATCACTTCTCAACTAGGGATGACACTGAAGAAGTTGGAACTATGAAAAGTCCTCTTGGAGAGAACTGTTCGTCCAAGGACGGGCATGTAGAAAGTCCTTCATGTGCATAGAAGTTTTTTAGTTGTTTTGATTAGGACAAGGCTGCATTTTCTGGATAATGCAGGATTACCCTTGTCAGATGCTGGTTCTTTGTTCTCCCTTTCTCAGCTGCTTTCTTCTGTACATAGTGTTTGGACTAGGTAAAGTCAACCATGAAGTTTTTGTTCGTTGTAGCTATCCATCATTTTTAGGATCATCTGTAGATCTTTCACTTCACAGATTGTAGAGTTTGTAGTGTGCATTGTTGTTCCTATATGATCATCTGGGAAACAGTAAATGGGGATTTGTGTTGAATGCCATCATGACTTGTCTTTCTGTAAGAAGCAAAGGCTTTTAGAATCAGAAGTTTGATCTATGGGATTAATCTTCACCTCTGAATCTTTTGCTATTCTGCTTAAGTCATCTCATACTGTTTAAGAGTTCATACCTCTACAGACTTGTGTTTGGATTCCCAATTATAAAGCATTTGTAACTTGAAAGTGTAGCAAGAGTTCATACCTTCTGAAGGTTAGAACCTGGAGAAATACGGTTGTTTTTTCTTCTTGCAGGAAAGTGGGTTTGATCCCTGAAAAAAGTTTAAACTATTAGGAGCAATGATTTAGGCAATGTAGTAATGGTTTCATCAATTCTAATAATTTCGGTTCATAGACATAGTGTTGTTCTAATTTAAAATTGTGTACAATTGAAAGTACCTTGATTATCCTCAAGAGGGGGAAGATTTTGAAACAAACAACAAAAAGTTCCATTTGTTTTGGATAATAATAGCAAATCTGACTGACTGAAAAAGAGAAGAGTGCTTTAGTTGAGGTTTATATATGGAATATTTCAAGAGCTATTTCAATAATTGTTTTTTTGGTTGTTTATCAGTTTTGTCCCATATTGTGTTTATTTTTTTGAGGAAAATAGTGCAAAGTCCACTATTACATTTCATTCATTAAATCAGAGCGAGCTACTACATCCCAAAGTTGAACCGCCCCATATTGTGTTTATGTGTAGGATTTTAAGCTAAAAGTTGAGGATGGTGGGCTGATTTTCTTGCTCCATGGCTGGCTTTCCTCTCTTGCAAGTCTATATGCCATAGTTATGGCATGTGTGTTTCTTATGAGTGGCGATTCCTCTTCAGCTTATATAGCATCTGGCAAGATAGACTTTCATCTTACATATGCGTTTTGTCTTCAAACTGTTATGATCTCAGGGTATTCATTAGAGGTTTAATCCTATCCTAGATATGTATGTATTCATGTACTTGTAAATTCTGTCAGTAGGCGTTTTGCTAACAAGCTTTACAATCGTTAATTCTCATCCATATTGCCTGCATCATGTGTTCCTAGGCAACCCATTCTTGACCTCTTACTGTTTCAAACTTGCATCATTTAATCATGAATAGCCATGTCTTGTATAATCATTTTATCAGGTAATTCAATAGGCTGCTCCCTGCTGAACTGTAGGGAATATTTTTTTCAATTCAATTTTTCATGGGATCTTAGGATCCATCATTTCTGTAGAAGTGAGCATGCTGAGTAAAATCTGTTGATTCCTATGAGATTAATTACTTTAGAAGTGTTTTCCTTTGTATAACAGGTAATTGATTATAGTCTGGTGTCTGTTACAAGATGCAAAAGACCCTGAAACTCTTAGCCAATTCAGTTGTGTGCAGTCTCCACCGTCATCCCACTACTTTGGGTAATATGTCTAATGGCATGCAAACTATCAATGTGCTCAATTTCTTGTGATTGCACTTTTGGAGTGCAAAATTTGTTGATTACTTATTCAAAAGATATAAAGGAGGCTCCCCTGATCAGGAGAGCAAGTGGAGAAGAACACAGTATTTATAATTAGAACAAATTAGGAAATAGGAGGAAAGGGGGTACCCCCGAAGGGGAATTGTTGAAATCACAATCCCTTGAGAATCACTCAAGAACACTCGGAGAAAAACGAGGAAGAAAAACCCTCTCAGAAACAAAATTTCATAATGGTGTAAAACAGTTTCAATATAAGCTACAGACCAGCTTATATAGTCTTTACAAGTGAGAGTCACTACCGACTTAACCACTCACTTATTAACAAACTATTTAAGCTAAAGCATGACATTTAACACTCCCCCTCAAGTTTAGGGTTGCTAAACCTGTTAACAACACCTAACTTGCTAAGAATTTTAACATATTGTTCAAGAGTAACAGACTTTGTAAAGATATCTGCTGATTGCTCTTTTGTTGGAACATATTGAAGAGTCAGAGCTTTGCTTAGCACCATATCATGCACTAGGTGAAACCGTGACAATCTTCTTCAATGTGC
Organism: Fallopia convolvulus; assembly: GCA_964016875.1. Taxonomy (NCBI): domain Eukaryota; kingdom Viridiplantae; phylum Streptophyta; class Magnoliopsida; order Caryophyllales; family Polygonaceae; genus Fallopia; species Fallopia convolvulus. The sequence continues at coordinate 44,873,699 of OZ024726.1, forward strand.
TTAGTCCTTTCGTGGAACACATGATTCCTTGCTATGTGCATAGCTGACTGGTTGTCACAAAACAGCTCTACAGAATTCAGCTTTACGCTAAGATCAGACAACAGTCTTACTAGCCAAGTTATTTCACAACATGTCATAGCCATTGCTCTATATTCAGATTCTGCTAGGACATGGCCACATAAGATTGTTTCTTAGTTCTCCATAAGATAAGAGAAGAACCTAGTAGTATACAGAATCCTGTTAATGACTTTCTAGTCATAGGACAGTTCATCCAGTCTGCATCACTGAATGCTTTAAGTTTCAGTTCAGAATTTCTCATCAACAACAAGCCTTGACCTGGTGCATTTTTCAAGTATCTTAGCACATGCTTTGCAGCCCTCCAATGATCATCACTTGGATTATGCATAAACTGGCTCAAAACTTGAACTGAATAACATATATTTGGTCTTGTAATAGTTAGGTAAATAAGCCTCCCAACTAATCTGCTATAGGCACCAGCATTAACTGTATTTCTGTTTCCTTCCAAGGAGAACTTGGTTTTAGCCTCGAAAGGAGTTGGAGTAGGCTTGTAATCAGACATTCCAGCCTCTTCTAACAACTCCAGTTAATATTTCCTCTGGTTTAAGTGGAAACCTTCACTTGTTCTCTCCACCTCAATGCCTAAGAAGTATCTGATTTCTCCCAGATCTTTCATTTGGAACTGTGTATGCAAGTGTGCCTTTAGTTTGTCTATTTCATCCTTGCTATTCCCTGCTATCAACATATCATCTACATACACTAAGAGACAAGTGTATGAATTGTGTGTTTGCTTGTAAAACAAGGAGTAATCTGACTTGGACTGTACAAACCCTGCATTCTTGACAACATTTGAGAATTTTACAAACCATTGCCTAGGAGCTTGCTTTAGACCATATAGAGACTTGTTTAGTCGGCACACCATTTTAGACTTGCTATGCTTGACCTCATTCCCTGTATATGTCTCCGCTTGAGGACAAGCATCTGAATTTTTGAGAGCATCATAAGTTGGAGGTAACCCCATATATACCTCTTCTTCCAAATCACCATGGAGAAAAGCATTTGTTACATCCATCTGACTTACATGCCACCCTTTTATAGCTGCAACATCAAGAAGAGTTGTAACAGAAATGAGGTTAGCCACAAGTGCAAAAGTTTCTTCATAATCTACTCCCTCAATTTGACTAAACCCTTGAGCCACAAGACGAGCCTTATGCTTTTCCAAAGTGCCATCATCTTTAAATTTGATCTTGAACAACCATTTACAAGAGACAACTGACTGCGCGCACTGATGGTCTTGGTACAACATCCCATGTATGATTTCTTTCAAGAGCATCAAGCTCAATAAGCATAGGTTTTTTCCATTTTGGACATTGAACAACTTCTGTCACACTATGAGGCTCAATTTATCCAGCTACATTATTGATAAACACCATGTAGCTAGAGGAGCAGTTAGCATATGACATAAAACAAGCCATAGAATAAGGTGTCTTACCAGCACAAGGAGGGACCACAATGGTAGAGAGATTTGGAGTTGCACAAACATAATTTTTGAGCCACACAAATGGTTTTGTAACCCTAGAAGAATGTCTTTGTGCAGGCACAACAGGTATAAGATCAAAATTAGGTGGAACAGGAGAAGGTGAGTAAGTACCCATGGAAGGAATAGAGCTTAACTGCTCATGGGAACTAGAAGAAGAAGCAGGTGAGGTTGAGGATGAAGAATGATCATCAGAAATGGATGGAAAAGAAATAGGGTCCTCATAGTCAGTAGAGATATTAGGAGAAGGCTGTGAAGACTGAGATGAAGGAGCTTGTCTAGCAAATTCTCCATATGGAAACACATGTTCTATGAAATGAATATCTCTATTGACTTGCACTATTTGAGTGTTAAGATTATAGACTTTATACCCCTTAAAACCATAAGGATAACCCAAAAGCACACAAGGATCAGCTCTAGGATCAAATTTCTTCCTAGAGAAAGAAAGAGTTGACACATAACACAAATAACCAAACACTTTTAGTCTAGTGTAATCTAGTGGTTCATGAAACAACACTTCATAAGGAGATTTGTGTTGTAATAAACGTGTAAGAAGACAATTAATTAGATAAGTGGCTGTCAAGACACAATCACCCCATAATTTTATAGGAAGAGAGGCAAGAAATCTAAGGGCTCTAGCAGTTTCAAGGATATATCTATGCTTTCTCTCAACCCGACCATTTTGTTGGGGAGAAGCAGTACATGAACTTTGATGGATAATGCCTTTAGATTGAAGATATATAAGAATGAACAACAGAATTAAAAAAACTTTATATTTACAAACCCCATTTAACTTTTCATCATCCATTTTAAACCATTGTATGCCTAAACATTTCTATTTTACTCAACTCCCAGAAGCTCAATCATCTGAGGCCAAATCCACTTGGGATTAGTACTTTGAGCAACCCATGTATATTTTCCTCACATACAAGATTTAAAGGGGGGTAATTTTGAACATAAATGATATTTCATATGATAACTCTTGCTTTTGTAGAAGATTTCAGCAAAAAGGTGTTATAAACCACACTACAAATTTCTTTAGAATTTGTAATGCCATTCTACATTATGTGAAAATGGATATTCAAGAGATGGGAGACAAAGTGAGCTAATGTTTACCCCATGAAAAACTAAAAAGAACATTCCTTTGAAAACAGAACTACAAAACACTTGTTAAATGCCTTATTATTTCATAAACTCGGCTGTTGATAAGAAATTTCAAAGAACCACTGGCCTTTAATTTTCTCCTGGCTTTTTAAAATAGACAAAGGGATAAAAATAGCATAGTATGAAGCCTATTTTTGGACTTGTATTCCATCCTGGGAAAGCATGAATCCAGGCCACTAATATAAATAACCTTCCTCACTTTCAAATTCTGTTGGCAAACAGATAACTGAGACACAAACCAAGAGGAAATTGCCAAACACAAGCTCCAACTAAAACCACAACCAACATTCTAAATCTCTAAGGATCTTAAACAACAGTTCAAAATTATATTAAGGATGCTTATGAAATGGGAATGAGTTGAACCTTAGAATCGCTCTATTTGCATCCCTATGCTGAAGGCCTCACCAGAACTGTTCAACATCTTTAATAAAAGCAACCTTTGTCTACAACAGTAAAAAAATAACGTAAAGATATAGATGTTGTGAAACATATTTTACTAAACGCATAATCTCACAAAACAAAGTATACCTGTGTTGTCATACCACTAAACTCTATTGCTTTTATTCCTAGAATTTTCTCCGCAGTTCTTAAACTCGCTCGAAGTGGGTATGTGGTGTCACCGGCAATCACAGCGAACTTCAGAACCAATCTGCAGCAAACGAATAGAATTATGAGAGGACAAAGTATAAACTTTGAGGCTAAACAGAAGCTTATTTAGCAGTGCAAGTTGGTGGGTCAACACACAGAGGAGTAACAGTTTAAGCAGCAATTTCAAATAACATGTCCATATTAGAAGAGCGTGGTATTAGATGGGAACTTAAGACCAAAACCAAGAAGGAGGTGGAGATAAGAACTGAAGTGAGCAAAAGTGATATCCAAAGAACAAAATCTTTCTCGTCTCTGCTCCATGGTTTCAAATTAAGAGAATAAAACTTGAGATTAGAATTGACACACCGGATATAAACAAAAGAAAATGTGAGACCTAGCCTCCTTAACCACTAAGAGAAACACTCAATGGTAGACATAACAGACAAACCCTTTTTAGTAGAAGCTTCAAATGGTAAATAACCTTTTTATATACGTATTACAATCCAGATAAAGAAAGCAGTAACTAACCAAAATTTGCGAAGGCAAAATGTTCAAGCAAAATGCTGCATTTTGAGTGCTCAACATCCATGAAAATCTAGCAAGATCAACAAAGTTTAGAATCAGAAGATAAATTATGCCAACAACATCCATAGTCCTTGGCCCAGAATTACTCTTTCCTATTGACAATAGAAAGCAAATACAATTAACAATTACAAATTGACAATAGAACACCGAAATCGCATGAAACTGGGAGTTCTCAACCAGGCGGCAGCTGCACAAAACAAATGAAAATTTGGATCTTTCTGAATTGAGAAATAAGAACCACGATTGACATAAAGACAATACGAAACAAAATTCAATTGAGAGCGAGAAGTTCAAACCGACGAGGCAGAGAAGATAGCCGTGGGTGAGTAATTCGATTTATTTCTTCCGACTCCATCGTTCCATCCTGATCCTCTCTTTGGTTTCGGTTCCTTCCTAGGGTAATTTATCAGTTGAATTAACTTGGTGCAATTGAGAAGGACAAGTTCAAACTGATCATATTTGGAGACGATTTTGTAGACTTTGACGAGGCAGAGAAAATCCGCCGGCGATGAAGGATTCTTCCTCCCAAGTCCGCCGTCCCGTCCGGATTCTCTCTCCGGTACAATTGAGAGCGCAAAGTTCAAACCGATCAATTTTGATGACAAATTTGTAAACTCCGACGAGGCAGCGCCGCCCTTGAAGAAATCTTTCTCCCGACTCCCTCACCCCGCATCGACTCCCCTGGATCTTGTTGTGACTTGAGAAAAAGACATTATATACTTAGTTTCAAATATCAATTCCAAGAATATACCCTTCCATTAATATTTGGACAAAAATAACCTATTATAATAAATTGGACAAAATTACCCCTAAAATAACTACCATCACAGTAAAAAAAAAGTTCAATCCCAATTTTCACGCACAATCTCCCAGAAACTACCTTCACGTAAAAGTTTTACGTATCAATTTTCACGTAGGCCGAAAACTACCTTCGAGCACCGCCTGAGATTGACGTGGAGGACCCCCACCACCACAGTGGGATTGCCGGCCCCATTACGCCATCCTCGCTCAGCCATAGAAACTCCTCCGTGGGATTACCACCGACCACCACTATTGGGGTTTGCCGCCGGCAACCACCACCACCACCACCGTTTTAATCTCGCCGCCGAACACCGTTGAATATCACCGCCGACCAACGCCGGGTATCGCCGTCGAACTTCCCCATCGTTATCGGCGCATATATACAAGAAGAAGAAGCAGGTATAGTATTATATTAATTCATTAATTTAATGTAACCACTATTAGGTTATAGTATTACATTAATTCATTATGTTATTGTGTAATGGTTAGATTAAGTTAATTTAGTGTAATTGATATGTAAATTAATTAGTGATACATAAAAAATTTGAACTAATTATGTTACATTAATTAAGGTAGAATAACTTTTTTAGGTTAAATATTGTTACATAAGAGTTATTACACTAATTGTGATACATTAATTTTGTTAGGTAAAATTAATGTAGAATAACTCTTTTAGGTTATTTATAGTTACAAAAAATTTGTTATACTGATTTTGACACAATATTTTTGTGATATAAATTAATTTTGCCTCTCAAAAAAAATTAATTTTGAATTAATCTTTTAGTTTAAATATTGTTACATAAAAGTTGTTACACTAATTTTGTTACATAAATTTTGTTAGGTAACTTAATGTAAGATAGCTCTTGTAAGTTAAATATTTTTACGTAAAAGTTGTTACACTAAATTGGTTTAATTAATTTTGTTAGATAAATTAATGTAGAATAACTCTTTTAGGTAAATTAGGTTAAATATTTGTTTCATAAAAGTTGTTACACTAATTTTGTTACATAAATTTTGTTTAGTAAATTAATGTAGAATAGCTCTTGTAAGTTAAATATTTTTACATAAAAGTTGTTACACTAAATTGGTTTCATTAATTTTGTTAGATAAATTAATGTAGAATAACTCTTTTAGGTAAATTAGGTTAAATAGTTGTTACATAAAAGTTGTTACACTAATTTTTATGTAACCATATTTCACATACATGAGGTATTTTTCATTTATTTATATAACAAAATTTATGTAACAAAATTAGTGTAACAACTTTTATGTAACAATATTTAAACTAAGAGATTAATTGAAAATTAATTTTTTTATACATTAATTAATGTAACAAAATTAGTTCAATTTTTTATGTATTACTACATTAATTTTACCTAACAAAATTAATGTAACACAATTAGTGTAATAACTTTTATGTAACAATATTTAACCTAACAGAATTATTAACTCTACATTAATTAATGTAACAAAATTAGTTCAACTTTTTAATGTATTACTAATTAATTTACATATCAATTACACTAAATTAACTTAATCTAACCATTACACAATAAAAAATAATGAATTAATGTAATACTATAACCTAATATAGTCGTTACATTAAATTAATGAATTAATACCTGCTTCTTCTTCTTGTATATATGCGCATACCAGTGGAGTTCGACGGCGATACCCAGCGTTGGTCGGCGGCGATACTCAGCGGTGCTTGGCGGCGATATTAAAACAGTGGTGGTGGTGGTCGTCGTCGGCTGCAAACCCCAATAGTGGTGGTCGGTGGTAATCTCGCGAAGGAGTTTCTATGGCTGTGTGAGGACGGCGTCACGGTGCCGGACGACGTCACAGGGCCGGCAATACCACTGTGGTGACTGTCGACTTCGTTCCAAACTTCCAATAACTTCCGTAAATATCTGCCGGATTGAAAGAGAAAGAATTTTAACTATTTTTTTCTATCTATTAATTAATTAAGGGTATTTTTGGAAACATAATATAAAAGATATAATTTTGGAAAACAAATTAGTTGAGGGTATATTATTGAAATAAAAGTTTAAAAAGGGATTCCTACGGGATTCTTCTCTTGTGACTTAGGGCATGTCCAATGATGAGCTTCATAATTTTTATAAGCCCCTTAAATATTATTATTTTACTATTTTTTCATCTTCCACATCCTTCATAATCTTTCATCTTTTTCTTCACATTCAACTCTTCCCCAATGGTGAGCCCCATGAGCTTCTCTTTTCTCTTTTCTCATTTCCAAAAATTATTTATTTCTTCACACATAATTACAAATATATCCTCATTATTTATTATATATATCATCATTCACCTAAAAATAACTATATTTGTTTACTATTTTTTATTAAATGACACTCTTAATTAATTTTTTAAAATTTCTAGTATTATAATAAATTATATTTTAAATTGCATTTATCATAGTTAATTATGTGAATATTAATTAAGAGCATATTCGAATAAGGGAGTTGGAAGAACTTCTGGAAAGAGAGTTGAAAAAATATGTGTGAATTTGTGAGAATGTGTAACCATATAATAGCAAAAAAACTAGGGTTTATTCAATCTGAAACAATCATAAGAAACCATGGGTAGACCGAAACCGGGTAGATATAAAATAATGTAAATAAAAACCATGAGTAACCAAAATCATGTGTGGATGCAAAAGCATCGGTAGGCATAAAAAATCCATATTTAATTTATCAATGAATAAAAAATATACAAAATTAGTGTCTATGAATAAATAAATAAATCACGAGTTTTGGTGTAATTTTTTAAAGCTAAAACAATTGATAATGTAAACATGTATTATGTATACATTTTCTTACCCTAAAACAACCCAAAATACAAATTAATTTTAAAATGTTTCAAATATATAGAAAATTAGTCTCTATAGATAGACAAAAAAAATTATGAATTTTGGTATAATTATTTTATTTTTTTAAATAATTAAACTAGTTCAAAACAAAATTTTAATTTATTTATAATCAATGGCCAAGAATAAATCCTAGCCATTGATTATATGCCATGTGGCACAACAAGATTGCACAAGCTAGTTGATGAGCCCCATGAGCTGAGATCGAATTTCAATCCCCATTACCTCGATCCAAACAATTCTCTCCTTTTTTATTAATTCTTTTGCTTGAGCTCCCCCATGATCTTGTAAAAGTGCTCCCGTTGGGCATGCCCTTAATCCCCCCTATCCCACATTTCAAGGTAAATCTCTCTCAAAGACTGTGCCTATCTTATCTTTTAAGTTCCATCCCTTTCTATTCAAGATGTAGTTAAAGTATTAGTGAAGACTTGTAAGTTCAGATACCTACTCATTTGCACATGTTAAAAGCACAATATTTTTTTTTGTCTTTCTTTGGTTAGATCAGAGAGGCATGAAAAGCCAAAGAAGGAAAATAACGGGAGAAAGATGCAGTCACTAAATTAGCCACCTCTCTATCTTGTATCTTTCTAAATCTTACTCCTGTATTTTGACCTGGCTAATTGCAAATTGGTCCTAATCTAATTACTAACATAATTAAATGGATTTAGTAGACACCATGAGGTATTGAAAAAAAGGCAACAAGAAAACCATCATACCTACAATACTACATTAGGACAAAAACAACTAAATAGATGAAAGACAAAGAAAGCAATTTCCAATCAGGCCAACAAATAAACTCCAGACAATTGTAAACATGTTTGATCCTAATCTGAATTCGTGTGTAATTGTAAGCACATAACATAAATAGAAAAACAAATAAAGCAACTTTAAATAAGTCCAACCATAAAAATCAAGAATTTGTAAAAAAGATTGATCCTAAAATCAATTTGAGTGTTCGTACTACGATCGCTACTCATTTGCATGTAACATACTAAGTTTATTTCAGGAGCACATTTTATCGAACATCTTGAGGGCAAGAGCTATAAACCCTAAGTTTGTAGCAATTTTTATTCTCTTGGACATTTAATCAACTCCACTATTCCTCAGCATAGAGATTGATGTCCTTCAGGAGTGAACATTTCTCTCTAAGAAAAACTATGATGTTTGAATATGTTTATGCTTTCTTATGCTAAAGTGCATGGAATGATAAAATTGTACTCCCGTTAGAAATTTTAGGTTAGGCTATGAGGACAAGGAGTTGATTTTCAAACTGTTTAATAATTGTAGGTTGGTGTTTCACTTGCATTTGTGATCCATGAGTCTTTGCGGATTTCTGTGCATTTCAAATTACTAAACCAGAAACTTGATTAGTAGAGTTTCAATCCTATACCATATTAGCATATTACTCTTACCACAACTTTCATTTATGTCACCTAGATGCAACAGTGTCGGCTCTATGCCTCGCATCCAGCATTGATGAAGGCAAGTCATAAGTTTTCATGCCTTTGAAGTGTTTGATGAAATGCTTAAATGGAAAAGGGAGTTAGAGGGTGAATATATACTTGTAGTGGGTATGTTGTCTACACTTGAGTTTTCAAGAGATGAAGAGTATGCCCATTCACTTATTGCTACACTATTTGGGTTATATATTGTGTCAACTATGGACATTACCCAGTTACAAAGTGGAATCATCAATGATATATACTTATTATCTCGTTTCTGCATCAAAAGTCACAATCATGATCTTTACTATGTTGCTTTCCTATCTACTCACATTGCTTCAACTATTTCTGTCCTTTTTTTTTTTACTTTTACACATGTAAAGTGATTAGGAAACGCGATCTCACATGGCTGCTAGAATAATGCCTAAGCATGGGCTAGTTGTTGTATGATACCATCAGTTTCCTCTAGACTGAAGTTGTTGAGTTTGATTTATATTAACAGAAGTATTAGTATGTTGTTTCAAAAAGAAAAAGAGAAAAAGAGTTTTTTTGTAGCAGAATATATTTGTTGGAAACAATTTATCCATTTTCCTACATCAAGAGTCCACTGTGATCTTAATTAGATTTTTTGGCTTTTAGTTTTCCTTAAGATTTATATACGATTAGGTGTTTAATATGTTGTTCTTATACTCCTGGTTAAAGATTACCAATTTTATTTTCACTTGGAAATTTGCAACTTTTGGGGGCTCTATATCTGATATTAGTTTTTTATTTGTGAACCAAAATTACAGGTTCTTTGAGCTAAGAAGGTTACATGGCTTAGAGGATGAGAGCCCATCTAATGGAGCTACATGCCAGTAGAAAATGTCAACTAGCCTTCTTTGTATGCAATTGCATTTTAAGGGATGAGATTGCAGTATTTCTTTCGATTAATAGCTTAGAAGTTTTCTCTCTTTTATCTATATTGCAGTTGTTACTCTGAAGAGTGTTGATGCATCAATGGGTGAAAAACCACCATTGAAAAAGAAGTTGTCTGCTACAACATCAGTATGTGGCCTGGCCTAATTTTTCTCTTTTGATAACCTCATTACCCAAGTTAATTGGGATATGGCAGGGCTTGAGATCAGAAGGTCTGATTCTAGAGTCCATTGTTGCTTCCCCATTTTTTATTCAGGTTAACTAAAAATTAAAACAAAATTGAAGCTCTCGATCTAATAAATTGCAGGTACGATTTCTCAACAAAAATGTATTGTTTTAAAACGTTTGAGTTATAACATGGAAGTATGAAGTTTGACAAAAGATAAAAGAATTTAGACTAAATAATGACTTTTAAAAGTAATTTTATATGTTCAATTTTTAAATGTTCATAATTTTTTACTCGGATGTTAGATTAAAGCATATATTATACCAAATTGACGCTCTCGAGAAGAGAAACATATATACCTAAAAATATTTTGGGTTGGAGGCGTGGCCCTTCCATAGCTCCGCCCTGTTTATGGTCGACCGTAACCCATTACGTTCAAAAGATAAAAGAATATTTTTATGGCTTTATTGTTATTCTCATATCCAATTATCCACTTTGTCAAAAAAAAAGATTTATAATGTTATATTGTTGAGACAATTGTAGCGCATTGAGCGGGTCAAAAGGTCAAACCCATCAAATGTGGCAAGATGGTTGAAGAAAGCTATTTGATTGGTGAAACGGTGTAGCGGTCGACCCACAAAACCCGCAGACTATGGGCCGGACCAGCGAAACCCATTAGTCAAATTGTTGGTCAACAAGTTTTTTTCCCGACTAAGAGATCGACATGTTGAACACTCCTAGTGGATTATAACCTACCATGAACCGATCTGACCTGACTCGTAACTCGACTGACCCAAACCGACACTCAATCCGAATCTAAAATGATCAAACTCGACCGAACTGAACCGTTAAATCCGAAATGATCGAAAACCGACCAAACCGACCTATTTAACAAGTCTAGACCTGTTTGTTTTGAGTTTTTGGAATTTCCAATCATGCGGACCATATGACTCCAAACTGACAAAAGATCTAGATTCCATTTTCCTCAAAACTCATCTATAAGCCTTCATTAGCATAACTAACTAGGATAAGGTAACCCTTTAGCTAAAAGCCCAAAGGCTAAACTCGAGCTTATTGAAGCCTATGTTAGAAACCTTCAAGAAGCTCCATTTCACCTTATTATCCTAGTTAGTTATGCTAATAAAGGCTTATAATCCGTTACTCAAACAATCACATTTCCAATTTAGCATCAGCCATGATTAACCCAAGCACGATGAACAGGTGCAAAATTGTAAGAATCTTTATTACCTCACAAATACAACAATCAAAATCATACAAGTATCAACGACGAAGTCCCACACTACATATATCGAAATCAATTACATTCAAGCACCTCACAAAGAGGCTTTCACGTATGACTAAGCTAGCTTATAAAAAGGGGAAGACCATGGGCACAATTCTACACGAATCAATGGTAGGTACACACAGGGATGACTATCCATCGTAAAGATAAAGGACCTCGTATTAGGATCGATCACATCCACCAAGTTCCAACTCCGAGTCTGAAAATTGACCACCATCACCTTGCAGTCTGTCACATACGGATCGCATACGACATCGGGATCAAAAGGATTGAGACTCACCTGGAGTCTACAGCAAGGCTGAGGCATAGACGTTAGGAAACAAAACTCGCCTTCTATGCACCATTCGCGGGGGTTGTTGTTGTTGTCGTCTTTATTGACGACTAATCGCCACAACATCAGCCTATCGAAACCCTCGTTCATCTCGCAGTATTTCACCACCCCTTCTCTCCCGAGTAAATCAAACTCGTATTCCCCAAATGAGGGTACCTGCGTTCAGGCACAGGGACGCGGCCAAATTGGACCACCTCAGGATTGTTGTCATAGGGATCATAAGTTATTACCGTCCCCGTCCTACGGCCCAACTAGTGAAGGACACCCTTGTAAGAAAACACGGCTCTCCCGGTACTTTTCTCGAACACTTCTGTCGGGCACTGTCTAACTTTCCGAGTAGCCCATCTCCCGAAAACCGAACAGAATATCTCCACAGTAGTGTCCGCGTTATCCACAAGACGAAGTTAAAACACACGTTGAACAAGCACGATTTTGTAAGCCCCCACCTTTTTTAAATCATTTAGCACCGTCGACTCGGGAATGGGCACCCCTTGCTTGGTGAGTGGATTGGAGACACGCAGAACAAATCCACTCGACTTGGCATGTTTTTTTTAAGGGAAGAAAACAAGAAGGAATCAGTCCATTACTAGAAGCAAGCATACGATCCATCTCATCCTTTGGTGTAGGGCAAAAATAGCAAACAGAGATTGGCTCGTCTTCATCTTGACTTAATCTGTCGGTCAAATACCTCACCTTCTTAGAGAAGCCAATGGGATCTTTATTCGAGAGTGGATATAGCAACAAAGCTTTGATGCCTGACAAAGACCATGCGTCTAGTGAAGACCGGACTTGTTGCAGATATCTTTCTGCAAACTCTTCACCATAAATGATGTATTTGTATCGTTTTGAAAGGGACTTAAGCTTGAAGAGAGGCTTGATGGGTAGTCTTAGCAGAATTTCAACCACAATGTCCTCTGGAAGCAGGCTCCACCAACTTTCACCATTGTTATCTACATCCGGGTGTGAATTATAAATAAACTGAACAACTGCGTCAATACATAAATACATAAATACATATTAGGAAGGGCAAACCTACATAACTGAAGCAACACAGTTTATTAGTATCTCAGAACATTAAGAGCTAGCAACTGTAATAGGCAATGATCAACTACAATAATGGGAGAAACAACACTTGGAAAGAAAAGAGCAACTATAGCTATTTTCTTCAGGGTGGATGTAAGGAAAAAAAACATATAGCTTACACTTCTACCCCCTGTTAAACAGAATAACCTACAATTGTTCGATGCCTACAGAGGGAAATGTCCATGCTTGTTCTGTGATCATTCTCAATTTGAACATTCACAGATTCGTAACAAAAGTGTCATCCAAGGAAGATACTCAAGACAATAGACTGTAAGTGATTGACAGTTAACGAGTGTTGTAATACAGCATTCCTAACTCTCAAAAGTGCACTGGCGACTCGATTTCTGCTTGCACTTTTTCGACTTGCGAGTGCATTTTTTTCGACCTGCGAGTGCACTTTTGCACAGTCAAAACTTCTGCTTATTTACGATTATGCCAACGCGTGTCTTTTCTCTCCTTTGATCTTGGCCGCTCATTCCTCTCATCCAATGGCCCAGATCTTGCCTCATGTTACACTTTAGGAATGTGTTTCATGTGATCCTAAGTTCTCTTTTGTTTATTTGATGTTTTTTTACTAGGTAGGATTAGAAGGTCAATCTTTACAATGGACGTACTAGAACGTCTTGCAACACGAGAGCTTGAAACTCTTGGAGGTTCTAAATGTGATCATTAGGCTAATCATGGCCCAACTTTGCGATTTTATCCACCACGACATTAGCACACCTATTAACATGGCTGATTCTAACTGATTCGAAAAATTGGAGTGAACTCTAAATGTCCGCAATAGAACACACTCATTTATGCCATGAATTGTCACTGGTCAGTAGACTCAGACTTTTAACCGTCCAAGACTACTCAAGGCTTTTGAACACATTAATTAAGCAAAACATTACGTTTATTAAATTAAGAACCTCTGAAATTGATTACAAAAGGCGCTTATGTCCTTGAATAGATGTACATTGCTTCATAGTCTTCGAGACAAAATTAGAATAAAGCGGAAATGAAATACAAAATGTGCAGAAACCATAGTTAAACGTATCAAAATTATAATATAAGGTCTTGAAGACATCTTCTTTTTCTTCCTTCCTTTAACCTTTCCTTCTGATCTTCTAATCTTCATTCATCTGCGGTTGCTTTCTTCTTACTATTTGATATTTCCTCAAAAAGGAAGAAATATCAGTCAACATAGTTGGGAAAGAAAGAAAGGATGTTAGTATGAGACTAAGCAATATGGTATATTAGGTTTAGGTTCTTAGAAAGGTTTATGACTTAACGTCAATGGTTTTATCTTGGTTTTTTATTCAAAGCGCGTGAGCCGTCACTTGAACTTAGTTTGACAATTGAATTCTTAGACTTACTTAGGTTTTGAAGAATGTCAGATTCTTCGAAAATTAGAGTACTATATTAAAGGTAGTATATAAGAAACTTGTGTTTAGTGTTTAGTATTAAATGTTTGGTTTATAATGGGAACTTATAGAACAAACAAGAGTTTGAAAACATTTCATCGTTTGCTTGGATCCATAACCAACCTCACCACACTCGAAGATGCCGACAGGGAAGTGGCCTATGAGTGCGCTTAAACACCTAACCCACCTCGTCCTATTATAGACGTTTAAACAACTCGAGGAATGAATTCAAATTGGAAAATAGAATCCTTAGTAGAGAGAAATTAGAATGGTTTTCCAAGTTGTACTAACCACCCAGTGTTCACTAATTACTATGCAGACACTAATCTTTTATTAATTGCAAAACGATGTATTAAGGTTAAAGACTTTTATTAAGTTGTGAACGCTTCACTGGAAGACGAACACTTAAAGAGACGATGTCTCAATCACATTGCAAAGGTGCGACACTCCTCTACTAATTAAAGTGAGCATTAGTCATGACCTTAGTATTAGGATTCGATGATGAAAATATACTTCCCAATGAGATTATTAAAAACATAACGAGGTCTTAGCCCGATTCCCTACCTAGTCTAGTCCAGACAATAGTCTCGAAAAGTGACATAAAACACATAAAGGTCACACATCATTAGAGTCCTATGTTCATATACTATCATAGTATAATAATAAGATATTTAACAATGGTCCTTATCTCTAAGCATAATAAAACCTAAGTCCATTTTATTAAGCAAACAAGTTTATTCCTATTATTAAGTATGTATGATATCAGAATACAGATCCACGAATATCGAGTAATGAAAAAGGAAAACCATCCACTTTCCTTAAGATTTCTGAACTGTGAAATCGATGAGGTCTTACGTAGACGAGCTCCAAATCAAGGCTTCAGATCTAATCGGGTCGATAATTGACGAATAACGTTACTTAAACATTCCACTTAATGTTCTTAATTCCCTTTTTAATCCTCTCAATGAATTACGACTTCCTAATCGTTTTTAAGAAATCTCGAACTTAAATTCATACGATATTAATTCCGAATAATATCGGCATTATAACGACGTTAATACCTTTATAAGTCGCTAATCGGGTGTGGCGTCTTTTAATATCTTAATTTCAATATTAGCCGAATTAACCTCTAATTGCCATGACTTTAATTCAAAACATTGTTTAAATTAACATAATAATATTTGGATCGAGATTATACCAACAAGACGGCGTTGATGACACGAGGATCGAGGATGGCGCATGGCAAGGCTTCGGGACACAAGCAACAATGGCATCAAGCAAGAACAATGGCGTGCGGCACGCCTCTGGTGTGCCACTGAGCTCGCTCTTCCTCCCCCGCGCTCGCGGTTTTCTGGGCAGATCGAGCAGTCAACCTCTAAGCTCGATTTCTCTCGGAACACAAGAACACTTGCCTACAGTTAAATCCTTGCAACTTTCACTGAAAATCTAGAGAAACTCTCGGAGGAGAAGAGAAGAGGTGATGGTGCAATTGAAAATGGAAGAAGGCCACCCTATTTATAGTGAATTTCACCCCCTCCATCAATGTAAATCATCATTACACCTTCAATCTCATCTGAATCCCATCCAGAATAGGCTTCATCATCACTCCTATTAAACTAGGAGAGAAAACCATGGGAAGAAAAACCTAAATCAATCCACAATATGCGTGTCGCTTCTCGTCATAAATCAACCCACAATATGCACGTCGCTTCCCGTCATGCTAGCTTGTTGTAGTGGCACCACGTCCGCGGCCACCATTCTGCGGTCGACGTTTGGTGTGATCCGCCTCGCATGCACGGCACAGCCTTCGCACGCGACACTGGCTTTGCTCACCTTCTTCGTTTCACGAGCGCGGTCTGGTTTAGGTTCTTATTAATACTTCCCTATTCCCTTCTTTAATCCTAACTCATCTTACTATACAAATGTCATGACTACTCTTTGTAATCACTTCTCGGCATATCATATATTTTGTAAGACAAGTTCTTTGATTGACTTTGTGAAGGAAAATAATTCATCATACTATTATATTCGTAATTCTATAACGAATATTCTTTAATAGTATTCTTGAAAATTTGCGGATATTACAACAGTACCCCCTTAAAAATGATTTTCACACGAAATCAACCCTCTACCCATGAGAAAGGATTGAGTACATCTTTTAAGAATATTCGCCAAGACAAAACAAAAGCACTATCCGTAGTACCCTCTTAAAGAACTTTGGTTCTTTAACTAAGATGACACAATTGTGTTATCACAAACATCTGTGTTATCACAAACCTGATTGTTTGTGCTATAGGAAGTATATGTTTTCATACACTTTTGATTGTTTAAATCTGAACATAATGATTCTTTTAGAGGCTGAAACTAATTTGCAATCTGTGTAACTTATTTGTTTTACTTTTATTTATATAATTCCAACTGATGTCACATTTAATGTACCTGAAGTTGTTGCAGGATCAGGTGCGGTCAAAGGCCTTTCATGAGTCTATGCTCTAGGAAAAGAGAGTGAGGCTTGACCATCTTTTGATCTAATAGCAGAACAAGTAAAATTATTCAGAACAATTTACTTAATATCATATTATGTTTCTCTATTCCATGCTCTCGTTTTCTGAGGGATTTAGTTGAAACAATGTGCATTCATGTATATTATGTTTATCTATTACCATCTGGTTTGCTGCTTGTAAAAATAGCATATCAATGAGGATGCATAATACAAAATCAGATGGTAATAAAGCAAATTAAATTTGTGAGGTGATGAAAGGATAGTAGCATAACAAAACAATGCATTCAATAGAGTGATCTTTACAAGTAGATCTCTTAGCGGTCTAAAGAGCTTATATGGCCTCAACACCATCTTGTTGAAAGTATTTTTAATGGTATAAAGAGCTTCTATGGACTCAACAGTCTATAAATGTAGATTTAAGATTGTGGATATGAATGTGCATGTTTTTTTTATTCTCAATCTCCATTTGTAAGCTTATGGTTAGGATGAGGAGAAGACCATGGATATGCGTGAAATAAGCTTTGATGATAAGATAGATTAAGATATTCCATTTTTTTATAACTTAATTGAGTAATTTCTTCACTTTAGACAAGGAATCACATAATTAGAAAGAATTTTTTTTGGATGTTGTTGGTTTATTAATTTCTAGGTTTTGTTGCTGGCTTTTTGTGGTTAGGCTGTGATCGAATTTTTTATCGATGTTTAGGTGCTTCGTCTTATGCTGGTTAGTTTAGATTAGTGCAGTTAGATTCTTTGCTACTTAATAATCGTAGCCTTTATGCACGATCGTTTAGATTGCTTATTTCATTTTTCACAATTATCCAATGGCAACCCTATGGAGTTTTACTTAGATTCCTATTCTGGTGTTTGTATTGTTGCTTGTTGATGTGTTGTTGTTGTTGTTGTTGTCTTTTTATTGAAGAGGATGAGGAGGTTAAGGAATTTACTATTTTCATGAAGAAATCATATCTCTATTGCCTAATGGTATAAACATTTCTATTTTGTTTAATAAAAAATAAATTAAATCATATTAAATAAGTCAAATATTAATTAATTAATATGTGTATTGTTTGTGTCTCCCGTATGAGCATGCAAACAAGTATCTTAAAGATGTCAAAGAAGCAATACTTGATCCAAGAGTTGAAGTAGAGACAAAGAAATACAAAATCTAAACGTTCAAGGTGACGGTTAGAAAATATGGATGTAGCAAGGCCTTCTACAGCGGTTGGGGTGATTTTTAAGAGGTCCAACAAGTTGAAGCTTTACGAGAAATGTCAATTCAATCTCATCAACTAGTTGCCCCACACTTGATCGGGTTCATTTCCGCCGCCGTTAGTACTTAGTAGTAGGGACTTTATAAGATCTTATGATGCTAAATTTGATATATGTTCTTCATTCTAATTTGATTTTCTATGAACTGCATGCTTCTGTATGATTGTTTGATTTCTTGAAAAAAATGTTTTTATTATGAAAATTTATCATTTACTTTGTGTGTATGATTTTAGTTGTTGTATTTGATTATTATTATATTAAAATCTATAAAATAAACCTAAATTCCTATGTCTATGTCATGGTAAATTCTGAAAGGAATCAATGTACGAAATCGAACAAGTCGAGGAGATAATGAATTCAAAGTCCAATATTTTCTTTACTATAGTGTCATCTTGTTGTAAAAAATTTGATTTTAGGAATTGGAATGTGAAATTATTAATCTTTCTTATTTTCCCAAAATTTTAGTTTCCATTTGCTTAAGAAGGTGACATTAATTGCAGGAGGCGATTATGTCTTACTCTACATTTCAAAGTATCATGTGACGTTTGAACTATTGTTAATCTTTCGGGTCACTATGATATGGAGATAGGGATAGCCGAACATTAAGGCAAATACTACATGGAAAGACTCAACAAGGAGGGCTACATTGATTTAAAAAAAGGAGGTTAAATGTGGTTACTATGAGCATTGACTTAATTCTAACTAGTTCATTTGAGATTTTGAGGTTAAATGTGGTTAATATGAGCATTGACTTAATTCTAGCTAGTTCATTTGAGATTTTACACTCAATATCACTTTATAAATATGATGGAGAAACTCTTTGCAGCATGACCAATGAAAGTCTGATGAAACGCTTCAACACAAATATGTGCGAGGCCTCTCAAAAGATCAAATAAAGAATGCTAGTTAGATATATTGTACACACATATAAGATGTATCATTTCTATTTTATTGTGCTTAATTGTTAACTTTGGGCTTGTTTCAGTTTTGAGTAGAAAATATTTTTTGGATGAAAAATGTGAGTTTGGTTGAAAAATTTATTTTGGAAAACGTGAAAAGTAAAGATACGATATGTATTTAAAAAAAAAGTAAAATGTAATTTTTGGAGTAAAAATTGGTATGGAAGAAAAGTGAAAACAATGCAGGGTTTTGACGGTAAATGGCTCAACAGATGAAATCATTCTGGTTCAAGACGCTTACGAGTTTGCAAAGATTATACCGAACCACAAACTTCATATTGTTGAAGGAGCCGATCATGGATACAACAATCACTAGATGGAGTTGACTTCGTCGAGGCGTGCATTCAACAAGATAAGTAAGAGCAAGTCTATGGCATGACAGACAACACTTCATTAGCCATAATAATTCTCTCTTAATTGTTGTGTTATTTGCACTAGATGGTGCATGTTGTGATTTGTAGTGAGTAGCGAGGAACACGTTCCTTTGTCTTGATAGTAGCTTGCTAAGGCAACAACAAATTATTTTGGATGGAATTACCCATTCCGTTGTTCATGAGTCTCGGATACTATCCAAAGGTCGTCTATTCGAATCTCTTAAGGATGGTCGTTGGGTACGATGTAATTACCCTCGGTGATGCGTATCCCTATCCGAGTGAATGGCGGCTACGCTCTCTAGTCAAGGATCGTCACTTTCGATTGTGTCTCTTGCAACCAACTTGTGAAGAACTTGCGGAAGCGGATTGTTGATGAAGTGGTTCGGCTGAGTTGAAGCAGTTAGAGGGCGTGGAACACGATCTCTAATGCGAGGTAACCGGTGAAAAACAAGACAATGCTTGCTTCAGATGCTCTTGGAGCTAGACAAAGGAGAAGAAGATAGGTGACGCCCAGGCCCAAAGGAAGAGAGACTTGATTCAACTTTAGGCAACTTCAAATGTTTATTCTAGACGTGAAGAATGAAGGTTACACGAGTTTCATATTTGAAGTAAAAGCATGAATTGAAACTAGTCCTAGATAGAATAGGTTTGGCTTGGCTTGCAATCCAAGTCACACAACCCATAAAAATAGAAATTAAAATAAATCCAAAAATATGCTAATATCCAAGTTTCCAATAATAAACTTATCTAACTAAAATAGATAGAACTAGATAGACATAGATAGAATGCAAGCTTGGGCGCCAAGCAAGGCACCATGTAGAAAGCACTAGGCGCGCGGCACACAATAGCCCAAGGTGTGCCTTGCTTTCGGCATAAGGCAAGCATGCTTCTGGGCTAGCTCGGAGCTGGGCTTGGTTAGGCACGGTGGTGGTGGATCAAGTCATGGCTGAAGCACATCCAAGTGTGGTCGGAGCACCACTAGGAACAACCGGGAGATGGGCATGCCGGTTGGTGATCTCCAAGGCGGACGCCAATTCAAGATCTTGGAAGGCTCGGGCTCACCATGATCGACCTAGGTCTAGGTCCGGGTCGCTTCACTCGGCCTATTCGGGTCAACAAATAACGTATTTGCATCGGGCCATTCCTTGTTGATCTTTAAGTGACACTTTTAGGTTGTCGGGTCCATTTGAAGGGATTGGGTGGAGTGGCGTCCTCGTATGACCCATTAGACACTACCGGCTTGGGATTAGTCGGATGCTAACAACGCCGATTTGAATCTCTTAAGGATGGCAGATGGGTACGATGTAATTACCCTCGGCCTATTCGGGTAAGCAAATAACGTAATTGCGTTGGGCCATTCGTTGTCGATCTTTAAGTGACACTCTAGGTTGTCGGGTCCATCTGAAGGGATTGGGTTGAGTGGCGCCCTCGTACGACCCATTTGACACTTGGGATTAGTCGGATGCTAACAATGGCAATTTGAATCTCTTAAGGATGACTGATGGCTATGATGTAATTACCCTCAGCCTATTCGGTTAAGTAAATAACATATTTGCGTCGGCCCATTCACTACTGATCTTTAACTTACACCCTAGGTTGTCGGGTCCATTTGAAGGAAGTGGGTTGAGTGGCGCCCTCTTATAACCCATTAATCACAGTCAACTTGGAATTAGTCGGATGCTAACAATTGATTATTTATGAAACAAACTTTTTTAATTATAAAAAAGGTCAAAATATGACTCAACAAATAAGATACAATTGAAATCCGTGGTGATTCTCAAACTTATGAAATGTTTCATTTGTTTAATAGATACACATTGGTTGTATTTGTCATATGTGTCTTCTATGGCTGCCTCTGCCTTCTTTTAAGGTGCCTCAAAAATGGGTCACTTGAACATTGGTGTTGTTATCCTGCTCTGAGATCTCCACACTGGCTACCAACCTCCTTCTTTGGTTGAGTCTTCGATTTCGGGAGGTATGACAGTTGTTCTCTTGGAGCCATTGGAGACCCCTCGCTCTTGAACCTTTAACCACTTTTTTCATGGACCTCTAATGTCGGCATAGATTTTTTGCTCAATAGTCATCACTTCGGTTCGGGACCGATGCATAAGGACCGCAAGACGATTGAAGAACAAATTGAGAAAGAAACAAGGAAGGGTAGGAGTTTGAATCTTGTGCGCAACAAATGTTCTGTGCTAGTATGTGCGATAAGCGAAAATGTATCATAGAGCATCAGAAGGACATTCCTAATGACACTATTATGATACGTACCAAAACATTAAAAGTGCATCATAAAGAATCAAATATGCATTCCTAATTTGAATGAACTTTTGACACTTTACACAATATTTTTAACCAAGATCATAAATGGAGTGCATCCAATAGCCATTAGCGCGCCTCATATTACACATCACTTTTATAGCGCACAAGATTCACACTTAGAAGGTTAGAGATAAGAAGAGAGAGATTAAGGAAGAAGGTTAGGCTAATGAATTTTCAGTATTTGATACCAATATAGCTTATGAAGTCTTCAAACATATTTCACAAAACACCCTTCGCTATGTCAACGAAAGACCAAATACCCATTTTGGTCATGGTAAAGATCAAATTTGCCTTTATTTTCTCCCTTTCCTTTACATTAATTATTTTTTATTAACTCTTTCTTCCTATTGTCAAAAATTGGTCTATCATTATATCTACTCTTACATGACTAGGTATGGGTCGATCAATATAGATATCAAACGCTAATAACATGTTTATAACCTAGGCTTGGGGTAGGTTCCACATTTACGATCCATCAATGCCTTTGATGCCATCCGTGGAAGCTTTACATTCACACACTTTACATGTAGACTTATTATCGTTGAAGGCATACTAATCAACCCTTGATGCATGAGCAATGAAAAATAATATTAGACTTGTCTTCCATGTTATTCTGATTATAACATGGACTGTTTTGTAACCGTATGATTATGGACAAGTTTCCATTGCTACGCAAATGGTTGAAGAATAAAATAAGACGAACCTTAACACTTTCATGTCTACTATACCTCTCATACTTGTTTTGAAAGTAATGTATAAACTGATCGATGATTGTAAAAATAATTCTTATACTATCTCATATTTGTATTTATAGAATGAAATTTCTATTCTATGCCTTTAGGGCATAGGATAAACGTCTTAATTTATAAAGTTTGATCGTTTTATTTATTTAAGGATTTAATTTTTTTCCCAATGGATTAATGATTTTTTTTAGATTTTAGTTTTTAAAATCGAGAAACTTATCAATTACTTTTAGAACATAGATTAAAGAAAAGTTTATAAAAATTAGGAAAAGAGATAGACATAAAAACATTTCTTTAACGTAATTTTGGTGCACGTAAACGGTTTTTTCCGTATGGTGCGCTTGGGCACACAATAAGAGTACTAATTATGGTAGACATGAAACTTGTTTATTAATTAATATTTTTTTAAAGTGGATCCATCAATTCCAATTTAGGCAATAGTTTTTATGTTTATTTCAAAATTGACAAAGTTAATGTGTGCGACACATATTAGAAAAACCGTTCTGGATTTAACCTCCATCACTTCCCTAAGACCAGTTCAATCCTTTTTAATGATACACATTCTCACAACTTGTGGATGTTAACTTTCTTAAATTCAATATATAAAAAGGGGGAAATTGCATTTAACCACCCCTTATTTCATACTTGTTGCATTTAACCACGTCTTATATTTGTTTTTTCTACGCTTCACCACCCTTTATTTATAAATTATTACAGTTAACCACCCTTTATATTATTCTATACACTCAACCACCCTTTATTTACAAAATGTTACATCTAACCACCTTTGACAAAAACGTTATTTCTCATGTTACCTAAAGTAAATGACCTTTTTGGTTTTATTTTTATTTTTTATTTTATAACAAAAAGTAAACCATTAAGGTGAAATTATATCTCCAACTAAAAAGATTCCATACTCCTCTGACACTGTGTAGTTCGTTCCTCTAAACTTATTAAAATTGAACTCGACTTGGCAACTCGACCTCACCCACTTAATATTTTATGTATTGAAACCCGATCTGAAATCAATGGTTCAAAGAGTAACTCGACCTGATCTACTCAGCCACTAATGGGTTGAAACTCAAGATCTTGTGAGTTGCTTCAAAACATTGTTTTATAAAAAAAGTATAAGTTTTGTATTGGAATATTACTATATGATTTACTATTAAGATACATAAATAATATGGTAATTTTATATTATTATATTCATTTTTAAAGAAATTTTAGTATTAATGTTGTTGATAAGTAGGTCAACCTAAGACGATATCAAATCGAAAGCAAACCAACCTAAACTCGTAACGGGAGAAATAAACATTTTTCGTCAAATGGGTGGTTAGATGTAACAACAATTTGTGAATAGAGGGTGGTTAAGTGTAGAAAATAATATAAAGGATGGTTAAATACAACAATTTATATATTAATGGGTGGTTAAGTGTAGAAAACAATATAAGAAAAATTAGGACAAAATCAATCAGAAACAATGTTCAATTGTTGTCTAGTATAATCCAGATCTTGTCAGATGCAGATGGTAGATCTAATGGAGTGAATGGAGAAGAAAAGCGAGTGAGAAAGGTAAATGTGAGAGGGACGTAGCCCATTAATCTTATACAGAATTCAGTTTGATTTGTTGAAACTTAGTGATGGATTGTAGTTTCTTTTAATATTTGATTGTCAGGATCAGAGCGATGTCCCTCATTCAAACATACTTCTTGTAGAAACCAAAATGTGTGTCACTTATGACCAAGCAGTGATCGATCTTAATGGTGTTTTCAATCCTCTCTTTCTTCTCGGGCTGTGTCAAGGCCTCTCTACTTTCTAGAGCTTCATGTGTTCTTCTTCCTCTCTTTTCAAGAGGGCTTCTTCTTCTTCTTCTTCGTCTTCTTCCTTCCTTCCTTTGCTTATATCAACAGTTTCCACAACAGACAAAAAAGGTATATCACAACATACCTGTTTGGAGTAGAGGGGATTTACCGATTTGTCTGAGAGCCTTTGGTCAAAACAACATGACGGCTCCAGAAGCAAGGCTTGTTCAGTCAGCATAACATGGGACTGAATTTGAAAAACCAGCATTAAAGCCAATAACAGAGCTCTCGGACACAATGGCAAACATCTTCTCTAAGATGTGCACTGCAATAACAAGAAGAGAAATTGTATAAGAGATAATGATAATTTCTCATGCGTGTACGGGCAAGAAGTTTTAAGTCCATATCAAAATCAATTTTCCAACAAAAGCATTTGATGAGTGTTATGCAGTTGTAAGGTCTATGTATCGGGGGCTATAAATACATCATGTAATTGTAACAAGAGCAATTAATAAAACAGTTCTTTTCTCTCTACCAGATTCCTCTTTTCTCTCTCTGTTTTCTGTAACAAACTTCTCCAGCTTGTAACATGGTATCAGGCTGAGAAATTCGATCCTCTTTCTCCTTTGATTTTTTCGATCATCTGATTCCTCTTTCTTTTCGATTCTTCAATTCTATGATAATCATGGTGATTTCACATTCTTCTTAGTCTCCCCG
Organism: Fallopia convolvulus; assembly: GCA_964016875.1. Classification (NCBI taxonomy): domain Eukaryota; kingdom Viridiplantae; phylum Streptophyta; class Magnoliopsida; order Caryophyllales; family Polygonaceae; genus Fallopia; species Fallopia convolvulus. The sequence continues at coordinate 44,898,617 of OZ024726.1, forward strand.
TGATTCTCCTTTGTTGCGAGATCCACCTATTGTTCGCGATCCTCTTCAACCACGGAATCGTCCACCGGCTCGCGATCCGCAAGATCCGATGGATGAGCTGTATCTTCATCACAACAACCATCCCAATTACATCCTCTCTACTAGTCTGCTTGATGATCGTAACTACACGACATGGAAGTGTTCTGTCGAAGTCTCTCTTGCCGCTAAGAACAAATTAGGTTTTGTTACCGGATCTTGTGTTCGTCCTCCTGATGACTCAATTCATCGCTTACACTGGGATCGCTGCGACAAGATGGTATTTTCATGGCTCCTTCATTCTGTTAATAAGGATATTGCTGAATCTATACTTTATTGCCATTCTTCTCATCATGTTTAGCAAGATCTTGAGTCACGATTCAGCAAAGTGGATCGCACATATGTCTATCAAATTCAGCGCGATCTTGCCTCTTTATCTCAAGGCACTCTTTCCATCACAAACTACTTTACTAAATGCAAGAAAATCTGGGACGAATATCTTCAAATTGTTGAAACCAAGACTTGCAATTGTAGTTCTAATTCTGTTGCTCGCAGTATTCTTGAAGATCAACAGGTTATTCAGTTTCTTATGGGTCTTAATGACTCATTTTCCACCGTTCGAGGAAATATCTTGATGATGCTTCCTCCTCCCAATCTTTCCTCTGTTTACAATATGCTTCTGCAAGAGGAATCGCAACGCAATATTCGGAGCATTTCTTCTCCCATTGACTTTGAATCATCTGCTATGGCTGCCAATCGAGGCAATTCCTGGTCTAATTCCTCGTCTCAATCTAATTCTCAAGGAAGAACTCCAAAATACTTCTGTGATCATTGCAAGCAGCCACATCATATTATTGATCATTGTTGGAAATTGCATGGTTATCCCCGTAATCACAAGCGTGGGGGTAAAACTGCTGCAAATGCTTCCGCTGAGAATACTGAAACTTCTGCAAATGCTTCAAGTTCTTCTCCAGCCAGCTCTTCTTCTTCCTCTCCATCTATTTCACAAGAACAGTATCAAAAGCTGATGTCCCTTCTTAGCAAGCAATCTCTTGATAATTCTTCTTCCGATTCCTGTGCTTTTATGGCAGGTATTGCATCTTGTTTTATGTCCACAAACCATAGTCCTAATTGGATTCTTGATAGCGGGGCGACTGATCATATGACGCCTGATATTAATCTCTTGAAATTTGTTCAATCCATTACTTCTCCTTTGGCCATTACTACACCAAATGCTCATAAATCTTCTATTGCACATGTTGGCTGTACTACTGTTTCTGGTGTCTTGACTCTTTCTAATGTGCTAAACGTACCTGATTTTTGCTTTAATCTGCTCTCTGTTCGCAAATTGAGTAAAGATATGAAAGTTGAGGTAATTTTCACTCCTACTGCTTGTTATATTCATGGCCCTTCAATGAAGACGCCACTGTTGATTGGTAAAGAGGTCAATGGGCTGTATGTTACTCTTCCAGCATCTGAGATATCTTCTTATTCAGCTTCTACAGTTTCTACTGGTGATTCTGGTAATAAAGTTGTGTTGAGTTCTAGCTTTCAGAACAGCATAGATATATGGCATTGCAGATTTGGGCATGCTTCTTATGATCAGCTGTTCACTCTGCCCTTTCTTAGCAAATTTGTTAAAACAAATTGCATATGTTCTATCTGTCCTTTAGCAAAGCAACACAGAAAACCATTTCACCTTTCCAAGACTACATCTGTTTCTCCCTTTGAGCTTGTATATGTTGATACATGGGGACCTTATAAATCTCCTACTCATGATGGTTTTCGATTCTTTCTTACTCTTGTGGATGATTTTACTCGATGCACATGGACTTTCTTGATGTCAACCAAGAGTAATGCCTTATTTGTGCTTAGATCTTTTGTTGTCATGGTCAAAACTCAATTACAAGTTTCTGTTAAAGCTTTCAGGACTGATAATGCCCAGAGTTTGCTCATCCTTCTGCTACACAGTTTTACAACGATCTTGGAATTTTACATCAAACTTCTTGTGTTGAAAGTCCTCAGCAAAATGGCATTGTAGAACGTAAACATAAGCATTTGCTTGAGGTTGCTCGTGCTCTTTTCTATCAGTCCAAAGTCCCTCACAAATTTTGGGGTTACTATGTTTTAACAGCAACCTATATCATTAATAGGACTCCTTTACCTTCTCTCAAAAATCTGTCCCCTTATGAGCTTCTTCTAAAAAAGGCACCTGATTATACTTTTTTAAAAACCTTTGGATGCCTAGCCTTTGTCTCTACTCTTAAGAGAGGTAGAGATAAACTGTCCTCACGTGCTAGTCCTTGTGTATTTCTTGGATACACTTTTGGAAAAAAAGCCTACACTGTGATGGATTTACTATCTCACAAGATTTTCCATTCTCGTGATATATCTTTTCATGAGCATCATTTCCCTTTTCATTACCTTTCAAATCTTGACTCTCCTACTGTACCAACTCTAGCTTCTGATTACCATACTCACATCTTTTTACTACAACAGACTTCTTTACCTAACACCTCTACCACTGACCATTCTATTGTTCCAATCCATTTTTCTGATGCATCTTCTTCCTTGAATTCTCCTGGTGCATCTCCTTCTCCTTCACCATTAAGACACTCTACTAGGCCTCATTGATCGCCCTCTCGGTGTGCGAGGGTCAAGAGATACAATTTATAACCCGACCCCGTTGTAGTACGTGGTGGGTGTCGAACACTCGGGAAGTCTACTCGATTGATGTGCCTAGACACTAGGAAGCTGGAAAAGAGAGCTTAAAACAAAGGAAAACAAAGAGAACAGTCGGGACCGACACAGAGGTCACGTCGGGCCCGATGTTGGCGACAAGAGGAAGTCGGGACCGACGTAGGGTAAGTCGGGCCCGAGGTAGCTGGGTTTGTCGAACTTCAAAAAATTAAAAGTAGATCTTGGGCTTTTGGGTTCCTTCTCTAGTAGATTAAGGCTTATCCACCCCAATTCAAGCAATGAGTGATGATCGGACTAGGATCGAGTGCTTTCGCCCTCGTTCCAACCACTTCTACACATCGATCATTGGGGAAATCCCCTTCGAAGCAAGGTCTTGAGATTGACACATGTTCACTTTCGCTACTTTGCCAATCTCAAGCCTTGATTCCCGACTTTCGCAAGGAATTGTAGCTCTATGTAGAGTGGGTTCCTTAGATCAAACACTCAAGGCTATGGAATTGGGGTTTCTAGCCCAAACCTAGCTAGGGTTTTCCCCCATAACCCAAGATCAAGGAGATCTACTCCATAAGGCAAACAAAGAAAGCAAACAAATCAAAAGGGAAAGCAATCAACATCATCAATCTCAAAACAAAGCAAAGTTTCATTCAAATCAAAAGCAATCCATAAATTCCAATCAAGGGTTTCCAAATCCACAAGATCAAAACAAAACAAAGCTAATCTATCAACCAAACCTATCAATCTTCCTCTCCCTTGGCCGATTCTCTCTCTTCTCCTTCTCCTCTCCTTCCTCCTTGCTCTCCAAGTCTCCTTTTGGCTCCCTTGGAACCCTCCTTTTTGTGTGTGTGTGAAGGAACCTCCCCTTTTTTTTGAGAGAGAGCCCCCCTTTGTGAGAGAGCCCCCCCTTTTTTTAGATTAGATGAGGGGCAAAAGTGGAAGTCCACAAATTCGTGCCTTGGAGCCCAAGTAGTTCGGTGACCGACTTGGACCGACACGGAGGACCTCGGGCCCGAGTTACTGTGCATGTCGGTCCGAGGTTGAAACTTCAAGTCGGGCCCGAGGTTGGTTGCAACTCGGTCCGAACCTCGTTCCACCTTCTTCTTGTTGGATTTCCTCTTGTTCTTCTTCATGGCTTGCTCCTCTCTTTCCCGCTTTAGCTCGGCCTTTGCTCCATGTCTCGACCCTCCTTCAAATAGATCCTTGATTCACGCCAATTTACCTACAAAACACATAAAATGCGTGTAGTCTCCGAATCTCATAGAAATACGGGAACTAAGCTAAAAAGGAACAAAACGCACAAGAAAAGGGGAAAAAGAAACATATTTACAAAGGAAATCACATATGAAAACACCACCAAATAAAGAGACATCACTCATAATAAACCTTCTTACCTCAAAGACTATATTTGTAACATTTCAGTTGTTTCTCAAAACCTTTTACCTCCTTCTCATTTTGCTCTAGTATCCAATTCAGTCTCTTATTCTGAGACTTCTACCTATAAAGAAGCTTCTCAACATGATCATTGAATTCAAGCAATGAAAAATGAGATTGAAGCTCTTTAGAAAAATGGAACATGGGATCTTGTTTCCCTTCCTCATGGCAAGAAGCCTGTTGGATGTAAATGGATTTACCGTGTTAAGCTGAAATCAGATGGCTCTCTAGAGCGGTTTAAGGCTCGTTTAGTGGCCAAAGGCTTTACTCATAAAGAAGGTATATATTACCAAGAAACTTTTTCTCCAGTAGTGAAAATGCCTACTCTAAGAAGTGTTATCTCTATTGCTGCTTCAAGAAAGTGGACTTTACATCAACTTGATGTAAACAATGCCTTTTTACATGGCACCCTTGATGAAGAAGTGTACATGAGGGTTCCTGAAGGAGTTCCCAATCCACATAATCTTGTGTGTCGACTTAAAAAATCTCTATATGGCCTCAAACAGGCCTCAAGACAATGGTTTCATAGACTCAACATTGCTCTTTCTTCTCTTGGTTATTCTCATTCCAAGAATGACTACTCTCTTTTTATCAAGAAGAAAGATTCCCATCTTACTCTAGTGGTTGTCTATGTTGATGATTTATTAGCTACTGGTTCCAATGAACATGGAATTTCTCTTCTCAAGCAATTCCTTCATTCAGAATTCAACATCAAAGATCTTGGTCACTTACACTATTTTTTATGCCTGGAAGTTTCTTATCTTCCTGAAGGAATTGCTCTCACTCAATGAAAGTTTACTCAAGATTTGTTACAAACTGTTGCTCTTGATAAATCCTCTGTTTGCACCCCTCTTCCTTTACACTGTAAATTAACACATGAAGAAGGTACTCTCCTACCTGATCCTACCCCTATAGAGTTCTAAATGGCAAGCTTAATTTCCTCACTCACACAAGACCAGACCTCTCATATACTGTTCAAACCTTGAGTCAATTCATGCAACAACCTCGGACCTCTCATTATGCAGCTTTATTGCACACTCTCAGATACATCCAAGGCACTGTTGGTTATGGAATCGTGCTTAATGGTCTTGATAATCCAGTTTTGTCTGCCTACTCAGATTCTGATTGGGCATCTTGTCCCATTTCTAGGAGGTATGTCACAGATTATGTGCTGATGCTAGGAAAGTCTTCCATTAGTTGGAAATCTAAAAAACAGTCCGTGGTTTCCAAAAGTTCAACTAAAGCTGAATACAGAGCTATGGCTCAAGCTGCAGCTGAAACCACATGGTTGGTGCGTCTACTTCATGATTTGGATGTACATTCTATTCAACCAGTGGTGTTGCATTGTGATAATAATTCTGCTTTGCAAATAGCTAAAAACCCAGTGCAACACGAGCGTACAAAGCATATTGAGGTAGATGTTCATTTCACACGAGACAAAATTATGGAATTGTAACAAGAGCAATTAATAAAACAGTTATTTTCTCTCTACCAGATTCCTCTTTTCTCTCTCTGTTTTCTGTAACAAACTTCTCCAGCTTGTAACAGCATTAACCAAACATGATTTTACATATAGGAATTCAATGATCAGATCACAGAGTGACCCAAAAAAATATACCACAACAGACAAAAGGTATCTCAAATATGAACTAAAACAAAGCCATTTTAGTTGAGATGTATATATAGAGCACGCACCTTTCCAAACAAGGAGAGCAGGGTTTAAGATCATCATATACTTTAGTTAACACTTTTTTTTATGGAATATACTTTAGTTAACTTGCTAGTGGTAGTCCAAATAATATGCATAAAACAAAATGGTAAAATATGCAACCTGCAAATATGAATAAGACCAAAGGATACACCAACAGAAAATAGTACTCAATCCTTCAGTAACACATTCATAATAGTCACAACAAATAAAACATGAAATGCATTGACAAGCATGACAAATCCAATGATGAGTACCCAAAGACCAACACAAACACACAAAAAAACAATTGCCTGTAAAGCAAAAAAGAAGCAAATATCAAAGCAACTCAAGAGGGCATAATGGCCACAGACAGAAAGTGTATTTACCAGTTTGCTACAACTTTCTGAGTTCCAGCTGACAATTGCGATTCCCACAAGTCATAAACATCCTTCCGCTGCCTTGAGATGATGATTTGCTTATTTAAAGCTGGCTCGAGAACTCGTTGACAGCCTTGATCTCACAGAAATCAGTTGCAAAGAGAGTGTTAAGTTGCAAGCAAAAAAAGAATACCCAAGGAGATAATAAGGGAAAGCACATGGATGTGAAATCATGGTTGATTCCAAAAGACGAGATTGGAGCAAAAACAAGGGCAACACAAGATGTACTTCGTAAGTGCTTGCACGCGCACGCGGCAGGGATACAAAAATCTCCAAATTAATGGTGATTATCGCCCTTACATGTCTTCGTCCTCATCAAATAGCTAAGATCGTAAACAACATTCAAATTTATCAAATTAATCAATAGAAACTTGAAATTATCATATCAAACCAAAATCCTAAAAGATGAAGCACAAAAAAATAATGAGATAGAGATTTGAGGGAACCAAAATCTCCAAATCTCCACACGAAAAAAATGATTTATTCATATCTCTCTTAATGCTTCAAGAATCCTTAATATGAAAGATTACACATAAAACAGTAATATCTAAAATGGATAAATGAAAACAAATTAACAATAAAGCAGCAAAAAAACTTACAATCTGCAACTACGGGATCCAAAATATTTTTTTTTTGGTTTTATAACTTCATAATAATCCAATAAAGGGATGCGAAAACTTGTGTATTAACATCAAGAAAGAAATGATCTAGTTGAAGGTTTGCGGTACTACACTATGATCTTGATAGCGACCTCCATGTTCCTTAGCATTATGCCTCCACATTGAAAAAGCATAAATATCCAAGGAGAACAATTAGAAGATAAGATAAAGTACAGCAAGTAATAATGACAACAACACGCATATGGGAGACTAAATAATAAACGCATCCTAAGTCAAACAATCTCAATGGAGGTGAAGGAAGTGACATGCATTTTCAAGCATTTTTCAACTTATCAGGCAACTCACCATCAGATCCACCAATTACATACTCAGAAACTGTCCTTTTTTAACTTTTCTGATAGTTGAAGAAACTATCATAATATTATCTAATACAATCAGGTAACTCTTTGATTTTTAGATGATCTGTTTAAACAACTGAGGGAAAAAAAAGAAGCAATATTCCCTAATATAATCATATAACTCTTTGATTTTTAAACAGATTAAGAATATCATTTCAAACAGCTGAGGCAAAAATGACAAGGAAGCAAAAAGTTTGCTGAAAACACTCGGCGAGTTTAAGAAAAATGACCTCAACAGAAGCTTCCTAACACAAAATACAAAGAACACTAAACTGATGATAAGATAATATATATAAAAGATTTGCAACTATTAAGCCACTGAAACAGAAGCTTGGAAGTATGGAAATCGGGTGAACAAGGGAAACATTTCGGGACATAGGTTAGTAAATTACATTAGACCAGAATGTAGTAGAATACGGTTGATTGCTTCAACTTTCACTTCCTCTTCCACCGAGCCATGTTTTTACCTCCTAAATATCTCTCAGTGGATTGATATCACTACCTGATCAAGTTCAAGAAACAATCCAACCAAAATCCAAATTCTTCGAGATGAAACTCTTCAAAATCTAAAGATCTTCCTAGGGGCAATTTGCTATTTCATGAGCCTCCAACTCTATTGATTTTTATTCTCAAACATTTATATATTAGATAAAATGGGAAAACATGGAATCTTATAGACTGATACTGTAATTTTCCTAATATGCAAAATCGGTTTTTCTATAGTGTGCCCTACGGGCACATAATAAGCATACTTGATATAGAAACTAAACCCTAAAAGGGGAAATAATAAACCCGTCAAAAAAGAGTTAAAATTAATTTAAATAAAAGATTTACCAAAATTTTCCAAAACTAATTGCTTAAAGTGTGCCCGTAGGGCACATCATAGAAAAATCTATGCATAATAAATGTTGAAGTGTTCTCAAAGTCGCATGCAGAATAAAAAAATTGCCAGCTTTTGTAGAAAATGATTCCTAATTAGCACAATTTTATTTCAAACTAATCAAAAATAAGTTAGTAGTCATAACAAATTCCAAAATATTCAGAATGATGTATTCAAAATGGTTAAAACATCCAGAAGCAATAAGTTAAAACTGGCATTGAGATTGAATTGTTTATCTTTAAGTTCCTAACTTGATGAACACATCCTACGGGAATGAACACAGCATCACCAAGCTTTTGCACAAATGTCCATGGCTCGATCCCTACATACATTTCCAACATTAGTAGACGCCAGATGAAACCAATAACCTCATGCATCTAGTTATTCACCAACCGTATTCATCCTTGAGCCTTCTTTTATGCTCCACGGTCAGGTACATAGTTTGGTCATGTATTGGATGTACAACCTGTAAGATTACAGAACGAGAGATTTGTAAAACATGAAAACTGCAAGGCTGGGGAAATGATCATCCCACAAAAGAAACTATAGACTTGTGAAACATCAATATTATGGCTAAGCAGAAAGTAGAAAAAAAGGATTCTATCCAGATACTATATATTATGCTCCTTTTACCTTTTCAAGTGGCAAGTTGTTGGATCGTTAGGTGTTAGCAAGACCTTGGGAACTAGCGGTCAAGCTGTTCCCAAGGCAGCGGAAGTTCTATATAAGCAAGTAAACAGAATGCAATGGACACAGTTCCTTATAGAGGAACCCCACGACAACCAACTAGTTGTGTGGGTAAACCTCTACCTCCGCTTGGAGGATTTTGAAAGACTTACTTGTATTATTGATTGTTCCTTAGTTACAAAAGGCCAGATTCAAACTTCTCTGTTCCTATGAGTTCTACCTAACTCTAGCAACACTAATGAATCTTCTCAACCGAGTTCCTAAGCGAACAACTCAACTAAAACAAGTGAATCAAACCTTACGCCTTGACTATCACAGTTCCCTTGCTCCTGGGAACTTGACTTCACCGTCGTCGAGATCAAACACTCGCTGTCGGAGACTTCTCTCTTTCTTTCTTTTGGGAGTATGAGTGAGTTCTGGGAGAAGTGCTCTATCTGAGCACTATTTACTTGGCTTTATAGTTTGTCAATACTTGGGTTGCAATCTTGACTTTCATTTGTGTCCGAAATGCCCTTTGTCTTGTGTGCCAAGTCTTTTTCCTTCACATGTGACAATTTTGAATTGAGTCAACTTTGAGAAGTGATCGGACCGTTGGATCAAACGCTTCAGTCTGTTCCTCAGACTGAACGTTTCTTTTGTCTTGAGATAGGATCCCGTGAATCTCGCTGACTTGTCTTTGTTTGCACATGTGAGTTCCCATGTGATGGGAACTGTCTTCTTCAGAGTTCGTTTGAGAGGAACTCTTCATCATGTATGTCTGTGTTCCTTGGACGTTCATGGCAATTCTTCACTAGACCTGTGTTCCTTAGAAATACTTGGACATAACACGTTAGTTCCCTTATGGTGTTTGTCATTATCAAAACTGGAGAATGATGTCGTTGTTCCGATGTTTTGAACCAGAGTTCCCAACACCGTCCTAACAATTCCCCCCTTTTTGATGATGACAAACCCATCACAAAAAATAACCAAGTATTTCAAAGAGTGAAAATATGACATGCAACAGAGTTCCTATGTGAGGTCGTGTGAGATCCTAGAGAGTCACTTCTATGAAACAATAAGTTCTTACTTAGCATTATATGCGATAGTTCCCTCTTAGCGAAAGCATATTCTATGATAACTCATAATAAGACTCATCTCACACATTTTGTCCTTCCCCCTTTTGGCATCATCGAAAACAGATAAGCATAAATAAGAAATAAGGGAACACGCAATCATACTAGAAACCATTTATATTACTTAAGCAGTTGAATGTACAAAAGGAACACATAACTTTTGTGGGGAAACAGGGCTAAGAAAAAGAAAAGGTAGATCATGGGGCCCTGGGGAGTGAGTTATCACGCAGCTGAGTCATGACAGTCAAGATATTTTGGAGAGTTCCTGCCATGTTCTCGAGAGTGGCTGCGATGTGCATCAGCACTTGGTTGTTCCCAACCCTTGGGCCTTCACCAGAGGGAAGTGCCTCTTGATCCTCAGCTGGCTCTGAATGACGCATCTTTTGGACCACTGAAAGGTCTAGTTCCCTTCCGATGGTCACTTCTTCCTTGTTAGTGTCATAAAGCCCTTCTTTGATCATCAGCTTCTTGATCAGACCGACATAGGGAAGAGAGTGAGAGGTTGAGGCCATGCACTTCTCCATGTGCCCAAAGATAATGCAGGGGAGATTGATGGGCATCTTGTGGAGGAAGTGATAGAGGAGAATGGCATCTTGAATGTTGATGTGGTGACGCTTCTCCTGCCTTGGGATCACAACCATTATTAGGAACTGGTGAGCCAGTTTTCCGATTAGAGACAAGTTGTGGGTTGGTGTTCCTTGCCTGGGAACACGGCCTTCGTAGATGTCATTTAGTATGACTTCACTGTCGAGCTCTCCTCATATCTTAATGGGAACCGAGCTAAGGCCCTTAACAGGGACTCGTAGCTGATGGCGGATCGTGGAGGCGGTGAAGACGAAGTCGTCGCCTTGGAGGGAGAGAGTTCCCTTGGTTCCTTGATAGCTTGCATATAGGAGTAGCTTAGATGCATGTTTTATATATGTTTTAGTTAGTTTTAGGTTAGTTTTTATGTAGTTTTTAGGCATTTGTGTTGTCGGGTATTATGCGCTGGTTTGCTCGGTTTTGCAGGTTTTTAGGTTTAGGAGCAACAGCGGGGCGAGTACAGATTGACCATGGCGGTGGTGGACGAGCCAAGGGAGCTAAGGAATGCTAGGAGCATAGATGGAGAAGAGCCAAGCTAAGGAAAGTGCTCGGGATCGAACCCGAGCAATCATCCCGAGCAATCCTGACTGAATGAACATTGCGTGGGGAAGCAATATTGCGTGGCCGCGCAATTGTGTCAAGCCGCGCAATCTGGAGTTTTCAGCGGACAAGAATTTAGGCCGAGCCTTGGTTTTGGACTTTGATATTTGGGTTATTTGGGCTAGATAAAATCCGAGTGGATGGTTTAATATATCTTATGAGGGTTATTTTGAGAGACATATATATACTTTATGTTAGTTTTATTTTCCAAGAACTTTTGATCAACTTTTGGAGGCTAGGGTTTTCTCTCTCAAGGAAGAACCTTTGAACCTTTGTAAGTTTGATTTTAATTCAATTATGCATTGCTAATTCCTTTGTGTTTGACTAGTTATTGAAATCATAGATTGCATACTATTGTGAGGTTTGATTGATTCTCATCAACTTGAATAGGTTTTATTCCCTGTGCTTAATTGAATCAGAATTTATCTAGGGTTTTGTTAGATTGATCACCTAATAGAATTTCTAGGTTAATTTACAACTAATCTGATTAATGCCCGTTCGGGGTTGATTAGATAAAGTAGCATCTATAATTGTTTGGACCCGTTCGGGCTATTCAATTGTAGAAGGGAATAAATCCACGAATAACTTAGATGTCTGTTTGCTCTAAGTGTTTGTTTCTATTGATAACTTGACTCGTAAAGCTGTCGTTTAATTGAATCTAGACGTTGTTTTAGGTTGTTAAATGATTAGGGTTGTTTAGACTGTTAGTTCTTTCAACTATTTATGAAGTTTGGGTCATAATCCTTAGTAGGAGTATAATCCACAATAGATTATTCAAGGGAATTGAGAATCGAAAGAATCAATGATCAATACGCATATCTATGACGGATGTAACTAGTTGAACACGCTTGTTCCTTAATTGATTTAAACCATCTTTTGCATTCATATTTACTTCTAATTTTGCATAGTAGTTTAGATTTCCATTCAATAACACCCCCCCCCCCCTTATTTGGTTACTTGGCACTTAAGCAATAACACATTTACACGAGTCTATGTTGGATCGACCCTTACTTGCCGCTCTACTGAGTTGGTTAAGCTAAGGTTTCTTTGATAGGTATAAACGACCACGGAAAAAACTCATCAAATTTGGCGCCGTTGCCGGGGACTCGTCGCTATTTGTGTTTATTACTTTCGTGCTGTTTTGGGTGTGAACCTGTTATATGGTTCATACCCGTGCTACTGATCCATCTCTTGCTGTTTTTGATTCAGAAATAGAAAGGACACTCTCTAGGTTGCGCAGGCAAGCTCGTGCGACTTCTCGTGAATTACAGCTCAACCTGGCGTCTTCCTCATCTGATTCTGACACTGAGAGCATTCCTGAAATAGTAGAGATAGCTGATCAAACATTGAGACAGTTAACTGCACCAAATCTGGAGCAACAACCGCTGGCGGTGCAATTTCCTGCTCTTGCTGAAGGAGTCAAGTTTGAGCTAAAATCAGGGTTGATTCATCTTTTGCCTTCATTCCATGGGCTTAGTGGTGAAGATCCCAACAGACATCTTTCTGAATTTCATGTTGTGTGCTCAAGCATGAAGCCTGCTAATGTGACTCTCGACCAGATCGCGCTGAGAGCCTTTCCCTTCTCTCTCAAGGATCAGGCTAAAGACTGGTTTTATTACTTGGCTCCGGGAAGTATTGATACATGGGCTAATGAGACCTTGTATGCATACTATGAAAGATTCAAGAGGTTGATAGCCAGCTGTCCTTTCCATGGCTACACTAATCAAGACCTGATTTTATATCTGTTTAATGGCCTCTTGGATGATGAGAGAAGAATGGTTAATGCAGCTTGCCAAGGTAACATTCTCAACAAAACTCATGCTGCTGCGTTTTAACTATTCACACAACTGTCTGAGGGCACAAGACAGTTCAGAAAAGAGACTAGCTCGAAAGCTGCAAATTCTGTGGTGGCTAACTCAAGAATCCAAGACGAAGTCACTGAGTTGAAAACGATGATGAAGCAGCTTTTGCAACAAGGTGGAAGACAACAGGTGAAATCTTGTGAAATTTGCTTTGATAACATGCATCCCACTTATTCCTGCCCTACACTTCAAGATCCAAATGCTGAGGTGAATGCAGTGGGAGGATATGGACCACCTAGGCTGAGGTATGACCCCTTTTCCAACACCTACAATCCAGGCTAGAGGGATCATCCTAATCTGAGGTACGGAAATTCCAACAATCAGCAGTTCAATCAGCAGGGTGGCCAAGCTCCATACAAGCCACCTTTTCAATCCCGTCCTCGGGGAGCCAATCAGAATGCTATGTCTACTGAAGATATGATTCGGACTCTTGCACAAACTGTGACTACAATGCAAGGCTCAATGAGCCAATTTCAACAAGAGACCAAGTCTAGCATCCACAATCTAGAGACTCAAGTCAGTCAAATTGCCAATGCTGTAGGCAAACTGGAAGCTAAAGATTCAAGTAAGTTGCCATCTCAGACCGAGCTCAATCCAAAACAGAATGTCAATGCTATCACCTTGAGGAGTGGGCGAGAGCTTCAAGTAGAGCCCAGGGACGGGCACGTACCAATCAAAAGGGGAGTAGCAGAAGAAGCTAAGGGCGAAACTGAGGAAAAATTTGAGCTGACAGAGGAAATTCCAAGTGATTCGTTCGGGGACGAATTTCTCGGCCTACCTGCTAAATGCGCGACCGAGCAATTGCCACCTCGCGCAACACCATCTCAGTCGAAATTGTGCGGGGAAGCGACGACAAAAAGCGTTGTCGCGCATTTGCCAAGCCACGCAATTACGTCCCAGTCAAGATTGTGCGGTTTGGCTGCTAAAAGCGCGGCCGCGCAATCGAAGGCGATCCCGAGCAATTCAGGCGCCGTTGCAGATTCGTCTGAAACCCCTCTGAAGTCTTATGCGCCGGTTCCACCCTTCCCAGAGGCACTAAAAGAGACCCGAAAGCTGGAGAATGACAAGGATTGTTCGAGACGTTCAACAAATGTGAGGTAAACATTCCTTTACTTAAACTGATTAAAAGCATTCCTAGATATGCTAAGTTTTTGAAAGAATTGTGCACCATAAAAAGAACTCAAAAGCTAAAAGGGAAACAGAAAATCTCTGTAAGTGAGCATGTGTCAGTTGTGTTTCAAAGGCGTATGCCTCAGAAATGTGGTGACCCTGACATGTTCACTATTCCCTGCATTATTGGTGATACAAAAATTGATAAAGCCATGCTAGATCTAGGTGCTTCAATCAATGTTTTACCTTACTCTGAGTACAAAATGCTTGAACTGGGTCCTTTGCAAGAAACTGGTGTGGTTATATAGTTAGCTGATAGGTCAAATGCTTACCCTAGAGGAATAGTTGAAGATGTGCTTGTAATGGTTGACAATCTGATATTTCCTGCTGATTTCTATGTCTTAGATATGGACCATGATAAGCATGCTGCACCTATTTTGCTAGGTAGACCTTTTCTGAAAACAGCCAAGACTAAGATTGATGTCTGTAGTGGTTCTCTGACTATGGAATTCAACGGGGAAAGGGTAGAGTATAATATTTATGATGCAATGAAATACCCTCCCGAAGATTCCTCGATGTGCTTAGTTGATGTGGTAGAGCCACTTGCTCAAGAATTTTTCAATATGCATGAATCTGAAGCTTTGAGATCCACCTTGGAAAATGCTATTATGAATGATACTTTAGATTTGGATTTAAAGACTAAACTGCAGGAAGTGGTGGCAGAGTTGAATGCTCACTATGAGCGTCCGCTATTGCCACCGGGCTCAAAGCCCATACCACTAACCTTGCCAAGCGAGAAGCTTTTGCCATCTATTGTGCAGGCACCGGTGGTAGAATTGAAAGAACTTCCAGATCATCTCAAGTATGCTTTCTTAGGTGAAGGGGACACTTTTCCAATAATTATATCCAACAAGCTCAGCAATGAGCAAGAAGGAAGATTAGTGGCAGTTCTGAGGGAGCATAAGACGGCCATAGGATGGACCATTGCAGAGATTAAAGGGATTAGTCCCTCAACATGTATGCATCGGATACTATTAGAAGATGAAGCTACACCGTCTAGACAGCCCCAAAGAAGGCTGAATCCCCCGATGATGGAGGTGGTAAAGAAGGAGGTGCTGAAGCTCCTTCAGGCAGGTATGATCTTTCCTATTTCTGATAGTAAATGGGTCAGCCCAACTTAGGTTGTCCCTAAGAAGGGTGGTATCACAGTGGTTGAGAATCACAAGGGTGATCTCATTCCCACCAGAGTCCAGATCGGGTGGCGGGTGTGTATTGATTATCGCAAGCTGAATGCGGTAACCCGGAAGGTCCATTTCCCATTACCTTTCATTGACCAAATGCTGGAACGACTTGCCGGTCGTTCATTCTATTGTTTCTTGGATGGATATTCTGGATATTTTCAGGTAGCCATAGCACCAGAGGATCAGGAGAAGACAACATTCACTTGTCCATTTGGCACCTTTGCATACCGAAGGATGCCTTTTGGACTGTGCAATGCCCCAGCTACATTCCAACGGTGTATGGTTAGTATCTTTTCCGAGTACATAGAGAAATTTATTGAGGTATTTATGGACGATTTTACAGTCCATGGGAATGACTTTGATTCATGCTTAACTCATTTGACACTGGTGCTTAAAAGATGTGAAGATACTAATCTTGTTCTCAATTCTGAAAAATGTCATTTTATGGTAGAGCAAGGAATAGTATTAGGACATGTAGTGTCTTCTAAGAGTATTGAGGTCGATAAGGCTAAGGTTGAAATAATTCAATCTTTGCCTTATCCTACTAATGTGCGTGAAGTGCGTTCTTTTTTAGGCCATGCAGGGTTTTACCGCAGGTTTATCAGAGATTTCTCAAAAATTGCCTCCCCTTTACGTGAGTTGTTGAAGAAGGAAGCAGAATTTAAGTTTGGTGATGCATGCAAGACGGCGTTTGATGAGCTAATACTCCGCCTCACCACAGCTCCCATTATTCAAGCCCTAGATTGGTCTCTCCCCTTTGAGATCATGTGTGATGCCAGTGACTATGCAGTGGGGGCTGTTTTGGGACAAAAGAAGGGCAGAGCGTCTCATGTGATTCACTACGCCTCTATGATGTTGAATGAGGCTCAGAGAAACTACTACACCACAGAGAAGGAGCTCCTAGCAGTTGTGTTTGCATTGGAAAAAATTTCGCTCTTACTTGCTGGGAACAAGGGTGATTGTTTTTACAGATCATGCAGCACTTTGTTATCTGTTGACTAAAAAGGAGGCCAAGCCCAGGTTAATCAGGTGGATTTTACTGTTGAGTGAGTTCAACATTGAGATCAAAGACAAAAAGGGGGCCGAGAATGTGGTTGCTGATCATTTGAGTCGTTTGGTGATGGAAGAACAAAATAAGCCAGCAAGTTCACCCATTCAGGAGGAATTTCCGGATGATACCTTGTTTGCGATTAATGTTGTAAAACCTTGGTATGCACACTTGGTTAATTTCTTGGTTATGGGTGAGTTCCCACCAACATTCACAAAAGCTCAGAAGGACAAGTTAAGAAGTGAAGCAAGATATTACATCTGGGATGATCCATATTTGTGGAAACACTGCGCTGATCAGGTAATCCGACGATGTATCCCGGATAATGAGGTAACTTCTATCTTAACCTTTTGTCATAATTATGCATGTGGGGGCCATTTTAGTTCTAACAAAACAGCTAGGAAGGTATTGGATGCAGGATTTTACTGGCCAACCATTTTTAGGGATGCTCATGGTTTTTGTAAATCTTGTGACCGATGTCAAAGGGTTGGGAATGTGTCCCAAAAGAATGAGATGCCTCAATCTCCTATGATTTTTTGTGAAATTTTTTATGTGTGGGGCATTGACTTTATGGGTCCATTTCCCAACTCTTTTGGGAATTATTATATCTTACTTGCGGTGGACTACGTTTCCAAATGGGTGGAAGCGAAGGCCACCAGAACTGACGACTCTAAAGTGGTGACAGATTTCTTGAAGACCAACATTTTTACTAGATTTGGAGTCCCTAGAGCTTTAGTTAGTGACAAGGGGTCCCACTTTTGTAACAAGATGGTGAGTGCATTGTTAAAAAAATATCCTGTCACATACAGGGTTTCTACAGCATACCACCCTCAGATAAATGGCCAAGCAGAGGTGTCCAACAGAGTAATCAAGTCTATACTAGAGAAAACTGTGGCACCGAACAGAAAGGACTGGAGTATCAGGTTGGATGATGCACTATGGGCGTACAGGACTGCTTATAAAACACCAATCGGAATGTCACCATTTCGTTTAGTGTTTGGAAAAGCATGTCATCTACCAGTGGAAATCCAACACAAGGCGTATTGGGCGGTAAAAAAATGCAACATGCAGTCCAATGAGGTGGGCGAATTCAGGAAACTTCAACTCCAAGAATTGGAAGAAATTAGGCTTGAGTCTTATGATAATGCATCAATTTATAAGGAAAAGACAAAAGCCTGGCATGATAAGCATATTTGGAGGAAGAGTTTCAAAGTGGGTGACAAAGTCCTCTTATTTCATTCCCGTCTGAAGTTGTTCCCTGGGAAGCTGAGATCTCGATGGATGGGTCCTTATGTGGTTGCTCGTTTTTATCCACACGGTGCTGTGGACATTTATGACAGTACCACTCATGTCCTGTCTAAGGTGAATGGTCAGAGGCTGAAGCCATATTATGAAGGGTTCAACGGTGCTACTTTGGAAGAGATGGCTCTACAAGAGCCAGAGCAGGAGCCTTGAATATCCTTTTTGCGTCAAGCTAAAGACGTTAAACAAGCGCTTCTTGGGAGGCAACCCATGGTTTAGGATAGATTTGCTTTGATTTTTGTTTTCAGTTTTACAGTTTTTGGTTTTGTTAGTTAGTTTAGGTAGAAATAATCCTTAGATTTAAAGATAGCTCGACAAATTTTGAAGTACAGTAGCTAAAAACTCGGCATTGGGGACAAAAATTGCGTGGTCATGAATCAGAAGCCAACCCGAGCAATGCAAGCTCAGAAGAGATTGCGCGGTTTGGGCTGCTAAATGCGCGGCCGCGCAATCCTAGCCCCAAAGCCGCGCAATCGTAACTGAAAGACCATTGCGCGGGATCGCAAAAGCGCGACCGCGCAATTTTTTGCCGATCCCGCGCAATTAGTAGTTTTTCGGAGACCCCTTTTTAATAAAGCCCGAGTTCCTTCTTTTTCCCCATCACTTCGCCGCCCCTCTTCTTCTACCCCTCCTCTACAAACTCCATTTCCACTCAAGCTCAAGCTCCATTCAAGCTCATTCAAGTCGGATTTTCAACCAAAATCAAGCAAGGAACTCCAAATCAAGCGGAATTCAAGTAAGATTTCTCAAATCTCCCTCTAAATTTCGGTTTCAGTGGATTAAATCTAAACCTAGGTTTTGTTCTAAAAACCCGAAATTCACCCCTTTAGGCTCGGATTTAGGCTTAAGTCCTTTACAAAAGTTTGTTTATTGCATGATTTTAGTCTAGATTCGTGTTTTATTTGAGCTTTGCATGCAAATCCGAAAATCGCCTAGAAATTTGATTAAATTTTAATTGAATTTTGATTAAATTGTTCTAGGTAGTGGGGGAAGAGAGCGTTTGAGAGCTTATGTGTGAAATATTGTTGTGGTTGTCCTTGCCGGACAACAGAATTGCGTTTGCTTGGTTCGTTTGTGGTGTTTGTGCAGGATTAATTGAAATTCTAAAATAATGGGTAACAAGAGAGGTAGAATAGATGGAGTTTCATCATCCCGAGCTGTTTTAGCTCCCCCTGCTGTGGTGGGAGAGACCACCCAAGAGACTTTTGGGATCACTCTGACAAAGAACAATCACGTAATCCGGTTTGAGCTTCTGAAGGAGAGGGAATGGAAAGCAACTCGGTTCATAGACTGGAACCTGATGAATGAGATCGGGATAGCTCATCTGTTGAATCAAATAGGGGCATATTTGCATATGGGCGAGTTCTTGAAGCTGTATGAACCCACCTTCAAGGGGTTAACACTAGAGTTTCTGAGTACTTTGTCCACTGATTTCAGAGGAGAAGGAGAGATCAAGTTTTGGCTAGGAGGAGTAAGGAGGAAGATGACCTTGAAAGAGGTCAACCGAGTGTTTGGTTTCTGCAATTTCCCTCCTAGTAGAGATGTAGTGCTTACTAAGACAGGTGCTACATGGGCTGATAAGCAATTCTGGAGAGCCATCACAGGGAGGGCCAAATATGAGCCTTCTAAAGAAAACGCTTCTCCCATTACTCATCCCGCTATTAAGGTTTTCCAGAGATTTATTGCTAGCACCCTGAATGGGCGAGGTGATGATGGAAACAACTGCCCCAAGAAGGATGTCACTGTGTTGGTTGCTAGTTTGAAGAGGAAGCAGTTGAATGTGGGTGCTATGCTGATGCACCACATGGCCCATGTTGGAAACAAAGGTGGTGGAGCCATTTGTATTGGTGGAATTGTGACCTATTTGGCCAAGCACTTTGGAGTCGATCTTAGCAGGTTACAGGTTGACATTCCGCCTTTGCCTATTGACTTTACCATGCTGAAGAAGATGGGCGCTCTCTATAAGTACCGGAACTCCTATTTCTGGGTGATTGGTGATTCTGGGAGAGTAATGAAGCTTCCTGACGGAAACCGAGTGAAGATTGGGGATAGCCAAAGCAATTGGTTCATTAAAGTTTAGGCTGGAGATTTGGATGTGGATACTGTAAAGGGCCCGGTTAGGGGTAAAAAGACGGCTCCAGTTGTTATTGAGGATTCTGATGAAGAGGAGATGGATGAGGATTTTATCGTGACTGAAGAAGAAGAAGAAGAATCTGCTGAGGATGAAGACACTAATGAGGATGAGGAGTCTGAGGAAGAGGATCAGCAGAGACAGTTTGATCCGTCTATACCTGCTGGAGGTGGAGTACATTATTCTGATGCTCAGTACAATCAGATGATGGAGATGATGAGACAGATGCAGCTGGACAACACGCAGAGATCCAATGACATGTCTTTTATGGTGTGATTTGGATTTATGTCTTGCTTGAGGACAAGCAAGGGTTAAGCATGAGGGAATTTGATAGCTTGCATATAGGAGTAGCTTAGATGCATGTTTTATATATGTTTTAGTTAGTTTTAGGTTAGTTTTATGTAGTTTTTAGGTTTTTGTGTTGTCGGGTATTATGCGCTGGTTTGCTCGGTTTTGCAGGTTTTTAGGTTTAGGAGCAACAGCGGGGCGAGTACAGATTGACCATGGCGGTGGTGGACGAGCCAAGGGAGCTAAGGAATGCTAGGAGCATAGATGGAGAAGAGCCAAGCTAAGGAAAGTGCTCGGGATCGAACCGGAGCAATCATCCCGAGCAATCCTGACTGAATGAACATTGCGCGGGGAAGCAATATTGTGCGGCCGCGCAATTGTGTCAAGCCGTGCAATCTGGAGTTTTCAGCGGACAAGAATTTGGGCCGAGCCTTGGTTTTGGGCTTTCATATTTGGGTTATTTGGGCTAGATAAAATCCGAGTGGATGGTTTAATATATCTTATGAGGGTTATTTTGAGAGACATATATATACTTTATGTTAGTTTTATTTCCCAAGAACTTTTGATCAACTTTTGGAGGCTAGGGTTTTCTCTCTCAAGGAAGAACCTTTGTAAGTTTGATTTTAATTCAATTATGCATTGCTAATTCCTTTGTGTTTGACTAGTAATTGAAATCATAGATTGCATACTATTGTGAGGTTTGATTGATTCTCATCAACTTGAATAGGTTTTATTCACTGTGCTTAATTGAATCAGAATTTATCTAGGGTTTTGTTAGATTGATCACCTAATAGAATTTCTAGGTTAATTTACAACTAATCTGATTAATGCCCGTTCGGGGTTGATTAGATAAAGTAGCATCTATAATTGTTTGGACCCGTTCGGGCTATTCAATTGTAGAAGGGAATAAATCCACGAATAACTTAGATGTCTGTTTGTTCTAAGTGTTTGTTTCTATTGATAACTTGACTCGTAAAGTTGTCGTTTAATTGAATCTAGACGTTGTTTTAGGTTGTTAAATGATTAGGGTTGTTTAGACTGTTAGTTCTTTCAACTATTTATGAAGTTTGGGTCATAATCCTTAGTAGGAGTATAATCCACAATAGATTATTCAAGGGAATTGAGAATCGAAAGAATCAATGATCAATACGCATATCTATGACGGATGTAACTAGTTGAACACGCTTATTCCTTAATTGATTTAAACCATCTTTTGCATTCATATTTACTTCTAATTTTGCATAGTAGTTTAGATTTCCATTCAATAACCCCCCCCCCCTTATTTGGTTACTTGGCACTTAAGCAATAACACATTTACACGAGTCTCTGTGGGATCGACCCTTACTTGCCGCTCTACTGAGTTGGTTAAGCTAAGGTTTCTTTGATAGGTATAAACGACCCCGGAAAATACCTCATCATGCCCTCGTCATGAATGACGAAGTTGTTGTAGAAGAGGCGCACCTGGGCAGGGTCGACGGTCACGGCGGTGTCGCAAACATGTTCCCACTCCTGGGCCTTGATGAGGTCCCAGAGTTCCCCAAGTCCTTGTTCTTGGAGTTGTTGCTTGTTGAGAATGAGTGGGGCGATTAGCTTGCGATCTTCGGTGATATGGACCCTTTTTGAGGCAGTTCCCTTCACTTTCTTCCTCTTGTTCCCACTGGAGGCGGCAACCTTTCTTTTCTACTGGGGGGATGCAGCCGATTCAATCATAAGGGGAAGGTCCCTTTCTTCTTGGACACCCTCCGACACCACCATTTGGCGTCCTTGAATTTCGTCTTCGACAATGGCAGCAACATGCTCTTGAGCAAGACCGTCTTGGTCAAGAACTTCAGTGGCAGCTCCATCGGCCGAGTGCCCTTCTTCTTCGGAGGACATCCCTAGATCCTCGTCATCATCTCCCTCTGGATGACTTGAAGTTGTCCCAGCTCCAACGGTCGGTGTTGGGTTCCCTTTCTTGAGGGCGGCCTCCTCCTTTGCTGTCAGGGTCTCATCATGAGCGCCTATTAGTCTAGGGCGCGCGGAGGAGGAGGGCTGATTGATGATGGTGGTGAGCTCGGCCTCGAGAGCATTGAGGCGAGCATTCTCTTCGGCAGTTCCCAAGACAATGGTCACCGAGGTCTTAGCCTTCCGACGAGCAAACTCAGCGATCGGGAGCTGGTCCTCGTCGGAGTCGATGTCTATGGGTTGCTTGGCCGGAGAGGGAGAGGAGGTTATCTCTGTGGTGGAGGGAGGAGGCGTTTTTTGAGTGGGTGGAAGAGGTGATTTCGGAGGAGAGGGAGTTTTTGTGGGAGGAGAGGGAGGTGGTGTGGGCATCTTGGGTTGTGAAGAAGGTGGATTAGGAGCTCCTTCAGAGATGGGAAGGAAAGAGGAGGTGGGTGCTGATTCTCTAGGACTGGAGGTCCTAGAGATGAGATTAAGGGTGGAAGTAGGTGGAGGTGGAGGATTCTGGGATTGAGAGTTCTCAGAATCAGAGGGAGGTGGGAGAGAGGAGGTTTGTGGGGGAGGTGGTGGAGAAGGGGGTAGCGAAGGAGGTGGGACGAGAGAGATTTAGAACCTCGTCCATGTTGAGAAGAGATTTCTTCTTCTTTGTTTGTGGGAGATCGGAAGAGGGAGAGGAAAGTTTGTGTTTGCGTTTGTGGGAAGAGTGTTTGGATTTTGAGGATTTGGGGGGTGGTTCAGAACCGAAACTGTCGTAGATGACAGTTCCAAAAGAGGAAACGGATAGTGGTTGAGGTGGAGGAGGAGGAAGAGATTGTGAGGAAGTGGTGGTAGATGGTAGCGCTAGGGTTTGCACTGCCGGAAGGGAGGGAGCGGGCCCTAGAATCTCGTATTTGAGGGATGAGACTCCAGTGCGTTCTTGATGAACATAAGGGAGGACATATTCATGGAGGGCTCGGTAGAGGGTTTGGCGAAGGGCATGATCCTTTTCATTGTCCGCCTCTCGGAGCATTGTGATGAAGAGGGTTTTGGAGCTGGTCTCGATCCATTCCAGAATGCGGTGTTCGGGATGGACAGGTGCCATGGGTGAAAGATTTTGGAGCTTTTCTCGAAGAGGAAGGAAGTGATGATTCAGAGAGAGTGGGTTGCAGAGAGCGAAGGAGGAAGAAGCGCCCAAAAATGGCAAATGAGGGGTTTTTATGTGAGAGAGGGAGAGGGGTAGAAAGGGAAAGATGAGCAACCTCGATAACCGTTGGCCAATAGATGCGAAGAGGCGTTTCAACTTCCGTAGCACGCTTGTGATACGCGTCGCTTTCTTCCAAGGGACGTCTCTTCGAGAGTTTCAAAACGCTTGGCCCAAAATGCTTCAAATTCTAACACACTTTCTCGTTTCCCAAGTGACGCTTCATCTTCTCAGATATCTAGTGTTCCCTTGCTTGTGATGACTTCGCACACTGGTTCCCATGATCTCTTAAAAGGTCAAGTTGAGTGGAGTGGTTAAGGGAACTCATACTCAATTTCTTTGTGAGGCTTGGGAACTCAAAGTGGAACCAAACAATTGCAACTTGATAAGGGGATAAAGAGTTTGGCTCATGAGAAGCGTTTGTCTGGCTCTCGGCTTAGGGTTGGTTTTTATGATCAACCATCATGGTGGCTTGTAATGAGGGTTAAAGGGGACTCTGGCTGATCATTTTGGGCCGAAAGAAATAAAGTTCCAAATGTACATTAAAAGCTCCAGACTATTAATATGGCAAAGTGAAAGCAAATGTTTCTAGTGTTCCCTATCATGGAAATCAATGTAACCTAGCCAAGCACTGAGAGAATAACAAACAGGGACTTGTTCAGTTTAGAGTTATCATCCCTAGGAGCATCCGGAGACGCTGATAGGGACGTCTGTCTAAAGCCTTAGTAAGAATGTCCGCAATTTGCTCTTCAGTTCTACAGTGTTCCATAGAGATGTTTCCATGTTCTACATTGTCACTTAGGAAGTGATGCCTAATGTCTATATGCTTGGTACGTGAATGATGTATAGGATTTTTAGATATGTTAATGGCACTTGTATTATCACATCTAATGGGAACAAGGCCAAAGGACATACCATAATCCTGTAGTTGGTACTTGAGCCATAGAACTTGGGAACAACATGAGGCGGCAGCCACGTACTCTGCTTCAGCTGTGGAGAGTGCCACAGAGTTTTGCTTCTTTGATCCCCATGAAACCAAGCACGATCCTAGGAACTGGGCCATTCCTGAGGTGCTTTTGCGATCAACTAGATGCCCAGCGAAATCTGCATCTGAGTATGCAACCAGCTCAAGGGAGCTGTTCCTTGGATACCAGAGACACAAGTTGTCGTTCCCTTTGAGATACCTGAAAATACTCTTCACCTCTTTCAGGTGTGATTCTTTAGGGTTAGCTTGAAAACGTGCACATAGGCACACTGAGAACATGATATCGGGTCGACTAGCAGTTAAGTAAAGGAGAGACCCAATCATACCTCGAAAGTTTCTTTGATCAACACTTACCCCTGTCTCATCTGCGTTGAGCCTTGAGTTTGGTGAGATGGGAATGTCGATAGGCCTGGAGTGTTCCATCCCACACTTCACTAGCATTTCTCTGATGTATTTCTGTTGATGAATCCTTGTTCCCTCCTTAGTTTGAGATATTTGGAGTCCCAAGAAGAATGTGAGTTCCCCTATGAGACTCATTTTGAACTCACTGCTCATTAGATTCTTAAACTTCTCAAGGATTTCGTTAGTGGCTCCAAAAACGATGTCATCAACATATACTTGAACAATCAATATATCTTTAGATTCTTTCTTAAGGAAAAGGGTTTTGTCTATGGAACCTCGAAGGTACCCATGAGACAAAAGGAATTGAGCAAACCTGTCATACCATGCTCTGGGAGCTTGTTTGAGACCATATAGGGCCCTCTCCAGGAAGTACACGTGGTTTGAGAAGTGCACATCCTCAAATCCTGGTGGTTGTGCCACGTAGACTTCTTCTTTGAGGTGCCCGTTTAGGAACGCCGTCTTGACATCCATTTGATACAACTTGAATCCTTTGTGGGCTACATAGGCTATGAGGAGGCGAATTGCTTCAATTCTTGCAACTGGTGCGAAGGTTTCATCGTAGTCGATCCCCTCCTCTTGTCTGTAGCCTTGAGCAACCAGACGGGCTTTGTTCCTAGCAACAGCCCCAGTGTCGTCAAGCTTGTTCCTGAAGACCCATCGAGTTCCTATGATGTTTTTGTTTTTGGGCCTAGGAACCAGTTTCCACACCTTGTTCCTCTCGAATTGGTGGAGCTCCTCTTGCATGGCTTGAATCCAGTCTGGGTCTTTTAGGGCTTCCTTGATGCTGATTCGTGGAAGCCCGATAACCAAGTCTTGTAGATAGAGCTTTAGGATCTGATTGATGCCTGCATGGCCTAGTCTCTTGTGCCAGAGTTCCGTTTCATCATGGGAACTCGCTAGGCATAGTTTCCTCGGTGGCTCAAAGTCTGTGTCCACCAAGTAGACGTTGTTGGACCTTCTTCCTCTTAGGATGATTTTGTTAGTCTTCTTGTTAATCACCAGGCATTCCTTTGAATCAAAGGTGACGATGTTGTTCCCTTGATCACATATCTGAGATACACTAAGGAGATTGTATCCCAGATCCTTCACCAGATTGACATTGCTGATCTTGATTGATTTGTTGAGTAGTACATCCCTTGTTCCTATGATTTCCCCTTTATTCTTGTTGCCAAAGGACACATGACCTCCTTAAGCTTTTGTGTGGAGTGAGGTGAGGTTATCTTTGTTCCCAGTCATATGATTTGAGCATCCGCTATCAATGACCCATGTGTTGTTCCCCCTCACTGCCACCTACAAGGAAGTTTAGTTTTTGATTACCCAGGCAAGATGACTCTTGCCTGGTCCTTTACAAGGAAAGACATTTTCAAATAACACATAATCAACAATATTAATGTCACGAGGATTACTAGAGTTATAGGCAAAGTTCCTATGTTTGTTCCCATGATTGGGACCTCTAGCAGATTTGTTGGTCTTTTGGTTTTGCCTGTTCCAATACTCGTGGTTCCTCTGGGCTTGAGCTTTGGCTTTGGGACAACTTTCCCTGTAGTGCCCATGAGCACCACAGTTCCAGCAAGTCTTGTAGTATTCTCCTAGGTAGTACTTAGGATGAGGTCTTTGTATCCTGTTCCTATCCATGGTTTCCTTGTTGTACACTCTAGACCCATTTCCCTTGGCTATTTGGACATACAGCTTATGCCCAGTGTTCCCAGTGTAATAGTCTACTTCTCCATTTACACCACTTTCCAGGACACGGATTTTCTCTTCTAAGTGAGCATTCTTTTGTTTCTCACACTAAAGTTCTAAGGCCCTACATTTATTAATCTCTTGCTCACTTAAGGGAGACTTTCCTTTCTTAGGGCACTTTGGCTTATATCCTATCCCGTGTTTGGCAGCTACGAACTTGATTTAGGAACAGGAGGCTTCAGGACCCTCATCTTTCTCACTCAGTTTTTGTAAAAAGACATTCTTATCACTCTCTGGGGTCTTAATCTCATCCTCAAGGTCTACAATGTGAGATAGATAGGACTGAAGCTAGTCGATTATGGACACACAGTTGGAACAGGACTCAAGGCCAACCAATTCAGCATTAGTGTGTTCCGATTTTTCCAACTTCTTTTGTAGTTTAATGTTATCTTTAACAAGACTTGAAAGAAGTTTTAACAACTCAGGTTTTTCATAGTTTGTTAAGGAAGCAAGAGCAGATTCAATAGTTACCTCACTGGGTTATTCCCCAGTGGTCTCCACTATGGCCATTGCGCACATGTCCGAGTGTGCCCATGATTTAAGATCTTCGTCCTCGTCATCGCTCCAGGTGGCGATGTATGCCTTCTTTCCTTGCCTTCGGTCATCAGTTCCCTGTGGGCATTCCTTCGCAAAGTGCCCCTTTTTGTAACACTTGTAGCACGTGAAGTCCGAGAGATCCTTCTCAACAGCTTTTCTTTGGGAACTCTGTCCTTTCTATGAGTTCCCGTTTCCCCTTTTGAACTTCCCTTTGTAGAAGGACCGAAGGGCCTTTGTTACCAGGACTAGTTCCTCATCTTCTTCTTCTTCAGATTCTTCATGTTGCTCTTGAACTGACTTGAGCATCTTTTCAAGTTTAAGGGCAATCCCTTTTATGTGCCCTTGCTTGCTCCTTATCATCCTTCTTCCTTTTCTCGTGTCCTACCAGCTTTCCAAAGACTTGGTGGAGCATAAGAGTTTTGTTCTCAGGATTCTCTTTGAACATAGTCCTCTCATTGGCCCATTCACCAGTTAGGCCATTAAACAACTGTTGAACTTTCATCTTGTCGGTGATCTCCTCCTTTGTGATCCCTAGTCCGACGAGCTTGGTGTATAGGACTTCGAAGCGAGATTGGTAACTGTCAACGGATTCTCCCATTTCCATCTGGAAGTTAAAGAACTCCCTTCTGGCATTCATCTGGAGGTCCTCTCTGAGGTCAGAGTTCCCAATGTGCATTTGCTAGATGGCCTCCCACATCTCTTTTGTCGTTTCAATGTTTGCTACCCTATCACAGTCTTGCACTGTCATGGCATTCTTGGGATACTGTTTGGCCTTGAAGTTTGCTTCCATGCACTTCCATTCATTTGGTCCCCATTTGGTTAAGTCGTTGCGAATGGTTGGGTCTACCTCGAAGTTCCCTACTTCGATCACACACCAGGCCTGAAAGTCGTGGCTCCGCATCCAGTCCTTCATGTTGCGTTGCCATTTCTCGAACCTTCCAGTGATAAGCCTTGGAGGCTTGTTGTTCCCATGTCCAACCTGAGTGAGTTCGTCAGCCATTCTGTAACCTGCAATACTAACACACAAATCTAGAGCGTTCCTGCTCTGATACCAATTTTTGGATCGTTAGGTGTTAGCAATAGCTTGGGAACTAGCGGTTAGGCTGTTCCCAAGGCAGTGAAAGTTCTATATAAACAAGTAAACAGAATGCAATGGACACAGTTCCTTATAGAGGAACCCCACGACAACCAACTAGTTGTGTGGGTAAACCTCTACCTCCGCTTGGAAGATTTTGAAAGACTTACTTGTATTATTGATTGTTCCTTAGTTACAAAAGGCCAGATTCAAACATCTCTGTTACTATGAGTTCTACCTAACTCTAGCAACACTAATGAATCTTCTCAACCGAGTTCCTAAGCGAACAACTCAACTAAAACAAGTGAATCAAACCTTACGCCTTTACTATCACAGTTCCCTTACTCCTGGGAACTTGAGTTCACCGTCGTCGAGATCAGACACTCGCCGTCGGGGACTTCTCTTCTTCTCTCTTTCTTTCTTTTGGGAGTATGAGTGAGTTCTGGGAGAAGTGCTCTATCTGAGCACTATTTACTTAGCTTTATAGTTTGTCAATACTTGGGCTGCAATCTTGACTTTCATTTGTGTCCGAAATGCCCTTTGTCTTGTGTGCCAAGTCTTTTTCCTTCACATGTGACAATTTTGAATTGAGTCAAATTTGAGAAGTGATCGAACTGTTGGATCAAACGCTTCAGTCTGTTCCTCAGACTGAACATTTGTTTTGTCTTGAGACAGGATCCCGTAAATTTCGCTGACTTGTCTTTGTTTGCACATGTGAGTTCCCATGTGATGGGAACTGTCTTCTTCAGAGTTCCTTTGAGAGGAACTCTTCATCATGTATGTTTGTGTTCTTTGGACGTTCATGGAAATTCTTCACTAGACCTATGTTCCTTAGAAATACTTGGACATAACACGTTAGTTCCTTTATGGTGTTTGTCATTATCAAAACTGGAGAATGATGTCGTTGTTCCGATGTTTGGAACCAGAGTTCCCAACACCGTCCCAACACAAGCAGTGGGTGTGCCTAAATTACTTGAAGTGATATTCTTGTAACTTACCAACATCTTCTAGACCGAAGATGTCCCGAAGAGCACCTCCTTCTACGAATAAATTTTCTTCTGCATCAAGATAATTTCCATTTCCTGTATCTCCCATCTTTATCTGACTACGTACATTTGACTTTTTCTTCCCCTTATTTCCACTACTTCGAGCATCATGTTCATCCCTTTCTGTGTCATAACCATCTTTCTGATCTGAAGGAACATCCATACCACCAACAATTGTTTCAACACCCTTATCAGAAAAAGTAAACCCAGTCATCTGAAAATTTGAGTCCTTTTCAGAACAATCTGCCTGATGAAGTCCTAAACCCACAGAGGTTGTGTCTGGATCTGCTTCAGTTTGTCCATGAGATTCGTTGTTTTTAACAGGTCAACAGTCCTCCACACTTGCTCATCATGCACAATTTTTAAACGTGCCAGATCCAATTGCAGTAGCACTAAACGTGCCAGATCCAATACTCACTTGCTCATCATGCACAATTTTTAAATCAATCGCACCACCATTTGTAGACAATTGATGCACCTGTGCATCATGAATAGAAATGCAAGTATCACCCTTCACATCCGGACCACAACCATACAATTCAACTTGATCTTGGGCAAAGTGCTTTTGCTTCAATTCACAAATTTTCTTTAGCTGTTCAGGTTCAAATTTGGCTTCGGCAGTATGTGCCAAGATATTCACCTGATATATGAACATTCAAAAGTTGCAAATTAACCAAATAAAACGTGATGTAGCAACCATGGCTTGAAGGTTCTAAGAACCCTACTCAACATATGGCATGCAGACCATCTTCAAGATATCCATAAAAAAAAAATTCAATATGCCCATAGTCACTCATAAATTAACAAAATATAGAAAACAAGAACACAGTGGATCATGTTTACTCATTTTGATCAAGCTTTATCACCTATAAATGAAGAAACAAAATTCAGCTCAAAGTCTTGAAGTATTCAAACAGCAAGAGTATTGCAAAATCAGAATGGAAGAGATATGGAAACAAAGGGACAACTAAGAGTAAGAGGATTCAAAAAACCTTTAAACTATGAGAAGGTTCCTTATAAACCAAAGACAAACAATGAGACAATGCAGGAAAAAGGAGTGCAGAAACTGCCATGAATAATGATTTTATTCCATTAGGTATTAGGTACAAGTAGCAAGATGAACACCAAAAGACACATTTTAAAGTACATTACACAAAGTTCATATGAGAAAAGAAAACAAGATAAATATAGGGAAGTAACATCGTTTATTATTCAGAATATAATGGGACCATCCTTGTAATCAAGCCCTAAAATGCTTTATGTATTACTAAGATTGTCTGTTCTATGCCTTAGTGTCTAGTTTTAAAAACACCCAAGGGCCTTGACTAAACAGCCCTTCCATTTAAGCTTCAGCAAGGTCAGCAACATTTTCAAATCACACAAAGCAAGCAAGAAAAGTGATTCAATGAAATAGAGTACCGCATCAGACATGTCCATGTGAAGCTTAGTTACAGAGTCTCCATGTTCTAGTTCTTTTGCAAAACCATAAGCAATGTAGGTCTTCGGTCCCATATCAGGCTTTAATGAGTTTTAAGGCAAGCTAACAGCAAGGTTTAGAACACCTTGACGGGAGTGCGTATACTCCTTAAACGGTAAAGCGCACAGAAATTCAGCCCCATGTCGTGGTAACTGTTTCTCAAATTTTGTAGATTGTGGCCAGTCTTTCAGTTTCAATATCTGAGGCCATATTTCCCTGTCTTTTCTACCTTCAAGATAGCCTTTGAAAAATTGATGAATATTTACATCAGCATGTTGATGTCACATAATGTATATCAGATATCAAATAGAGTAAAAACAAAAAGGGAAAAAAACCATCAGAAGTGGTAAATATTACCAGAGACGCACCAAATCATTTCTATAATAACTAAACAAAAAAAAGTTGCAAATGCAAGACAAACGGATAAACTAGGGGCTTCGTCCCTGCTACTCCCTAACCCCTAATTAAATCTAATTCCTATGAAGTCCCTAAACCACTAGCTGATAGATTAAGCTGTTAGTAGTTCTGTGTGTCGTATGATATGGAATCCCACAAAAAATGGGTTGATATTTTGGGAAACACTTAATAGGCTAGTTCAAATTACAGAAAAACCAATCAATTAAAACCCTGACTACAACGCTACAATTATCCTGCCATCAAGCCCCCTGTCTCAGATACACCTCAATTTACAGTCACTTGTAATCTCAATTATCATCCACACCACTAGCTGTTTGATTAAGCTACACCACTGCATAGAAGACGAACAACACAGCTGACCCAGTTTTGCCATCATCAGCCAGCAATATAGCACAAGTCAGTGAATTTGAACTATTTCATTGGGTTCATTTGCATTAATGGGGGTACAAATACTTGCTGATTGGCCATTGGAGTTCTGGTATTTAGTTTGATCTAGAACTAGTGATATCATAAAAGCCCTGACTTGCTTCACCCTTATATCATAGGGGGAAACTTCACCTTGGTCTTCTCTAGTCTAAGCCCCTTCTCCAGTCAAAGCCTAATTCTTTTGTTTTGCCCTAATTTGTGCTAGCTTGTCAAGTTTCTAAATTATAAAACCCCATTAATTATAAAAAAATATCAAGTCAATTGACAGATTTAGTGGCAAAAGGACTAGTATTTCATAGTTTAGGGATGTCATCAAAAGGAACAAAAGATTAGGACCAACATGAGGAGAGTCACGTGTTATGAATGCTATCAAAAATATAATTGAGAGGACAATAAAAACGGTGATTTTCCCCTTCTTTAAACAGACTAAGATTCACTTCAACACAAAAAGTGTATCAACCTTGGTAATTTTCTCCTAGCAGCAATATCATACATCAAAACAACTTGGAAAAACAAAAATCATATATGCATCCTACTACGACTTGAATGGCAAAGATGCCTAGTTTTTTAACAACAAAAATAATTTGAAAGAGACGCATATACGAGTGATGGGCAATCACAAATGTTAATAAATGACCATCTAAGAATCTTATCTCAGTCCAATCAAGACAATCAATCGCCCTAACTCCCAGATTTAAACTATGATTCGAATTTTTTATCTGACGGACAGCACGCCACCTTCAATAGAGTCAAGGTTCTCTGCAGCGGTACAAGAACAAGTAGGCGTATAAGCATCTTCGAACTCAAACTTCCTATTGAAATTGGTTAAAATTCCTTCTGCCTGCTTGACCAGAGCAGAAACACTGTTTCTGAACATATATCTCAACTCAGGCACAGCCTTGCCACATTCTGGCCGAGGGCAGGATTCAGGAAATGCTGCCATTTTCATTTACCTTCCACACTACCTTTGGCATTGCTGTTTTATCATCCTGACAATTATATGAATATATGAAACGGGATCTTTTTGGTTTACAGGAAGAGCCATCATTCATATCTCCGTGCAAGTAGCCAACTCCTCTAGATCTGACTTCCATCGCCTCTGCCACGTCACTTCTTTGCAGATGTCCATTAGGGATTGATTTGGTTGGTCAAAATTTAAAATCTTATAATTATTGTTTGGATTCTAATATTGAGTGTTTTATAGTACATTCGATTTCAATGAAATATTTCTTTTCGTATGCTCCTTGCATATTACTTGTCAATAATTTATTTATTTTAATATACAATTCTCCTTGAATAGTTAGATATAATTTTGAACAAAAAATATCCAATCATATTATATGGAATATTTTATATACTCCTTGGATAATTAGATATATTTTGGACAAAAAACATCCATTATTTCAATGATCAACTAGGATAATTAATTAGGTTTAGGATAGAATAATTGGGCCTAAGCCCACAACACAAATGGAAATTTAGCCTTCTTACTCTCAACCAAGCTTCTGCTACACTCAACAATGGTGACTGATGCTAATGTGCCTTACCCACCAGTTACTATAATAACATGATGACAATTACATATAAATGACAATTGCATTAAAGTATTTAGAGATAACACAAAATGACCCTAATAACTAAAAATTTCGTTTCATTTCACACTAAAAGTTACAATAAGATCATTAAGAAGTATGACTGTACGAGCATTACTAACAAAGTTGGATGTAGATTGGTTATAAAAGTGTGGTTTTGTGCAAATTTGGCAAGAATGGTGGTTGTGTCATGTGTGATAACAAGAATTTCCTATTCTGACACTTGGTTCGACAGAGAACATCCATGGCATGTTTCCACAGAATGAATACTCCACATCTGGGCCAATCCACTGCAGTAATATATAAACCACTTGAAAAACCTCCATCCTAATGAACTACTGGATTCCATTTTTTGAAGAACATACAGTGGATCAATTTAATAGTCTCTACTCCTACATTCCCACTTCACTCCACCCTAACTAGAAAATGAAGGGAGTTGGCATCAGACAATTCCTTCCATTTTTTCAAATCATTGCAGCAATATCTCCATTACAGGTGTACTCTTGAAAGCAACAAGAGCAAAATTACAGAGAATTGTTGTTCTTGTCAGTGCAGCTGTGTAAAAATTATGTTGTAAAGTAATTGTGCTTATGATCTAATAGCAGAGCTTAAGTTAAAATCCAAAGACCCAAATAGGCGCCAAAAATGGAAGAGCTCAACTGAAAATCCTCTAAATTAGCAATCAATCAGACAATGCAAACAGAATTCAACACAATTCTAAGCCCTAACACGCACAAACATCGTCAATTAGATCAGATCCGCCATTAACAAAATCAACACAATTCTAAGCACTAATCTCCACTTCTTTCAAAATTGGTTCATAGAACCTGCCAGTAACATATAGTCATATACTACACAGACAAAGAAACCAAAATTGGTCTTACACTTTAAATGCCACTAACAGGCCCCCCTAAGTGTCACACATTTGTAAATATCATATTCAAAATCAGTTGGTCAGAGTCCACACATTTATGCAGGTCGCAGCCTTTCTTAGTTTCATTTCAGGTGTAACTAAATAAATGAGTATGTTCACAAGTATTCTGCTTTCATCCATAAATACAGAGAGATGGTTATCATCTTCTTTTGGTCCTCTTGTGCATTCACCATTCAAAACAAAGAGGTGATGCTGTTGTTTCATATAAATCCGATAAAAGGAAGGGAAAACATGGTGTTGTTCTACAGAATTAAGCGTCAATGTAGGTTTAAGAGCCAAAGAGACTTGTTGTCCTTTTGCTAGCATGCATGTGTGGGTTCAGAAATAGATAATCATCATCATCATCATCATCATCATCATCATCATCACTAGTAGTTACATGGTATTTATATTTCATAGACATTTTCATCAAAATACAAAGGTTGATGCACCTGTCTAGTTTTATACTCAATCCCATGACTACATTATACTAAACCGACTTCTTTCGAACAGTATTCATACTTCTACAGCTTATTTTCAGGGAGATATTCCAATATGATCCTGCATGGTTTGCATTAAGTGCTATCAACCAAACTTCCAGGATAAACTTCCCTCAGACTCACAATTTTAGTCGTACAGAATTCAGGAGAGATTGGTCGAGTTCAGAGCTGATCCCATCCTAGCAAAGCTATCATGAAAGGGTTCGTCTAGATTCTAAAAAACTCATCCAGACACTTGAAAAAATGTACACAGCACAAATCAATAATGAACAGAGCAATCAAATGGACAACTAAAAATGATGACTACTCCTAGAAAGCATCAGCCATAAGCACGTCAATGTTCAGCATTGTAGCATAAAGAAACCCCACAAACAAAGAAAATTGACATTAATATGCAAGATCACATTTGCAAAACCAAAAGAACCAAGTACAGTGAAAGAAGTTTGTAATAGGCGAAAGATATCAAGCTGTTATCATTCCCGTACTTGCAGGGTTTAGAAAACCATAGACAAGGTTCTTACACCTCTTTGGTGAAATAAAGCTAAAACAGTTGACGATGAGAAGACGAACAGAAAAACTCCACGAGCACACATTCAGCTCTTCCTCTTTAATCTCCTCATATGCTGCTTCTTCCACTGCATAAATTTAGATATAAAAATCAACTTGTTACCTCGAGTTGTATTGTTAAACTTAGGAAGCAATCATGGAAGGAAGGTGTATCATCTTTTGCTAACAAGAATGTGAGTTCTGAGGGAAAAGTTCAGCAGAAACTCAACAATGTGGTCTCCTACCGTGTCATATAATCTTCCGCGAATGGTAAAATATGTTGAGAGAGAAAGAAGAGTGTAACAAAGCAAGAAACCAAGAAAAATACAAAGCCAAAAGGCACCTAAACATTTCCCAAATTCCCCAGCAAGGTTCCTAACTAGCACGTCCACATGCAACCACTCTTTGCTAGTTGGAACACGATGCCAAAACGAAGGGAACTTGCTCCCCATTAATGCCTCCTCATGCCATGTGCTTCAGCTCATGACATTCAGCATTTATGGATGCAAGGGGGCAATGCTAACAATCAATCATACCCGAAAAGAGAGACTCACCCAAAAAAGAAGCACAAAACTGCATTTACAACAAAGAACTGCAGAAGACTACAAAGGTGTGGCTAATATTGCAGTTGATCTGAGTAGTGACAAAGAAACAAGAAAGTTTGTTGGGCTGAGATATGGTGCAAATTTACAGATGGGCGAGATATTGATTGGGGAGTAGAAAGAAATTAACTCATGTGAATAAAGAATCAGGAATTCAGTTAAAAAAGAGGATGATCAAGAAGTGTACCGACATTAGTTGGAAGCAGCCATCTTAACTACTATCAAGATTAAGGGTAGAGCCAAACGATACACACAGCTTATTGGACCAAGGAAAGCTAATGAACCGGGTTTTGGGTTACAAGAGGGAAGTTTTTGTGGCTAATGGTTAGAGAATATGTCGAGTCATCAGATATGCAAGAACTTTACATGGGAAATGCAGGACAATCAGTTTTCTTTCAGCCAAGGAGTGCTTAAACCAATATGCAGTAGGTAGAGAAAAAAAAACTACAGCAACAAAAAACAAGGGGATCAAGGCACTTGACACAAGACCAAACAAACTTTAGGAAGACAATTGATGCAAGTATATCATTTTCTTACCTCTACTCGAAACCAAAACCTCCGCAAAGGGATCCTAAGATTACGATGTCCAAGACCTCTTTCATCTGCTCCTTTGACCTATAGGCCGGTAGGTACAGAGATGCAAAACATGTATGAGCACATAGCATTTCACCTTCTTCAACTTTCCATATCTGTAAGGGTTGGCTCAACCCATCAAACCCATCAACCGGAAGGGTACTTGAAACTAGTCCAGAGATATAACAGGTTTCTCCTCTCTTGATTTGACATTTGCTCCACAATCTAATAAACAAGAGGTATTGAAGAACAGTAATAAGTTGAGAGAGTCAAAGATAAGCCCCTGACCCTGTATTCTGTTAACATAAATGAGTATATTTTTGTACCATATTTTAAATATACGTTCTTATCTCTTTCCACGTTAAGTTTATATATTGTTTCTTGTTTCCTAATCTGTAACTTTAAATATACGTTCAATGAAACAGAAAAGTCATCTTCTCCATTCACACAAATATAGGCATATTCCTAGGAAATAGAAAAGAGAGAAAGAGGGACTCACCTCCCAGAACCATTTAATTTCAGTATCATTTTCTTCATATCCTCCTTCCTCGTATGTTGTTTTTGCTTTCCATTCTTCAACTGATAAAATATCGCCTTTCCCTAGCAACTTGTCAAACACTAGCAAACTCAAAGACTGGAAGATCACACTGGGACGCCGAGCCCTAGGAGACTTTCTATGTTGTATACAATTAAATCCAGTGAGAAAGTGAAGTATCTCATCCTGTAGGTTTTTCACAAAGTTGGTGTTGTTCCTGCACATACCATTCTCTGTTTTCAATTGTTACTGGGATATTATTTCCATTTTCCTCATAGCTGATATCCATAGCATCAAGCTCTTGGGAATCACAACTCAGTATTTTTGTGAAAACTTTATACAGGGCCAGATCTGTTCCTTTGATGTCCTCAATATTGATTTGACTATCACCAAGTCCTTTTCCTTGCAAAGACAGACAGGGCCAGGCCCTGCATAAAAATTAATATTAATTAATATTATTAAAAAGAAAAAATAAAGGTAAATTTATTAAAATTGTTTATAAACTAATACATTTTTTACAATATTTATCATAGAATGATAAATTATATACAATAATTTATACTTTTTTTCCAAATAAACTAACAATCTTTATAAACTCCAAAAGAATATAAACTTATACCTTTATTTTCTGATTTTTTATCCAATTATTTAATGATAAGGTTTAATTTAATAAATAGTGTAATTAAATATTTTTAAACAAGAATAACATGTTTGAGATAATGCTTTGAATGAAAAAAACTATGTACGTATAAAATCTTGTACGTTTAAACTTTAAATATTATCACACCATGATAACTTTATAAGGAGCAATCTAAGATATATGAGTATGTATAATTATTATAGAAATAAAAATATAAATTATCCATATTAACCGACACCAATGCTACAAGGCCCACTTACTAATTATTAATAACAATAAAAGATGAAGCCATGAGGGGCCCCAGATTGCACTCATCTGACATGAAGCCCCACCTCTTAGAAAACAAATATCTGCTAATTAATTAATAGTACTATGTACTAACAATATTATGTGTTTGGACTGAGAAACGAAAACAAAACTTATACAATTGGGCCATACTGAAAAAAAACGAGGCCCATCAAAATTTTGAGGCCCTGTGCAGGTGCACAGCTTGGACCTGCTTAGGGCCGGTCCTGAAGACAGATAAAAGACTTGTAGTGTTCTAAAAACGCTAGGTGGACGTTGGGCGGTGAGCTTCCGCCTAGCGCTTAGACGTTGGGCGGCCTTCTAGGCGGGCGCCTAGGCGGTTTCCTAGTTTTGGAATGAAAATATAAGTTGTCCAAGTTACATTAAAAGGGATAACTTTAAATGCTTTAATTATTAAAAAGTCTTATTAATTTTCTAAAAAAATAGGCCCATTGGTCATTAGTCGGCCCAATAAACAAAAAAAATAACCTTTTCCTACCAAAAAAAACCCTTTATAATTTTAGGGTTTGTTTAATCTTAAAAGTTACGGATCTCATTCTCATCTTCCCCGCTTTTTTATTTTCCCATCTTCACTACCTTCAAGCTACGGGCATCTTCATCAATGGTTGCTGCACTCAATCACTTACACACAGAAACAAAAAAAATGAAAACAGTCACTTACACACAGAAACAAAAAAAATGAAAACAAAATCGATTCAATGCAGCACTTACATAACCAATTCACACAAAAACGATTCAAAATGAAAACAAAATCGATTCAAAAAAATGAAAATAGTCACTCAACCACTCACACAAAAACGAACCAATTGAAAACAAAACCAATTCAAATCATCACATAGAGATTGAATAAGACAAAACCTAAAAATTGGAATTGATGGGAATTTGAACCTGCTGGAGGCAATTATATATTTATAAGGGATTGAAATAAAAACAAAGTGCGAACCACAAAACTGAAATCAATACTGCAAATTGAGGTTAATAGAATCATGAAGGCAAGTGCACCACTGGGCGCCGCCCCATCTTTGCCGCTGACAGAGAGAGTGAAGAATTGGTGTCAGAGAGGTCGAGTCGTCGAGGTGGAGGAGTCGGTGGGAGGAGAATGTCTTGTGCAGCTTGTGCTTGAAGTAGATATTAGGTGAATTATTTTCTATTAGTCCCACATCGGATATCAAAGAAAATCAACACAAGAGGCAAGTAATAAAAGCAAAGGAGATTTGTTGATCCAAAATTGTGTTTGGGCCTTTGGGGCAATGACACAGCTTGTAAGGCTCACTTATGCCAGCCCAACAAGTTGTCTAGCTCCTAAACCGCAGAGAGCCCCGCCCAAGGCTAAATCGTACATAATATTTAAGGACAAAAGGTTTCTTTGCCTTTGTTTAACGTAAACGTATTAACATTCATCACATAACAGCCAAAATACCATGCCTCTTCCACACACACGCCTAGATCTCATGAGCTTAAATCAATCTGTCGCTGCATATGTGCAACATAAACGATGATCTAAACCAACCTAATCACCCAAACAACTCAACAATTCAAGACGCTAGCTTGCTACAGTAATTGTATGCTAGGAAAAATCGATCATACAAGGAATCCAAATCAGTCGATTAAACGAGGAATCCAATAATTTCATGCTAAGAAAATACAGTAATTGTATGCTAGGAAAAATCGATCATACAAGGAATCCAAATCAGTCGATTAAACAAGGAATCCAATAATTTCATGCTAAGAAAATACATCGCCAGTAATGAAAAGAGTAATCCAAATCAATTTGTTGCCATTAGAGCTTAAATCAATTCTCTAAATCAACTTGCATCTTAAATCAATCTGTCGCCATTAGAGCATAAACGACGATCTAAACCAACCTAATCACCCAAATAACTCAACAATTCAGGATTTTCGGTGTTAGGTTAAGCTTAACGCTAGCTTGCTACAGTAATCGCACACTAGTAACAATCAATTAAACAGCCCGGAATCTCAAGCGAAGAAATGAGGAAGTAGAAGTAGACTGCATACCAGAGAACATGTAGGGGAGCTAGGAAGCTTTTTTGAGGTGAGTTTCCTTTTTCGACTTGCTTGCACAACCATTTTATTTTCCGTCGCATATCATAAGAATATAAAATTATATATTTAAAATGAATTATTGTTTCTAAATGGAGCTTTTTAATCATGAAAATAACAAGTATGGTTTAGAAGTTTATTAGAAAAGGTTTAATTACTGGTTGCATCCTAAAAGGAAATTTTAACCTTATTAATTGTTATTTACAAGATAAGAAACTCAAAAAAAAAATTATAAAGTGGAAAAAAAAACTTGGACTAATTTTTATTTCTTTTCACTTTTCAATGTTGTTTCATTATTCAATTATTTTTTTAACTTTTATCATTTTCATTTTTATATTAATTACTATTAATACACTAATATTTTATTTCTCAATGCTTTTTTTATTATTTAATATATGTTTATGTATGTATTAAAATGCCAATAAGTCAATAATCAATAATGTATTTATTTATTAAATAAATTGTTCACAGGGTACGAAAATTTTGTTTTTTTAGATTAAAAAACATATCATTTTAGACAATTCTTACATATAGTAGTATTTGAATACAATAGAGCAAAATTATATGCAAAATAAGAAATAACTACTTATGACCCAGCCCTACCCGGAGGCTTTTCTAAATAAAAGTTATATTATATTAATTTATGTATGCTATAGATATTATAATACTTTAAATATGTTATCTACCCTAATACATTATAAAGTAGAACTCAAGTTTGTTGTAAAATTTGTGCCACGTGGCATTTTTGAATAAATTAATGTGAAATTATATTTTAATAATTTTGTAACAACTTATAGTATTCTTGCTATATATACTAAATAGATATCATGTTTATATAATTTTTTATGTATATAATTTTCTATCTATAAATTATGTATTAGTTTACTACAATAGATAACTTCTTTATATAATTTTTGTATACATAAATTCCTATGAGATGATATTTTCCATATTAATTTAATATTTTTTATCTCTTAACAAGATTTAGGGTCTTAATATATTTTTTTTATCTTTTAACAAGGCTTGAGCTCCAAGTATAAAATTTATATCTATATAATGATATGAGGAATTGGATGAAAACCACCCGTATAATATGGCATATTTCACTTAACCACCCGTATTTTCAATAATTATAAAAAACCACCCATATTAAGGGCTCCGTTAAAAATTAACCACCCAAATTCCAGATCCGTTAGCTTCCGTCAAAAATAATATGACATGGCATTTCTTTTTAATTTTTTTTGTCAAATCTTGCCAGATGGAATTATTTGTGCCTTTGTTCCTTTTTTCTTTTTTCTTTGGGTCTTCTTCCTTGTTATTTTTCAACACATCCAAAATCCAGATCCAAAAACGCAAGGAACCAGATCAAAAATCCAGATCTTCAATACCAACAAAACTCAAGGAACACAAGGAACTAAAGAAAGAAAGAAAGAATTCAAATTCTTCACAGCCAGCATCGCCGAACGAAATCCAGAATCAGGATTGAACGACGAACCCCGAGAAAGAATTCGAAATTCATCACCTTCGGAATAGGAAGGAACCCAAAAGTGAATCAAGACGGGACCATGGACCCAAAGAACAAATTCTTCACCCTCGCCCTTAGATCTAGCCCTCAAAGAGAAACCCTAGAAAAATGGGGAAGAAGAACCAAACTGAGATTTAAAGAGAAACCCTCAAATCTGAAGAGAAACCCTAAAAATGCATCAAAATCGAGGCCTTTTCGTGAATGCAAGCATAATCTTGCGGATCTCAGATCGGGACTCGACGCGGTCGATGATGCGGTTGTGGTCGCCGTTGAAGCCCTCGAAGATGGAGTCGTAGAGCTTGGTGAGATGCTCCAGCGCATTGGCGTCCTCCTTCCTGAAATGCTTCTCGATCAGAGGGTGGTGGTGGAAGATTTGAGCAAGAATGGGTGATAGAGGAGAAGGTGGTTGGATAATGGTGAGGGAGGGTTACTGAAGTTGAAAGATTTTGGAGGAGGAAGAAAGAGCGGAGGATATGTTGTGTGTAGAAAGAAAAGGAGGGGAGGAGATAGAGAGAGAGGAAAAAGAAAAGAGAGAAAAAGAAAATAAAGACTAAAAAAATTGTGATATTTTAAAGGGTAAAAATGGTGATTTGGATTGATTTGGGTTAAAATGGGTGATGTGGCAAGGTTTTTAAAAGAAAGAATTAAATTTTGAGTGCCAAGTCACCCTTATTTGACGGAAGCTAACGGATCTGGAATTTGGGTGGTTAATTTTTAACGAAGACCTTAATATGGGTGGTTTTTTATAATTATTGAAAATACGGGTGGTTAAGTGAAATATTCCATATTATACGGGTGGTTTTCAGCCAATTCCTCTAATGATATAATTTTAATTAAATAATAAATTTTGTTATGTTGATATATTTTTATTTTGAGAAAAAGATATAATTTTATGTTGATGACTAAGATTATATGTAAATGTCAAAAAAAAATGAAAATTCGAATTTTAATTTTAATTAATAAAAAGGGAAAATTGCATTTAACCACCCTTTATTTTGCAATAGTTGCATTTAACCACCCTTTAATTTTTTTTTCTACACTTAACCATCCTTATTTGCAATAATATTGCATTTAACCACCTAATGTGACAGAATCCGTTTACTCCTCTCTTAACCATTGTAAATGACATTTTTACCTTATTTTTAATTTTTCTTTAAAGAATATTAGGAAGGCAAAATCAAGCACATTTGTTCTGAAAAAGAAAAGCAAAATCGACATTCTCCCGAAGAGGAAGAGCGAGAAAAGCCCCAAAACAGCCAATCAAATCCTCTAATCAATTCACTCAGCAGGAAGACTGAAAAAGAGCAAACCAAATTCATTTTTGCCATCATTACAATAGAAATCAAACTAACACCAGTGATAGGAAAAACAATTTCCATCTACAAACATAATAAACCGAAGATCCAAACCAAAAGAATACAAAACTCTATACTTTAATTCAAATTGGCAAAGCATTAGACTCCCTAAGCAGGCACCACAAGTGGCCTGGAAAATCACCATTAAAGAGAGAGAAAAAAATGAAGTACACGTACCAGAGAATTGCTTGGAATTGGAGACGACAGTGAAGACGAAGAAGATTAT
Organism: Fallopia convolvulus; assembly: GCA_964016875.1. NCBI lineage: Eukaryota > Viridiplantae > Streptophyta > Magnoliopsida > Caryophyllales > Polygonaceae > Fallopia > Fallopia convolvulus. Next base: position 44,941,351 of record OZ024726.1, read on the forward strand.
CAAAAATTGGTAGAGCAAAGGGAGTCTAATGAAGTAAAATGGAGAGTTTTTGAGAAGGAAAACCAACGCACAAAGACCCCCACCTCAATTGAATAGAAAAATTTAGAAAACCAATTGCAGACAAATGTGATTCAAGTTGCAGACAAACGAAGGACATCGAGCGAGCACGAAATTGAACGTCTTTCCAAGAGATATAAGCGTCGATTGCTTCCAAGAGATATAAGCATTGATTGCTCTTTGCACAGACAAAGGAAGGAATAAAAGGGGGAATTGAATCTAAACCATAAACCCTAATTTATCACACAAACTCAAACTAGTTTACAAAACTATAATCCACTATCTTGAAAATCTTTCTCATTTCTTCCAATTGAGCACCTCAAATGCGCGAAGAATCAAGAAAGCCACCTTCTCCTCTCCCCTCTTCTCTTCCTTCTTCTTACTCAAGTGGCGTCGTTGTCGTTCTAAGCTAAACGATTTTCATTTCTAAGGAATTTTTTTTAAAGAAAAATTAAAAATAAGGTTAAAAATGTCATTTACATAGGTTAACAGAGGGTAAACGAATTCTGTCAAATTCAGTGGTTAAATGCAACATTATTACAAATAAGGGTGGTTAAGTGTAGAAAAAAAAATTAAAGGGTGGTTAAATGCAACAATTGCGAAATAAAGGGTGGTTAAATGCAATTTTCCCTAATAAAAATATATCTTCTTTATCTTTTTATGCATTTATATTAAAGATTTTTTTCTTAAATCAAAGTTTGATTAAAAAAAATAGAAAAATTTACAAATCTTGATGAATACTTGCTTAAATTGAATTTTGATAAAAATTTACATTACATTTTTCTTAATTTCCTTTTTATTTTATTTATGTAAATATAGAATTTTTTTATCTAGCCCCACCTTACATTTAAATTTTTTTTATCTCTATGTTTTTTTGTAATTTAATATGGATGATAGGTTGATTAATACATTGAATTTTGTAAATTTTCATACACATCAATTTCCTTTATATTTTATTTCTTCGTTATGTAAATTTAGTATGCAAAACAACTTTATAAATGGATTGAATTTTGTAAAATAATACATAGATAATTTTCTCTATATTTTATCTCTTAAATCGAGGACAATGTTCCTTATATACTAATCTTTATATTTTATTTTTCATATTTACAAACATTCTTATTATTATAGAGTAAAAGATAAGAACTTTAATATTTAATTTTAATAAATTAACCTAAAAAATATTTTAATAAATTATATTATGCTTTGTAGATAACCTATCCTAATTATTATTATCTTTATAAAAAAAACCAAGTATTGTTTTTTTAACTTAATGGTTGTTTTGCCAAATATTATTTTTAAAAAAAGGAGTCGTGTGGTTCAATCTAAAAGTGACATGTGTCGTTTAATAATTTTTTAACCTTCGCTTTAGGTTATAGTTATTATGATTAGTGTCTAAAACAATAAGAAAATATTATTTAAAAATATTCAATAAAAAGTAAAATCAATATTTTAATAATTTCAATCTAAATTTGGACAAGATCTCCACAAATAATGGAAAAATATTTAAAAATATATTCAATTAAAATATGGAGTACAATCTAAAAAAAATAATGTGTCTATTGCATAATTTATTATGATATTATATAAATATATTTAGTATTTTAAATTAATATCGTAAAATTGTATAGTTTTTTAGTAAAATTATCCCGTGAATATCACGGGACCTTAACTAGTTACTTATATAGTTGTTACATGTACATGATACGGGACTTCGAGTAGTTTATCATAAAACTTTATCTTATATCCCTACAAGATTATGATAACTTGCCTAAATAAAATTTTGCTTGAAAAAGTTATGTTATTTTTTTCCATTAATTTTGGCCCCGCACCATATTTACTAAAATAATTAAGAAAGTCACAATTTAATGTTTTTCTCATTATTTGTATTTTTTATTTTTCCTAATAATTATCTTTTTTCACCTCATAATTATCTTTTACTATAATTTTTGGACTTTCCTTTTATGAGAAAAGGATCATATAATTAATTTTTTAATCTTATCTATCAGCCAATAATTATATGCTTATTGTGTTCTTTTTTCACGTTTTTTTGCCAATATTTTTTTATCCTCTTATTTTGTATCTAAAGTAAAAAAAAAATCATTATATATTATCTACCAAATAGACCTCATTGATATTAAAAATTGAAAAAATGTGATTAGATTAGATATGATATCATGTAGGACTTTATGTAGAGTTGTAGATAGATTAACAAATTGAACCGCACCTCATATATAATTTTTATCGAAACATTTTTGGTACAAATCTTTTAGTAAAACTACAATCAATATCAATATCTATAACTATATATTAAAGTTGTCCCTTTTCGAGCCACCAGAACGATTTTGGCCCCACCTCATATATATAAAAAATAATATCAATTTCTATTATAATAACTTCTTTCTATTAAATTCTTTTTTAAATTTTTAAATTTATCTCTAACAGCAAACAAATATCTATTTAGTATAACAATATCTTTTGAAAGTTTTCTTATACAAGTATTTAAAATTAAAGATAAAGTATTTAAATATTTTAAAATAAATATAAATCTTTTAGCATATATCTTTTGACGAATTTATTTATAGATATATACATTGATTTTATTTTATAATATAAGTTAATAATAAATATTTATAATGTTTAAAATTAATAAAATAGATAATAAAATATTTAATAGATATATTGAAATTTTTGATAATCTCTAAATTTACGTACATGGAAAGTTTAAAATACGAATAATATAATATATAATCTTATCTAAACTTTACTTTATCAAAACACAAAATGAGTTTGGTGGTCCCATCTTAAATTAAATTAAATTTAAATATTTTATATAATTAAGTTATCTTTATCTTTCATACTTTATTATATATTATTTATTAAGTTAACTATTATTTTTTAAATTCTTATCTCTTCCATATTTGAATATATAAAAAATTTTAATTCACATTTTATATTGTTTTTTAATTAAATATCTATGAAATATCATCAAGGAAAATGAGAAATATAATTATTTTATCTTAATAATATATCTTCATTCTCAACATTAAATTTAATCATTTATATTGATTAAAGAAATTATACATTATACAATCAATAAATTACTTATATTGTATTTTATATTATATTTTTATTTATTAATATCCTATTTATAAAATCTATAATATATATTATAAATGTCGGTCGTTTTTAAGCCACCACGTTAATTCTGGTCCCACTTTATATTTAAAAATTTAATTTTGTTTATATCATTTAAATTTCTCCTTTTACCTTTTTTTTATATGTTTTTACTTACCTAAAAACTATTTTTCTACATATTTTATACAAATTAGAAGTCCATGTTTTTTTATCACTATCTTTTCTAAAATCTATATTTTATTCAAATTAGAAGTCCACATTTTTTTTTATCACTATCTTTTCTAAAATCTATCTTTTAGTTACATTAGTGGCTTTTCTACATAAGTTGTTTTTTATTTTATTTTTTAACTATTTATGTGAAAAATACATATAGAAATTGATATTTAGATAAAAGAATTCTAAAACAAAAATCTTTTTTTATAAGTAAATTACTTTGAATGCTTTAGCTAAATCAATTTTTGTTTTTTTATCTTTTAATTAATCAATTATTTATATATTATCTTTCCTATAATGACTAATTGTTTAATCTTCACATAGAATAACTCTTATCATTATATTTTATTTATTTTAGCAATTATCTTCAAGCCATTAGTATTATATTGGGTTCAGTTATTTTTTATTTTATTATTATATTTTTATTTTTTTTATTAAAATAATAACTCAAAGTAATTGTATCTCATACTAATATATTATATGTTTGTTACCTACCGTGATATAGAAGCATATAATGATTTGCACTCTCAATAAATCATTGAACAAATAAATATGATATTAAACAAAAAATAAAAGTCAAATTAAATATCTCATTTTAAATTATTTGGACTATTAAGGTCTAAAGATTGTGATAATTAGGGCTGAGCATCGGTTCAAAACCGAACCGAACCGATAAAAATCAAACCGAACCGAACCGAAAACCGAAATTCCATTTTATGTGAACCGAAAACTGAACCAAATTGGTTCGGTTCGGTTCGGTTTCGGTTTTTGTCGGTTTTGCATAAATATAAGGTTATTCTTTGAAAAATTCGAACCGAACCGAAATTTAACCGAAAATCGAACCGAACCGAAATTTGGAAAATTCCTAAACCGAAAACCGAACCGAATTATATTGGTTTCGGTTTCGGTTCGGTTCGGTTCGGCTTAAAATTTCGGTTTGAACCAAATCGTGCTCAGCCCTAGTGATAATAGAGATACTGATATATAATAATATTTAGGGACAAATTTATATAGATAAAAAGTAAGTATTTTTTATCCATATTGCAGTTGTTACTGTGAAGAGTGTTGATGCATCAATGGGTGAAAAACCACCATTGAAAAAGAAGTTGCCTGCTACAACATCAGTATGTGGCCTGACCTAATTTTTCTCTTTTGATAACCTCATTACCCAAGTTAATTGGGATATGGCAGGGCTTGAGATCAGAAGGTCTGATTCTAGAGTCCATTGTTGCTTCCACATTTTTTATTCAGGTTGGCAGGCTTAAGATTCTCCGTGAGAGCTTCTTCATTATTCATGGCATTAAGGTATTTCATTTTTCAATAGGAAACCCAAAAAAAGGAATCGAGTTCTTTATCTATTTTAATAAAGTGGGTAATTCACTAGAGGAATAGCTGCTTTCTTGAAGAATGCTTCTGATTTAAATAAGATATTGATTGGTGATTATCTAGGGGAAAGAGAAGATTTATCATTGAAAGTGATGCATGCATATGTTGATTCGTGTCGCTAGTATGGAAGACATCAGCTATTGAGGTATGATCCCAAAATAGTATTCTGTACTCTTGTCGTTTCCTCTTGCCAAGGATTTGTTATTCCTTGGACGTGTGGCTAAAACTATTGCATCTCTTTCGATTTCAAAGGAATACTCAAGGATGAAGGATCATTCTTTCACAAAGCTCTTGAAAAGCTCCATCTCTGGTATGGAAGACATTGATAGGTTTAATAAACTGTTGTATGTTGCATCTGAATTGATAGATTTAACTGATCACTCACTAGAGGTTTGATGTATAGTATTTCAATCGGCATGGGTTTAATCTTGAATTGCTTGATTTACAAGGAAGCTTATAACATTATTTGTCATTTATTTTATTCAAATTTATAGGTATAGAAGGAAAAGTGTCAAGGATCTGCAAAGGACACTTCATAAGTGTAACGAGAAGCTCCAACCGTTTAATCATTTAAACAAAAATCACTATGTATATAAATTTCACAAAGCAACATGAAGAACTTTAGAAAAGGCAAGCTAAGTTGGATATTGGTGATGAGGTAGTACTTATTGATATGGTTCTTATAATAAACTTGTACTTTTGTGGTGATGTTGAACTCTTAAGAGTGTTTGGAATGTTTTCTGTTTAATTATTGACCAATATGATTCTTGCAGAAAATTAAGGAGTTTATTGATGTTCTGGATGAGGGGAAGGATGATTCTATAGAATGTACTTTCAAGGTTGTTGCTCGAAACTTTCAAGCACTATTTTCTGAACTTGTGCAGGGTGGTAATGGCTTCTTAGTTATGATGAAAAAGAAGGTTAGTACGATAGTAAATGGTTCTGAGCCTGGAATTGGATTGATGGGAATGTGATAACTTTATCTTGTATACATATATTTGATGTTGTGTCAAACATAGCCTTAGGCAGTAAATGCCTTTTTATATTCTATTTAATGTGTCATTTTCTCTAACTTGTTTGTTTTGATATGAGGGATGGTTTCTGGGCATTGGGGGAGATGAGGGGATAGGGGCTAAATGTGGACATTGATCTCTTTTGTTGGTTTTTGTCTCTCAAATAGCAAGACTTTCTGTGTCTATTGATTACTTCATTGAAAAATGATCACTACACTGAATGATTAAAAAACTATGAGACTAAGCACTCTATAAACAAGTATTGGATGGAAGGCTTCTACTTTATGGATTGGTATATAATGGGGAAGGTTAGGGAGTATAAATTGTTGTAATTACTTGGTACTAAATTCCTAATATTCAATATTTTCTTGTGATAAGGGGTTGCTGAATCATTGGGGGAGATGAGGGGATAAGGGGTTGCTGAATCATTTGATCTAACGAACAACAACATGGTGATTATTGCTCTTATGATTATTTCTCTTAACCATGGTAAATATTTGTGTCAGTTCATTATTCTGATGTGGTTATCGAACCCTTATACAATCTCTTAACAATCACATGAAGTGACCTCTAAATATATTGATCCATTCACTATTTTCACATTCTTGTGTTGGTGTATGTTTAATTTCCTTCTGGATATTTGTAGGATAAGATCAGATTTCATCAACTTTTCATTTTGGGATTTATAATATTTTCCTTTGCACATCTATCTGACTATCATGATGTTTTAGTTATAAGATATTCCCATTCTATATATTAGCTAAATCTTAGATCGTCATAATAATATTGATATGTGGTTCTCTCGAGAACAAAAAATCTGGGACAACAGTGTGATCACAAAGGTAAGCTATGGACTTTTTCTGCTGGTGACCAAGGTTCCCAAGAACAACGGACAGGTTGTAACCAATCTGTTGACTTATACTTGTATTTTTGCAATGAATTTTCAATGATTTATTTAACATAAGATCCAAACACTTCTTTTTCTTTCTTTTTTTTAATTTATTTTTTATATAGAAGACTCTTTCTATGGAAAGTATGACATGCATCTCAGTTATAAGCAATGGGTATAAAAAAAAGAACAGAATATTTATCTTTTAGAATTTTGTAGGTATGATTAATTTAAAATTGTAGTCTGCATGTGAATTTCGTTCAGGGTGCAATGATGAATCAAATTTTGGCAGCTCAGTCTCCCATCATGGTTTTTTGCTACAAGTGAGGGATTTCCTTTTTGCAATTGTGGATGAATTTCTCCATAACCCTCTTGGGCATCACTTTTGTTTTGATTGTATATTGTGTCTTTTGATTTGTGGTTATCTAAATTTGGCAAAGGCCCTAAAAAAAATAAGCTATGAGCAACTCCATTGTCCAACTCCTGAATTAAATTGACTTGCTTTTAATCTACTTGTCAAATATACTCTACTAGGCTGTCCAACTTAGACTCTTGTGGGTTTGACAACATATTGTTAAAAATGTATGTGTTGTGTTCATATTGTATAAGACATTCTTTGAAGTCCTTGTTATAATCCTAGGGTTCTCAGAGTTATGGTATTCAATACTCATGTATTCAATTTTGTGAGTAAAAACATTCATAAAAGAAAATGTGTTTCCTCTGTTATAGTGTCAAACGCTATATCTTTCTCTGTTGTGAGCACTGTTCTAAAAATCCCTTCTAGGCCCCGTTTAGGCCCCGCCTAGGCGCTGGAAGGTCCCTGCCAGCCTAGCCTTCCAGACCGCCTAGGCACCCGTCTAGGACCGCCAAGACAACCGTTCAGGCCATCTAGGCGCTAGGCGGTCCCTTTCCGCCCAGGGTCCGCCTAGCGTCTTTTAGAACAGTGGTTGTGAGTCTAATTTTTATGTTGCAAATAGAAGTTTTAGGGGTAGGAGGGGTCCCATCCCAGGCCAGGAAGAGCCTTTACACGGATGGAGGCTTTTCCAAGGACTTTCTTGTCCTCCACCGATGAGGGACTCGTAAGGGAATTGAAGGCCATTCCTTAAACAATATGTTGTAACTTATGGGCTTTTGTTGCGAGTCTTTTAATGTCAAGCCATTGAGCATGATACCAAGGAAAAATTTTCAAAACTTCACTGTGGGTGGAATAAGATATACAATATCACTTCTGGTTAATCAAATATGAGATTTTGTGATTATTTTTTATGTTTGGTTGTTAGCTTTTTAGGTGATGGCTGTTTCTCTGAGAAAGTTTGTTTAATTACTTGTTTTATTTTGATATTATATTTGTTTTATTGGTTGGAATTTATGGTTTAAAACTGCAGGTTACTTCCCTGCCCTGGTTTTTTGGTTGATTAACGCGGGGTTGCTGAAACTGCCCTGGTTTCTTCGAGATCCCATGCTGGCTTACATGCTCGATCTAGGCTAGTTTGAACTATTGTAAATCTTAACTTTACTGCTAATGAGTCATATATAACAGAATTTTGTATGATTTTTTTTTACCTTAGTTGCTACATTAGTTGGCCTCTCTGTGTAATATTTGTCTATTACATCTTAGGCTTTTTTGCCGGAGAAGGAAAGCCATACGAAGATTGAAGACGGTGAACTCGTGCATGTATTATCTATTGCTCTTACAAGATGGTATTTCTATTTGAAATGCGTTTTATAACTCCTTATTGCACTTTATGTCTACACCTTTATACTGGTAATGATGCTTTCAATTTGCTCTCCTATAAAGCCTTTTGCACATAATCTGATGATAGGTGATGACACCCATGTACTTTTTTCGTTTCACCAATGAGAAGACCATCAAATTCTTGAAGGTTAGTGAAGATAAAAAATTATTTATGAAATTTTTCTTGCTCAACCAATGTAACATTGGCAGTTAAATGCATTATATAGTCATGGAATTACATCAGCCTCATTGCAAGTTTGATAATATTTAGATATTATACTTAGCCACTTCAATTCTGAATCATCTTGGACATGTTCAGGAGAATAAAATGAAGAAAGTTAGTTCAATGAATATGGATCGTATAAATAAAAGATTTAATATTTCTGCTCTAGCTATAACAGAGTTTGCAACATGAAGAATTTGAGAAATTCATGCAGCAAGTTGTCCTTTCCTCTAGAGGGCATTCAATCATTACGTTTACCAGTGGTTGGTGTTTCTCTTGAATGATTTTGAGTTTTGCTTGCTTATTGTGCTTTAAAAGTCTTATTCAATTTCTTTGTTATAAAGTATGGCTGTTCAAATATCTTTTGCTTTACTATCCTTGTGTTTATCATGGAATCCTAATAATCATTATATTTTTGCTGTTTTATGCACCCTATATTATGAACTTTGAACTGATGCTTCTCATAATGCTCTTTAGGCACTGAATTTCCTGAGGCGGTACCGAACTTCGTTAATGCATCCCGTTGGTACCACCACATTGATGCTTTGTTGAGGATCTCGTAAGTCACTACCTTCAATATGCTGCCATTGTGTGCTTTGATTACCCTTAATAATTTCCCCTCTCTCCTTTATGTGAATTAGTGGAGTTTCTAGCGATAGTTGTGGAGTTAGAGTATAAGGATCTGCACCTATTCTTAATGGAATTGCCACTCCAACCTCTGCTGATTCTAAGGTGATTTTCTTCAATTTTGTGATGTGTAATGCTCTTTGCTATTGCCAATTAAGGTTTAGATTTAGGTTCCATAAGTCATTATCCCAATTCCTTATAAAGTGGTGTGCTTTATACTAACATATTTACATGTTGGTAAATTTCCTTTAGGCCTCAACTGTTGCTGATGAGGATGATGACGATGTAAATCTCTTCAGAGAAGAGACTGGGGAAGAGAAGAAGGCCGCTGAGGAACGTGCAGTTGCTGTTAAAGCTTCTACAAAGAAGAAAGAGTGTGAGTTTCCCATCTTATTGGATGGATTTGAACAGTATAAGGAATACCTCAATTATGAATAATATTTGCTGATTTACCCCCTTTTTGTTATTATGGTTGTGATTAATTAGCTGACAAGTCATCAGTGTTGATGGACATTAAACCATGGGATAATGAAACCGACACGAAGAAACTTGAGGAAGCAGTTAGAAGTGTTCAGATGGAAGGCTTGTTCTGGGGTGCTTGTATGTTGTTCTCTTTCTTAGTGTATTCTTTGTATAGTATTGAAGGCATAAATCATGGAAATTTTCTTTCTCACATATGCAACAAATCTCTTTGTGACATCAAAACTTGTACCAGCGGGATATGGTATTAAGAAGATGCAGATCATGTTGATAATTATCGATGATCTGGTATCGGTGGACAATCTTATTGAGGAGCATCTCATGGAGGAGCCAATCAATGAGTTTGTCCAGAGTTGTGAAATTGTGGCATTCAACAAGATTTTTGAGTTCTTAAAAAAACCATGTTATTCCTATGCTGAATGCCAAAAAAAAAAAACCCATGATGATCCGGATTTTTTTTAAATTTTTTTATGTTTGGCATTTTGTAAGACCAAATATTTTGCTTATTCTCATGAAACAAATTTTTTTCCTAAATGTAGAATAGGTACTGAAGTACTTGGTAGATAGAGTACTAAACACAACCTAAATCAATGCAATGATGACATATGACAAAGAAACATAGCATTTGTTTACTATGATCGGTTCTGGATAACTAACAACTTAGAAGAATTGATTTTAGTTGTACACTTCTACATAGGGTAAGCGCCATGGTTAATCACTTGATTCATTGAGTGGAAGGCCTTCTGGATGGGCCACTTTTAGGAAGCACTTTCTTTCATCCCTCTAGGCTGTATTTTTGCATTTCTTGTTTTAAAGATCACGTTATTGTACCCATTATATGGGCATATGATCTGACTATAAGAAAAAAGAGAGAAGAAGGGAATACTGAATATTTTTTTGTTGTACATTTCAATACATGTATTGGATAACATTTGAATTTTCTATTTGTCTTGCATTGTCATGGACCCTTTAAGTAAACTTTCGAATACAATATTGCATGATTGCAAAGATGCTTCAAGAAATATTTGGTTGTACTACTCCAAGATATACTCATTACTCGATATCATTCTCTTTACTCATTTGCACTGCACTAATGCCATCCAATGTCTCGTATAAACTTTGCAGACATTGCAAGATTGCGAAGAAGTTCTGAGTCAGCACGATTTAGCCAGCCAAAAGGACTCTATTCCTAATACTACCATGAATAGCATAAGTAAATTCCAAAACGAGTTCTTGACTTGAATGTTAGATGATCTTCACACCCCATTTGTCCTCGCTGCACTTTCTGACCCATTGAAAACAATCAATTCTGCACACTCGTAAGGTACTGATAGTCATTAAAGTTGTTTCTATTAATGCTGAGAAGTAAACCGTTCTTAGTTTATTAATCTGATTGTTTCTTCCTGTCAATGAACTGCTTAGGGGAAGAAGCAACATATGCGAATTAAATCACTAGCTTCCCTTGATAAAAGCATCAAAAACATTTTCACTGTCCTTGGATTGTTGCCTCCAAGTATATCCGAGGTAAGAAAAAGTATCTTTTTATTCTTTGAGAAATTCACATTGTGGTTATTAATATGTAGCCCTTGATGATTTTTTCTACCTGCCAAAAGGTTTTACAACAACTGAGAGAAAAGGCTCTGAAGTGTGTGAAGCTGACAGAGTCGGAAGTTTTGCAAAAGATAGAGGAGAGGGACAATGCAAGGAAGAACAAATAGTATGAAAGATCATATGTGATCCAGAAAGAGTTGGCCTCTATGGGGATTGCTCTCATGGATAGCCCAGAGGGAACGAATTGGAGACCAGTTGTTCCCGTTCCAAATTTTCATTTGTTTTGTGCAGCTGCCGCCTGGTTGAGAACTCCCGGTTTCATGCGATTTTGGTGTTCTATTTTCAATTTGAAATTTTTAATTGTATTTGCTTTCTATTGTCAATAGGAAAGAGTAATTTTGGGCCAAGGACTATGGGTGTTGTTGGCATAATTTATCTTTTGATTCTAAACTTTGTTAATCTTGCTAGATTTTCATGGATGTTGAGCACTCAAAATGCAGCATTTTGCTTGAACATTTTGCCCGATATTGTTACTGTTGCTCCTTGCCTTCGAAAATTTTGGTTAGTTACTGCTTTCTTTATCTAGATTGTAATATGTATATAAAAAGGTTATTTACCATTTGAAGTTTCTACTAAAAAGGGTTTGTCTGTTATGTCTACCATTGAGTGTTTCTCTTAGTGGTTAAGGAGGCTAGGTCTCACATTTTCTTTTGTTTATATCCGGTGTGTCAATTCTAATCTCAAGTTTTATTCTCTTAATTTGAAACCATGGAGCATAAACGCGAAAGATTTTGTTCTTTGGATCATCACTTTTGCAACTCCACTATTCCTCAGCATAGAGATTGATGTCCTTCGGGAGTGAACATTTCTCTCTAAGAAAAACTATGATGTTTGAATATGTTTATGCTTTCTTATGCTAAAGTGCATGGAATGATAAAATTGTACTCTCGTTAGAAATTTTAGGTTAGGCTATGAGGACAAGTAGTTGATTTTCAAAATGTTTAATAATTGTAGGTTGGTGTTTCACTTGCATTTGTGATCCATGAGTCTTTGTGGATTTCTGTGCATTTCAAATTACTAAACCAGAAACTTGATTAGTAGAGTTTCAATCCTATACCATATTAGCATATTACCCTTACCACAACTTTCATTTATGTCACCTAGATGCAACAGTGTCGGCTCTATGCCTCGCATCCAGCATTGATGAAGGCAAGTCATAAGTTTTCATGCCTTTGAAGTGTTTGATGAAATGCTTAAATGGAAAAGGGAGTTAGAGGGTGAATATATACTTGTAGTGGGTATGTTGTCTACACTTGAGTTTTCAAGAGATGAAGAGTATGCCCATTCACTTATTGCTACACTATTTGGGTTATATATTGTGTCAACTATGGACATTACCCAGTTACAAAGTGGAATCATCAATGATATATACTTATTATCTCGTTTCTGCATCAAAAGTCACAATCATGATCTTTACTATGTTGCTTTCCTATCTACTCACATTGCTTCAACTATTCCTGACTTTTTTTTTACTTTTACTCATGTAATGTGATTAGGAAACGCGATCTCACATGGTTGCTAGAATAATGCCCAAGCATGGGCTAGTTGTTGTATGATACCATCAGTTTCCTCTAGACTGAAGTTGTTGAGTTTGATTTATATTAACAGAAGTATTAGTATGTTGTTTCAAAAAGAAAAAGAGAAAAAGAGTTTTTTTGTAGCAGAATATATTTGTTGGAAACAATTTATCCATTTTCCTACATCAAGAGTCCATTGTGATCTTAATTAGATTTTTTGGCTTTTATTTTTCCTTTAGATTTATATACGATTAGGTGTTTAATATGTTGTTCTTATACTCCTGGTTAAAGATTACCAATTTTATTTTCACTTGGAAATTTGCAACTTTTAGGGGCTATATACCTGATATAAGTTTTTTATTTGTGAACCAAAATTACAGGTTCTTTGAGCTAAGAAGGTTACATGGCTTAGAGGATGAGAGCCCATCTAATGGAGCTACATGCCTGTAGAAAATGTCAACTAGCCTTCTTTGTATGCATTTGCATTTTAAGGGATGAGATTGCAGTATTTCTTTAGATTAATAGCTTAGAAGTTTTCTCTCTTTTATCCATATTGCAGTTGTTACTCTGAAGAGTGTTGATGCATCAATGGGTGAAAAACCACCATTGAAAAAGAAGTTGCCTGCTACAACATCTGTATGTGGCCTGACCTAATTTTTGTCTTTTGATAACCTCATTACCCAAGTTAATTGGGATATGGTAGGGCTTGAGATCAGAAGGTCTGATTCTAGAGTCCATTGTTGCTTCCCCATTTTTTATTCAGGTTGGCAGGCTTAATATTTTCTATGAGAGCTTCTTCATTATTCATGGCGTTAAGGTATTTCATTTTTCAATAGGAAACCCAAAAAAGGAATCGAGTTCTTTACCTATTTTAATAAAGTGGGTAATTCACTAGAGGAATAGCTGGTTTCTTGAAGAATGCTTCTGATTTAAATAAGATATTGATTGGTGATTATCTAGGGGAAAGAGAAGATTTATCATTGAAAGTGATGCATGCATATGTTGATTCGTGTAACTGGTATGGAAGACATCACCTGTCGAGGTATGATCCCGAAATAGTACTCTGTACTCTTGTCGTTTCCTCTTGCCAAGGATTTGTTATTCCTTGGACGTGTGGCTAAAACTATGGCATCTCTTTCGATTTTAAAGGAATACTCAAGGATGAAGGATCATTCTTTCACAAACTATTGTATGTTGCATCTGAATTGATAGATTTAACTGCTCACTCACTAGAGGTTTGATGTATAGTATTTCTATCGGCATGGGTTAAATCTTGAATTGCTTGATTTACAAGGAAGCTTATAACATTATTTGTCATTTATTTTATTCAAATTTATAGCTATAGAAGGAAAAGTGTCAAGGATCTGCAAAAGACACTTCATAAGTGTAATGAGAAGCTCCAACAGTTTAATCATTTAAACAAAAATCACTATGTATATAAATTTCACAAAGCAACATGAAGAACTTTAGAAAAGGCAAGCTAAGTTGGATACTGGTGATGAGGTAGTACTTATTGATATGGTTCTTATAATAAGCTTGTACTTTTTTGGTGATGTTGAACTCTTAAGAGTGTTTGGAATGTTTTCTGTTTAATTAATGACCAATATGATTCTTGCAGAAAATTAAGGAGTTTATTGATGTTCTGGATCAGGGGAAGCATGATTCTATAGAATGTACTTTCAAGGGTGTTGCTCGAAACTTTCAAGCACTATTTTCTGAACTTGTGCAGGGTGGTAATGGCTTCTTAGTTGTGATGAAAAAGAAGGTTAGTACGATAGTAAATGGTTCTGAGCCTGGAATTGGATTGATGGGAATGTGATAACTTCATCTTGTATACATATATTTGATGTTGTGTCAAACATAGCCTTAGGCAGTAAATGCCTTTTTATATTCTATTTAATGTGTCATTTTCTCTAACTTGTTTGTTTTGATATGCGGGATGGTTTTTGGGCATTGGGGGAGATGAGGGGATAGGGGCTAAATGGGGACATTGATCTCTTTTGTTGGTTCTTTGTCTCTCAAATAGCAAGACTTTCTGTGTCTATTGATTACTTCATTGAAAAATGATCACTACACTGAATGATTAAAAAACTATGAGACTAAGCACTCTATAAACAAGTATTGGATGGAAGGCTACTACTTTATGGATTGGTATATAATGGGGAAGGTTAGGGAGTATAAATTGTTGTAATTACTTGGTACTAAATTCTTAATATTCAATATTTTCTTGTGATGGTGCAGGTTTTATGAAGGGGTTGCTGAATCATTTGATCTAACGAACAACAACAACTGAGAGGGGAAATTATTAAGGCTAATCAAAGCACACAATGGCATATTGAAGGTAGTGACTTATGAGATCCTGAACAAAGCATCAATGTGGTGGTACCAACGGGATGCATTAACGAAGTTCGGTACCGCCTTAGGAAATTCAGTGCCCAAAGAGCATTATGAGAAGCATCAGTTCAAAGTTCACAATATAGGGTGCATAAAACAGCAAAAATATAATGATTATTAGGATTCCATGATAAACACAAGGACAGTAAAGCAAAAGACATTTGAATAGCCATACTTTATAACAAAGAAATTGAATAAGACTTTTAGAGCACAATAAGCAAGCAAAACTCAAAATCATTCAAGAGAAACACCAACCACTGGTAAACGGAATGATTGAATGCCCTCTAGAGGAAAGGACAAGTTGTTGCACGAATTTCTCAAATTCTTCATTTTGCAAACTCTGTTATAGCTAGAGCAGAAATATTAAATCTTTTATTTATAAGATACATATTCATTGAACTAACTTTCTTCATTTTCTTCTCCTGAACATGTCCAAGATGATTTAGAATTTAAGTGGCTAAGTATAATATCTAGATATTATCAAACTTGCAATGAGGCTGATGCAATTCCATGACTATATACTGCATTTAAATGCCAATGTTACATTGGTTGAGCAAGAAAAATTTCATAAACAATTTTTTATCTTCACTAACCTTCAAGAATTTGATGGTCTTCTCATTGGTGAAACGAAAAAAGTACATGGGTGTCATCATCTATCATCAGATTATGTGCAAAAGGCTTTATAGGAGAGCAAATTGAAAGCATCATTACCAGTATAAAGGTGTAGACATAAAGTGCAATAAGGAGTTATAAAACGCATTTCAAATAGAAATACTATCTTGTAAGAGAAATAGATAATACATGCACGAGTTCACCGTCTTCAAAAAAAGCCTAAGATGTAATAGACAAATATTACACAGAGAGGCGAGCTAATGTAGCAACTAAGATAAAAAAAATCATACAAAATTCTTCTATACATGACCCATTAGCATTAAAGTTAAGATTTACAATAGTTCAAACTGGCCTAGATCGAGCCTGTAAGCCAGCATGGGATTTCGAAGAAACCAAGGCAGTTTCAGCAACCCCGCGTTAATCAACCAAAAAACCAGGGCAGGGAAGTAACCTGCAGTTTTAAACCATAAATTCCAACCAATAAAACAAATATAATATCAAAATAAAACAAGTAATTAAACAAACTTTCTCAGAGAAACAGCCATCACCTAAAAAGCTAACAACCAAACATAAAAAATAATCACAAAATCTCATATTTGATTAACCAGAAGTGATATTGTATATCTTATTCCACCCACAGTGAAGTTTTGAAAATTTTTCCTTGGTATCATGCTCAATGGCTTGACATTAAAAGACTCGCAACAAAAGCCCATAAGTTACAACATATTGTTTAAGGAATGGCCTTCAATTCCCTTACGAGTCCCTCATCGGTGGAGGACAAGAAAGTCCTTGGAAAAGCCTCCATCCGTGTAAAGGCTCTTCATGGCCTGGGATGGGACCCCTCCTACCCCTAAAACTTCTATTTGCAACCAAAAAATCAGACTCACAACAGAGAAAGATATAGCATTTGACACTATAACAGAGGAAACACATTTTCTTTTATGAATGTTTTTTACTCACCAAATTGAATACATGAGTATTGAATACCATAACTATGAGAACCCTATGATTATAACAAGCACTTCAAAGAATGTCGTATACAATATGAACACAACACATACATTTCTAACAATATGTTGTCAAACCCACAAGAGTCTAAGTTGGACAGCCTAGTAGAGTATATTTGACAAGTAGATTAAAAGCAAGTGAATTTAATTCAGGAGTTGGACAATGGAGTTGCTCATAGCTTATTTTTTTAGGGCCTTTGCCAAATTTAGATAACTACAAATCAAAAGACACAATATACAATCAAAACAAAAGTGATGCCCAAGAGGGTAATGGAGAAATTCATCCACAATTGCAAAAAGGAAATCCCTCACCTGTAGCAAAAAAGCATGATGGGAAACTGAGCTGCCAAAATTTGATTCAGCAAAAAAACCATGTTGTTGTTCGTTAGATCAAATGATTCAGCAACCCCTTCATTAAACCTGCACCATCACAAGAAAATATTGAATATTAAGAATTTAGTACCAAGTAATTACAACAATTTATACTCCCTAACCTTCCCCATTATATACCAATTCATAAAGTAGTAGCCTTCCATCCAATACTTGTTTATAGAGTGCTTAGTCTCATAGTTTTTTAATCATTCAGTGTAGTGATCATTTTTCAATGAAGTAATCAATAGACACAGAAAGTCTTGCTATTTGAGAGACAAAGAACCAATAAAAGATATCAATGTCCCCATTTAGCCCCTATCCTCTCATCTCCCCCAATGCCCAGAAACCATCCCTCATATCAAAACAAACAAGTTAGAGAAAATGACACATTAAATAGAATATAAAAAGGCATTTACTACCTAAGGCTATGTTTGACACAACATCAAATATATGTATACAAGATAAAGTTATCACATTCCCATCAATCCAATTCCAGGCTCAGAACCATTTACTATCGTACTAACCTTCTTTTTCATCATAACTAAGCAGCCATTACCATCCTGCACAAGTTCAGAAAATAGTGCTTGAATGTTTCGAGCAACACCCTTGAAAGTACATTCTATAGAATCATCCTTCCCCTGATCCAGAACATCAATAAACTCCTTAATTTTCTGCAAGAATCATATTGGTCATTAATTAAACAGAAAAAATTCCAAACACTCTTAAGAGTTCAACATCACCACAAAATTACAAGCTTATTATAAGAACCATATCAATAAGTACTACCTCATCAGTAGTATCCAACTTAGCTTGCCTTTTCTAAAGTTCTTCATGTTGCTTTGTGAAATTTATATACATAGCGATTTTTGTTTAAATGATTAAACTGTTGGAGCTTCTCATTACACTTATGAAGTGTCTTTTGCAGATCCTTGACACTTTTCCTTCTATACCTATAAATTGAATAAAATAAATGAAAAATAATGTTATAAGCTTCCTTGTAAATCAAGCAATTCAAGATTAAACCCATGCCGATAGAAATAGTATACATCAAACCTCTAGTGAGTGAGCAGTTAAATCTATCAATTGAGATGCAACATACAACAGTTTATTACACCTATCAATGTCTTCCATACCAGAGATGGAGCCTTTCTAGAGCTTTGTGAAAGAATGATCCTTCATCCTTGAGTATTCCTTTAAAATCGAAAGAGATGCCATATTTTAGCCACACGTCCAAGGAAAAACAAATCCTTGGCAAGAGGAAACGACAAGAGTACAGAGTACTCTTTCGGGATCATACCTCGACAGCTGATGTCTTCCATACCAGCGACATGAATCAACATATGCATGCATCACTTTCAATGATAAATCTTCTCTTTCCCCTAGATAATCACCAATCAATATCTTATTTAAATCAGAAGCATTCTTCAAGAAACCAGCTATTCCTCTAGTGAATTACCCACTTTATTAAAATAGGTAAAGAACTCGATTCCTTTTTTGGGTTTCCTATTGAAAAATGAAATACCTTAATGCCATGAATAATGAAGAAGCTCTCACAGAGAATCTTAAGCCTGCCAACCTGAATAAAAAATGGGGAAGCAACAATGGACTCTAGAATCAGACCTTCTGATCTCAAGCTCTGCCATATCCCAATTAACTTGGGTAATGAGGTTATCAAAAGACAAAAATTAGGTCAGGCCACAGACTGATGTTTGATAGAGCAAAAAGGTATAGGTCTTAGAGCATGTTTTTATTCCCGTTTTATGCATTTTTAGCTAGGATTTCGTTTTAAGTTTTAGTTTAGGTTTTATTTTCATTTAGTTCGAAATCTACGCGTGTATGTGCATAATTGTAGTTTGGGAAGTGGAAGACGTTGGATGAGAGACCTTGGACTGGATCTCGGGACGTTTAGGGAGCGTTGAAGTGAAGACCCGAAGCAAGAATTACAAGATAGGAATAAAGGTGCCAAACCGCAGATTGAAGTCCAAGACAGCGTTACGAGGCTCGAGCTTCTGCAGGCGGACCGCGGGCAAAGCGCCCATGCCGCGACCGTGCTACGGGGATGTTGACCGCGCTTTGGCGCGTGTCGGTGAAGCTGACTTGGGCTACGCGAGATCTTTTGGGCCGACTTTAGTTTATGTTTTTGGATATTTCTAGAGATAATATAAATACTTTCCTTAGGCTTATTTGGATATTATACTATCTTTTGTTTTGAGTTTGATGCTATTGAAGAATTTGGAGATTTGTGGGAGACAAAACCCTAGATTTGCAATTCAAGAGAAATTTGACTCTTGTAAGTTTTATTTTTCTTTAATGTCGATTTCTAGCTAATTTTCTCATGTCCAACTAGTTAGTTGAAGTTGTATGCATGATTGTTTGTGAGATTTGAATTATTTCTATTTGCCTTTACTAGATTGAATCTCTCCGTGCTTAATTGATTAAATTCACACCCGTGGATGGTTCATACCCGTGCTACTGATCCATCTCCTGTTGTTTTTTATTCAGAAATAGAAAGGACAATCTCTAGGTTGCGCAGGCAAGCTCGTGCGATTTCTCGTGAATTACAGCTCAACCTGGCGTCTTCCTCATCTGATTCTGAAACTGAGACCATTCCTGAAGTAGTAGAGATGGCTCAACAGACACAGAGACAGTTGACTGCACCTGATTTGGCCCAACAACCATTGGCGTTGAGGCTACCTAAGCTCCCTGGCGGTGTCCAATTTGAACTGAAATCTTGGTTAATTCACCTCCTTCCTCAATTCTATGGGAAGGCGGGTGAAGATCCCAACAAACATCTAGCAGAATTTCATGGTGTCTGCACTAGCATGAAGCCAAAAGGCGTCAATGATGATCAAATCAAGCTGAGAGCTTTTCCTTTCTCTTTGAAGGATGGGGCTAGTGACTGGCTCTATTATTTGGCTCCTGGCAGTATTGAGACTTGGGAGCAATTGAAGAAGGCTTTTCTTGAGAAATATTTCCCAGCCACAAAGCTCTCGAGTCTGAAGAAGAGCATCAGCAACATTGAGCAGCTCCCGAATGAATCGCTTTATGAATATTATGAGAGGTTCAAGAAGCTAATCTCAAGCTGCCCCTATCGTGGTTATTCTCAGATGGATCTTGTTATGTACCTTCATGAAGGCTTATTGGATGAAGAACGCCGACTTGTTAATGCCGCTTGCGGAGGAAACATCCTGAACAAGACCCATGCTGAAGCTTTTGATCTATTTCATGAACTATCTGAAGGCTCTCGTCAATTTAGCAAAAGAGCTACAATGAAGGTTGCGAATTCTATCGATGCTACAACTTTACATGAAGAGGTGAATGAGTTGAAGTCAATGTTCAGGCAATTCATGATAGGACAACAACAACAAGTCAAACCTTGCGGTTTCTGCTCCGATATTACTCACAAGACGGATGCTTGTCCTACTCTTCATACTCAAGAGGAAGAAGTCAATGCACTTGGAGGCTATGGGCGAAAAAGGCCAGCATATGATCCTTATTTGACCACATACAATCCGGGCTGGAAGGATCATCACAATTTGAGGTATGGAAATCAAAATCAACATTATGTACCTCCAAACGGCCCTCCAGGTTTTAGACCTCACTTTCAACCTCAGCCTCAAGCATCGAATCAAGGCTCGTCCTTATCCACAGATGAAATGATCCGTGCTCTCACCCAAAATATGACTACTATGCATCAATCTGTGAGGCAATTTCAGCAAGACACCAAGTCAAGCATCACCAACTTGGAGAATCAGATGAGCCAACTTGCAAAGGCTATGAGCAAACTTGAAGCTAGAGATTCCAACAGATTAACCTCTCAGACGGAACTCAATCCTAAACAGAATGTGAATGCAATCTCGCTCCGTAGTGGTAAAGTGTTGGAAAACAAAGCTGACAAGCGACCAACCTTGCATGAGGAAGAAACCGAGGAGGGCGAAATTACGGAGTTGGAAGATCAGAATGACCGCAGGCAAACCAGCCAGAGCGCCCCCGCGCCACCAAGCCCTAAACCGCGCTCCGACGGGCCAATTCTCTCGGCCAAAGCGCGGTCAAAACCGGCCATAGCGTGATTGCGCTCCAGGGCTCCCAAACCGCGCCGGCGGTGATCAACGACGACTCCTCAATTCCTTCGACCTCGGCTCTCAAACCTCTTCCACCCTTTCCCGATGCATTAAAGGAAACCCGTAAGATCGAGAACGACAAAGAGATCTTCGAGACGTTTAGCAATTGCAAGGTGAACATTCCACTTCTCAAGCTTATCAAGAGCATTCCTCGCTATGCTAAATTCTTGAAGGAGCTATGCAAGGTCAAGAGGAATCAAAAGCCTAAAAGGTAGCAAAAGATCAAGGTTAGCGAGCAAATATCAGCGGTCTCTCAAAGATGCATGCCAAAGAAATGCGAAGACCCAGGTATGTTCACTATCCCTTGTACTATAGGTGAGACGAAATTTGATAAGGCTATGCTAGACTTGGGTGCTTCTATAAATGTTTTGCCTTATTCAATTTAGAAATCTCTTGAGCTTGCTCCATTACGTGCAACGGATGTAGTAATTCAATTGGCTGATGGATCCAATGTTTACCCAAAGGGGATTGTACAGGATGTGATTGTCATGGTTGATAAGTTAATCTTCCCTGCTGATTTTTATGTACTTGAAATGGAACATGACAAGCATGCGTCTCCAATTCTCTTACGTAGACCATTCTTAAAAACAGCCAATAAAAAAATTGATGTGCGTAGTGGCTCATTAACTATGGAGTTTGATGGGGAAAGGGTTGATTATAACATCTCTAATGCCATGAAATTTCCCTACAATAACACTTCTTTGTGCTCTATTAATGTTTTAGATACACCTGTCCCGATTTTCTTTAATGTTAAGGATCATGATGGATTGCAATTTTCGCTTGAGAATCTGTTAGTTAATGATGATAAAGTGGATGGTATACTTTACACTGACATGAAGGAGGTTGTAGTCAAGTTGAACGCTCACTATGAGCGACCGTCCTTGCTACCGGGCTTTAAGCCCAAGCCACTAACAAAGCCAGGCAAGAAGCTTCTTTCTTTCGCTTTGCAGTACCCTAAATTGGAGATCAATCAATCACCGATCCAATCTAAATCCGTTTCTCTAGATGATGAAGCCACTCACTCAATACAAAAGGTGAATGGACAACGTTTGAAGCCGTATTTTGAAGAATTTAACAATGCTATTCTTGAAGAGACGGTTTTGGACGAGGCAAACACATGAGCGGTAATGCGTCAAGCTAATGACGTTAAACAAAGCGCTTCTTGGGAGGCAACCCATGTTTTCTAGAATAAGTTTTGTTTTCGGTTTGTTTTTGTTTCGTTTTGTTTTGTTTTTGTCTTAGTTTTAGGTGAAGTCGGGACACAGGTACACACGCCACAGGATGGCTATCAGCCTTTTGTCTATCAGCCTTATCCCGGATATCCAGCTCCTGATTATCCGTATCCTGGATACCCACCACCACCACCGCCATCTGAGGAGTAGATTCTGGTGTTTGTCCAGCTCTTGTGATAAGTTCAGTTTTCTTTTACTCTCATGTTTTCTTTTACTTTGGGGACAAAGTAATGTTTAAGCATGGGAGAAGGGGATTATTTATTTTGTCATGAGTGCTTGGTTATAGTTAGATCATGTAGTTGCATGTGCATGTTTATTTTTTATTGTTATGCATTGATTAAAAGCTTGAAAAAATCCAAATACAAAAATTGAAAAATTTAGAAAATTTGAAAAAAAAATGTTTTGTTTGCATTTAGGATTCATTTTCCCCTTGGAACCACTTGTTTATTGAGTGAGCATGATTTCATATCTCATGATTTGTTAAGTTTATGATGAAAGTTCTAAATAAGAATTGCTTAATTATGAAGGAGTATACATGAAAGTGAGAACTTCAGTTAGTTATGAAGTTCTAACCAAAAATTTGCCTTAATTGTGAGATTTCTTTTGAGCCTTTACATGCTAATTTTGCATGAAATTCTTGAGTGTATCTCTTTGATTGTTTAAACTTTAGAACTTGCGTTTAGATTCTTTTTCGAGGCCACATTATATGATTTGAATGCATGATGTAAAAGTGATTGAGGCAAATTTTCTTTAGCTCATTTATATCCTTATCCACCCTACATTATACCTTTGTTTTTGTAGCCCCCTTGTTTTTGAGCCTTAGCCTTATTTATTAGCTCCACAAAAAATTTATTCCTAGCCGAATAAGCTTGACCCTTATCCGGGAATTAGGATTTGACTAGGGGAATTTTGTGGCCTATTTGTTGTACTTTGGGGTTGAGAGAAAGTATGAAAAGGTGTAATAGAAGGGAATGTGCAAATTGAAAATGAAGAGTTTAAGGATGTTGGGAATGATATTGAAAAGTCTTTGAGGAAAGTTGGTATGAATGGTTAATTGAGAAGAGTTCTGTGTATAAATTGCAAAAGTGTTCTTGTGAGAGAAGAATGAGAAGAAAGAATGAATCTCAATTGGGATTGTGGAAAGAAAGTCAAAAGTTGAGCAAAAGAAAGAAGTGCTTAAAAGAAAGTAATGGAAGAAAAGGAAGTACAAGTTGGAAAAAAGTGTTGAGAGTGAGTGTTGATGTAATTCGGGTTTTAGTTGATTCTAGTTCCCGGATTTAGCACCACATGGCCAAAGAATGATCCCTACCTACTTGTCTATACCTTGGCCCCATTACAACCTTGAGAAAGACCTCATGATTTATGTTATTGCATTTGAACAATCGTGGTGGAGATTTAGTGCACTGATGCAAGCATATGGTAGTTAGCTTTCAAAGATGATTTTTTGACTGAAAACACATACCCTTTTAAACACTTGAGCGTGGAGTGCAAACACAAATACCTTGGTGAGGGTTAGAATGGATTAATAACTTGGTTTGAAACTTTCAATTAAATGTATGCAAAGATTTCATGGTTAAGTTTGATCTTCTTGAAAATGAAATGAAGTCATGGCTTGCTTGTTTGTGGTGTGTTTTGGATTTATGTCTTGCTTGAGGACAAGCAAGGTTCAAGCATGGGGGAATTTGATAGAGCAATAAGGTATAGGTCTTAGAGCATGTTTTTTTTCCCGTTTTATGCGCTAGGATTTCATTTTAAGTTTTAGTTTAGGTTTTATTTTCGTTTAGTTCGGAATCTACGCGTGTATGTGCATAATTGTAGGTTGGGAAGTGGAAGACGTTGGATGAGAGACCTTGGACTGGATCTCGGGACGTTTAGGGAGCGTTGAAGTGAAGACCCGAAGCAAGAATTACAAGATAGGAAGAAAGGTGCCAAACCGCGGATTGAAGGCCAAGACAGCGTTACGAGGCTCGAGCTTCTGCAGGCGGACCGCGGGCAAAGCGCCCATGTCGCGACCGTGCTACAGGGATGTTGACCGCGCTTTGGCGCGTGTCGGTGAAGCTGACTTAGGCTACGCGAGATCTTCTGGGCCGACTTTAGTTTATGTTTTTGGATATTTCTAGAGATAATATAAATACTTTCCTTAGGGTTATTTGGATATTATGCTATCTTTTGTTTTGAGTTTGATGCTATTGAAGAATTTGGAGATTTGTGGGAGACAAAACCCTAGATTTGCAATTGAAGAGAAATTTGACTCTTGTAAGTTTTATTTTTCTATAATGTCGATTTCTAGCTAATTTTCTCATGTCCAACTAGTTAGTTGAAGTTGTATGCATGATTGTTTGTGAGATTTGAATTATTTCTATTTGCCTTGACTAGATTGAATCTTTCCGTGCTTAATTGATTAAATTCACTTAGGATTATTATAGATTGGCCACCTATTCTACTTCTAGGTTGAATTACAACTAGAATAATTAAATAGACGGTGGAATTTGATTATTCATGGATGAATCCTTTGATTAAACTTATAGACGGTGGAATAAGATTAATCAAAGGCGGAGAATTTAATCGCAAGACGTCATGAATAGATGGTGGAATTCATGATTATTGTTTCTATTGAATGCTTTGAACTTAATTGCATGATCAACTTGACATAGAATGTTTTCTAGGTTAATTGGTTAAAAGGTTGTTAAAGACGGTGTATATTAACAACCACCTTAAGCTTGAATTCATAAATTCACAATAGATTAGTCAAGGGAAATTGAAATAAGGATAATCGAGGATCAAAACTCATGTATGCAATGGATACGAAACTAGTTGGACGCTTTTCTCCATATTTGAATCTTAAATCACTTTACTTGCTTTGTTTTAATTAGTTTTAATTACTTAGATTTTTAGTTTACAATCATAAAATCTCCCCCTTAACTTAGTAACATTACTTAAATCCGAATAATCCGAGTCTTTGTGGGTTCGACCCTTGCTTCCACTTTACTAAGGTTAGGAAGTTAGGAATTTTCTTTGTCGGTACTTTTATAACAACGTAAAAGTGCTCGTCAATGTTGTAGCAGTCAACTTCTTTTTCAATGGTGGTTTTTCACCCATTGATGCATCAACACTCTTCAGAGTAACAACTGCAATATGGATAAAAGAGAGAAAACTTCTAAGCTATTAATCTAAAGAAATACTGCAATCTCATCCCTTAAAATGCAAATGCATACAAAGAAGGCTAGTTGACATTTTCTACAAGCATGTAGCTCCATTAGATGGGCTCTCATCCTCTAAGCTATGTAACCTTCTTAGCTCAAAGAACCTGTAATTTTGGTTCACAAATAAAAAACTTATATCAGGTATATAGCCCCCAAAAGTTGCAAATTTCCAAGTGAAAATAAAATTGGTAATCTTTAACCAGGAGTATAAGAACAACATATTAAACACCTAATCGTGTATAAATCTAAAGGAAAACTAAAAGCCAAAAAATCTAATTAAGATCACAATGGACTCTTGATTTAGGAAAATGGATAAATTCTTTCCAACAAATATATTCTGCTACAAAAAAACTCTTTTTCTCTTTTTCTTTTTGAAACAGCATACTAATACTTCTGTTAATATAAATCAAACTCAACAACTTCAGTCTAGAGGAAACTGATGGTATCATACAACAACTAGCCCATGCTTGGGCATTATTCTAGCAACCATGTGAGATCGCGTTTCCTAATCACATTACATGAGTAAAAGTAAAAAAAAAGTCAGGAATAGTTGAAGCAATGTGAGTAGATAGGAAAGCAACATAGTAAAGATCATGATTGTGACTTTTGATGTAGAAACGAGATAATAAGTATATATCATTGATGATTTCACTTTGTAACTGGGTAATGTCCATAGTTGACACAATATACAACCCAAATAGTGTAGCAATAAGTGAATGGGCATACTCTTCATCTCTTGAAAACTCAAGTGTAGACAACATACCCACTACAAGTATATATTCACCCTCTAACTCCCTTTTCCATTTAAGCATTTCATCAAACACTTCAAAGGCATGAAAACTTATGACTTGCCTTCATCAATGCTAAATGCGAGGCATAGAGCCGACACTGTTGCATCTAGGTGACATAAATGAAAGTTGTGGTAAGGGTAATATGCTAATATAGTATAGGATTGAAACTCTACTAATCAAGTTTCTGGTTTAGTAATATTAAATGCACAGAAATCCGCAAAGACTCATGGATCACAAATGCAAGTGAAACACCAACCTACAATTATTAAACAGTTTGAAAATCAACTACTTGTCCTCATAGCCTAACCTAAAATTTCTAACGAGAGTACAATTTTATCATTCCATGCACTTTAGCATAAGAAAGCATAAACATATTCAAACATCATAGTTTTTCTTAGAGAGAAATGTTCACTCCCAAAGGACATCAATCTCTATGCTGAGGAATAGTGGAGTTGCAAAAGTGATGATCCAAAGAACAAAATCTTTCTCGTCTCTGCTCCATGGTTTCAAATTAAGAGAATAAAACTTGAGATTAGAATTGACACACCGGATATAAACAAAAGAAAATGTGAGACCTAGCCTCCTTAACCACTAAGAGAAACACTCAATGGTAGACATAACAGACAAACCCTTTTTAGTAGAAGCTTCAAATGGTAAACAACCTTTTTATATACGTATTACAATCCAGATAAAGAAAGTAGTAACTAACCAAAATTTGCGAAGGCAAGGAGAAACAGTAACAATATCGGGCAAAATGTTCAAGCAAAATGCTGCATTTTGAGTGCTCGACATCCATGAAAATCTAGCAAGATCAACAAAGTTTAGAATCAGAAGATAAATTATGCCAACAACACCCATAGTCCTTGGCCCAGAATTACTCTTTCCTATTGACAATAGAAAGCAAATACAATTAACAATTCCAAATTGAAGAATATGGAGTTGGAGTATGCAAGCAAGGAAGAGCCCAAGCGAGAGCTCCTCTGATCAGTACACACACCGGAACAGTGAAACGGGAAATCGATGAACCTAGAAGATGAAGCGGAATAGCGACGTAGAAAAAACTTAACCTAATCTCGTAATTTCGTACCGGATTACGCCAGATTACGGTGTCGGTGCAAGGATTACGGTGGCGGTGAAATCTGTTTGCAATAAATTACGGTGTTTTGTGGGGAAAGAGACCAGTTAAAAGAGAAGCGGTGATTGTCATTTTATTTATTGGGTTGTGCAGTAGCTGGCCGAATTTTACAGAAAAGAGGATGAGATCAAAAAAAAAAAGTGGTGAGAAGCGGTGAGGAAGATAGCAGGAGGTGGAGTGAACGAGAGATAGGAAAGCGGAACAGAGGAGGGACACACGATAGTAAAATTACTGTACACAATAAAATATAAGAATCATGGCCGTATCAATTTAACATATCAAATTAATGAAGCGCACCTTATTTAAGTTGGGCTTAATCTTGTGGCCGGTGTGAGGGCCCAATTGTACGCCTATTATGTGAGCACCCTAATTATGCTTCCCAACCTTGAGTATAAAGTCCTTTTAATTGTTGGTCCACTGCAATTTGTAATTGAACCTCAGCCTGGCATCCAAAGCAACCTCTTTTTTCTACAAGACATTTTCCAAGAAGTTGATTACAATTTTTGAAATCTAAATTACATGGAAATGAATAAACCCCTGAATATTATAAAACCAACAATGTAAACCGACACATAAAAAACAAACAGATTTCATTATACGACAAAAATAAAATATTTTACTATTTATATATTTTTTCCACTTCTATTTATACAACCAGTTAAGGTGAAGGCTTATTTCATTCCTAAATTTCCAATCAATGGAAATATAAACAAGGAAAATAATAAATGCCAAAAAAATCAGAACACATACAAGACGGTAAAAAAATGAAATTATAATTGCATATTCATAGCCTACATTGCAATTAAAGGTAATAAATATACACATTATTTAAGAGATTCCATAATTTGTTTCATTTCATAGTGGTGTCGCAAAATATTTTATTATTCATTAATTGGAATTGACTTAGCAGCCGGTAATAATATAATATATATAAGATGCATACATGTAATATATGTACACTTTGTAGTGATCATACCTTATATTTATGTATAGATAACATTTTATAAATAACGATTTTTATATATATATATGGCACTTAAATGGT
Organism: Fallopia convolvulus; assembly: GCA_964016875.1. Taxonomy (NCBI): domain Eukaryota; kingdom Viridiplantae; phylum Streptophyta; class Magnoliopsida; order Caryophyllales; family Polygonaceae; genus Fallopia; species Fallopia convolvulus. The sequence goes on from OZ024726.1 coordinate 44,970,152, forward strand.
AAACATCACATACATACATGAAATATATCAACTTATTTACTATGATCAAAACGAAATTTGACAGCAAACGTTTGATATGTTATTTTTGTGTCTGTTTAGGTAATTTTAAACTACCATTCGTCATATATTATATCCTATCAAATTGCAATGGTAAAATTTAATGTTAAAATAAAGTGTTGAAAAAACAAACACGACCAACTTTTCATGTTTTTGTTTATACAAACTGGATAGAGCCATGGATACGTGTATCCAAAAGAAAGTGGATATCTTTTACATCATATGATGGAAAAATACAAAAATCCACCTGTCATTATCACCGGTACAATACCCAAATTCGTATTGCATGATCTAGAACTTGTTTATTTGGAGTTGAATGATATGGATGGAAAAATGAAGTGATGTTTGTTTGGTTTTATGCATGACTCTCTTTACCTTTTATTTTTTAGAATGATATGAAGAATTTAAAGATTAGTTGTTTTGAACTAAAATGGTCAATCTTGCACATAAGGTGAATTTTTAGAATCTACTAGGATCTTGATTGCTATGGTTCATATATGCAAGAGATTAAAACGTATTTTGGGGTAAAAGTACTTTTGAAGGAAAACTAGAACAAGGCCTAAATCAAGTATTGCAAGAATTGTGTGCTTATTGTTCAATTTAATATTAGACAAATAAGGTGCTCTATGAAAGTACCAGTCAACCTAGCACATGTGTACCAACTTCTCAATTTCATATGATCCATTTACAGTGCTTGCTAAACTTCTAGTATTAATTTTTACAAGGCAACTGTTCCAGTTAATGCATCGCCTACAGAATACGACCCCACACTTCATACGTTGTATCAAGCCCAACAGTTTGCAGTCTCCAGGTACATATGAGCAATCATTGGTGCTGCAACAACTTAGATGTTGTGGTGTCCTTGAAGTTGTGAGAAAGTGGATATTTTTTTATCATTATTTGATGATTTAAATAATTAAATGAAATATAGTGGAGTATAGTAGGTTGCACCGTAGGATGTAGAAGATCCGGACTGCATTTTTTATCCGGAAATTCAATCAAAGGAGGAATATACAAAATTTAATATTACCGAAGAGATAAAATTCTTACAAACAATGAAAAACGAGTGTACGTGCAATGTGTGCGTATGTATATAGGTAGCTAAATTAATTAATTAATTACACGTGTCTCTTGTTTTGGCTATGATAATTCATCCAGTGTTGGTCAATGAAACGGTAACGTTGACCAAGAAAGTCCTCTCACTTTGCATGCGATCAACAAGGATGCGTCCGTACCTCCTGAACACCTCATCCATCAAGGTTGGGCCAAAGTGATTAGCAAGCATGGCCTCGGTCACCGCTCTCATACACCTCACGAACCCATTGTACCGTGCTTCCTTTCCATCAACCCCAGATTTGTCGTCGCAAGTTGCGGCCTCCCAATCAACCTCTGACACTTGCAGACGGTTGATCGCAAATGATCCTTCCTTGTTTATTGCAGCTTTGATCTCGGTGGGAGATGGTGTGTACTCTGGGATGTTAAAAAGATCCAGAGTTTTCTCTTCTATCAAACCCTACGCCAAAAGTACACTCATATCTTAAGAAGCTAGGAAAGTGATAGCATATGAATTTATTCATTTTATTGTAATTATTATATTATGCACAGCCCTATATATATAATGTGAACGACAAACCCTAAAAGTTATTCACATTCTCACAGAAAAGCACTTAGACGTACCGTACGGGGTACATATATGAATATATATATATATACCTCTGCAACCATTTGATGGAGTACGATGGAAAGGAGTTCCCAGATGTAGCCACCCTCTTTGCTGGTAGGATCATCACTCTTTCTACCAAGAAGTGTGAAAACCATCCCACCGCCTGTCACCAACTCCACTGCTCGATGCTTCAAGAACGCCCTAAGGTCGGTTTGGAACTGTTCATAGTATGCCTTAATCACATTTTTTGGGCTGCTGCTTCCCAAGTAAACATTGCTCTTGTTGCTCCTCCCCATCCCCTTTGGAACCTATATATACACCAAAATTACGTACGTACATTCATGATCCATGCCTATACAAGTACATTAATTAGTTGATGCAGGGTGGATATGTATGTCTAGGGTCCGTTTGGTTTCCAAAAACGGGAAGTAAACGGAAAGGTTAAAACGAATCTAATCCATATTGGTACCATGTACATCAACTGGAAATTTTCATCTATATCAATTTTTGATAGCCCTCTATCCATTTTCCCGATGTAAGGGTGGGTATTAAAATGGTGAAAGCATCTCTTTTAATTTCCGCCTTCTCTAGACACACAAATATTAGAACCCAAGGCCAAGATAAATTTGTTTGTCAATGTAATGTATTTTGCATATAAGTGGGATAGATTCGTTTCTTTTCCATTTCTTAATTTTTCCGCAATTATAAACCAAACGAGCCCTAAGCAAATAAGTTTAGGTCGCCCACCTGGGAGAGAAAATGAAGACTATAGGAAGAGTGGACAAAATGGAGGCTTCGAGTCGGAAAGAGCCGACCGTAGAAGGAACCGGGAGTGCCATGGAAAAAGCAGCTGCCAAAACGTCCGTCTGTCTCGCTCTTCAATAGCTTTTGAAAGTTGGGCAACGACTTAAAGACAGCGTTGAAGTCGTTCCCAGGAAGGTCATTCAAGAACACTTGGACTTCTAATGGCGTCCGGTTGCCTGATTCTCGTCGAGAATTGAAGATTGAAGTGATGATTCCGTGCATCGCCAGCAATGTGTTGCGCCCTGAGGAGCATCCCATGTCTGCAATGGCTAGACTTGTCGCCGTAGGGAACAAGTTGCCAACTTTTTGGATAGCCTCCTCCCTGACGAGTTTTGTCATGGATAATACCTTTTTCTGCCACAAAATGAGTTAAGCTGAAGATCAATTTACTCAATTTTATGTTTCACTACAACTTTAAGTAAATATATAGATTGTACAATTTCACTTTCACCTAGGGCCGAATTATTATTTTTAGAAATATATATAGCTCCTATTTGAACATTTAATTTATTTACTAAAATATTAAATATGTTATAAGAAAAAGACAAAGAAAGAATATTGTTGGCTCAATGGCTTCAAATGCTCTAAAACGAGTGCTTTTTAATTTATAAATAACAAAAGTAACATAATTCCCCCGATTTCCATTTTTACTATTTTATTACTAGTAATAAACATGAATCTCCTTTTCTTCCACCCTGATCCTATTCTTTTTTTATTATATATTCTTAGTTTTATTTGTTTTTATTTTGTTTTTTCCATTATAGAAAAACAAAATTTTACATTCTTTCAAAATACAACAAAAACTATATGTATAAATTGATTTAATTTAAGAAAATTTCATCAAACAACATTTTATAATAAGTATGGAATTCATATTTTAATTTATAGCTATCCACCTATAAAAAATATGTTAAAATTTATAAATCCTATTAAGTCCAAAAGAATTCATAATTATACAATAAAAAATATAGCGTTATTATATATGTTTATGACTACTGACTAGGAATATAAATTTTTTTATTTTTTTAGAGCATGAAATTATCAATTGTTCAAATTGTAGGCGACAGAGCTAAGGGGCAAAATAATTATTAGTTATGAAGGAATAAGTTTTTGGATTGTATAAGAGAGAGGTTAAATGACAAGCCTACGAACGCATTCTTGATTGGCTCTATAATCTTGAGCATATATAGACGTAGTTTTTTTTGGTGGAAATATATAGACGTAGTTTAAGCTTGGGCAGTATACCCAAATTATGCTTGTATATATAGTTTATCCTAATAATGAGCCAATCTTTTGGTGGAAGGAGGTGGTTGGTAGAAGGGAAGAGATTGATCTAGTAGATCAACGGATATTTGATTTTCGGTACTAGAAATTGGAACAACGAGGAAGGCAGCAGCAGAGGCGGGTTTTGGCGAGTAATCGAGTATGGCTGCTACATTCTGATGGAGTTTGAGGAAGACGGAGAAGCAATTATCTTAAAAGGATAGGGGTAAAGTAGTAATTTTATGTGATTTAAAGAAATTTTGGACAAAAATTGACAATGAATACACGATCACTAACGACAAAAGATTAATAAGTGGTTTTTAATAATTTGTCCTATAAGAGGGAACTTTTGTCCTGTAATGGATAATTTAATACGGTCTTTGATTATAGATACTAATTTTAGTAAATTTGATTATTATTTGTTAATTTTAATTTTTTTAAAAGAAAATTAATTTCAATTTAAAAAATAGTTTTGAAATAATTTTTAAAAATTAACATAATTATCTACCCTAATACATTATAAAGCAGAAACCAAGTCTGTGTAAAAATTTGCGCCACGTGGCAAAATCTGAATAAAATAATGGATAATTTTTTTTTCTTTTTTCAGCATAAAAAACTAAATAATAATTCAAGAAATATTTATCTTAACTACTTCATAAAATAGATAATGGATATCCTTATTATATGTGTAGATTGTTTCATATAGTACGTATCACATTAAAAATAAAAAAATTAATATACACGTATTCAAAAAAAATTAAACAATAGCCATTACTAAATAAAAAAATGAATTTATAAAGATTGAAGGTTTTTTAGGGTAAGATTTTAGAGTATATGTAGTGGTGGACCATCAAATTTGGTCATCAATTTTTAAAAAATTAAAAGTTCCATCTTTTTTATTTTTTTAATTATTTTTTCTTCTCTCTCTTACACTTGTCACCATGTAGATGAATGACCAAGTGAAATGTTGGTCATCCCCATGACCAGGTCATCCTTTTTTTCTCTTTCTCTCTCCACATATATTAATTATTTATTGCTTCTCTCCTCTATGACCAAACACATGGTCTACCGCTGTGTGTACTCTTAGATTGTATCTTAATATTATGGTAAAATATTTTTATCGGATTATTGAAAAAAAATTACCGATATAAATTTCTATTTATATCTACGCTAATACATTATAAAAGAAAAATAAATCAATATCTACCTAATATATTATAAAGCAGAAATCATGTCTGTTGAAAATATTGCGCCACATGGCATTCCTTGAATAAAATAATATTACGTTTTTAATAATAAAAATTATAATTACTTGTATCATTCTTTCTATAAATTCAATTTTTGTTTTATAATATGGTAACTTGATCGATATGTTGATATTTTTAATGCATATTTTTTTTATCTTGTAACAAAATTTGTGATCTAAGTATATAATTTTTTTTATCTATATGTTGATAATAACTTGATCTAATATTTTATATTAATTTTATGCATAACAATTTTTTTATCTTTTAACAAATCGGGCTTCAAGTATATAATTTTTTTATCTATATGTTGATAAAATATGGACACAATCTTAAAGTTTTTTTTTATAAATTACATATTTTTATTATAACATTATATACAAGTGTTTTAAATTTTATATTAATATCATAATATTGTATAATTTTTAGTAAAATTATCCCGTGAGTATCACGGGGATTCAACTAGTTATATGTTAATGGGTATACATTAGCCAAACCGTTTAAGATGTTAACCTATTCAGTGAGTGGATTTTTGAAAATCTCTCTCTTTTAAAATCTCTATATGTTATATTACGTCGAGTGGTGGCGATTCCACCAAGTTTTTTTTTTTAATAAGGTAAGAATTAGGAGACCCTCTAAAGAAGGCGTCCTAGAGCATCTTTGTGGATGAGAACCTGAAATTCTGAGTTATCCAAGAGGAGCCTGGTAGGGATATTGTGGCCTAACTTAGCGATTTTATCGGCCACAGCATTACAGTCCCTACTCACGTACGAACTGATACAAAGTTAAATTGTACCTTGACCAAATCTCTCAGCATTTTTTCCTTGTCTCCTTGATTTCTCCGTATCAATCTAGAAATCAGTACCACTGCCGACATCTTTAAAATCAACAATTGACGTCCACTCACTTCTTCCCAAGAAGCTTTAAAACGTGTCCACAGTTGAAAATAAGTGCAAACATGTGTAACATCAACCGCACTATTTCAGTGCCAAACATGTTTAAAATTGAAAACAAGTGCAAAATCCAGTAATGGTTCCTGTAAGTATTAATTTTTGAACGGGTCTATGGGTAGATGATTCCCCTATTGCACATTTGCGCCTTTTTATCCTTGTATTGATACAAACTAATTAATTAGTTTTTGACATTATTACAGAAGAAAAAGCTTGGAAATTTGAAATTTTACAAAACATTGTACCTCATCACATTGTTTCGTAAAATGCATAAATAAGAATCCCTTTTTTAATATTCAAGACTTATTAATTTGGTCCCTGCTCCAAACAGAGATTTTCCGTCAAAACTACTACTACTCATCTTAAAAAAACATAGTGATCAATGATACTAATAGTTCTGGAATTCGAAGATCACCTATTCCATTGAAAGAAATAAAAATTACTATAGAAAGATTGTTCTTATTGACTTCCAACCATTAAAAATCTTAAGAAGACAATAAAATTGAGCCCATCTGATATCAAACATATCCACCAATGACTCTGAAGGACGTATAGGACATGATATATAAAGTTGTCTTTCCATGGTTCAATCACACGGACTAGGTTATGGTATGCCTAGAATCCAAGGTGGACCAGACCTCCAACACGCCATGGGTTACATTGCTCACTTATCAGCTAGCATCCATGCTAGTCTCTGGCGTGCCCGGCGTGCCTATAGCCATAACATGCCCGCAAGAATGGGTTCAACAATTGTTGTATACCTAAGCCATAACATGCGCACCCAGCGTGCCTAAGCCATAACATACCCTTACATATAGGCTTGCATGCAAGGGTTGTTGCATACCTATTCTTTTAAGCAGTTTTTTCATGTTTAGAATAAAAACTAAGTGTCAGAAGAGTTGGAAGGTCTGTGACAAGGTGTCACGGACATGAAAGCCATTTGAGGCTAAGTCCTAACCTTGGTCATGCTTGCGACCAATGTCGTGAAACTTCCTGTGTCAGTCACGACCACATGGTCATGAACTAGACTATGACATGCTCTCGAAATGGAGTCACAGTCGTGACTACTCGTGTCACGATCGTGACTTTCACTACCGCTTTCCGAGATGTTTTTTTCAGTTAGAGTAGTTTTTGTTTTAAATTTAACCTTGCTTTGTGTCTTGTTATTTAAACACATTTTTAATCTATTTTTAGTAATATTAGAATTAAATTAGAGAGCACTTAGCTAAGTGTTCCTCCGAGTCTTCATTCGAGCGTGTTAAAGTCAGCTTGAGTGCATCGAATTTTGATGAGAAATGAGTCAAACTCTCATGCTTCAATAAAGACGGACTTAACTAGTGCAAAATCGGGCCTCTAACATTCATACTTGGTGAACAACGATCAAAGCAGGCATGGTACGATTGCGGATAGTTGGCGTCCTTATAATCAATGGCGAAATTCTTGAAGATTTTCCGCTTAGATGATTATAGTTGACCTTATCTTTGGAATGCTACCTAGATTTAGCACATTGTACTAACAAGATGCAAATTCCACCCATACCTACCCATCTTAGTTATTTAAAAAGTAGATGGGTCAAAAGATATAAAGTCCAAATCATTTCATTATTTATGTTTCCTTTCATGTTCCACTTAAATTTTAATCATTAACTTCAAAAATAAAAATTTATATTTATATTACAAATAATAATATATGTGCAAATTTTATCTTAAAATTAGGGAAAAAATATTAAAAATACAATATTTTGTAAGAATATTATTTGTATAATTTTAAAATAAATTATATTATGATTTTTAAGACAAAAATTTACACATGTATGTATATAGTTATTAATACTATAAATATAATTTTTAAAAACTTTAAATATTAATTTAATACTTAAAATTCAAATGGAACACTAAAAACATATATAATTATTGGAATAGAAAATTTGCATCTAAAAAGATAATTTGACCCCTCATTTTGTATTTGAAGTGAATCTAGTCTTCATTCAGATTACACTATTTAATGTATTAAGTTGTATTAAATTAAATTAAATAGTTTTTTAATATAATTTAATATATTAAATTTCTAATTCAAATAGAAGGTAACTAGGTAAGTATGATAAAGAAAAAAAAATAACGAACTCGACGAAAAACACTGATTTGACTAGCAAATAAATGAAAAGTCTTATCAGACTTATAAAGACCCGACTAGTACATGAATATGCTACCTAGGCTTTGTTTCACTTCTGCCCAAAAACTACTTTCTATCCAAAAACTGTTTTTAATACTTTTGAAATCTGTGCATATCTCTACTTTTTACATTTTTCGAGACACAAAAATGAACTTTTCATCCAAAACCACTTTCTAGTAAAATGAGCCAATTAAACATTTAGCGGACCCAAAGTGATCAGATCCTTTTTTTTTCATAAAGCGGGATAAAAGCCCAATAAACGTTTTATCCGACCCAAGTCTCTCCAGAAGTGGAAAATCAGAGTACAAAGAAGGTAAGAGTAAAGGAACTTTGAGCAAGGCCATCCGCCACACTCTATTGGCAACGTTGGATCAGATCTTAATTCTCTATATACAGTATATAAATGATTGACCATTAAGTGTATAGTGATCTGTCCCTCTCAGTTTGTAAATTTTAGCAGATACCATGTGCAAAATTTAAGAAGGGGTTCTCTTTATACAGTATTTTTCTATTGATTCCACGCGCGGCTTTCAGAATAAATGCATACAAATTCAAAAAGAAATTCTATATAAAAAAGATTCAAACTTCTAAATCAACAAATCTATGGTTGTTGCTCAAAAAGAAAATTGCTATGGTTATTTTTTCTACATTTGAATTTTTGTGGACATTTCTATACCAGGAAATAACGAAACCCAAAAACAAAGAGACACAAATCTTGTATTTCAATATTTACGTTCCAATTCCATATTCCACTTAAACTTTAAATATTCAATTAATTTTTAAAAAAATTAAAATTATATTTAACAACTATATTTATATGTTTGCAAATTTTTAAAAAATTTCCATATTCCACTTAAACTTTTAATTTTTAAAAATTTTACAATATGATTTTCAAGATAAAAATTTGCAATTATATTTATATAGTTTTTTATAATATAAAAATATATTATTTTAATTATTTTAATATTGATTTGAAATTTAAAATTTAAGTGAAATATGAAAGTGGAACATTAAATTAAGTTGAAATAAAGGATTTGGATTGAAAACGAAGATATTAATGAACAACCAAGAAACAACACTATATGCAGAATCTATGCATGTTTTAGCCTAAAGTTGAAAATGTAATCTCAATCTAAATTTACTCAATAAATACGGCGGATCAGTATAGAAGAAATACCTGGAGGAGGGAATTATGAGCATAGCTAGCGTCTCCATCTCCGGAATTCATATGCAGAACTTTGACTACCTCCATCCCGCCCTACTTACAGTAATTAATTCTCTCGATCGATGAAACGCTCGGTTGTGCAGGTTGCAAAACAGAGCGCAGTGGACGAGTTAATGTGTAGGAGCGCTCAAAGGCGACGCCATGTATGTGTATATATATAGGGAGGGGACATTAATTTGGCTGTACGTACTAAATCGATTTGTGAGATGAATTAGTGAAAATGGTATTATTATGGTATTCTTCTTCTCTTAATGTATAAATACGTCAGTTTGCTGATTAATTGTTTGACATGTACGTCAAGTCGTCAACCAGCCAGCCTCTTTAATTACTAGTCTTTGTTATTAGATAAATACAACGTGCTAATTATTGGTGGGAAGTCTCTATCTCTAGTAATTAGAGGTAGATATGGGTATAATCTGATTAAATTTGTGTAGATAAGATCTGTAACTAATTTTACGGATGAATATTTTGACTTCATAAGGTCTTCCTCCTCACCACATTTCAACTAATTGAAATATTTTTCATTTCAATTACATAAACTCATTTCAATTTCAATTTCAACTCTAATGACCCTAAGATTAGATTTTTCTCTCACCAAATTTATTTCTATTTTTTTTTGATTTTGGATTTATTTATGATTTATTTATAATTATTTTCCCTAAGGTTTAAGATTTTAGAACTTAATCTATAGAATTTCTAACAAATTTCATGGAAACAAGACTGGTTAACATGATCATTGTTAAGGGGATTTAATGGTAGGAAGATATGTAGATGCCAAGTGTTGGAAAGTTCATATCGTTCCTTCTATTAGATCAAGTCGCTCGACGCAACTCAGCTTACCCAATCCATGATCCTTATTGACTATGTTACAAGCTTTGAATTTGCTACCAAAGATGGGTTGCTCGTAAACAAAAAGAGATCTAATGAGATTTCACGTCATTCCAATAAAAAACTCGTAATAAATAATTTACTTGGTCATTAGTCCCTAGGGATTGGGTGAATAAAATAGAAAATTTTCTTTTGGCATCCCTAAGTTTTGGATTTTCCTGTTAGTGTACCAAGGATAACTCTTTTCCTTTTGGGACCCTTAAGGTTTTGGTTTTTTTTTTCTTCAGTTAGTACGCCTCTTCAGTTCAAATTGATTAAATTAATCAAACTTAGCATTGTGTTCATCATTCATAAATTAGTAGGATTAAACTCTTAAAATACCCAATTTCATAATTGAACCTCCTAATTTCAACTACCCTTATACCCTTTAAAATGGAGAATTATTTAGAAATACAAATCGAGATGATTCAGTTATGAATTTGAGTATTTTAAGAGTTGGGTCCTACTAATTTAAGGGTGAGGAACACAGTCTAGTACATCATCTTATGACTATGTATAGTTCATTGATTGTGAACTAAGTTCTGCCCTCTTCCAATCGTCGACAAAAATTTGAGCTTCCAATGCATCGAGTGCCAATCTCGATCTCTTATCGTCTAAGATATGTCCACCTTGGTTAAACTTTTGCTCCACCGCTACTATTGAAACGAGAATGGCTAGTACTTGAGTGGCGATCCTTGCTATTGTTGGATATGTATTCTTGTGTTGCTTCCACCAATCTAAAATATCAAAATCATCTACAAACTCAAAGGTGGTGGTTAGATAAGTATTGAGATTCGTATGTAAGCTCGTGAATCTTGGTTTTTTTAAGATTTTGTAATAAACGAGACCCGACGGATAGAAAAGAACCGCGAGATGAGGAGGACGATGGGGTAATTGAGGCACAAAAGGGACCTCACCACCCGTGCTATAAGCATTATACAAATCATCAACAAGAGATCTAACACGTTCTATAATAACATCAACATTTCAATTTCTATCATTATGTTCTTCTAAATTTAATAACTCATAGTATTGATACAAAAATATTTTGAAAACCTTGTATCTTAAATCTAGGATAAAAAACACAAGCAACAAGATAAATATCGGGAATATATTTGTAATAGATCAACCACTTCCTCTTCATTTGTATAATGCCATCAACAAGGTAGAACCAGTCGGGCATTGAAAGCCCTTTTTTAAAGGCACCAACCACATTTAAAGCTTCAACAACAAACATATGAGCACTTTGGTGTATAAGGTTGACTAAACGTATAAGTTGCATCATTAAAAATCTTTAAAGTTTCAACGATCTCATAGAATTGGTCCCAAGAAGACTCAATTGCTTGTGAACCCAGAACATGTTGAACGGGAAAGGAAGCTAAAATTTCTTTGTAACGTAAACATTGATGAAGTGATTTAAAAGTAGGGTTCCAACGATGACCGATATCTTTTGAAAAAAGTATAGGTTTAACACCATTCAGTTCACAAAACTTCTTCAACTCCATTTTGGTCTTCTTTTTTAACCAAATATAGCTAACAACAAACTTAATATATAGGTTCAAGATATGGCATTAAAAGAATAAAAGTGTCAAACCATCTTGAACACATAAGTTTAAAATATGGTGAGAATATCTTACATGAAAGTATTTGTTTCCAAAAACTAGTGTGTATAATGTTACAAATATTTGAAGCGAATATATGCCCCATCAAGTACACGAAAAGCCAAAACTTGAATCAATTTACTAATAGAAGTGGTGTTGTTAGATGCATTATCAAACTAAATAGTGAAAATTCTATGAAGTAGTCTATACTCATCTAAAATAGTGTGTATAATGTTACAAATATTTGAAGCGATATGTGCCCCATCAAGTACACGAAAAGCCAAAACTTGAATCAATTTATTAATAGAAGTGGTGTTGTTAGATGCATTATCAAATTAAATAGTAAAAATTCTATGAAGTAGTCTATACTCATCTAAAATAGTGTGTATAATGTTACAAATATTTGAAGCGATATGTGCCCCATCAAGTACACGAAAAGCCAAAACATGTTTTTACATGTGAAATTGATCATCAACATAATGACATGTAATGTCCATGTATGAATGAGATTGATAGTCATCACTCTAAATATCACTACAAATAGAAACATGAATATCATTTTGAGCAAAAAACCGATACAAATCGTTTTTAAGAATCTTATATGCTTTAAACACATTTTTCCTAATTTTTTTCCTGTAGTTCGTTTATAAGCGGGTTGCAATGGTAAATGATCAACATAAATAGCTTCGGACAAAGCGTAAACACTGTTAGGCCCAAAAAATCAAGTTGGCCCAATTGATAACCTTAGCCCAGATGCAATAGAGGAAACACATAAGAGAAAGAAGGCAGAAGTCTTGAAGAGGTGAAGCGAAGTCAATGGTCATCCAGAGAAGGAAGAAAGTTGTGGTTGAGAGAAGAAGATAGGCGTTCATGGCTGGTCGTTAGCAGCAATAATTGGTGTCGATATTTACGCGGAGTGGTTGACGGTTAAAGATATCCCCTAGGAACATGGATATCGTGGGAAATAGGGAAATAACGGTTAATCTGATGAGGATACAGGCTAGAAAGGTTGAAAAATCAATTCATTCGATTGTATGGACATGAACAAGAAAACTATCAAAAAATCTCAAGGAGACAACACTTGTAATTCCGATTTCATCAATCCAACTGTTTCCTTTGTAATTCTTTGAGCGTGAATTCGATCGTTGCCCCAATCTAGGGCAAGAGTTTGATTGTCAAATTTTTATCGAAAACAATTTGGCGCCCACCGTGGGGCTCTACGATCGAAAAGGGGTTCATCTTTCCAAATCAGAAGAAGTTCAAAAAGTCACCATGAGCAACTCTAGTGACGGTAACCAAGAGCACGACGTCGGGGGTGACGGAGGCGTACGCCAGGACACATCGGCAGCGCTCCACCTCGAGTTGTCTGAATTCGCCAAGAGGCTTCAAGCTCTTGAGAAGGAATTAACGGACCAACGTGCTTGCAACGAGAAGCAAAAAACTAGAATCGAGCAACTAACAGCCAATAATGAAGGTTTGCGCTCTCAACTCCGATCTGTTTCTTCCGTCGACCTGCGCGCCCGAACGATGGATCAAGTCTGAACCAGTGGGGGAGAAGGCTCCTCTATAAACCCTACCGGTCGGCAAGAGAGATCCTCTGGTACGGAGTTCGTTACCCCACCAGCAACTGTCCCTGGGATACCATCTTTCACCCCTGCACAAGGTAACCATATCGGTGAGGACGTGAGAGCACCCATTCGCTTCCGATCGGCACGAGAGGTTAGCCCTCGATGCTTTATAGATGACATCATGGACGATGAAGAGGATTGGGACCGTCGTCGACCCCGAGATCTAGAAAACATCGTCCGAAACTAGTTCAAGATGTTCACCGAGCAAGTGACGAAGATACATGGGGTCCCTCAGTGATATCATGCATTTAGGCATTAGTTTTAGGGCATTTTTATGTTTAAATCTTAGGTATTTGCATGCATTTTGCTTAGTATTAGTAGTTTTTGCATTGCGGTGTCTACTCTTGTGTTTTCGTGTTTTTAGGTCGTTTTAAGGAGTAAGGATTGGTTAAGTTGAAGGATACAAGTTTGGAAGTATTCAAGTGTCTTTTCCAAGGATATTCAAGCCATTTCTGATGATCATTAAGACCCAAGAGGTTGTGGAAAAGAATGCTTAAATCCAGGTCATCCATTGAAGTTGTTGTTTCAACACCACTTTCTTGTAACGCTTATTTCGGGAGCTAAAGTGATCGGATGAAGCTGAATTTGGTATCATTGGAAATATAACTCGAAGAGCTACAATTCATATTTTTACTTCGAGTTCAAATTCCAACTCTAAGTGGGTCAAAACAGCATCCGAAAGTACCACCAAAATGCTGTCACGTAAAGAACCGCGATCGCGGCCAACCTCTACCGCGATCGCGGCTATGGCGGTCGCTGCCCTACTATTATACACGCGAGGAGATCTTCCGCCTATCTTTATTTCCTTTTTATTATATCTTTCCTTTCGTGTTTTAGTTGGCTTTTTAAGCCTAGTTGTTAGACTTTGTTTGACAGAACTTTGAGACCTAATTTCAGACTTTGGTATTTTTCTCTCTTATGGAGAACTAAACTTCTTAGATTCTATTCAAGTTGAAGCTTTTCAGACTCAAGTTGTTGTGAGATTCGTCTATTCAGGTTTATTTCTACAGGTTATTTCAATTCTCTTGGGCATAATTTATATTGATTGTATTGATTTCTACTTGATTGATCACCTTGTTGGAATTGATATTATCTATTGCTAGATCTAGGTTTTCTCGTAGCAAAGCCTAATCTTTTTAGCAACTCAATTGGTTTAGGATTCGTTGGACTAAAACAATTGAGAAGAGATTTGAATGCATGTTAATTGTTTGACTCGTTGGAATTCAATTGCATGTATCCTGTTTATCCTTGTTCTTATTTCTAGTATTCATATTGTTTATGATCGTTTCATGAGTAATTAGGATATTAAGTTTGCATGTCTCATTGCCATGTCATAATTCTGATCAGGATAGGAATAACTAAAAGGAATAACTTGTTTGAATCTAGGATCAATTTGAGGAAGAAAAGTGGATACTTGAATAGGATTGATTTTCCCTAATTGATAAAAATCCAACTTTTGCCTTGTTTGATTGCTTGCTTTGTTTGTTTCAATTCTTAATTTTAGTTTTAATTCACAAAATCCCCCTTTGTTACTTCTTTGAGTAATAAAACTTAGGATACAAGTGTCTCTTGGGTTCGACCCCGACTTACTGACTATATTAGTTGAGTAACTAGGGAATTATTTTTGATTTGGCATCAACGATTTTATGCCAGTCAAATTTTGGCGCCGTTCTCGGGGACACTTTGTTTAATTCTGAGTTTTTATTTTTATCAACTCTTGTGTGGACCTATCTTACGGTCCACACCTGTGCTACTAATCAATGGCTATGTTTCAATGTAGGCAACTACAGGATGAACAATTTCATGTATATTTCTCTAGAGTGCAACAATATTTTCATACACTTGGTGCTTGGGGCTATAACCCTTGTGAGAGGGATTTATGTCAGTGCATCCTAAATGGGATGAATTTTTAGACTCTACAGTTGGCTGAGTACATGAGCAATTATAGGCTATGGTGTATGGTACCAGAAGAGTGTTGGGACTTCTTTTGCTACATGAGCTATTAGTGTGAGCAGGTTGAACAACATCCACCTATGCTACATCCAGTTGAGAACACTTCTTTCAATGCTGAGGAGTTGATTGCAAGGCTAGCTATCACAGTAGACCAGATGGGACAGAACACTCAAGCTAGTATCAAGAACATGGAGACTCAGATCAGTCAAATGGTCACTGTTGTGAATAGACTAGAAGCAAGAGACTCTGAGAGTTTTCCTTCTGAACCGATAAACCCAGTGGAGAATGTGAGTATCATTACATTGAGGAGTGGAAAAGAGCTGAACAAAGATGTGGAGATATTTGAAGACCGCGAACTGAAAACTCGAAAACTCTAAAAGACGATTCTGCGCCCGCGATGACCACAGTCCGCGATCGCGGAGCTGTAACCAAGGGTTCCGCGCACGCGGTGACCAAAAACCGCGACCGCGGCCTAGACTCCCGCGATCATGATTATACTTCAGAAGCTGGCGATGACTTATGGCTCGACTTTCCTCCTCTTGACTCTCAAAAGTCAATTCTCATATATCCTGAGGCACTCAAGGACACTACAAAGCCTATAGAACCAAGTGAGCCTAAGATTGGTGCTAGAGACCACATGGAGTTCATCTTTGGTAAAACTGGTAATGTTGATGAGTACTTTGACCCATACTGTAAGTATTTTCTGACATCACCACTTATGCTGAATTTGTTTGAGCATATGCCATCTTATGAAAATTGGTCTCATAAGTTTGATAAGTTGAAGCGGTTTTTAAATGGGTTATTATTCCATTTCAATTTATCCTTGTGCTACTTATGTTTTTGTGAGATGTGTTCACAGGCTTTTGACAGGTTGTTAAGGGCATTGACAATGTCTAATCTTGTGAATTCATTGCTCTCCATCGATCTTATGTCCTCTCCACCAAACTGTTGCCACTTTGAACCTCCTCTATATTCAAAAGAGTAAATGACTTTGTGAGTGTTCTCTCTTCCTTTCTCTTTTATTTTATACATTGGGGACAATGTATTGTTTAAGCATGGGAGAGGGAAACATTTACATGGTAGTATAGTTTTGCATTGCATATAGTTTAAATTCTTGCAAAGCATGTTTAACTTTTTGCATTCATATTTGCATAAAAAAACAAAAAAAATTAGAAAAATTTTAAAAAAAATACCAAAAATATCATGCATTTTAGGTTTGTCATATTTCCCTAAGCAAAGAAACCACTTGTCCTCTAATATATTTGATGATGATTTTTGCCCCTTAACTTGCTTGGATTGCTTGAACCTTGATAATGTTTATTTCTTTAAGAGCATGTTTGATTATTTGATTGAGCATGTATATCCTTGAGATCTAAGTTACACGGAAGTTCTAGGCAAATTTTACCTTGTGAGATTATTTTTGGCCTTTCTAGGACTACAAATTTATGAGTCCTCTTTTTCATTGTGTGTTCTCACTTTGATTGCTTCCTCTAGAACTTGCATTTAAATATCTTTTTCAAGGCTGCATTCATGACTTTTGCATATGACATTAAAATGATTGAGGCATTGTTTTATTAGCCTATTATCCCCTTATCCACCCTTACATATGTTCCTTCTTTGAAGCCCCTTTCTAAGCCTTAATAGCCTTATTTTTGGAAGCTCCACAAAATAAATCTAAGCCTTATATAAACTTGACCCATCCGGGAATTAGACTTTTACTTGATTTGTTTTGTGGCTGTGAGCCAAGTATGGGGGATTTGAAAGAGCAATTGGTGGATGAGTAGTTGAATTTGAAAATTGAGGGTGAAGAAAAAAATGAGCTTTAAAGTTGAAGTCTTCAATTGGTTGAAAAGAAAAATTATATGAGAATTGAAGCAACAAGAAGAAAAAAAGAATGAAAGAGAAGGAAAAAAAAGAGAAGATCAAATGGAGTTAAGAGAGTAGGAGTTGGGAACGAAAAAGAATTGAAGTTTGGTGTTGATTTAGAATTGAGTTGAGTCTTGATTACCGGATTTAGCACCACAAAACCAAATGATTCCCTACCAAATTCTTATTACCTTGGCCCCATTACAACCCTCAAAAGAACTCATGATTTTTGTTGTATGCATAGTCTCTAGCGGTGGAGATCTAGAACACTGATGCAAGCTTATGGTAGCTAGGCTTTCAAAGTTGGAGTTTGAGCGAAACACATATTTACCTTTAAACACATGAGTGAGAGTGAAAACACAACCCTAGTGAGGTTTAGAATGGATGTGTTTACTAGATCTTGTTGGATGTCAAAACACATGCTATGATGTCAATTTTTGAATCATCTCTCTTGTTATTCTTGCTTAAGCATTTATCAAAGTGGATGCATGAATTGCTTGTTTGTGGGGTGTTAAATCTATTTCTTGCTTGAGGACAAGCAAGGTTTAAGCATGGGGGAATTTGATAGCATGCATTTAGGCATTAGTTTTAGGGCATTTTTATGTTTAAATCTTAGGTATTTGCATGCATTTTGCTTAGTATTAGTAGTTTTTGCATTTCGGTGTCTACTCTTGTGTTTTCGTGTTTTTAGGTCGTTTTAAGGAGTAACGATTGGTTAAGTTGAAGGATACAAGATTGGAAGTATTCAAGTGTCTTTTCCAAGGATATTCAAGCCATTTCTAATCATCATTAAGACCCAAGAGGTTGTGGAAAAGAATGCTTAAATCCAGGTCATCCATTGAAGTTGTTGTTTCGACACCACTTTCTTGTAACATATATTTCGGGAGTTACAGTGATTGGATGAAGCTGAATTTTGTATCATTGGAAAGCTAACTCGAAGAGCTACAATTTATATTTGTACTTCGAGTTCAAATTCCAACTCTAAGTGGGTCAAAACAGTATCCGAAAGTACCGCCAAAATGTTGTCAGGTCAAGAACTGCGATCGCGGCCAACCTCTACCGCGATCGCGGCTATGGCAGTCGCTGCCCTACTATTATACACGCGAGGAGATCTTCGGCCTATCTTTATTGCCTTTTTATTATATCTTTCCTTTCGTGCTTTAGTTGGGTTTTTAAGCCTAGTTGTTGGACTTTGTTTGACAAAACTTTAAGACCTAATTTCAGACTTTGGTATTTTTCTCTCTTATGGAGAACTAAACTTCTTAGATTCTATTCAAGTTGAAGCTTTTCAGACTCAAGTTGTTGTGAGATTCGTCTATTCAGGTTTATTTCTACAGGTTATTTCAATTCTCTTGGGCATAATTTATATTGATTGTATTGATTTCTACTTGATTGATCACCTTGTTGGAATTGATATTATCTATTGCTAGATCTAGGTTTTCTCGTAGCAAAGCCTAATCTTTTTAGCAACTCAATTGGTTTAGGACTCGTTGGACTAAAACAATTGAGAAGAGATTTGAATGCATGTTAATTGTTTGACTCGTTGGAATTCAATTGCATGTATCCTGTTTATCCTTGTTCTTATTGCTAGTATTCATATTGTTTATGATCGTTTCATGAGTAATTAGGATATTAAGTTTGCATGTCTCGTGGCCATGTCATAATTCTGATCAGGATAGGAATAACTAAAAGGAATAACTTGTTTGAATCTAGGATCAATAACTTGAGGAAGAAAAGTGGATACTTGAATAGGATTGCTTTTCTCTAATTGATAAAAATCCAACTTTTGCCTTGTTTGATTGCTTGCTTTGTTTGTTTCAATTCTTAGTTTTAGTTTTAATTCACAAAATCCCCCTTTGTTACTTCTTTGAGTTGATAATAATAAAACATAGGATACAAGTGTCTCTTGGGTTCGACCCCGACTTACCGACTATACTAGTTGAGTAACTAGGGAATTATTTTTGATTTGGCATCAACAATTTTAAGCCAGTCACTCAGCCCATAGAGAAAGAAGCGGTTGACTGTTACGATGAGTCACCTTTCGCTCCTCACATTGCCCAGGTCAAGATACCGAAGAAGTTCTCGGTACCTAGCATGGGCCCTTACGACAGCACGGGAGACCCCGATGAGAACTTAGCTATATTTAAGCAGAAGATGATGACCAGTGCCGTCCCGTATCACTCTCACGAGGCGCTGATGTGTAAAGGCTTTGGACGGCTCTCGCAGGGCCGACTTTGAAGTGGTTCGTTAATCTTCCACGAGGAAGTATTCGTTCCTTCGCCGACTTGATGGATTCCTTTGGGGTCCAATTCGCTAGCAGCCGGAGGTTCAAAAAGCAGTCTAACAATTTGTACTGGGTTATCCAGAAGCCAGAAGAATCCACCCGAGAATACCTGGACAGATTCAACCGAGAGAAGATTTCCATCTCGCATTGTGACATGTCGACTGCTATAGAAGCCTTTCGTCATAGGGTTAACCAAGATGGAGATCTTTACAAGGAACTCACCAGGCACCCGTGCCATAGTTTTGAAGATGTTAAAACCAAGGCTCTGGCTGAAATCAGACTTGAAAAAGATCTGAAGATAAGGAAGCTCGTAAGCGTCTGGGAAAGGGTGAAAAAGAAAGCAATGCCAGATCACCGCCGGGAACGCCGCAATCAACCACATTGGCGCCCTCACCCCGACACGGTAAAGGTAAATGTCGCTGAGGCTAGACCCTCCAAGCCATTGCCACCGAAGTATGATGAGTTTAACCTAGGTATATTGACTCGGCTAAAGTCGTTGCCAAGACAAAAAATAAATTACCCTAAACTACAAACTAGTATAGTAAGCAAGCAAGGGGTCGAACCCAAGAGAATCGGTTTTCTGGTCAATCAGCAAAGAGCAAAGACGGGGTTTTAGGGGTTTAAGCAAGTAAACAATATTAAGTATCAAATCAATTAAGGAAAAGCAGAGTTCATTCAATCAATTCCACCTTTTTAATTATTCGATCATCAATTCATCCACTTTTCTATTAATTTCCAGGTTAATTCCAATCTTTATAAAAGATTTCTGCTTGTCCACGGTCCAAGCGAAAGGATGATATGAACAAGAACGCTTAATTCAAATCATGCAAAATATTAAGGATAGAAGGATATTAATTCATGCAATCAAGCTACGATTCTCATGCATAAAATAACAATCAAACACTCTTTCTCAATTTTAGTCCACGGTCCTAGAAAAGAGTTGTTTCAAGGATAAATAAGATTGCACCGACAACAATCAAACTAATCCAAACAGTAGAATATCAATCAAATTCAACAAGTTGTGCGCCAAGAGAAATCAATTGATAATCATAAAATTAAGCACAAGAGTTTTGATATTAACCAAGGTATAGAAAAGTTACCAGAATCTCACGAAATACATAAAAAGGCTTCCTTGACCAAACAAACTCCAAGAGAAATTAGTTCTCCATAATAAAACTAAAAACTGGAATAATCTCTAAAAGGGTGCTAGAATATGTAACCCTAAAGTCTGCCACGAAACTAAGCTTAAATAGTAGAAAAACAACCGAAATAAAAAAATAGATAAAAGATAGAATAAAATGGAAAGTTTGCGTCTCGGATATAAAGCGAACAGCGGTCGCGGAATCGAACCGCGAGCGCGGATCAAGTGATCTCCCTCGGCCGCGGAGCCTCGAGGAACCGCGAGCGCGGTTTCCACCCGCGGGCACGGATCCTTCTTTCAGCATTCTGGTGTCAACTTCGGAGGTGGTTTTGACCCACTTAGAGTTGGAATTTGAACTCGACATAAAAACATGAATTGTAGCTCTTCGATTTAGCTTTCCAATGATACCAAATTCAGCTTCATCCGATCACCGTATCTCCCAGAATAAGCGTTACAAGAAAGTGGTGTCGAAACAACTCCAAATCAACACTTGTCTTCCAAACTCTTGCAATTCTTCAAATCGTACTTCGGTCTTCATATTACAATTATGCTCAAAACTAACCTAAACACACTCAAATCATGCCTAAAATACAAGAGTTAACCTATACTAAACTAGAGTGTATCAAATTCCCCCATACTTAAACCTTGCTCGTCCTCGAGTAAGCTCAAAATAAATCTAACAAGAAATCCTATCAAGGTTTACAGCATAGTACAAGGGAAGACAAAAATCACTCACCTCACCAAGCCGAACCCAAAAATAGAGAAATAATGAGCAACAACATGATAACTCAAATCACACACCTTACCAATACAAGATATAACACTCAAGCTCTAAAAAGTGTAGAGCAACCTAGGATCTACCCAACATCTAAAGTGTAATCCCCAGACCCCAAAGTAGAATATAAATCCTAAACACTCTGATTTTTCCACTCATTCTACTTAGGCGCCCTTTCGTGTTTTCACCTAATCACTCTTTTCATTTTTCTTAGGTATGCTCACAATTATTCACATCTCTCATAAACCTCTTATTACCCCAGCCTAATGCTGGTCCGGGTTACCTGCTTATTACCTGAGCCGCCCTTTCGGGTTTTCAACTCATCCCAGGATTTTATATGCCTTTTTTCTCTCTTTTTTATGGCTTTTTTTATTTTTTTAAATTTTTTATATTTTTTTTAAACTTTTCTTTATACAAAACATGGAACAAAAATCCCATAAAAATAACGAAAAATAAACTGAAATGAAATGCAACTATCTACGATAGGCGTAGTGAGTACTCCCTCTCCCATACTTAAACCCTTCATTGTCCTCAATAAAGTAAAGAGAAAGGAATTAAGCATAGAAGAGGAAAATCAGAAGATTCACATACGAAAGAAGAGATGGAAGAACTCTTCAAAGGCATGGATGAATAGCTCGGAAATCGTCAAACAGTCCGTCGTCAGGAAAAGCCGCGGGCGCGGGTGGTGCTCCGTTCGTGAAAAAAATGGTTAGAGAACACGATCAACAAAACTGAACACGAACTCACAAACGAACTCTGAATCTCGCCTTAAGCATTAATGTAGTACGAGCCTTGAAAACGAAATTCCCCCATACTTGAGGATGACCATGGGTAGCCAGAAAAGTCTCCAAAAAGAATGGAGATAGAAGAAGATGGAAAAGATAGAAGGATGGAAAATAGAAGGTATAATTTCGGGGGTTTCACCCGAAAACCTTGTATTTCAGGGGTTTCACCTGAAAATCTTTTAGTTTAGGGGTTTCACCTGAAAACCTTTTATTTTATTTTATTCGAAGAACCGAAAAAACCTAATTTCGTCTGGGCCGACCGCGAGCGCGGTTCCAGCCGCGACTCGGATCCTCGCATCGGGCTTGCTTTCTTCTGGATTTGACTTTTTTTAACCTGCAAGTTAGCCCGACAAAACCAAAACGAAACTAAAACTAAAACTAAACTAAAAAGACAAAAATAAAGGAAAGGAAAAACTTACCTCGGGTTGCCTCCCAAGCAGCGCCTTTGTTTAACGTCATTTGGCCCGACGTCTCTTATGCTCAGAATGGATCATCATCAATTTGGAACTGGACCTTTTACCCTTCATGTGCCATGGAAAATAGGCCCTTTGAAACATCAATTACGGCGCTGGCCGTCTTCATAAATGGACGACCCAACAGTAAAATTGGGTCGTATCTCCCCTTACCAATTTCCAGGACATAAAAGTCCGTTGGAAAAATTAAGCCATCCACCTACATTAAAACATCTTCCACAAATCCTTTCGGATGCACATTAGAGTGGTCAGCCAGTTCAATAGTAATATTCGAATCCTGTAATGGCCCTAGACCTAACCTCTCATATATGCTCAGTGGCATGACATTATTAGATGCACCTAGATCAAGCGTAGAATGCTCAATTTTGGCCTCACCAATTGTAACGGGAACAGTAAACCTCCCTGGATCTCCATACTTCTTAGGCAATTGCCTTTGAAGCATGGAAGATACATTTTCAGTATTTTCAACAAGATTAACTTTTGTAACCTTCCCCTTCTCTTTTTGTCTCCTCTTTATAGTACATAATTCTTTATGAAATTTAGCAAAACGAGGAATACTTTGAACAAGTTTAAGTAAAGGGACATTTACCTCACACTTGGAGAAGGTTTCAAAAATTTCCTTGTCATTGGCAGACCTCCTAGTGTCCTTCAGTGCCTCAGGAAATGGTGGAGCGGGATTTTATGAAGCTATGCGAGGAAACGAAGGCCTGACGTAGTCCTCAGATTCTTTCAGAGGGGCAATCCGCGAGCGCGGGTTGGGATCCGCGGGCGCGGCTGATCCGCGGGCGTGGTTGGAATCCTCGCTCGCGGTTTCTGGCTGAATCGCAGTTTCTGCTTCGATTTCTGTGTCGCGATCGGGGCTGTTCTCCAGCGAGCTCGGTGGGTTTCCGCTGGATGGAATTTCAATATTCAGCTCCTTCCCACTCCTTAATGTAATTGCACTCACATTCTCTCTCGGGTTAATGGTCTGAGATGGAAGTTTTCCCGAGTCCTTAGCTTCTAGATGGTTCAGAATGGTTGCAATCTGACTTAATTGATTCTCCAGGCTTTTCACTGCAGCCTTAGTCTCTTGATTCTCCTTCATTAACTGATTGATAATGGCTGGATTTTCATGAGGAGCCTGGGGCCTTGGCACATAATTAGGCCTAGGAACATAGTTGGGCTGACCTCCTTGTGGTGGAAAAGGTTGTTGAGGTTGTTGATTCCACCTAAAGTTAGGATGGTTTGCCCACCCCGGGTTGTAGGTATTTGAATATGGGTCATTCCTGGGCCTTTGATCATACTTCCCTATAGCATTCACATCAACTGCTGGCTCTTGCATGATAGGGCATGCATCAGAAGGATGGCTGGATTCACCACAGATTCCACAAGACCTTGAACTTGAAGCTCCATTGCCCACCAACAGTTGCTTCATCATAGCTTTTAACTCCCTTACTTCAGCATTCAGGGAATCATTCATAGAATTTACAGATCTGTTGTTGGACCTCTTCCTCTGGTTTCTGCATTGTTCAGCGAGAGTTTCCAACTTCTCAAACGTCTGCCTAGGAGTGAGATTCTCATAAGAAACTCCACAAGAAGCATTCATCAGGCGCCTATCAGCATCACAGAGACCCTCAATAATATAACAGGTCAGGTCTTTATCAGAATAGCCATGGTAAGGACAACTGGCTATGAGTCTCTTGTAACGCTCATAGTACTCATACATGTTCTCATCATCTCCCTGCTCCAGGCTGCTCAACTACTTCTTAATAGATGTTTGTTTGGCAGAAGGGAAATATTTCTCCAGAAAAACACCCTTCATCTCAGCCCAATTAGTGATCGTCTCACGTGCTAATTAGAAATACCATTCCTTAGCTGAATCAGCTAAAGAAAATTAAAAAGCCCTCAACATCTTCAAAACTATAGCACCCGTGCCATAGTTTTGAAGATGTTCAAACCAAGGCTCTGGCTGAAATCAGACTTGAAGAAGATCTGAAGATGAGGAAGCTCGTAAGCGTCTGGGAAAGGGTGAAAAAGAAAGCAATGCCAGATCACCACCGGGAACGCCGCAATCAACCACATTGGCGCCCTCACCCCGACGCGGTGAAGGTAAATGTCGCTGAGGCTAGACCCTCCAAGCCATTGCCACCGAAGTATGATGAGTTTAACCTAGGTATATTTACTCGGCTAAAGTCGTTGTTGCCAAGATTAAAAATAAATTACCCTAAACTACAAACTAGTATAGTAAGCAAGCAAGGGGTCGAACCCAAGAGAATCGGTTTTCTGCTCAATCAGCAAAGAGCAAAGACGGGGGTTTTGGGGTTTAACCAAGCAAACAATATTAAGTATCAAATCAATTAAGGAAAAGCAGAGTTCATTCAATCAATTCCACCTTTTTAATTATTCGGTTATCAATTCATCCATTTTTCTACTAATTCCCAGGTTAATTCCAATCCTTATAAAAGATTTCCACTTGTCCACGGTCCAAGTGAAAGGATGATATGAACAAGAACGCTTAATTCAAATCATGCAAAATATTAAGGATAGAAGGATATTAATTCATGCAATCAAGCTACGAGTCTCATGCATAAAATAACAATCAAACACTCTTTCTCAATTCTAGTCCACGGTCCTAGAAAAGAGTTGTTTCAAGGATAAATAAGATTGCACAGACAATAATCAAAATAATCCAAACAGTAGAATATCAATCAAATTCAACAAGTCGCGCGCCAAGAGAAATCAATTGATAATCATAAAATTAAGGACAAGAGTTTTGATATTAACCAAGGGATAGAAAAGTTACCAGAATCTCACGAAATACATAAAAAGGCTTCCTTGATGAAACAAACTTCAAGGGAAATTAGTTCTCCATAGTAAAACTAAAAACTGGAATAATCTCTGAAAGTGTGCTAGAATGTGTAACCCTAAAGTCTGCCACGAAACTAAGCTTAAATAGTAGAAAAACAACCGAAATATAAAAATATAAAAATAGATAAAAGATAGAATAAAACGGAAAGTTGGCGTCTCGGATATAAAGCGAACCGCGAGCGCGGAATCGAACCGCGAGCGCGGATCAAGTGATCTCCCTCGGCCGCGGAACCTCGACGAACCGCGAGCGCGGTTTCCACCCGCGGGCGCGGATCCTTCTTTCAGCATTCTAGCGTCAACTTCGGAGGTGATTTTGACCCACTTAGAGTTGGAATTTGAACTCTCTGTACAAACATGAATTGTAGCTCTTCGAGTTATCTTTCCAATGATACCAAATTCAGCTTTATCCGATCACCATATCTCCCGGAATAAGCGTTACGAGAAAGTGGTGTCGAAACAACTCCAAATCAACACTTGTCTTCAAAACTCTTGCAATTCTTCAAATCGTGTATTCGGTCTTCATATTACAATTATGCTCAAAACTAACCTAAACACACTCAAATCATGCCTAAAATACAAGAGTTAACCTATACTATCATATATCCCCCGAGGAACTCGTGAAGAATATAGCTTTGAAGATACGAGGCGTTAGATGGCCAAAGAGAAACGAGAAGCCCTACCCGAACAAGGATATGAGCAAATGGCGCGATTTCCATGATAATTATGGTCATATAACTAAAGAGTGTGTAGCGTTGAGAAGAGAGATTCCCTACCTCGTATCTCGAGGAAGGATAATGGTGCACCCAATGCACAGGTCCCTCCGGATGTGGTAGAAGCCTCACGCGCGGGAAGGCCTGCATCGTCAGTACCCGCCAAGGTTGTGAACATGATCACCGGGGGATCAAGCATCTGCGGCCTCACGTATTCGGCAGCCAAGAGGAACACGCGAGAAAACGCTTTCAATCGTCTAATGATGATGAAGAGAGACGTCATCAATCTCGCAATACACTTTGACGAGGAGATGTCAATGGTCTTGAAGGTCCTCACCATGACGGACTTGTCATTTCTCTCTCGATAGGGAACGTTTTGGTTAAGTGGGCTCTCATTGACACAGGAAGTTCGACTAACCTCATGACGCTAGGAGCATTGAAAGAAATAGGGTTGAGCGAGAAGGACGTGGATGTAATAACCTCTTTTTTCTATAAAAAAGGGTATTATGTTTTGTCATGGGTGATTATTATATGGAGAAATTACACTTAATTTATTTTCGCTATCATGGACTAAACTTGCTAAATGAAGATTTATTTGATAATAAACAACAAGTTTATTTCTATTTAAAAAGAGGAGAAATCAAATGGCTAAAAGTGTAAAATAAAAAGAAACGGAAAATAATTTAATTTTATATTAAATTTCCTTTTCTTTTCCTTTTCCTTCTCCTGCTTGCTTCCTCTGTTTGATCGACCCAAAGTTGATTGACTTTCTGGCCACAAAGGTCGATGATGGGCGCCGGATTTTCACAATCCTCGTCATGCTCCAATAGAAGGAAATATAGTAAGGCTACTCATAGCCTTTCTCGTTGGCTTTGGCCATTGAAAGCCACCTCCACCCCTCCTCGGTTATGGAGTTTTTGGTTGGTTTTCGCATCTTCAGGCTATCGTGGCACCCTTTCGGATTGGTTTCAAAAGTTATAGGGGACAAGGATGAGTCCATGTACCATATAAAAATGGGAGATCGGGACTGGTTGTTGAAAGAATTTTCGAGATTTGGCCAAACACAAACAAAATCTCTGTTTTCGACCTAGTGTAATTCGAGATCTTCAAACGTTGATATATCCCTCATTTTTCCACCAAAATTGACGATTCAAAGCTCAAAATTACCATTTAACATATAAAAAGGGGATATCGGTACTGGTTGTTGAAAGAATTTTCGAGATTTGGCCAAACACGAACAAAATCTCTGTTTTCGACCTAATGTAATTCGAGATCTTCAAATGCTGATATCTCCCTCGTTTCTCCACCAAAATTGACGATTCAAAGCTCAAAATTACCATGTTAATGTCCTCTACAAAAGCCCCATAAGATTTGAAAGCATTTGATAAAGAATCGGGCTCAAAAGGGACGATTTCCGAATCTGGACTGAATATTACCCAGATCTGATCGTTGGTGACGAGCCATATTGGAGGGCTCTGTGCTCATACCAGCAACAATGCCACCACTACGTGCAGTTGGAAGAGGTGTTCCCCGTCTGTCCAGAACCACCGCCTCCATCGTCGTTGCCGCCCCGAGGCCCCCTCCAATATGAGCAGGCTACCTGCTCATCTTTCTTTTCTTTTTCTTTTGGAGCGATAGAATTAGTGGCTTCCCTTAATTGCTATGCCGACTTTTGAATGGTCGTCGGTTTTAGAGCCGACTTGTTGCATTCTGATGGCATACAACCCTAACCCAAGTCGAGCTCCAATGACTCCGGGGCGCCATATGCCATGGCACCCCCCTTGGCGCGCTCATGCCACGACATGATCCTCTTGGCCTAGCCGAGCCACATCCGTGTCTATCTACTTTATTATTATTTATGTTGCATAAATTTATTATATTATATGTTTTATTTATATTGTAGAAGACGTGTGCATGACGGTATGCTTACCCATGCTATTCTTCATGTTTAGTTTTCAGGAGTTGCCTATATAAGGCTCCTTATGTTGTTTGATGAATCAGTTTTTGTCCATTTGGAAATAGAGATTACTCTTTTCATTTGGCCTTTACTCTCATTTGCTCTCTTCCTCTCTTCCCTCTCATTCTACATTCAATACAAACTCCCAACAAAAATCATTCTCGGATTTCTCTCTAACGCCAACACCACTCGCTCGGCCCCTTTTGTCTTGGATCTCGAAGAGGACTTGCAAGACCGATCCTACGGAGCTATCACATTCTCTTGACGTTCTCTGATCTCCTCGGATCTCTTGAACTCCCCAGGGCATCGAGAATTTTATCGTCTGGTGGTAGGTGGAGGGGACAATCCTCATGTCATGGAGCCACGGCCTCCCCATTATCACATTATAGCAAGAAGGACAATCCATGACAGAATATCTAACCTGGATGTTCACGCCCTTCGCGTATGTAGGAAGGATGATCTCTCCTACCGTGTGCTTCACTTCTCTGGTGAATCCTACGAGCGCGGACGGGTTCTTCTCCACTGTAACACCCCTCCTTACTGTACTTGAGGTGTTACTGCCAGTAACCTTAATTAACCTAATTCAAGGTTACCCAAGGATTTAAAACTTACAAACACAACAAGTATTATAACACTTTATTACAAACCATAGTATCACCTCCTTCAATACACAAAAACATAACCAACAACTTGAACAAAAGTAAAATGTCTAGCAACAAATTGGTTCTTCTTCAACCAACCACTTTCAAAACTTATCTACTTTCTTAACTCCTTGGCTAGCCTTCTCTTCTCTGTTAACTTCTTTAGTAGCTGATGCGTCGTATACAGACGGTGGGCACCAAACGACCATCCAATCGAATAAGGTGGTCGGGTTAGTATAATGAAAGACTAAGCAAGTGGAGAAATTGAATGGTTCCTATGGTAGTGACTAAACATATTGGAATCATAATCCGAATAACAACCGGATCCAACAGTTAGCAGTCCCATAGAGGATAAAAAAATGAGGCATGCATATTCAAGAGATAGGACACCACAACTTGCGGTTCCATTACAAAACATGAACAATTGTTGGTAACTTATATTAATCACACAACATTTTGAAAAGCCTCCATCGACTAATCAGATTGACTTAATCAAAGTTTGATTAAGAATCATTCATAACAGGGAGAAAGAATGGCTTTCCGATTGGATGAACCATTCAAGTATATTAATGTGCCTAACGCACTTATCTTATATTACTTTCAAAACTTTTCACAAACAAGTTGGTGGCTTTTAATCGCCTCGAACTACTGCCGAGATAATTTGGTACCGTAGAGATCATCGGCGTATTTCATCCATGGTCGTCTACATTGTACAAAGATCACAAGACTTAAGCTATCCTTGATCTTTCATTTGTGCACATGGTGTTGTAGAGATCAGAGGCCTATCATACTGTCGTATACACTGCACCGTGCCAAACTTGCACTTAGCTAAAGTGCGCATCACCCCTCTCACACGAAGAGCAGGGGAAGAGTCATGACCCACCATTAGGATTAGGCCCCTCCTAATGTAATCTTTTTAAAGAGAGGATATGGAACCATGTTCCCCTCCCTGAAACTACCTTAATTCAACAACAATGTCTCAACGTGAGACAGCATACAAGGTCATGACTCTTCCCTACCTAAATCTAGTTTTACCGCAAAACTGAATAAACAATATGGTCATTATTTCTAACAAATACAACAACCTATCATATTTTATTAAGCACACAAGTTGTTCCCAACACAAATATTAAATGGGATTCAATTCCTCATTTAATAATATTAATGCAAGAGACAACCGTCCACTTGCCTTATTTCTTGTGAGATTCCTCTAGAACGAGTGTGAGGTTATTCCATTCTAAACCTCGATCTGTTCAAATAATCGTCGATGAATAAAACGGAAAGATTACAAACAATTATTAGAATTTATCGTAACCTCAAAGGTTAACTAAAATATTATTATCTTCCGATAATAATATTTTTATTCCATTATTTTAATTAATCCGATATGCACGCATATCGAGATAACTTGTAATCCGGTGTGCGTAAATCGAGATAAACTAGTATCCCGATGCACACGAGTCGAGATTGATCTGCTGTACACAAAACGAGGCGCTTAGCATGGATTTTTACCCTTAAAAATTCAGCAAAAGGGCTGGTCACGAAGGCCTGTTCAGAGGCGTACAGAGGGGGACTCGGGGCGGCAACGACGACGGAGGCGGTGGTTCTGGACAGACGGGGAACACCTCTTCCAACTGCACGTAGTGGTGGCGTTGTTGCTGGTATGAGCACAGAGCCCTCCAATATGGCTCGTCACCAACGATCAGATCTGGGTAATATTCAGTCCAGATTCGGAAATCGTCTGGCTCGTCACCAACGATCAGATCTGGGTAATATTCAGTCCAGATTCGGAAATCGTCTCTTTTGAGCCCGATTCTTTATCAAATGCTTTCAAATCTTATGGGGCTTTTGTAGAGGACATTAACATGGTAATTTTGAGCTTTGAATCGTCAATTTTGGTGGAGAAACGAGGGAGATATCAGCATTTGAAGATCTCGAATTACATTAGGTCGAAAACAGAGATTTTGTTCGTGTTTGGCCAAATATCGAAAATTCTTTCAACAACCAGTACCGATATCCCCTTTTTATATGTTAAATGGTAATTTTGAGCTTTGAATCGTCAATTTTGGTGGAAAAATGAGGGATATATCAACGTTTGAAGATCTCGAATTACACTAGGTCGAAAACAGAGATTTTGTTTGTGTTTGGCCAAATCTCGAAAATTCTTTCAACAACCAGTCCCGATCTCCCATTTTTATATGGTACATGGACTCATCCTTGTCCCCTATAACTTTTGAAACCAATCCGAAAGGGTGCCACGATAGCCTGAAGATGCGAAAACCAACCAAAAACTCCATAACCGAGGAGGGGTGGAGGTGGCTTTCAATGGCCAAAGCCAGCGAGAAAGGCTATGAGTAGCCTTGCTATATTTCCTTCTATTGGAGCATGACGAGGATTGTGAAAATCCGGCGCCCATCATCGGCCTTTGTGGCCAGAAAGTCAATCAACTTTGGGTCGATCAAACAGAGGAAGCAAGCAGGAGAAGGAGAAGGAAAAGGAAAAGAAAAGGAAATTTAATATAAAATTAAATTATTTTCCGTTTCTTTTTATTTTACACTTTTAGCAATTTGATTTCTCCTCTTTTTAAATAGAAATAAACTTGTTGTTTATTATCAAATAAATCTTCATTTAGCAAGTATAATCCATGATAGCGAAAATAAATTAAGTGTAATTTCTCCATATAATAATCACCCATGACAAAACGTAATACCCTTTTTTATAGAAAAAAGAGGTTATTACATCCACTTCCTTCTCGCTCAACCCTATTTCTTTCAATGCTCCTAGCGTCATGAGGTTAGTCGAACTTCCGGTGTCAATGAGAGCCCACTTAACCAAAACGTTCCCTATCGAGAGAGAAATGACAAGTCCGTCATGGTGAGGACCTTCAAGACCATTGACATCATCCTCGTCAAAGTGTATTGCGAGATTGATGACGTCTCTCTTCATCATCATTAGACGATTGAAAGCGTTTTCTCGCATGTTCCTCTTGGCTGCCGAATACGTGAGGCTGCACATGCTTGATCCCCCGGTGATCATATTCACAACCTTGGCGGGTACTGACGATGCAGGCCTTCCCACGCGTGAGGCTTCTACCACATCCGGAGGGACCTGTGCATTGGGTGCACCATTATCCTTCCTCGAGATACGAGGTAGGGAATCTCTCTTCTCAACGCTACACACTCTTTAGTTATATGACCATAATTATCATGGAAATCGCGCCATTTGCTTATATCCTTGTTCGGGTAGGGCTTCTCGTTTCTCTTTGGCCATCTAACGCCTCGTATCTTCAAAGCTATATTCTTCACGAGTTCCTCGGGGGATATATGATACGCTCTAGTTTAGTATAGGTTAACTCTTGTATTTTAGGCATGATTTGAGTGTGTTTAGGTTAGTTTTGAGCATAATTGTAATATGAAGACCGAATACACGATTTGAAGAATTGCAAGAGTTTTGAAGACAAGTGTTGATTTGGAGTTGTTTCGACACCACTTTCTCGTAACGCTTATACCGGGAGATATGGTGATCGGATAAAGCTGAATTTGGTATCATTGGAAAGATAACTCGAAGAGCTACAATTCATGTTTTTTACGGAGAGTTCAAATTCCAACTCTAAGTGGGTCAAAACCACCTCCGAAGTTGACGCTAGAATGCTAAAAGAAGGATTCGCGCCCGCGGGTGGAAACCGCGCTCGCGGTTCGTCGAGGTTCCGCGGCCGAGGGAGATCACTTGCTCCGCGCTCGCGGTTCGCTTTATATCCGAGACGCCAACTTTCCGTTTTATTCTATCTTTTATGTATTTCGTGAGATTCTGATAACTTTTCTGTCCCTTGGTTAATATCAAAACTCTTGTCCTTAATTTTATGATTATCAATTGATTTCTCTTGGCGCGCGACTTGTTG
Source organism: Fallopia convolvulus (assembly GCA_964016875.1). Lineage (NCBI taxonomy): Eukaryota > Viridiplantae > Streptophyta > Magnoliopsida > Caryophyllales > Polygonaceae > Fallopia > Fallopia convolvulus. The sequence goes on from OZ024726.1 coordinate 45,002,956, forward strand.
AATTTGATTGATATTCTACTGTTTGGATTAGTTTGATTCACTACTAGAAAAAGGGTTTTTAACGACAAACAAATTCGTCGTTATATGTCAAAAATTTCGTCGTTGAAAGTTTTAACGACGACAAAAAGTTCATCGTTTGTTCGTTGCAATAGCTTCCGACGTTATTGGTTTTAACGACAATGTTCGTCGTTAATTATTAACGACAACATACATGCTCATCGTTAACTATTAACGATAACACATCTACGCGTCGTTAACTATTAACGACAACATACCTACTTGTCGTTATTTTAATTACGATAAACAACTTATCATCGTTATTAGTTAATCAGTAACAACAATATCATATGCAATAACGACAAACTAACTACTCGTAAAAATATATTCTAATGAACTAAATTTTATTGAAATTATACAATAAAGATCACATTTTCTTCATAAATTCAATTTTTAGTATGAAAACCAGCTCATTTAAAAACAGTAATAATTTTATTTAATTGTTGTAATACACCAAAAAGTATTACATTGCTCTTATAAATGATCATATTATTCAAATAGTACAAGTACAATTTCCATTGAAAATGGTAATGGGATTGGAGAAAGCTAGCTCTCTAATCTCTTGAGCCAATAATGATCAACATCAACTGAATAGTTTGTAACATAAAAGATTTCAAGATAGGTCTAGAAATGCAGAAGAGATGATCAGAAATAAATCTAAAAATAAATAATTAGCATCCTACTCTCCATCAATGCCACCATTCTGCACAAATTCAGATGTATTGACAGAGTTTTCAAACTTCAAGCTCATACTTTCAAGAACTTTCATCTTGATTTGGAACTGCACAACTACAAGTTTTCCTTCAATTAAATCATTCTGATTGTCCGATATCCATAGATAAGCTCCCATAATCCTTGTTGTTTGCATTTTTGGCTTGGAGACATTGCATATCTGAGATATTGGCACCTAAAATCAACAAATATAATAACAATCTCAAAAAAAAAGACTTGAAGTTGAATCAACAAATATAACAAATATATGGGTTTGAAGATTAAATTTAATTATTTTCTAGTGTCTCTAAATATATTTCTTATAAAGTTATAGGCTATATATACATAACTCTGCTCTAAACTAGGGACATCCCTTCCTTCAAGAAATTGACTTTTAACCAGCCTAATTAGCACATGTGCTGAAAGGATATGTTGCCTCTTCACAATATAATAAGGTGTAAAAAGGTAATATTAGCTCATCTTGATATATTTTGCAGGCTAGAACGATCTACTAAAGTAGCATAAGTCAATGCCATTTTTTTTACAAACAACATGTATACAAGCATGAAAAGAAATAAATAAACATATTAAATAGCATAAAATTCCCTAGTTGTAATATTTTCACGATCATTACATACATGATACATCTATTTGCAAGTGTCAACAAACAACAAAATCATTAAAAAAAGGCAATAGAAAGACGCATTACCTCTTTTGTTGGTTAACAAGCAGCAGTTCAAAGAAAGGAAACCAAATATGGACCCAAGCCCCAAGTTAATAATGGTGTGATAGATATAATCATAAAATAGTCTATTAGATGACTATACTTCAAAACAGCAGCAACAAAGCTTTCATGACAGCAGCTTGCACCTCACACCAGCAGCAACACACTAGAAGAGTACAACAGGAAGAATACCAAAGTCAAAATCACCGCCAGAATTAGAGTTCTAGGCAAGGGGCATGTCAACACCAAATTCACAAAACATCTGCAACAAAGCTTTCATGACAGTAGCTTGCAGCACACACCACCAGTAACACACCAGAAGAGTACAACAAGAAGAATACCAAGGTCGATTACTTCCGAAAATCACCGCCAGAATCAGAGTTCTAGGCAAGGGGCATGGCAGCACCAAATTCACAACAATGACTCTCATTCCCAGCTCTAAAGAGAGGAAATCAAATAATCAAATCGACATGACATCATAGGCACCATGACAACATAAAAAATATAGTAGAAAATGCCAACAGAACAAGAGAGACTACTTGACATCTTAGGCTCCATGACAACAGAACAAGAAATGAGATAAAATTGAGCAAGAATGACTACTTGATATCTTAGTCTCCATGACAACAGAACAAGAAAAGAGATAAAATTGAGCAAGAATGACTACTTGATATCTTAGTCTCCATGACAACAGAACATGAAAAGAGATAAAATTGATCAAGACATCATATAGAGTTCCATCATTCTGTCTACCGAAGGAAAGAACAAAGTTCTCAATCCGATATCTGGCCAATTCTAGTAAAATTCAAGCCAAATTCAATATAACCCTAGGTCATATAGAATCCCTTTTTTTCTATCAGCAATGAGAGCGTATTCGTATTATAACCCTAGGACACAAAATCACCCACGCCAATCTCAAATTCGATCTAGAAATTAAATTAGGTAGAGATACGAAACATACCTTTTTCAGAATGATGCTTCGATGATGTCTCCCTTTGCTCTTCAACTGATATCTCTGCTTATTTAGCTAGCCAACAAGTTTGTTTAAAAAAAACAGAATCACAAAATCTCCATGAATTTGATGATGGACAAGAGAATATATGGCAATTACCTTACAAGCAACCAAAATTTTCAGCAGATGAACTTTCAGATGCAACCTCAAATCAAACGAAAACTCATGAAGAAATCAAAAGCCGAAATTTTTAGAAGTAGGCAGAAGAGAGTAAGAGGACGATCGAGTAGCAAGATTACCTTAGAGGAAGATCGAGTGAGAGATGGAGTACGCAGAAGAAGATGTCGAATAAGCTCGAGAAGGCAAAAGAGAACGACTAGGTTTTAGATGAGAGGATTTGAACAGATTGTTTAGGTTTAGGAGAGATATTCGGAGTTTGTATTGTGCGCTAGTGCGCTAGTAGTTTTGATATTTTTGAATTAACCCGCCTTTAGTTATTTTTGCATTTACGACGAGATAGGAATGTCCTACTCAAGGAAACTAGGTTGAGGTGTCTGTCTATTGCACCTTCGGTTGAGTTTTGTTACGCTCAACCTGCTAGGCTCTACTATGAAGATTTTGTCCTTTGGTCTTGCCAGGGGGTACAATAAGGTGATCCTTTAGGGCCTCTGTTGTTCGCCCTAGCTTTGCATCCTTTGGTTCACTCCATTAATCATGTCTGCAATCTCACCCTTCAGGCTTGGTATCTTGACGATGGCACCATTATTGGAGATACCCTTATGGTGGCCAAGGCGCTTGACATCATTAGGTCTGACGGGCCCGCACGTGCTTTGTTCCTAAATGTGGATAAAACTGAGCTTTTCTGGCCTGTGAAGGATCCTAGAAGTTTGGTGGAGGGGGTCTTCCCATCGAATATCTCTCGCCCTCGTAGTGGTGTCAAACTTCTTGGGGGGTCGGTCAGCTTGGATGTGGGCTTCAGTCAGGACTTGGCCTTGAAGAGGGTCTCTAAAACAATTGCCTTAATGGAGGCAGTTAATCGGCTAAATGACCCCCAATGTGAGCTTCTCCTTCTACGCAACTGTGCTGGGGTGGCCAAGCTATCTTATGCCTTGAGAACTTGCTCTCCTGTGTCTTTCAAGGATGCTCAAGTTCATTTTGACCATGCTTTACGTCTCTCCTTGGAGAAGGTTGTCACTGCATCAGGACCGGGGTTTGGTGATTGACAATGGCAGTTGGCCACTCTCCCTATTAAAAAGGGTGGTTTTGGCATCTTTGCTGCTGGGGATGTTATCCGTTATGCTTTCCTTGCTTCTCGTCTTCAAACGAGCACACTACAGGCCAAGATTCTGATGAATACGGGTATAGTTTCTCCTGGTTCTTCCTTTCAGCACGCTCTTGATGATTTCAATGCCCTTTGCAATGTCGATGCTATCTCTCTTACCACTGTTTCTCCTGCCCCCCCAAATGATGAAAACCCTGGCAAGGTGTTACTTTGGTGTCGTTGAGAAAAGCCTCGTCGGTAGGTACATGCTTAGCCCAAGGGAGGTTGCTGTTCTTAGCTGTATCAGTGCTCCTCATGCACAAGATTTTTTATTCACTATCCCTATTGATGGCTTGGGGCAGAGGATGAGCCATCGTCAGTTTCGTTTTGTGTTGTGCTACAGACTTATGATACCTCTGTTTTCTGATGGTAGTATTTGCCAAGTTGCAACGCGCCCAAGATGGATAAATGGGAGGATCATGATGTTCATTGTTCTAGTGAGGTGGGTGTGAAGTTCAGGCATAATTTGGTGCGTGATATTTTAGTTGATATCTGCTCCAAAGTTGGGATCGCGGTGCGGAAAGAGGCTCCCATGGGTTTCCTCTCGGAAAATGGACAGGATCTTAGGCCTGCAGACCTTTTACTCTATAATTGGCATCAGGGTAAGGATGCTTGTGTGGATGTGACCGGGGTTTCTCCCTTTGCTGGTATGGGTGCGAATTCTTGGGCACCCGGGTTGGCATTGCACAACGCTGTTGAGAGTAAAAAGAAGAAGTATCTGTCCAAATGTGAGGAGAACGGATACAAATTTATCCGTTTTCCTTTCTCTACGTTCGGGGAATTCGATAAGGAGGCTTTGGACACACTGTCACGTATCAAGTCTCTCTCTATTTGCCACTCTAACAATGCTAAGAGTGGTGCATTCGTTTTTCATAGATTGAGTTTTTGCATTCAGAAGGGTGTGGGAGCTCAGCTTGTTTCTAGGCTCCCATCCAACTTTATGTAATTTGTATAATAATAATAATAATAATAATAATAATAATAATAATTATTATTATTATTATTATTATTATTATTATTATTATTATTATTATTATTATTATTATTATTATTATTATTCGTACCGCACTAGTACTGAACTTTAGGTTTGATTGTTTGTGACCTTACTTATAACAATAACAATAAGTAGTAAAAACCATAAGTTTTTTTTGGTAGAAAGTAAAAACCATAAGTTTACTTTCATACTTATTACGACTAACACACATGTTTCTTGTTATTGATGGGTATATATATGCCTTTAACGAGAAACTTTTTGTTTTATCGTTATAACTTTGTCGTTAAAAATCCTAATTCTAGTAGTGTAGAAGAAGTGGTCTTAGACCAATCAGACCTCAATCGGTCCATAAAGATTGGAAGAGACTTAATTGTCCATGAAGAATGAGCTAATAGACTTCTTGAGTAAGAATATGGAGTGCTTTGCATGGTCCCACGAGGACATGGTGGGAATCGAACCGGAGATCATTACACACAAGCTGAATGTGGATCCTAATCACCCACCAGTGAAACAAAAAAGAAGGAAATTCGTCGCTGAAAGAAACAAGATAGTAGATGAAGAAGTAGGAAAGTTGATGGAAACTGGCAAGATCAAAGAAGTCAAGTATCCAGAATGGTTAGCTACTATTGTTGTTGTGCCCAAGAAAAATGGAAATTGGAGGATGTGCGTAGACTTCACGGATTTGAACAAGTCTTGTCCCAAGGATTCATTTTCGTTGCCTCACACAGACTCCCTGGTAGACGCCACAGTGGGCCATGAATTATTAACCTTCATGGACGCCTTCAGTGGGTATAACCAGATCCAAATGGAAGAAAGCGATCAGGAGAAGACATCTTTCATAACCAGCAAAGGAACCTACTACTACAAAGTCATGCCCTTTGGAATGCGGAATGCTGGTGCCACGAACCAAAGACTAGTGAATAAGATGTTCCAAATCCAGATCGGGGAGATTATGGAGGTATATATAGACCACATGCTCTTCAAATCAAAGAAAGTTGTAGACCACCGTCATCACTTATAAGAGGCCTTCGAAATCTTGAAGCGATACAACTTGAAGTTGAACCCGCAAAAGTGTACATTCAGCATGAAGTCTGGGAAATTCCTGGGGTATTTGGTCACCTAGAGAGGGATAGAAGCAAGCCTAGAACAGGTACGTGTGATAGTATCGCTGAAGTCTCTAAGGTGCGTGAAAGATGTCCAAAAGCTCACGGGAAAATCTCTGCGTTGAATAGATTCATTTCCAAGTCAGGGGATCGATGTCGTCTATTCTACGAGGTGCTTAGCAAAAACAAGTGCTTCTAGTGGACCGCAAGGCATGAGGAAACTTTCCAGGAGTTGAAGAAATACTTCTCCGATCCTCTAATCTTAGCAAAAGCCGGAAGAAGGAGAGATCTTACCCTTATATCTGGTTGTTCCTGCCATTTGAAGACGTTTTCATGAGCAGTGATGATGTTGACGCCAGGAGTTTCCGTAACGACCCTGACCCAGATCTATCTCTGGACGGTCTAGGTCATGAAGAGGATTCCCTCGTCTCATCCGAAGTTAGTAAGGAACCCTGGACCCAGCCGTACCTTGATTGGTAGGTTGAAGGAAAGCTTCCGAAAGATAAAGCTGAGGCAAGGATGTTGAAGATGAGAGACACGCGGTTTACATTCTAGAATGGGATACTCTTCCAACGATGAACAGTGGGCACACTCCAATGTTTCTTGACCAAGGGAGGCATCCAGAAACTGCTCGAGGAGCTTCACGAAGGAGATTGTGGGAACCATACAGGGGGAATAAGTCTATCCAACAAGGCCCTTCGTCAGGGGTGGTACTGGCCCACCATGAGAAAGGATGTTGTAGACTTTTGTCATAAGTGCGACGCCTGCTAGAGGCACGCACCAACGACTCACCAACCACCCGAACCACTCTATCCCACACTCACGCCATGGCCATTCATGAGTTGGGGAATGGACATAGTCGGGAAGTTAACCCCTTCGTCTGGACAAAGAGTATTTTTCCTTTCCATGACTGATTACTTCTCCAAGTGGATTGAAGCCGAGGCTTATCAAGAAATCAAAGATAAACAGGTGATTTCCTTTATCATTAGAAATATCCTTTGTCGTTTCGGGGTGCCTTCAGAGATCGTATGTGACATTGGGTCTCAGTTCATAAGTCAAAGAACCAGAGACTTCTGCAGTCGCTGGAACATCAATTTAGTCACTTCGACACCCCCGCTACCCCCAGTCAAATGGGCAAGCCGAAGCTAGCAATAAGGTGATTGTGAACAACCGGAAGAAGCGTCCCGCGAAGGCCAAGGGAAACTAGGCCGACAAGCTACCCTACGTTCTATGGGCCGATCGAACAACACCTAAGGTAGCAAGCGGTCAATCTCCTTTCTCATTGACGCACGGATGTGAAGCGGTTATTCCCACCGATATTCTCATTCCCACAGCTCGCTCTAGCTTCCTGACCGAAGAACATAATCTTCTAGAGTTGTCGGCCGATCTAGATACTATTGACAAGCTTCGTGACCAGGCCCGGCTACATCTGGCTAGACACCAGCAACAGATTGTCCAAAGCTACAACCAAAACGTTAGGATTCGGACTTTCTGAGTTGGTGACTGGGTATTGCGGAAAGTCTTTCAAAATACCCATGAAACCAAATCAGGCAAACTAGCCCCAGCATGGGAAGGACCGTACACGATAACCAAGGTCGTCGGTCAAGGCACATACCAGCTCGAGTGCAAGGACGGTGATGCTTATAATATCCGCTAAATTCTAAATATAATAAAACGGGTATTTATCCCAATAATTTTTTCTCTAAAATAGAGAATTTAATAATCTTAATAATTTCATATTACATGATAAGTTTATAAAAGTTACTACAATGACAATTAAATATTTAATTAAATATAGTAAGCAATTGGGGTATATATTTACATATCCGTTTCTCTTAAAATAGAGAGTTAAATATTTTTTAATAAAATTATAAACATATTATAAAGGATTACTAAAGTGACAAATAAAAATTTCAAATAAATATGAATTTTCGGATTTTATAATTAAGGTAATTAATACAAAGCTAACAAAAATAAAAGAAAGGCAAAAAAAAATGGTCAAGAGTCGGGACTCGAACCCGAAACCTCTTGCACCTTCACAATGCTCACACACACTCCAAACCACTATGCCATTGTAACTTATTTATCCATTAATGATTTTTAATTCTTTTATTTCCTTAGTTTCCTTCTTTCTTTTTAGAAGACATGATTTGATTTGACGTTTGAGCAATGCATGCTCATCCACTTCCTCCCATGGCCATTAAAATTCACCTCTTCTCTTAACCAATCCTCTTCTCCCACATCAAATCAAAGAAACACACCCATGGCCAATCACCATGGATCACATCTTCCATGGGTGGTCCATTCATGGAGGTATGGATCAAGAGTAGGGCCTTCCACCACCAAAAATAGGGGTGTCTCCTAAGGAGAGCTTGCACATCTAATTCATCATTCTCTTCTTGCAATTTCACTCCCATTCCAAGCAAAATTCAGCACCAAATTAAAATTTCTATGTGCTGATTTTTTCCACAAAAATACCCAAAAACACTAGTGTGGCCACCACCACCCTTGACCGTCAGACACCTCCTGCCGCACCACCAGCAACCATCGGAGCCACCACCACTCGCCCCTTGCTGCTGCTGCTGCTCGGCCCCCATGGTGTTGATGGTCACTATTCACTTGCATAGTGAGAAGGAAGAGGAAGACTTGTGTTTTGGGCCTATTTTAATTTATGGGCTGGTTCAAAAATAAGAAAAAAGGCCCATTTATAATTTATTAGGCCCATCAGGTGTTTAATTAAAGGAGGAAAGGAGATCCAAGCCCAAATTTCGGCCCTACACTTTTCATTCTCGTGTCACGTGCCCTTTTCCGCTTCCGTCTCGTATCGATATAATTTCTGACTCGTAATTCTAATATTTATTTAAATTAATTTCTACATACATATATATAATATTTATTTAAATTAATCGAATAAATATTACAAATGGAGGAATTTATGAAATTAAATTAATTTGCTTGCCCCTCTAGGAGTAAAATAATTTTAATAATCATATATGAATTCCTAGAATATTAATATTCATAAGAGTTATATTTTAAGCATATTTGGATAAATATTGGAATAACATATATATGAGCCTTTGACTAAAGTAAATTCATAAGAACAAAAATATACCTTATAACATGGGAGTCATATAAATAAAAATAATAGAATTATTAACATTATTTTGTATACATGGTAAATATTATAAAAATATTGAGTATACTAGATCTTCAAGATATTATACTATAAAGGCATAAGTTGATAAGGAAAGATGTGCTAAGAATATTATTAATGCTTATAGATATATGAGTCACGCTCAGGTGGCTTAATTTCATAGGGTGGGACATGCGAGCATATTTGGACCGTCAGATTAAACAAATTAACGGTGCAGATTAAAACAAATGGGTTTGGAAGAAAATCAAGAAAAAGACCTGTTCATTTAGAGTGGCACACACGGGTAAATAAGGTAAAATTTTAATTCTATGGACGATATTACCCTTCTATAATAAAAAACTCATTTTGCCCCAAAATACCTAAAACACGCTTCAGTGCATAGGCTTCTCTCCCCAAAGAATCCCACGCAAGAGGTCGCCCCCAAACTCCAATCTGTCTCTCTCTCGCACTCAAATCCATCAAAATCTATGAAAATCAAAAAGCAAATCAAGAAGAAAGCACAACAAGGTAAGTGTGATTTTATTCCTATTTCAAATCGGATTTTAGGGTTCATAATTCTACTTTAAGTAACATTCTAGGGTTTTTATGAATGTATTGTTTAAATTCAAAATGTAGTTCATATTAAGGTTGAAAAATCACATATTAATGGATTTTGTGCTCAAATCTAGGAAAATTTGATATTATAGGTTGATATAAATTTTTGGTGTGTAATTATTATTTGTGGGATAATTTGATGATTGTGGGTTTTGCCTCTTGATATGTTCCAACTCGTTGACTTAGATGGATGAATTTGGAATTGACACACATGACAATTCTTACAATTTGATGCTTAAGGCATGTATCAAGGCCAAAGAAATTGTAGGATTCGAACATTTTGCATATTATGGTTCATATTAGGTGATGTGTTGGTTCATGATTTTGTATGATACAGTTCATGGATGTTTTAGTTTATAGTAGTTACTTTAATGACTATAGGTTCATAGTATATAGTTAGGTGTTTTGACATAGTTTGATGTGTTTATATAGCTAGGTGTTTTGACATGATTCATGGGTTTGTTTCTTTATATAGTTAGGTGTTTTTGACATAGTTTGATGTATGATGATAACCTAGAAAAGTTCTCTTTTTCATGAGCAAAGATATGTGAAAAGGCATGGTGATTATTGTTTCTTTCTCCATAACATACAATCTTATTGTAAAATCTTGAGTTGATTCTTATTTGGTAGCCTATTAGATCAATTGGTAGAGCAATGTGCATGTGTACATAGATGTGGGTTCAAATCCCACATAGGCTAATTCTTGATACGGTCATGTCTTTTTGTTCATATCGAATGTTCTATTGGTTCATGGCTTTTTAAGGTATGGTTCATAGTATTTCTTCTTATGGTTCATAAATTTTGTTCCATGCTTTTTTGTTTATAACCATTGTTCTTTTGGCTCATGTTTGAATAACCTTAGGTTCATCAAAGTTTATCTTATGGTTCATGTCTTTTAGTTCATGTTAGTTATTATTTTCTTTCGTGATTTCTGGTTCATGGTACTTGTTCCTTCGGTTCATGTTTTTGTAAGCTAAGTTCATAATAATTCTTATGGTTCATGACTTTTAATTCTTAATAGTTTATCTTATAGTTCATGTCATTTGGTAGCCTATTAGCTCAAATGGTAGAGCAATGTGCTTGTACACATATATGTGGGTTCAAATCCCACATAGGCTAATACTTCATACGGTTGGTTCATTATAGTTCTTCTTTTGGTTCATGATTTTGTAATCTCATGTTCATAATAGTTTATCTTGCAATCCATGTCTTTAAAGTATACTCGTTGTTATTTCCGTTCATATCTTTTGGTTCATAACATTTATTGTTTTGGTTCGTATATTTATAAGTACAAGTTAACAATATTTCATCTTACTTAGTTCATATTTTTAAGGTTCATGAAATTTAATTTGCAATAGTTGTTATCTTGTGTCATGTATAATATAGTTTATAAATAATATTCTATTGGTTCATGTCATTATATGGTTAGGTTCATAAAAACTTTCAATAAGGTCCACAAAATTTAATTCATAAAATGTCATGCATTGTATTTCATAAATGATATTTTGTGGGTTCATGTCCTTATGTGATTAGGTACATAACAATTGTCATAAAGGTTCATGAAATTTAATTCACAATACTTGTTATCTGTGTTATATATTATAGTTCATAAATGGTATTTCGTGGGTTCATATATTTGAATGTTAGGGTTCATAATAAGTGCACTCATGGTTCATGAATTTTTTACTCGTACTAGTTAGTGTCATAACTTTAATTGTAATTTAAACACATGGAATGTCAATATGGTTCATGACATTTTATCAAAGAAGAAGCAATAAAAATAGAGAAAATTTAAAAAGGTAAAAAGAGCGCAAAATTCTAAAGTTTATCATTTGGGCATTTTATCGAACACATGGTAGGCAATGAAGAAAATTATGGCCATTAGCCTTTGTTTTCAATCCAAAAGTTCCAATCGCAATGCAAAACATACACAAATCTTCATAGATTTGGGTAAAATCAACAAAAATTGGTGTAAGGAATACAAATACATGTAATTTGAAGAGCAAAAGCTCACAACTTTGAAAAATCCCTAAATTTGATATTGAAACCATTGAAAAGCAACCTATAACAAAATCCATGAAAAGAGAACAAAAATTGGGGACAAATCAACAACAAAATAGATCCAGAATAGAAGAAGGAAGGAGAAAATGAAAAGAGGAAGGATTTCGATCGAAAAGAGCGTTGAAGTCGATCTGCACATGTACGAGAAGATGATTGAATAGTAAACATGAGGAAGAAGATAATAGAATAGCAAAAAGACGAAAATAACCCTCTGTATCCTCCATTTATAAAAATCACTTAAACACGTGTAAACATCTTGGCCATTAAAACACAACGATCGGACGGCTCACATGTGCCCGCATAAAACACTGTAGTGTTAATACCCATGTGATCGCAATTCTATAAAATAAATGGTTGCATGCCATATTTTATAAGATAATATTTCGAGACATGGGAAACCATTTTTAATAAGTTAAGTAAATTCTATTGTTAAAATAGATATGGAAAGTATGAGATAATTATTGTTTAAAATAATACTTGGGTATTTATTAGATGGATAAAGTACTAGAATAAGTATAATATAATATGATGTATTTGTTGAAACCCGATATAATACGCGCTATAAACGGGAATTAAATAAATATTAACTCTCGGGATTCGTACAACCGAACGGTTTTCGTACGTGGATTATTCCTCCTCCCCACCCCTCAGCCGATTGTTTTTGTGCTCTTTACGGATAAAGCCTTTAGACTTTATACCGTTTATAGCGCGATCTCACTCGGAGATCAAACACGTCGAGCTTTGGCAAACGAGATAGTTCTCGAGCCAGAGAGGATTTTCGACCCCTTTCTTATTCCACATTCTTCCTTATATATAGTAAATGGGAGCTACTTGCTTATGTTTAATTACATCGATGTGGGAAAGCATTAGCTAGATTGTTTTGCAAACTTTGCCATGCCACATGGTCAATTCTCATTGGACTAGCAAATTTACTATACGTGGGAAGCCAAGGAGAGTTGCCCATTTATGTTTAGCTTTTGGTGCCGACACGTTGCAGTATGACAAGCATTGACATACCACGTAGGCACGAGATGGAACCTCGCCTCGCATCATTTAGACCTCGCAGGCCGAGATGTATATGCATGTACGAAGCTTGTTTGGTCTTGGGGGGTGATTGACCTCTAGCCACGTTATTGGAATATATTTATACACACGTACATAGTTTCTAGGTGGATCAATTGCATATGCTTCAATCTCGTTAGAGGAGTACATGTATACACATATATACTTTTTGGTTGGATTGTTAATGGGCCACGCCCATATGCGTTTGATATTGGGCCCAAGCCCATTTCACATTAGCATTTCGCGAAATGCATGTTTACGTGAATCTCCCAATTTGAATTATATCCACCTTCATGCAAGCATATATATATCTCTAGATGCGTATATGTAACGCGATACTTTTAACTCATTTCTTCCTTATGTTTGCTAATTTGTCTTTAATTATTTAGCGGTTATTTCGCGCACCATCACAACCCCTTGGCTTGGTGTTCTCGTTCCACGAGGGCAACGAGACAATAAACAGGTGCGAAGCTTATTGATTTGCAATCTAAACTTGAGATTAGGTGGAGTTCGCGCATTCTTAGAGAGTTAGGACCTCGTCCTTTGAGTGTTAGCGAACCTCGTCCTATAGATTATTAGGACCTCGTCCATAGGAGAGTTTGGACCTTAAACACGAGATTCTCCAACCCCAAGCGGGAAGCGAGGGGGTGACCTAAAACACGAGATTCTCCAACCCCAAGCGGGAAGCGAGGGGTGGACCTTAAATGAGATTCTCCAACCCCAAGCGGGAAGCGATAGGTGGACTTTAACAAGATTCTCCAACCCCAAGCGGGAAGCGAGGGGTGGACTTTAAACGAGATTCTCCAACCCCAAGCGGGAAGTGAGGGGTGGACTTCAAACGAGATTCTCCTACCCCAAGCGGGAAGCGAGGGGTGGACTTTAACGAGATTCTCCAACCCCAAGCGGGAAGCGAGGGGTGGACCTTAACGAGATTCTCCAACCCCAAGCGGGAAACGAGGGGTGGACCTTAAACGAGATTCTCTAACCCCAAGCGGGAAGCGAGGGGTGGACTTTAAATGAGATTCTCCAACCCCAAGCGGGAAGCGAGAGGTTGATTTTAACGAGATTGTCCAACCCCAAGCGGGAAGCGAGGGGTGGACCTTAACGAGATTCTCCAACCCCAAGCGGGAAGCGAGGGGTGGACCTTAAACGAGATTCTCCAACCCCAAGCGGGAAGCGAGGGGTGGACCTTAACGAGATTCTCCAACCCCAAGCGGGAAGCGAGGGGTGGACCTTAAACGAGATTCTCCAACCCCAAGCGGGAAGCGAGGGATGGACCTTAAACGAGATTCTCCAATCCCAAGCGGGAAGCAAGGGGTGGACTTCGAAACCATAAAACCGAGAATCTCCAACCCCAAGCGGGAAACGAGGGGTGGACTTATTATAATAGAGAACTAGGAACTTTGTTCCAGCATGCTATATATATAACAAGACCGTTCACGAGTAACATGCATGTATATAATGTGAGGTTTTTTATGCCATATATATATATATATATATATATATATATATATATATATATATATATATATATATATATATATATATATATATATATATAGACTTTCCATGCCTTTCATGCATGCATTCATGGATATATATATAGCTCATAACTGTTATGCATAATTAATTTAAACGGGGGATTTGAGGCTTACCTCCTTCCACGACCATGCAACGAGATTTTTAGAGCAGAGGATTTTTTGCCATGAGCCATGCATGCGAGCACCATGCCAAATTCGTCTTGCCCCAAGCACGTGATCCTATTTTCTTTCGATGTTTGGACATTAAACTCAACTGACATGCCTGCTTGCCATTATTTTCTTCCAAATGGGCCATTTGACCAACTCATCAACCGGGCCCAATCAAAAGGCAGGCCCACACACCCCGATTGACTTTGGCCGAGACGCCAATAATTTACTCCCACATCCAGTGAATTCTTTCATTCTCTAATCAATTCCATGCCACTCATGTACATGCATGAGATTGCCAAAGCATGTTTGCCAGGAGATGGAGATAGCCATGCTTGACCACTTATCTATCTCCCATGAAGGTTACGAGGTCATACATATGTCCCATGAAGATTACGAGGTCATACAATATGAAGACGACTATGTATGGATGGGGTCAGGCGGCATCGCGCTGAGCACCGAGAATGGACATCTAAGGAGAGCCACCGCGATGTTTTCCTAGCCTTTACGACCATACCGTTCTTGAGTTTGACAATCCCCGAGGTCCAACACGCCAAGCGCCCCACACGAGTATATGTATATATATAGAATACATGCTTTTAACGATGATACCTCGCGGAGGAGAGTTCATGCGAGCAGCCGAGCATAGAATCAGGCCGCAGCCTTCGCGATGAAAAGACGCCGCCCACCGAGGTTGTTGCGCCGGCACGTGACACAAAGAAGTGCGCGAGGTTGTGAAACCGTTCCAACGAGGCGCCAACCCCGATGCCGAGCGTGATTATCGCGAGGTAAACACCCCGCAAAGAGGGAGTTTGTGGATGGAAGTGGCGATGACGGAGTCGGCCGCCGCCTACATCGAAGCTAGACAAGGGACCTCGAGGCCCGCCTCCCACGAAGATCGCGTGGCCATCTCCCATGAAGATTGAGAGTTTGGCCCACCACACAAATACCGCGATGTTTTCCTTGGCGACATGCATCTCGCTTGGCCAGCATGCCTACACACTTGTATATGCCACAAGAAAGACCACGATCTTTCCATGCATATATATATATATATATATATATGGATAATGGAGGGCAATTAGAAAGTATATACCGTGTGATCAGGGCGATGGCACATGCAGTCGTCATGAGAGCCCGTTAACTGTGGACCCACTATCCCGAAGCAAGCTCGCGCGCGGCGTGCCAATGCATCCCAAAGACCCTGCCAGCTATCCATGGACAACCGACCTCGCTTGTTTTTAGAACGAAGATTTTTAGCCTCGCTTGTAGATGACCACCAAGATCAACCTTACACCACGACCTCGCTTGTTTCCAAATGTCGCTTGTTGACCCAATATTGCCTCAAACTCATACCCACAACCTCGCTTGATGACCTAATATTGCCTTGCTTATTTCCAACCTCGCACACTGGCCCATTAAGTGACCTCGCCATTGGCCCCACTAGCTAGCTAACACACCTCGCTTTTGAAGGGGAGGAGCCCCCACACCTGGCTTGTTTCCCGAGAGTAGGTCGGATAGGGTGAGTTAATCCCCACGGTTGGCGCCAGTGTTGAAACTCGATATAATACGTGCTATAAACGGGAATTAAATAAATATTAACTCTCGGGATTCGTACAACCGAACGGTTTTCGTACGTGGATTATTCCTCCTCCCCACCCCTCAGTCGATTGTTTTTGTGCTCTTTACGGATAAAGCCTTTAGACTTTATACCATTTATAGCACGATCTCACTCGGAGATCAAACACGTCGAGCTTTGCCAAACGAGATAGTTCTCGAGCCAAAGAGGATTTTCGACCCCTTTCTTATTCCACATTCTTCCTTATATATAGTAAATGGGAGCTACTTGCTTATGTTTAATTACATTGATGTGGGAAAGCATTCACTGGATTGTTTTGCAAACTTTGCCATGCCACATGGTCAATTCTCATTGGACTAGCAAATTTACTATACGTGGGAAGCCAAGGAGAGTTTCCCATTTATGTTTAGCTTTTGGTGCCGACACGTTGCAGTATGACAAGCATTGACATACCACGTAGGCACGAGATGGAACCTCGCCTCGCATCATTTAGACCTCGCAGGCCGAGATGTATATGCATGTACGAAGCTTGTTTGGTCTTGGGGGGTGATTGACCTCTAGCCACGTTATTGGAATATATGTATACACACGTACATAGTTTCTAGGTGGATCAGTTGCATATGCTTCAATCTCGTTAGTGTACATGTATACACATATATACTTTTTGGTTGGATTGTCTAGCACTTTTGCTAATGGGCCACGCCCATATGCGTTTGATATTGGGCCCAAGCCCATTTCACATTAGCATTCCGCGAAATGCATATATGTTTACGTGAATCTCCCAATTTGAATTATATCCACCTTCATGCAAGCATATATATATCTCTAGATGCGTATATGTAACGCGATACTTTTAACTCATTTCTTCCTTATGTTTGCTAATTTGTCTTTAATTATTTAGCGATTATTTCGCGCACCATCAGTATTGATATCTTTTATATCATAAAGTGATTGCATGCCTTTAAAAAGAATTGATAATAAGAGGAAAATAAAATAACAATATATTCTAGTCTTAAAAAGATATTTTTATAATCAAGTTGGATAAAAGATATTTATAAGGAAAAATAAAAGATATAATATGGTAAGGGCATGATAGACTTTTTATATCATAAGAATGATTTGTATAATTATTTTTGAAAAGAAATATAGAAAGTACATTGTAATGGATTTTATTTTAGCAACTTACATGCTTATACCATAAAAGAATAACAAATTAATCTAAAAGGAATATTAACTTTAAATTAATGAGTATTGAATAAATTGGATAATATTAAACCTTGATCCTCAAAAGCTTATAATAATTAAATTAAAATAAGGAGTTTATAAAGAATACTTGGATATTACAATTTAAAGATAATAATAAGGAATATTATTATTTTATCACTTCCACCTAAATCATTATTATAATAATTTAGTATCAATTCTCTTATAAAAGGAATATAAGAGACTTTTAAAACTTTAAAAGAATTAAAGAAATTCTTATTAAAGTTTGTTTGTAGCTCCTATGTCGATAGGACAAGTTTTCCGTCCCGACTAAAGGCAACAATTCTCGTTCATTCGTCGAATACAATCGTTAAGCTAAGGCAAGTGGAATTTCTCCTTGTAGCCTTGATAATTCGTTTTGTGAAATTTTTCGATGTTTGGAACAACATGTTTGCTAATAAATAACGAATCTAGGAAATATCGATTGATAGAAATAATGACCTAATTGTTATCGTTATTACGAATATTACTATTCGATAGGACTATTACGCTAGTCTTGTTTGTGACCTTGATTGTTTAAGATCTCTTTTCGAGATCGGTTTGGATGAAATAGTAAGGGGTGCGGGACTAACCCGCCACCTCTATATAACCTATTAAGTCATATGCCACCGTGCCTAAAGTACGACTTTCAAGATCATGATCTATGTCCGCTCCCACGCAACGGAGGGATGAGTGCACCGTAACTAAGTGCCAGAACTGGGTTCCTGTCAGTGGTCCGGGCCCATGCATGCCCCACACATTCTTTAAAATTCATTAATGTAAGTGAAAGTTTTCATCACGATACAAGATAAGTGCCAAAGCACATTTAAAAGAAATCAAAACCGGACCGGTGTCAAATGATCGATTCGGCTCTCGGTCCGAAAGGGCGCGAGAGGTTTTCAAAACTTGTATGAGTTAATAAACATTCCCAACATACATTCTTCTCTAAGAAGTCTACAATCTCATAGTTCTTCTCTCGATTAACGAGTTATCTCATCTCGAGATATACTCCTTTCTGTTTCGATAAGCCCCACATAAAGTTCTATATCTCAAAACACATCCCGATAAGATCTCTCGAATATTATAAATTACCATATTACCCTTGAGAATTTCCGTTCTCACTTGCTTAGTCTCCTTAGACTAATTCCGCTTTTCCGCATTTTTGCCTGGTATTTCTCGCCCTTCGCGACAAATGCCAGACTCTAGGAAATTCACATCGAACTTTTAAAGAAAAAGTTTAGAAAGCTCGAGAAGAGTTATGCAAGGATAGAAGGTCAAGGCAAGACGACGATGAAGGAAGGAAGGAATTTTCAAAGAGCAAAGCATTCTGAAGATAGTGCACCAGCTCTTCTATTTTTTTTAACCAAGCAAATCATCATCATATGAGTTGTCTTGAGTAAACATACTTGTATTTTCAGTACGCCTTTTTAACCCCTTTAACATGGCCTTTAATTTCCGCTGCTACATCATTTGTAAAACGACTCTCAATGTAATAAACGACAGTTCTTGTCAATAAATAAAATTCCGCTTTTAGTCGATTTCATCTTTAATTACCTTTAAGTCTCATTCGTGAGCACCCATCTATTTATGTAACGTTTATGTCAATTTCTGCATTTCTATAAGTTTTAATATCATTCTAAAGCCTTGGGTGACTTTGGACGGTAAAGTCCGAGGTCACTGGCGGTAATACCCAGTGTTGCAAAATAGGGGTTTTACAATGCTGTCCCACAGAGTTGGAACACGATACATCTAAAGAAGTATCACTTCTAAAAGAAGTCTTATCTCCTTGGAACGAAAACTTCTTGGACACTCCCGGCAGGAAACCTTCGCATGTTATACGCAAGACATTAGAGGTCATCTATCCTTAGTTGTTAGTTTATTTTCATTTCAACTTGTTCCTTTCGTAGTTTACCTGTGATCAACTTGACTATGTGAAAGTTACTTGGTGTGTGTTTATCATGTTGCGGTGTTTCGTTGAATGAATGACTTGCGTACTTGTTGTTACTTGCTCGTATTTATTTCTTCTCTAGTATAAGTAAGGGTAGCACATAAATCATGTTTTATTCAAATCATCGTGAGATAGAATACATTCTCTTAGATAAACAACCGTACAACCGAAAAGCTTAAACGATAAAGGCAATAAATCCTAGACAAAAGACGTCTTCGATCGACAGAGCATCCCAAGCCCACGCTTCCACATGATAGCCGTCACTCGCCTGGAAACACCCTTCGGTAAGTGAAGCTGCCACCAACAACGAATGACTTCTGCAGGGGTCTTTGTCCAAAAGCCTTCTACCAGAAGCACATCATCGTCCCGGAACACCTGCACACAAAGGTATGACACAACCAAGCAAAAAATACGCTAGAAATACCACACATGAATGCATACAAACTGAATTAAAACCCGGTCTAGGGAGACGACGCTCCCATAATGAGGTAAAACTGTCTCCGACCCTAACCCTGGCCTAATCTGTCATAAAAACAAAAAAAAGAGTTATGCAAAAACTTGTTCGAACATTAAAAGAGATTACACGGGCGCACGACCCTAGTCTTCATCCTTGTTGGCAGCCTCCTCAGATCGGTCCATTCCACTCGCCGGGAGATTGTCTAACCCTTCGTATGTCCCAGTCGCAGCCCCAGCGTCCGCTCCGCGATTATCAACACCTTCATCAGCACCAAGATCCTTCTCCGTCTCCTCTTCCAAGAGACCCAAGGAAGTGAAGATCTCATCGTCGGGGGCCGGCCTGTCGGGAGGATAACACTCATGGAAGGTTGTGATCTCCGCGTCCAAGTCCCAACTCAAATGTTGGCCCGCCACGAACTGCTTGATTGTCTCCACCTGGGATATCATTGAGAAATAGGCTCCAATCTCGCCAGCTTCCTTGAGAATTTTCTTGTTCGCAAGTTCGAGGTCAGCAATCTTGGATCGATCTGAAGCAACTTGACTCGCATGACGCTTGACCGCTTCCGTTAACCTTGCGATCTTATCAGCATCATCCTTTTGGCATTCAGTAGTGGCCGCCATATCCTTCTCCAACCCGGCCTTCTGAGCATCCCACTTTGACGTGAGCTCCGTCAGACTCTTCTCCCCCCGGTCAACGGCATCCGCCACCCACAATGTGCCTTGCAAAGCCTAAAAGAATAAAAGCGCCATCAGCAGGAGTGAGTACCTATATATAATTAAAAAAAGAAATGAAACGACATGCGGATGGGAAATTTACCTTCCAACCCATCAGGCCCGCGTCCATAATCGAGGCAGGGGAAAGAACATCCAAACGCGATTTTTTGGAGTCGTGGGTATCGCAAAGTCTTTGCCATATAGGTCCGTCGGAACTTTATCTTCCAGGTCGATAACTTCCATGGCACTTGGAGACGATCGCTTGACGGGAGTTATCTTCGTTACAACTTCCATTTTCACCTTGGGATCTAGAGAGGGTTTTATCGCTAGATCGCAACTTACATTGGATCATGGCCGCAACAGAAAAGTTACGCCCCAAAGAAGAAGAAGCTTCAGAAAAAACGAACAACAATAAATCAGGCATTCTAGACAATTGGAAAGTCAATTATCAGTCAAAGGCGCGTACCAGTGGGTTTCGCCAAGGGCTTTGCCGACACATTGGTGACCTCTGCAGGCGCTGGAACTCCATCGTCGATCGTCCTCTCTGAATCCCCCGACTTTGCACAGTCCTCTCAATCCGATGGATCCCCCGACGGAGCCGTCGTCCTGTTACAGGACTCGCCCTCCAGCATCGGCTCCACCGTCTTCCAGTACGTTCTCCTTCCCTCCGGCTGAGTGAAGAAGTTCCTGCATGCCTCTGACTCCAAGACATGGATATCCAACCCAGGCGGAACTGCACCATCAAGAGAAGAGGAAAACCATAGGGGGGAAATGAATTCCGGAAAAGAAAAAATGTAAACAAGGAAATTCGTGCTCACGTTTGGAACTCCAAGCGTTAGAAAAGGCGGCTTGGTACATTGGTCCTAGGGACGATCTTTCCACGAAGAAGAAACGATTCGCCCAGTCCTTGTCGTTTACCTTGGACATCGGAATGAGAGGATTTTTGGCGTCCCTAGTGTGGAGGGTGAAACGGCCAGCCCGGAGTGGGCACACCCGATACGCGCACAAGAGATCTGATACCGCAAAGTCTATCTTTTCCTCGGTGCACACCTCGCTTATCTGGTAAAGGATCTTCCATGTGGCGGCCATCAGTTGCGCAGGAGACGCCTTAAGGGCCAACAAGAAGCTTAGAATCAGCGTGGAGAAAGGGAATTGGGCTCCTAAGGTGAAGGGATATTCTAAGAAGCAAACCCATCCCGCTTTAACCCAATCGACAACCTCACGGACGAGACAGTAAAAGACGGTACTAGCGGGGAAGCCATGGCCCTTAATGATTCTTTCTACTTCTTCCGTAGTCATGGAGCAGGGACGACAATCATGAGGTTCAAGAGAGTGGGAAGACTCGAAACCCGTGACCTCAGCACTTTCCCTAACCATGGTAAAAGACAACCGAAAAAGAGAGGAAATTACATGGAAAAGTAAAGGGAGAAGATGAAGAGCGGTAGGAGTGAATAGACGCGTACGTTCGAGGAGTCTGAGCCCGGAGTAATTATAACCTGAAGTGATATGACTTCTTACCTCCCTGAGGATGATCGGACAGAAGGGGTGAACACATGTGTCGCACACCCACTGTAGATCACGTGGAAAATCTGATCATAATCCTGCTGAAAGATTTGGATCAAGATTTGGGGGTATTGTTAGGCCCAAAAAATCAGGTCGGCACAATTGATAACTTTAGCCTAGATGCAATAGAGGAAACGCATAAGAGAAAGAAGGAAGAAGTCTTGAAGAGGTGAAGGGAAGTCAACGGTCATCCAGAGAAGGAAGAAAGCTGCGGTCGAGAGAAGAAGATATGCGCTCATGGTTGATCGGTAGCAGAAGTAACCGGTGCCGATATTTACGCGGAGTGGTTGACGGTTAAAAATATCCCCTAGGAACGTGGAGATCGTGGGATATAGGGAAATAACGGTTAATCTGATGAGGATACAGGCTAGAAAGGTAGAAAAATCAATTCATTCGATTGTATTGACACGAACAAGAAAACTATCAAAAACTCTCAAGGAGAGAACGCTTGTAATTCCAATTTAATCAATCCAACTGTTTCCTTTGTAATTCTTTGAGCGTGAATTCGAACGTTGCCCCAATCTAGGGCAAGAGTTTGATTGACAAATTTTTGTCCAAAACAAACACTACGATCATGATTATAACTAAACAAATGAGATTGAGAGGAAAAACTTGCTAACCCTGAAGTCCAAATTTGTGTTTTTCGTCGCATCATACCCAACTTGTCTTTGTGTTTTTCCTGTAAATGCTTGTTCAAGGTGCCAAAACCTACATTGCGCCTCCAATTGTACTTTGAGTTACAATAGTTGCACTTGACAACATATCGGTCAAGTGCATCCAATACATTGCCTTTGGTGATGTGCTTTGTGAAAATGTCGGATTTCAACTCCTTTGCTCTTTGGTTGGTTGTAGATGCCCCCTCATCATCATCATCCTCGTCATTGTCCTCCTCATCTCCCTCCTCATTACCGTGTGGACCTTGGTTATGAATAGGAGTGAAAGGGAGAAATTGTGGCAAAATAGGCATAGGAGGATAAGGTGGTTGTGGTTGATAAGGATTATGATTCATTTGACTTCTTGTGAACCACCAACACCACCATAGCATTGCTCGGCCAACAAATTAATAAATTCTTGACCTTGGTTTTCCATGTTTCAAAAAGATTAGGAAGGAGAGTAGTAAGAGACTAGATAAGAAATTTAAGAAGAAATTTGCATCTTGGAACTTGGAAACTTGTAGGATTGTGAGAGTAGTAGAGAGATATAAGAGAGTATGAGATTGGTGTGAATGAAATTGAAGGTGAAATATGGTATTTAAGTAGGTAAATGGAAGGAAAATAGTCGTTGGAATCCTTTTGACCGTGGAATATAACCGTTGGAAAAGCAACCGCAATCGCTTTTCAAACAGTTGGTTAAAATCGCGACCGCAGTAGTTAAAACAGCTATTGCGACCACAATGGCTAGTTACTACGGTCACGGTTTTCCAAATTGCGGTCGCGGGTAGCTAGACCAGAATGTCTTAAGACATTCTGTTCTAAAACCTCGACCGCGGGTTTTAGAAATCGTAGTCGCGGTTCCAATGATCATTTGTCGAGAATGGACTGTTCCGAACCGGAGGAACCGCCGGTTTTTCGGTTCCAAGAAGGTAGGAACCGGTACCGAAATTGGTGGTATGCATTCAATTTCAAAATCGAAACCGATGCGCGGTTCCGACCCGTTTCCACCTGTATCCCGAAATCTAAAGTATATTCCCTAAAAGTTTAGGAAATCGAGAAAGAAGCCAGAAATTTCAATTTTGATCAAAAAATGAATCAAAACGGATGAAAAATCAAGAGGTGCGAAAGCCATAACAAAATGTCTTACGTTCGGATACCATGTTTATGTAATGAAGAGATATGGAATTTTAAGAGAAGAAATGATGATTGTATTGATTATGAGAGAATGATTATAACGTTTATATAGTAGCTAGCTAGTTACATATGAGACTCTTCACTAGTACATTGCTAGCTCGATCTCTTCACGAACTAATACTAACTCCGCATTGTCACTCTTAAGCTAACATCATCCTAAAAATTTAAAATATATCATTTATCAATATTTATCTATTTTTGTACCAAAATAGGAATAATTACAAAACCAAATTATTGAATTTGTGTTTAAATGATTAGAATATTCAGTACATTTTAGATAAGAAAATTTTTTTTAAAAAAGGGAAAAATACATGTGTCGAGAAGAAGAGTAAAAAAGCCAAATAGAAAGAATTAAAAAAGGGTAATAACTTGAAAGATGAAGAAAATAAAAACAGAGTATTAAATATGAATAATAAAAAACAAACCCCAAATGTAAGTTATGGAATTGAACTTGGGTTAAAATAAATGCATGTAAAGTGGGATGCTTTACCATCTAAGCAAGTCCATTTTAACCAGTTAAATGTCCCTCCTAAAATGAAGAACTTCATCTGGAAAGTTGCACGTAACGGTCTACCAACTAAAAGTAGGCTTGCGGAAAACCACATTCCGGTAACACAAGGTTGCGAAGCATGTAATTGCACGGGGGAAGACACTTACCATGTGTTAATAGCATGCCCACTCACTAAGGCAACCCTTAACTCATTTGAACCAAAATTATGGGGGATCACGGACCAGATTCACCCGAACGGGAGAAAATCACAGGAGATTCTGGAGGAAATCAAAAATATGACAACAAAAGAGGAATTTGATCTTCTCACCACTATTTGGTGGAGCGTTTGGTTCTCGAGAAACAAGAGAATCTTTGATTGCAACGCCGGAACTAACTTGACCAATGCCGATCAAATCGCGGAATTCGCCCGCAACCAGGTTAAAGATTGGAAATTTGCTGAAGCAGCCTCATCCTCCGGTCCCCGTAACCATAGTGTACGGGGTCGGGATGGAAGAAAGCGAACCAAATGGGAAAAACCTAAAAGTGATTTTATTAAATTAAATTTTGATGGTGCTGTTAATGCAGATGGCATGGCTTCTTTTGGGTTCATCCTCAGGGACTCCGGTGGCTCTCCCATCCACTTCGACGGAGGACTGATTGGTCGACAGTCTGTGTTGATATCCGAGACCATCGCCTTGCGCCAGGGACTTCTCGAGGCCACCAGACGTGGCATTCCCCGGATCTAGATCGAAGGCGATAGTTTGCAGTTGGTCAATGCCGTACTCGGTGACTGGCGTTGCCCGTGGGAGATTGAGGTGCTACGTGCGGACATCCATTGCTTGCTGACTTGTTTCCAAGATTGGAGTGTTTCTCACGTTGTGCGGGAGTACAATTCTGCGGCGGACTTCATCGCTGGATCGTTTAGGCGTGTCTCCTCCGTCCCACTTGCAGCTGATCCGGGCTTCCTTACCCTCATCCAATAGGATGCTCTAGGGCGACCACTATCTTGTTAGTGGTCACCCTAATTTCTTTCCTTATCAAAAAAAATCTAAACAAGTCCATTTTCATGCTAAATGTTACAAAAAAAGCGTTATTTATCTATATTTAGGTCCAAATTTTATAACATACATTATAGATAAATCGGGAGGAAGGAGGGGCACTACCCCAGAGCCGCCCTCCGGTCTACCAATGTAGGGAAAAAGATTTCCCAAATTCGATAAAAAAAATGGGGTTGATTCACATGAAAATGATTCTTATCATGAAAACTAGGAACAAATGAGGACCATTGGATTTGAAAAATGGATGGCAAAGATTAAAAGAGATAGGGGCAAAACGGTAATTTTGGCAAAAAATAAAAAATAATAATTTTTATTTGTTTTTGCCAAAAACATGAAATTTGATTTTTTACGTGACGTTCACGTATTTTATGCATATGTTCACACTATTATAAGACATGTTTACATATTATCACATTTTTCAGTTCAAAGATTTTATAATATGTTCACATATATTACAAGTGTGTTCACGTATTAGTATTGTTTGTTCATGTTTTATGGCTATATGTTCATGTTCGATTAAATCAGAATACAAACGTTAAACGGATTATAAAAAATTTGACAAAAAAATAAAAAATAATAATAATAATTTTTTTTATTATTTCGCTTATTTTTGCCAAAAACGCGACGCTTGACATTTTATATTCTGTTCACATATTTTATACACATGTTCACATTATTACAAGGGCTGTTCACATATAACCGCATTTTAACTTCAGAAAATTTAGTATACGTTCAAATATAATATAGGTACGTTCACATATTAGTATTGCATGTTCACGTTTTATGGTCTTATGTTCATACTCGATTTATATCATTCTACATACTTAAAAAGACGTAAAAAATAAGGTAAGAAATTAAAAAAAAAATATTTTTTTTATTTTTTTAATCGGATGGCCTAGATTCATTACTAGTGTTTCAATCGG
This sequence comes from Fallopia convolvulus, assembly GCA_964016875.1. Taxonomy (NCBI): domain Eukaryota; kingdom Viridiplantae; phylum Streptophyta; class Magnoliopsida; order Caryophyllales; family Polygonaceae; genus Fallopia; species Fallopia convolvulus. The sequence continues at coordinate 45,029,197 of OZ024726.1, forward strand.
ATGGTCCAGATTTGTTCTTAGTTTTCATGATAAGCCCCATTTTTATTTGATTTAATCTCCCAAAAAAACAATTGAAAATCTATATTTGAGTTTTGTGTTTTCAATTTCTTTTTTTAGTGTGTTCTAAAACTAAACGCAAGATTTTGGAAATATGACTTTTGGTTTTTAAGCTGTTTATCTATTATGGTAAACATATATAAGAAATATAATGGCTTTTTTTTTTCCTAAATAACACATGCTTTATAGTTGGTATTTATTGTTCAAAATAGTTTTTTTTGGTTCAAAATCCAAATGGTTTTTAACCTTTGTTGTTAGAGAAAATCCATTAACAAAGGAATTGAGTGATAGATATGGAAGAGAGAAAGAGGGAAAATATGAATTGAATTGATCAAAGTGTCGCAAGCTTTACAAGACGAGAGTATTTATACATGTCCTGGCTAGCTTAGCTTCAACAAGAATCTCTCTAACTAACAATACACGTGTCATTCTGTTTTTAGAAGTTTATTATATCGTAACACCCCCCCCCCCCCCCTCAAATTTGGCAGGGACGAATCGAGCATGCCTAATTTGTGCTTGAATTCTTACAGCTTGTGTCAAGGTATAGGCTTTGTGAGAAGATCTGCTGGTTGATTTGTTGTGGGTACATAGCTAACTTGTAAGAGCCCTTCCAAAAGTTTTTCTCGAACGAAGTGGCAATCCAAGTCTATATGCTTGGTGCGTTCGTGAAAAATTGGGTTTTTGGCTATGAATATTGCAGATTGATTGTCACATTTTAAAGGAATAGGCTGTATGTCTTCAACCCCAATCTCAGCAAGAAGGAGACTTAGCCATGGGATCTCAGTTGTGACATTGCGCATAGACCGGTACTCTGCTTCTGCAGATGATAGAGATGCAGTATACTGCTTCTTTGATTTCCAAGAAATCAAAGTATCACCCACAAACACCAGGTAACCACTGATTGAACGACGAGTATTTGGACAAGACGTCCAATCAGCATCACAAAAAGCCTGGAGTTTCATGGAAGGTGCAGAGTTGAACAACAAAGCATGATGTAATGTCCCTTGAAGATAACGAAGTGTGTGCAAAGCAACATTCATGTGAACAGTCCTTGGAGCATGAAGAAATTGACTCAAGTACAGTATAGAATAGGCCAAATCTAGTCTGTTATGCACGAGAAAATTGAGTTGGCCAATAAGCTTTCTATAAGTTGTAGGATTCTCAAGCAATTCTCCAGATGTCAACAACAATTTAGTATTTAATTCCAGAGGACTAACCATAGAGGAAGCATCAGAACATTTATATTCATGTAACAAATCTGTGATGTACTTTTGTTGGCTCATGATTAAGCCATTAGACACTCTTGTAAATTGTAGACCAAGGAAATAATGCAAGTCACCTAAATCCTTGATTTTAAAAGTACTATCCAGGAAATGCTTTAAGGAAGAAATTTCAGATTCATCACTTCCTGTAACCAATATATCATCAACGTATATGGCAACAAAAATAGAAGAGGAACCTGATTTCTTGTGGAATAGAGAATGATCATTTGAGGATTGAACATACGGTTTGCTCCTTAAGGCGTGTGACAGCTTTGCATACCACTGCCTGGACGCTTGTTTAAGCCCATAGAGACTTTTATTAAGCTTGCAAACCACACCCTTCTCTTGTACTTGCAAACCTTGAGGTAGCCTCATATAGACTTCTTCATTTAAATCACCATGCAAAAAAGCGTTGTTTACATCCAGTTGATGAAGTTTCCAGCCCTTTTTGACAGCAACACAGATTAAACTTCTCACAGTTGTCATCTTGACTACATGAGAAAATGTTTCTGTGTAGTCAATACCATACTTTTGAGTAAAACTCCTCACAACAAGTCATGCCTTGTACCTTTCAATTGATCCATCCGAGTTGTGCTTAACTTTGAATACCCATTTACAACTAATGGGGTGTTTACCTTTAGGTAAAGGAACTAAATCCCAGGTAGAATTAGCATCTAGTGCTTTAAATTCTGCAGCCATGGCTTCTTGCCATTCTTTATGTTGAATGGCTTGTTGATAGGATAAAGGTTCAGTTGTGGGAGGTGAAGTTTGAGGAAAAATAATAGAGGGATGAAAAAGTAGAAGTAAGTGTATGAGCACAAAAATGAGAAGGTTGAGTTAAAGTGGAGGTATGACAAACATAATTGTGTAAGTAAGATGGTGGTTGATGGACTCTTGTGGATCTTCTTATGTTTGGATTAGGTGGTTGTGGAGGTACAACATTTTGTGGTGGATTAGGTGGTTGTGGATTTGGTAAAGGAAGAAAAATAGGATGATCATCAATAAAAGAAGGTTGGGATGGCCATTCGGATTGAGGAGATGCAGAATCGTGATATGGAAATACATGTTCATGAAAAAGAACATCTCTAGATGTTATAATTTTGTTTGTATCAAGGAGAAGAATTTTGTATGCTTTTTTTCCTAGAGGATAGCCAAGAAATAAAGCTAGATGTGCTCGAGCTTGTAATTTATCTCGGCCTTGTTTGAGAGTTGAAGCAAAGCACAGAGAACCAAACACTCTTAGATGAGAATAATCAGGTTTTCTCTGAAATTATACCTCACATGGTGATTTCTGTTGCAAGACTTTAGTTGGAAGACGATTGATGAGATGCAGAATCATGATTTGGAAATACATGTTCATGAAAACGAACATCTCTGAAATGACAACTGTAAGAACAGCTTCTCCCCATAACTTAGTTGGTAACTTGGACTGAAATAAAAGAGCCCTAGTAACCTCAAGGATATGTTGATGTTTGCGTTCAGCTACTCCATTTTACTATGGAGTTGTTGTGTAACTGGTTTGCAAAGACACGCCAATAGAGTCTAGAAAATCATGAGCAACTTTTCCTCATCCTAGGTCCATTGTATTATCTATTCTTATAGTTTGAACCTTATGAGAAAATTGCATTTCAACCCAGACAATAAAGGCTTTAACAAATCTGAAAGCACTACCTTTGGTAGTTAATAAATGAACCCAAGTGGTTCTTGAGAAATCATTAACAATTGTTAGGAAATATTTGAAGCCATCATGTGTTGTTTGATTGTAAGGACCCCAAACATCTAAATGAATAAGTTGGAAAGGTCTTGTTGTAGTAATATGACTTGAAGGAAAAGGCAATCGATGCATTCTTGCTTTAGCACATATAGTACAAGGCTTGGTTATGAAATTTTCATCTAACTCAGTACAAGAGACTTGTTTGAGTTTAGAAAAATGTAAATGACCAAATCTGGTGTTTAAGACATCATAAGAGATGACATTATTAGCAAAGATACTACTGTTATCAACAGATTGACTCAAAACAGACTGAAACAAAGGCTTGTGCAATTTAGGATCTTGCAATATGTAGAGACCTTGATGTGATTTACCAATCATGAAATGCCTCTTCGAGACTAAGTCTTGTAACAAGCAGTTGTCATGTGAGAAAATGACCAGACTTCTCATATCAGATACCAATTTGTGGATAGATATGAGATTGCAAGTAAAGGAAGGCACAAACAGAACATTTCTGAGCAATAAACTGTCATATAGCTGCACTGAACAAGACTTATTGACTCACAATATTTTCATTAGGAAGAGTAACAAATATAACTCGATCAATCGGAATAATATCATGTAATAGAGATGGATTGCCACACATATGATTGTTGGCGTCAGAATAAAAAATCCATGAAACTGTAAAAGATGAAGAAAGAACCTTACCAGCAAAAGCAGAGAATTCCTGATCATCAAAAGGCGACTTTGTGCTGGATTTGTCAAAAATCAAGGCAAGAAGTTTATGATACTGCTCTTGAGAAAGGACAGGTGAATTCTGAGATGAAGAAGATCCCTTAGAAGATGATCCACAGTCAGCCTGTCCAGCAAATCCCTTAGAAGATCCAGTACCAGAATTCTTGTCACCATTCTTCTTGTTCTTGCCTTTGTAGTTGTCAGGAAATCCAATGATGAAGAAACATTTATCAACATTGTGATTTGTCTTCTTGCGGTTAGTATAGTATCTTGCATCATTTTTCTGAGACAAAGAACCATGCTTCTTCTTGTCACCAGTTTGAGCATGAACATGCATAGAGGATGATTCAGCAAGGATCTGTGGAGAGCTGAACTGAGTGTTGTGTCTCTTCTTGCAAAAGAATTCCATATGCTATGCTCAGAGGCGAGAGCGGATCCATCATGAGAATGTGACCGCGAACAACCATATACTCATCATTTAAGCCCATAAGAAAGTGCAAGAGCTTTTGATTATCCTCATAATCGAGAATTGATTTAGCAGCTCCACAAGAACATGCAGGTAAGCGACGAACACTTGACAACTCATCAAGAAGCGTCTTCAATCTGGTGAAGTAAGAAGCTATAGAATCGGAACCTTGAGACAATGAGATCAGATCATTTTTCAAAGAAAATAGTTGAGCGCCATTAAACTGTCCAAATCGACCTTCAAGCTCCTCCCAAACATCCTTGGCGAAATCCAAGTAATTGACGGAGCTTTGAATATCAGGAGACAAACAAGTGAGAAGCCAGGCAACTACAATATCGTTGCAACGCTCCCAAGCTGGGAGATCGACATGGCCATGTGCTGGTTTTGGTGTGGATCCGATAACAAAACTCCATTTGTTCTTCGCCGACAAAGCACGGCGCATTGATCTCTTCCAATCTCCAAAATTCTTCCCATTGAACGGCTTGGACACTAGAATCAAACCTGGATGGTCAGAGGGATGCAAATACAGAGGATTGGATGGATCCATTGATGGAGGAATCGTATCCAGCATTGAATACGCGGAAGAGGAACGAAGAAAAACCCTAGGCTGATACCATGATAGATTTGGAAGAGAGAAAGAGGGAAAATATGAATTGAATTGATCAAAGTGTCGCAAGCTTTACAAGACGAGAGTATTTATACATGTCCTAGCTAGCTTAGCTTCAACAAGAAGCTCTCTAACTAACAATACACATGTCATTCTGTTTTTACAAGTTTGTTATATCCTAACATTGAGATGAGAAAATTAGCAGCAATCAATCAGACGAAAGTTTGTTTGCCCAAACCTTTATAAAGGGGCCTCTTAGATGGTCAGCCCAATATACAAAAGAAAATTCCACCTTCGATGCTGTGTTGGAACTGAAATTTTATTAAGTACGGGATAAATAAGATTCAGAGTTCTACGTACCAATTTGCAACACGTACTGGTATATATTACGCAAATGCCGAAATGCCTATTGGATTAATGCATATATTCTCACCCTATAACATCGATTCTTCTATGGTTAGTAATTCTTTAAATGGAATCATATCAATCCAATTTTAAAGTGTCATTTTAGGTTTAGCTTCACCATACACACACAAAATGGTTTTAAAAGAGCCCAAAGCTAACGCAAACTACCTATATACTGTCCGAATTTATTGGAATTTCAACCTACCCTAAACTTTCTCCAATGTCTTATTTAATTTTATGTTGCGTGGTAAGTGGAAGCAAAATTTACGTAGAACTACGTACATTGTTGGGAAAATCAATGATAGTTATATTGTAGCTACCCACAAATCCACAATCTGCGTAACAAAAAGGCCAATTGACACCTAACAGCATCTGTATTATTAATGATATTAGAAGTTTTTTAGGATCTGTTCGACCTTCTCTATCTAGATGGAACAAGCTATTGAAAATACTCTTCCTTTAAAGATAGGAGGGTATAAAATGGAGCGGAATTAAGCTCCAAGTCCCCCATTCCGTTGATAATTCCGCTTGTGCCAAACGGACTCTTATATATTTTTTTAAAGAAATAAAAATAATTGTCAGATTTTTATAATTAGAGAAAAGTATCTTAAAGAAAATCTCAATCAGACAAATCTATATATATATAGGGCATGGTTCAAGTGAGGACCATCCTTGTGGTACATCCAAGGCTTAAAATGAGGACTAATCTCAACCATTGGATTTACCCCTCTATTATGTATCCAATGGTCAAGATTTTTTCAATTTTTTTTTTTCAATTTTTTTTTTTAATTTTTTTAATTTTTTTAATTTTTTATTTTTTTGCTATTTTTTTAGTTTTGCGAAAATCGAATTATTTTAAAAATGAACTCAAAACACATAAAAATTGAACTTATCATAGATAAAAAATAAACTCGTAGAATATAAAAATTGAACTCATACAATATTGAAAATTGAACTCCTAATATAAAAAAAATTGAACTTCTAGTGCATAAAAATGAACTCGTAGTATATAAAAATTGAAGTGTCATATTTAACGTTTTTAAACCCTTTTTTCAAAAAAAAATTTTATTTTTTATTTTTTTTAATTTTTTAATTTTTTAATTTTTTAATTTTTTAATTTTTTAATTTTTTAATTTTTTAATTTTTTAATTTTTTAATTTTTTAATTTTTTAATTTTTTAATTTTTTAATTTTTTAATTTTTTAATTTTTTAATTTTTTAATTTTTTAATTTTTTAATTTTTTAATTTTTTAATTTTTTAATTTTTTAATTTTTTAATTTTTTAATTTTTTAATTTTTTAATTTTTTAATTTTTTAATTTTTTAATTTTTTAATTTTTTAATTTTTTAATTTTTTAATTTTTTAATTTTTTAATTTTTTAATTTTTTAATTTTTTAATTTTTTAATTTTTTAATTTTTTAATTTTTTAATTTTTTAATTTTTTAATTTTTTAATTTTTTAATTTTTTAATTTTTTAATTTTTTAATTTTTTAATTTTTTAATTTTTTAATTTTTTAATTTTTTAATTTTTTAATTTTTTAATTTTTTAATTTTTTAATTTTTTAATTTTTTAATTTTTTAATTTTTTAATTTTTTAATTTTTTAATTTTTTAATTTTTTAATTTTTTAATTTTTTAATTTTTTAATTTTTTAATTTTTTAATTTTTTAATTTTTTAATTTTTTAATTTTTTAATTTTTTAATTTTTTAATTTTTTAATTTTTTAATTTTTTAATTTTTTAATTTTTTAATTTTTTAATTTTTTAATTTTTTAATTTTTTAATTTTTTAATTTTTTAATTTTTTAATTTTTTAATTTTTTAATTTTTTAATTTTTTAATTTTTTAATTTTTTAATTTTTTAATTTTTTAATTTTTTAATTTTTTAATTTTTTAATTTTTTAATTTTTTAATTTTTTAATTTTTTAATTTTTTAATTTTTTAATTTTTTAATTTTTTAATTTTTTAATTTTTTAATTTTTTAATTTTTTAATTTTTTAATTTTTTAATTTTTTAATTTTTTAATTTTTTAATTTTTTAATTTTTTAATTTTTTAATTTTTTAATTTTTTAATTTTTTAATTTTTTGATTTTTTAATTTTTTAATTTTTTAATTTTTTAATTTTTTATTTTTTTTTATTTTTTTTTATTTTTTTAGTTTTGCGAAAATCGAATTATTTTAAAAATGAACTCAAAGCACATAAAAATTGAACTTATCATAGATAAAAAAAATGAACTCGTAGAATATAAATTTGAACTCATACAATATTGAAAATTGAACTCCTAACATAAAAAAATTGAACTTCTACTGTATAAAAATGAACTCGTAGTATATAAAAATTGAATTGTCATATTTAACATTTTTAAAGCCTTTTTTCAAAACAATTCAATTTTTTTTTTATTTTTTATTTATTTTTTGCTATTTTTTTAGTTTTGTGAAAATCGAATTATTTTAAAAATGAACTCAAAGCACATAAAAATTGAACTTATCATAAATAAAAAATGAACTCATAGAATATAAAAATTGAACTCACACAATATTGAAAATTGAACACCTAACATAAAAAGTTGAACTTCTAGTGTATAAAAATGAACTCGTAGTATACAAAAATTGAACTATCATATTTATCGTTTTTAAAGCTTTTTTTTCAAAAAATTTCATTTTTCATTTTTTTTCATTTTTTTTCATTTTTTTTCATTTTTTTTCATTTTTTTTCATTTTTTTTTTATTTTATTTTATTTTTGCTATTTTTTTAGTTTTGCAAAAATCGAATTATTTTAAAAATGAACTCAAAGCACATAAAAATTGAACTTATCATAGATAAAAAATGAACTCGTAGAATATAAAAATTGAACTCAAACAATATTGAAAAATTGAACTCCTAACATAAAAAAATTGAACTTCTAGTATATAAAAATGAACTCGTAGTATATAAAAATTGAACTGTCATATTTAATATTTTTAAAGCTTTTTTTAACAAAGAATATAATATAAAAAATATGAAAAAAATTTCGAAAAAAAATAAATAAATAAAAATAAATAAATAAATAAATAAATAAAAATAAAAAAATAAAAAATAAAATAAAATAAATAAAAAATTCTTGACCATCCATTATATAATGATGATGTAAATCTAATGGTTGAGATTAGTCCCCACTTTAAGCCAAAGGTCTCACCACAAGGGTGGGTCTCACTTGAACCAAAACCTATATATCTATATATTAAAGGAGGAATATTTTTATTATGTGTTGGTCTCACGTTAATTTTGCCTATGTGTCGCTTCCATATTCAATTCCTCTACGTGGCGCCACATCATCAACACTTAAAAAAACAATTCAATACTAATTTCAATAAAAAGATATTTATAATATTTTATTATTTTATATAGGTTTGTTACAAATAATAAGTAAATCTTATATTCATTCTTATCTTATTCCTCGTTAATTAGTTACACATTTTATTGATTAATTATATATTCAAATCTCATATAATAATGTAAGCTATATGATGGTGCGCGAAATAACCGTTAAATAATTAAAGGGGAAAACTATAATATATAATTTATACCTTAAGGGCGCAATATTTGATTGAGTAATCTTCAGAGAAGGATTATATAGCACAATTCGATCATTCCTCGTTTGCTAGCTATCATTAAGTGGGCTCATAAGCTAACTCGGCCCATTAAGCAATAAGTGTGGGCATGGCCTATAAGCAAACACATTTTGCTAGCATTGTATAATTGTGTACGTAACCCATTTGCATGTGTCATCCACCATGCACTCATTCGTGCCATATTACGTGTGTAACGAGTTTAAAACTTTTGAGAGGCAAAGAAGGGTCCACTTGGGTAACGCCACCGCACCACCTTTATCAAACTAGATAGCTTTGGGCTCGTCCCACATCGGATTTTAGCGGAATCGTCCAACAACTAAGCAATATAAATGAGAGAAGTAATGGATCAATTAAAGGATCGAAAAACTTTTTCGGGTTAGTAATCTTTTCATGTGCCTAGATTCGATGTGCTTGATCTCCGAGTGAGATTGCGCTATTTACGGTATAAAGCGCGCTATTAATTTTATGGTATAAAGTCCAAATGGCTTTATTTGTAATGAGGATTACGAAACAATCAGCTAAAGGGCAGGAAGGAGTAATAGTCTACGTACGAAAACCGTTTGGTTGTACGAAATCCCGAGAGTTAGTATTTAATAATCTAGTTTATAGCGCGGTTTATTTTGGATTTCAACACTATAATTATTATTTTTGATCTTACATGTATAGATTTTAAATTTAACATATATGTACAATATTTTATTATGAAAAAAAACATGTAAGCTATACTTAAACTTTTTTTGATCTTGTATGTATAGATTTTAAATTTAAACATATACATACAAATTTAAAAAATTTCAAACTAATTCATTTTCTTTTAGTAAAGGAAAAAATAAAACACTGAGTCTTATTTTAATATAAATAACTTATTTTTAAAATAAATGATTTAAAATAAAACATATATGTATAGATTGTTCATATTCACATAAAAAATTTATTTATTTCTACAATAAATAATTTATATTTGACCAAACTTGTACAGGGTACGAGTACTTATAGTTATGTTAGTTTTCTTGCAAAAATCAACTTTTTAATATTTTATTATATTTAAAATATTGTGAATATAAAATATAAAATCAAGGTTTGAATATGCTCAATAACACAAATTTTCACCCTATGGCTTTTAATTGCATGAACTTTGGAAAAATAATGTGGAGCGTTGGATTTTGGGATCAATGTTGTAGATGCATGGAGTGTTTCATTAATGGAGGTTTTTAAACCGGAGGGTTACTTTTGTCATTTTTTTCTTAAAATAGAACCTCTCCTTCCCTCTTTCTTCTTCTTCTTCATTGGGAGCTTTTTCAATTATCCCATCCACTGTTGAATTTCGAATTTCTTCTTCCTCCTCCATTTGCATGTTTTAATTAATTAGATTTAGTATTTATTTTCGACCTCATTTGAGTTGTTTCTAGGTTTTTTTTTTTTCTTAGGGTTTGAATGTCCAATTTAGGGTTTTTTTTTTAAATTGGGGGTTTTAAATAGCTTTTCAATTTGGGTCTTATTTTACCATGAATTGTAAGGATTAAAAAATATTATTGTGTTATTTCATTGCATACCTTGTCATTCTATCAATTTTATTTGTCATTTCACCATGATTAGAATCAAAGTCGATATTTGAATTTACTGGTTTCGTATGAATCGTTACTTGTGTTTCTATGAATTGTTAATTATAACTCTATGAACCGAAAATTAAGATACGGCTTTAGTTTTCTTTTTTGGGGTTTTATTATTTTAAATTCATGAATGTTATTGTGTTTTTATATATGTTTTCATTTATTTGAATCTTTAATATTTTGTGATATGATGAAAGAAAGCAAACCCTTATTGTTTTTTATTTATTTTGGTCATTTTGGTTGAATTTATGAGGTGCACACCAAGTGTTTCCTAAATTTTTAGTTTTAATGGAAGTTATTTTAGAATTAGTTTTGTTGGTTTTACTCAAACATATGAAGGTTGTACATGTTTGGCTTACAATCTAATTGTTTTTATTGAAAATAAACGTTAATGGTAAATGTTAACCAAATTGTTCATCATGTATTTGATAAAATACCCAAATGGTCAACTTATAGTTTTAGAGCATTTTTAATCAATTGTTCTTATTACTCTATTTAGTTTTATTTGACATGATTAATTTTCGTGTTTGTCTTTAAAAAGTCGCAACTTTGAACTCGTATATTATTGATTTAGTGTTCAGAATTTATGAACCATAAGGACAAAAATTATGAATTTGGGATTCCAAATTATGAACCCACACAATTTAGTTTTTGAACTGTAATATATCATATAAATAACAAATAATATGAATTAAATTCATGAACCTTATTGACAATTGTTATACACCTAACTATTTGAAGACATAAACACATGCAATACCATTTATGAACTAGAAATATATGACCACATATAACAAGTATTATGAATAACCTAACCATATAAAGGCATGAAGCAACAAAATACTATTTATCAACTATATTTTGACACAAAATAACAAATATTTTGAGTTAAATTTCATGAACCTTTATGGCAATTGTTATGAACCTAATCGTATAAAGATATGAACCGCAAAATACTACATTTTAAATAAGATACATCAGGTATTTTGAATTAACTTTCGTGAACTTTATAAGCATCGGTTATGAACATAACCCCCATAAAGACATGAACCAATAAATCAACTTTTATAAACTAAAAGATAAGAATTGTAAGACAAAATATTATGAATCTACGCTTATTAAAACATGAACCATAAGAACAAATGTCATAAACCAATAGTCATCAACCAAAATAACAACTAGTATGAATTAAAACACATGAACTGTAAAATACATATTATTGCAACACTCACTTCCTACCCTGGAGGTATTACCGCCAGTAACCCCGATTAAGACTAAACCGAAGCTACCCAAGGCTTTAAACTGACTGAACAAACTAGAACAAGGTAAATGAAACCATTTAAAACCTAACAAAATTAAGTAAAACTTTACAGCGGAAAAGAGAATAAAAAGGTCTTATACAAGCCTTAACTTAAAAGGAATTAGTAAATAAATAGAACAACCTTCTATTTAGACAAGGTCTTCATCAAGTCTTCATTAAGTTCTTATTTCTGAAACTCAGCTTCGCTTTGAAGTAATTCAACCATGATCTTCACTCAAGTATAGCCATTGGAAATCTTTCTTCAACTTCTGGAGCTTCAAACCTCTGAATCCGCCTCTTGAATCAACTTCCAAGAAGAACCTGATGTATCGTAAACCAACGGTGGACACCAGCCGACCATATAAAAGAAAAGAAGATGGACGGGTTAGTCTAATGAAAGACTAGCAAACGGAGAATCTAACTTGGTTCTTATGGTTGTAACTAAACATATTGGCATCCAAATCCGATTAGACTCGGATTATGATCCAACGGTTAGTAGTCTTATAGAGAAAAAGAAGGAGACTCGCATAATCAAGAGAGAGAACACCACCGCTTGTGGTTTCTTTAAGAATCATAAACAATTGTTGGGAACTCATATTAATCACATAACATCTTGAAAAGTCTCCATCGACTAATCAGATTGACTTAATCAAAGTTTGATTAAGAATCATTCATAACCGGGAGCAAGAATGGTTATCGACTAAACTAACCATTCGGGTACATTAATGTGCCTAACACACTTATCTTGTATTACTTTCAAAACTTTTCACAAACAAGTTGACAACTTTTAATCGGCTCGAACTACTGTCGGTGGAACACAATACTATCGAGGTCAGAGGGCCTGTTTCATCCTTGAACAACAAATAGCACGGGTCCCAATGATGGAGAGATTAGAGGGCCTGTTTCATCCATAATCCACTACCAACACATATTGAATGGAACACAATACTATCGAGGTCAGAGGGCATGTTTCATCCTTGAACAACGAATAGTACGGGTCCCAATGATGGAGAGATTAGAGGGCCTATTTCATCCATAATCCACTACCAACACATATTGAGTAGTCACCCCTCAAGCATAGAGCGGGCCAATGGTCATGACCTAAGTATTAGGGGATCAATATTGATACTGCCTAATACGAGTTTTAAAGAGATGCTTCCGAGACTAAGCTCACATCCCTGAACTAAGTTAATCCATATCAATGTCTCAGCATGAGACAACTAAACATACGAGGTCACACACAACGGACCTAAATCCAGTTCTAGCGCGAAACTGAATGAATAACAATATGGTCAGTATTTCTAACAAAACAACAACCTATCATATTTTATTAATCATACAAGTTGTTCCCAACACAAATATTAAATGAGATTCAATTCCTCATTTAATAACAATAACGCAAGAGAGAATCGTTCACTTGCCTTAGAAGGCGTGCTCAACGTCCTTAGCAATTTCAACAGTAATCTTTATCATCCTTCTGACAAATATAACAAAAGGTATTCTCAGCAACGAGCTCACAGAAAACACTTCTTAGTTGTATTCTCAACTCCTACAACTTCCTAATCGATAAACGATTTAATTTCTGAATATCGATATATAATAAATCCTTAGTTATAATGCTTTAAGGAGCCATCTTGGCGGAATTATAACTAATTATCCACTTCACTTTTGAAACAATTTTCTAAATAAAAATTGTTCATTAGCAACAGTTCTTAAAGGTGACCAAATCTCGGATCAAACGTATTAACAACGAATCCCAAGTAATTATTCGAAGTCCATTACCTGCCAATCGGTGTCAAAACTTGTATTCGCTATAACTGAAGATCCCGACGTCCGTTTCTCGAGCGGTTTGAACCTGTGGGACCGTATCAATGTCAAGATTATAAAAACCATAAATTTAATTAGCAAAGCGGAACCAAAAGGCCCTTACGATGGCTCCGCAAATAACCCGCTAATTAATTTCGATCGTATATACCTTCACTCGAGCCCATGGCTCGTTTGGCTCGATAGTGGCTCGACCCAAGAGTCCGAGGGTGGCTGAGCGTTGCCCGGGAGTGGCTCCTATGGTGGTTGGTGGTTGGACAGCCTGGTGGTCGCCGTCAGCGTCACTTTGGCGAGGCAAAGAAGACCGGCGGTGAAGGAATTCTTCCTCCCGAGCCAACGTTTTGTCCTTGTCCTCTTGTTGGTTCCTTCTTCTGTTGCAGCAGCATCAAAGGGAGGAAGAAGAAGGTGAGGTGGAGGTGAGGAGGAGGATGGTGGCCGGCGGTGAAGAATTGATCCTGAAGTCCGTCGTTCTCGCCCGCTCTGGTTCCTACCTTGGTTTGCTTTGGAAATGAATAAGTAGACTTTGACAAGTCAAATAAAATAGGTCGTGGATATGTTCTATCCGATTCCTTCCCAACTAAGAATGATAAAGGTGGTTCAAATGGAATTTTCCGTCTCAGAACGGGACTCGCGTTAAAGCGGTAAAATTATGTACCTCGGGTGGAAAAACTCACTAAACGAAAAACGTCCCGTAAATTATGTAGACCAATAAAACCAATTTTCCATGATTTTATCTTGCTCACTTCAATTTTTAAGGCTTCCGTTTCATATTTTAAATTCCTTCCGGTACATAATTAAAAAGACGGCTTATCCAATAAATATTCTTTTTCCACCGAAAAATCCTAGAATTCATACCGATCCATAAAATCATTTCTTTTGTGATTTTAGGATGTCACCAAGAATTTTCTAGGATTTAATCTCCAACAAAAATATTGGATTAAGCGTTAAAACGGACAAAAAGGTTAAAAGGATATCCGAGAAAAATTCAAAATTATCCTTAAAAGCCGCAGTTATTACAATTATGAACTCGAGCTTACAAAATTATGAACCAAAAGAAGAGTTAGAATGAACCAAAAAATATAAATCGTAAATTGAATTAGCCTATGTGAGATTTGAACCCACATCTATGTGCACATGCACATTACTCTACCATTTGAGCTAATAGGCTACTAAAATATAAAATTTGAAAATGCAATGGAGTTATCCATATATAACAGACGGAACAGAAAAATGCATGTGCTCGAAAGGTGAGCTAATGTTGCATGAGTCAGGATAAAAAAAAAGTAAGAGCATTTGCAATGGTTGCCCAAATTGTTGGTCATATAGGAGAGAAATTATTTATATAAATAAAATAATAACAAAGAGAAGAATTTAGTCATGATGCATCATGATGCCCAAAACTTTATTTGGTCAATTCATGTCATTTTGACATGTGTAAAGTTGATCTATATTTTATTGCTATTAATTAATTAAATACTCTATAAAACATAGAAGAAAAAAAAATATTTTTTCAATTTGATGACCAAAAATCTTGGTTAACCATTGAACATGCTTTTAAGAGACATTGGAAGTTGGACCAAATCTAAAAAAAAACATAATTGATATTTGGATCAATAAACACAAGACTTACTTACGTGATGAGAAAAGAAACTTGGCATTATTTTCATTAATTAAGCAGCAACAAGACTCCATTTAAATAACATAATATAATTAATTATTACATTACACAAGAATTTATTTTTCTAGAGTTCCAAAATCATGTAGCTAATATTATGTATAAGATGAAAATTGCAGCTAATATTTGAATGGAGCAAATTTTATAATTAAAAATACCTGAAAATTAGCAAGAAAAAAGTGGAAATCAAACCCCAACCTGTAGATTGGGAGCATATTTATTCGTTTGGAAAGCGGAAGTCAAGAAAGGAACTACCATGAAAAAATGAAAACCTCGAGAACAGTTTCAAGAGTGAACCTCTAACATTTTCACCAAATTTGGTAGTAGGGAACTAGAACATTAATTAAAATTGACACCCCAAGCAAAATATAAAAATCACTACAAATTGAGATCCGGGAAAGCCCACAAAGACCACAAAGTTATTTGTTTTCCTCCCCCTTTCTTCCTCAAGTTTCTCAATATCGTAGCTTTGTACATGAACTGAGTCTTTAAGAGCTTCTTCAAGCATGTTTTTTTAGCTTCAATGTATTTTTTCATTCCAGAATTAAGACCAAAAATGTTGCAAGCTTGTAACATTTTTGAGAATTGTGAAGCAACCAATTCATATAATAATTGAAATCAAAAGCAACAAGATGACTTAGAGCATCCACAACAGCTGATGTTCGGATGTACCGTGTCAGAAATAATATATAATATGAAAAGTGGGAAGTGTCCCAATAAATTTTGATGTATAGAATGACTCTCTGATAAAATCAATGCACCCCGGTGCAAGCGCGTATTGCGCGCGTGCGTTTGAGCAAAACGCAGCGTTTCACTGCCCACGTCTTTACAACTCCGTGTTTTGAGCATTCTCTGGCAGCAAAAAAATAATGAGAGCGCCAGCGTCGCGCTCGCAGTGGGTGAGCGCGGCCCGCTCAGCGGGCGACATGTGGCGCCTGGGGGGCAATTAAATTGCCCATTTGGGCAATTTAAACATTAAAAAATTAAAATTTTTTTACTATAAGTCATAATACCTTTTTATCTTTCCATAGACACCAATATTGTATATATTTGACTACATTAAATTTAAAAGTATATTTTAGGGTTGTTTAGGGTATTTAATTACCCATAACTAAATTATTTATTATTTAAATTATAGGTCTTAGGTTCATACATATCACGATAAACCCAGCGAGACCACCGTCGAGGGGCACTGCCCCCGGACTCCTTGCCAGGGGCTCCGCCCCCCGGATCCCTGTTTTTTATGAGTGTTTTATCTATCTCGGGTTTTTATAAGTTGTTTTATCTGCCCATTGTTTTGATGGTATTGTTTTGGGTTGGAAAACCCTAATCTGTGGTTATATATTCATGATTTTGGATAGCAGAAGTTGCAACCTCTCATTTCCTCTCCTCTCCCAATCTCCACTATGGCCCCATTCCAATCTAACTCTCAAAACCCCTTCCACTTGTACTCCCAAAGTGATATGGCGTACTATACACCACTCCTCTCCCAATCTTCTAGTAATCCAAATGCCTTTGTTATGTCTCTTTTCCCGTCAAACTTTGTTCACACTCAACCGCCACTAACACCCATAAGCTCTGGTGGAAGTGTGGATCATTCTTCTAAACCAACTATAGCACCCAACCAAATGTTGTGCATAGTGGTGGATCTCATGGGAGTAACCCTGATCTAGATACCCCGGTAAGTGCATGGAACACTGAACCAATCCAGCATCCCATTGGGATAAAGGTCGTAGAGGAGGCTAGAGGGGAAAATAAGATTTCGTATGATGAACCAGATGAGAAGTACCTTCATGTTTTGAAGATAGGAGAGAAAGTTCATCAACATCAAAGCCACATAGAATCGATCAAGATGAGGAGTTGCGGATTAGGGAGAAAGAGATTGAGAAAAAAATATCTCGCGAAACATGAGAAGAATAAGCAAAAATTATGGCAATCATTGATGGGCCTTATTCAACTGGAACCGGTGGGACAACTCTCTCTCCTGAAAATATGATGGTGAAGAAGCAGTTGATTGATGAGCTTGGCATGAAACATTGAAGGGTTTCAATTGTTCTAGGAAGGGCTTTGGGGTTTGCTTGTTGTTCTTGTTTGCTTGTTGTTCTTGTTTGCTTGTTATTTTAGGTTCTTCATCGAGTGTTTTTGTTTATAGTTTGCTTTCAATTTTGTGTTGTTCTACCAGCTTAATGTAATCCATGTTTAATGCAATCCATCTTTAATGTAATTCGTGTTTAATTTAATTCATGTTTAATGTAATTATGCCACATTTCAGAAATTGTGTGATTCTGCCGCATTTTAGAAATTGTGTGGTTTTGCCAAATTTAGAAATTGTGTGGTTCTGCCACATTCAGAAATTGTGTGGTTCTGGCACATTTTAGAAATTATATATAAGTCATAGTTTACAAAGATGAAAAGATAACTCTTCAAGCTCAACACACTCTAACTATTTTTAAAATGTCTGATGACTCTTCAAGTTCATCTCCTAATAGTCCAACAATATATAAGGAGCTAGAGGAGTCTTTGAACCAAATGTGGGATGTGTACGAGTATCTCGAACAAAATTTCATAAACCAAAGGGAACTTGCACAAAGAACAAGATCAAGAAGAGAAGGCACTTGAGCCCACATTGAAAGACGAAGGGAAGCAGGGCACTGATGTTCATGTTTTTAGTTTAGTTTTTGGGAGTTTTTCTTAGTTGTTTAGCTTAGTTTAGTTGAGTTTTAGTGTTTGTTTCGTGTGTTTTTGGATAAGTTTACATATTTTGTGAAAAGTATGAAAGCTACTCCATTTTTGTGTTTTTTTTATAGGTTTTTGAAGCAAAAAGGGAACATTCCGAGGGAGTTGAGATCGAGAGGTTGATGGTGGAGCGTGATGGAAGAGAAGAGAAGAAGAATATGCTTTGAAGATCCCGTCAAATCTAAAAGAAGTTATGCAAATGTACAAAAGAATCAAGACGAAGACCTCGATACCGACCTGTGAGGGTCGGTACCGAGCTATGCAATGGAATTTAGGTCGAGAAGTTCAGTAAAGATGTCTACCAACCCTGTGCAGGTCGACACCGAGGTGGCCTATGTCGGTAGGCGGCGCCGACTTTTAGATTTTATATCTTTTATTTGGGGATTCCTTGCGTAATGTTCTCGCACCTGGCTCAATACCGACCTCTGAGCCTCGGTACCGACCTGTGATCAGCCAGAACCAAAAATGAACCCAGAGACCTCGATACCGACCCTGAAGGCTCGGTAAAGAGGTCGGTCGAGGCTATTTTGTAATGCAAGTATGGGGTTTCTTGTTGGTTTGAGTTGATTTTACCTTAGTTAATGATGGCATTTCAGGTACTAAATGGCAAGCTCAAGCAGGGCCAACTCAAGGGCGGGCAAGAAAAGGAGGACTCAAAGATCTCCATCTCCACCACAAATGGATATTGTCATATTGTCGACTAGAGATCAACTGGCAGTCTTCAAATCAGTCATTGAAAAGAACCATCTCACAAGATGGTTTTCAAGGTCAAGTGCACAGTCCTCAAGCATCTATGAGGATGTGAAGCATGCATTCGCTATTCTCCGTGTGCCACATCTCCTCAAAAAGGAAGACGTCCCTCATTATCCGGCTCTCACCTCAGAGTTTATAGCCACTCTCCGCATCAGCTTCAAGTCTAAGACATCTGCATGAAGGATTAAGTTCCAGCTTGGCAATGCGGACCATGACTTCACTTTGGCGGAGTTCAACCAACTCCTCGACTTCCCTAACCATTCCCGAGACTACAATGCTCCTGATGACTTCAAGGTCACTGATACTTGGAGCTACATCTATGGAGAAGTTAATCCTACGTCACCTGCACTTCCAGGGGCACACATCATCAACCCCATTTTCCGAATCATTCTCAAAGTTTTGGGTGCAACCATTTAGCCCAAAAAGGAACTCTCTAGGCCGACAAGGACGGAGGTTGGATTCCTCCGTACCATTCTCTTTGAAGATCCCGCTCCAATGAATTTGGGGTATGAGTGGTTGAAGTATGTAGAGAAAAATGGGGCCACTTCACAAGGGGTTTATTGTGGCAACTTAGTAAGCATCTTGGCAATAGTTCTCAACGTCGACCTCTCACGCTACAGTGCACACCGTCCACAGAAGATGAACGTTGATGAGGAACGCTGGCGGACAATGTATCAGTTTATGGGCAACTTTGAGCACTACTTCCCACCACCAAACCAATGAGGATCTCGCTTTCAAGAATGTTTTCCTTTGCTTCGGTTGTTGCTTTGTGAGTTTCTTTTTCTTTTCCCTATCTTTTCTTATGCTTTGCTTTATTTTTACAGTGGGGACACTATAATGTTTAAGTATGGGGTAGGGAGGGAAAAGAAAACTTGTTTGTTTTTGTGTGTTTTCATGTTCTTGCTTTAGTTTGTTTTTCTTAATTCTTGTTTTTGTTGTATTCGTTTTCTTTTATAAAAAAATCACAAAAAAATGAAAAAAATTTAAAAAAAAGATTTTAGAACAGATGAGTACCCTTGATCTTTTGGTTCTATGATTGCTTTTACTTTACATGACCGTGTAATTTCCTTTTAGCATGTTTTTGATAGTATAGCCTGAGTCTCATGATGAAATTAATTGTTTTTATGGTGAAATAGCATGTAATGAAACTGAGCATGTATGACTATTAGCATGAGTAGTTGCAATCCAACACAAAAATGACCTTGTGAGCTCTTATTTTAGCCTTGATTTTTCATGTGTGATTTACTCTCTATATGTATATTATCTCTTGGAATTGTGATGGTTATCTATTTCTCAAGACCTGTATAAGATTTTTAGTTCATTACTTATGAAAATCATATGATAGGGAACTTACTTTTCATAAGCCCTATTAATCCATATCCACCCTTACATTATCCTTGTTTTTGATAACCAATTTGAGCTTAAGCCTTTTATTTGTTGCTCCACAAAATTATCCCTAGCCGATATAAGCTTTACCCTATCCGGAGATTAGGACTTAGTTGGAGAGGATTTATTCTTGTTGAGTGCAAAAAGATACTTGTTGGTTCAAAAATAAAGGTTTGGTTGGGGTAGATTGGAAGTCTCTTGTTTCAAGTATGTAAAAAGATCTCTTGGTTAGAAGAAAGCACAAAGGAAGAGAGGAATTTCAAGTTTGATACCAGCCTATGTGGGCTCGGTACCGAAGCTTTCAAAGGGAGTCAAAAGAAGAAAAATACAGCTCGATACCAACCTTCTCAGGTCGGTACCGAGGCATGCCGTGAAGAAAATAAGGAAGAATATGCAGAAACAGAAAAAAAAAAAGGATAAAAGAAGGAAAAAAAAGAAGGAATAAGGAAGAAGATGTGCAGTGCTTTAAAACTTTAAAACCAAGAGTTTCTTTATGTTTTTATGAGGCTTTCTAGGATTTAATGGGTGAGTGAAAAGAATGTGCATAATGTTAAGTGAGTTTGGTATGTTGTTTTATGAGAGTTTTGGAGATGTGTGAGTTTTTAGGAGTCTTTATTCCCGGATATTATTAGCACCACATAGCCAAAAATTTCCACGCCTATTTGTTATTACCAAGCCCCATTACAACCCGGCCGAATGGAAACTTCTATGAAGTTTTTCATTGAGCCTAAGTTCTCTTGATAATTTTTGCTTGTTTTGACAAATCTTTGGTGGAGAGTTTGGTGATATAAGTTTCAATTTCTATGAGTTTTTGCATATTAGATTGAGTTGAGAGATGAATTTATAAGCCCAAACACATGAGAGTTGAGTGAAACACATTATCCTTGGTGAGCTTGGATTGTGGTTGCTTATGTCTATTAGTTGCATATATATATATATATATATATATATAGAAAAAGAGTCACGTGCAAATGGCCGCCTGGGTGAGAAATAAGAATAAATCTCGATCGTTCATTCCAAAAAAATCAACGTCCCTGATTAAACATTCATTAAAAAAAATAAAATATGGCACGGGCGAATTTTTCCCGTATTATTCGCGTATTTTTCAATAAAATACGACACGGACGAAATTTTCCCGAATTATTCACGAATTTTTCGAAAAATATGTTTTTATGAGACGCGCCCAGTTTGTTCATCAGAAATAGCGATTTGTTCATCAATATTCACCAATTGTTCATCAATACTAACTAATTGTGCATTGAGTTTTTGATAACATTGTTCATCGATTTCGAACTTTTTTAATTTTTAATTTTATTTTTTAACCTTATTTATGTGTAGGAATACAATATTATGTAGTTTTTTATGCACATATAATTAGTTTTGATATACCCATATTTGTTCATTGATATAGTCGTATTTGTTCATTGATATACCCCTATTTGTTCATTGATATACCATTATTTGTTCATTAGTATACTATTATTTGTTCATTAGTATACTTCTTTTTTGTTCATTGGTATACCATTATTTGTTCATTGATATACCCTATTTGTTCATGGATATACCCTTATTTGTTTATTGATATAACCTTATTTGTTCATTATTATACCCTTATTTGTGAAATGAAATAAACTTATGTTTTATGTGTCAATGCTATCAACTTGTACATTTAGGCCTATTAATACCATCAACTTGTACATTTAGGACTATCTATTTGTGCATTTTTTGTATTTATTTTGTGCTTTAAGGCTATCTTGAATTCAAAGTATAATACGAATGAAGTGCTTTAAGGCTAATTTGTCAATACGAATGAAGTGCTCAATATAGTACCAAAATAAGATAAGTTTGATGTAGAAACTTGAATGCAAAAGATAATAGAGATAAAGAATTTGACTTTGCAATAATATGGTGTATGCTAAGAGAAAGAGATAGCAACAAATCGAAGAGGTGTGCTTGTGCCTTATTTAGCTATGAACAAATTGATGTTATTAATGAACAAATATGCATATAGTAATGAACAAATTGAGGTTACTAGTGAACAAATATGCATCTAGTAATGAACAATTATATGAAAAAGGCAATGAACAAATATGCATAAACCAGTGAACAAATTGATATTACTAATGAACAAATATGCACAAACCGATGAACAAATATGCACAAACCGATGAACAAATATTTTCGTTTTTTTATGAACAAAATCACAATGTTGATGAACATATTGCATGTAATTTTCATACACATTTGTTCATTTTTTATGTACAAACAATAGATTTCTGATGCACAAGCAATAGTTTATTTATGCACAAAATCACAGTTTTGATGAACAAATCCACATTATTGATGAACAAATCCACAATAGTGATGAACAATCTGGGCGCGTGTCCTATTTCCGTTTTTTTTCAAAAATACGCGAATAATTCGCCAATAATTCGCCCGTGCCGTTTTTTTCCCCTTTTTAAGTGAAATGATCAGCGCCTTTGATTTTTCTTGATCCAACGGCTACTGTTCTTTCTTATTTCGCACCTGGGCGCCCATTCGCACGTGAACCGGACTCATATATATATATATATATATATATATGTGTGTGTGTGTGTGTGTGTGATGACGTTAAGAGTCATTTTCCTATTTTTACTATGCTTTGAAGTTGTTTTTTTAGATGAGGGCTATTACTTGATGAGCATGATGATTGGTTTTGGTTTATGTCTAGTTTATTGTTTGAGGACAAGCAAGCCTAAGTATGGGGTATTTTGATGTTCATGTTTTTAGTATAGTTTTTGGGAGTTTTTCTTAGTTGTTTAGCTTAGTTTAGTTGAGTTTTAGTGTTTGTTTCGTGTGTTTTTGGATAAGTTTACATATTTTGTGAAAAGTATGGAAGCTACTCCGTTTTTGTGTTTTATCGGTTTTTGAAGCAAAAAGGGAACATTCCGAGGGAGTTGAGATCGAGAGGTTGATGGTGGAGCGTGATGGAAGAGAAGTGAAGAAGAATATGCTTTGAAGATCCCGTCAAATCTAAAAGAAGTTATGCAAATGTACAAAAGAATCAAGACGAAGACCTCGATACCGAAATGTGAGGGTCGGTACTGAGCTGTGCAATGGAATTTTGGTCGAGAAGTTCAGTAAAGATGTCTACCGACCCTGTGCAGGTCGACACCGAGGTGGCCTGTGTCGGTAGGCGGCGCCGACTTTCAGATTTTATATCTTTTATTTCGCAATCTTTTTGGTTAGGAAAATTCTATCTTTTGGAAACTTGATAGATAGGCTCTCAGTATAAATACCCCTTGTTCTAGCCTAGAAGGGGGCGTGCAATAAAGAGGAGAAAGAGAGAGACGCGGGTTGAGGGTCAAAGGATAGACGTTTCTCTTGTTTTCTAGTTCTAAGTTCTAGTTTGAGATTACTTGGAGTTCAAGTTTGTGTTTGAAGACTGAGTTTTCGATTTTTATTCAAGTAAGCCTTTGTTTGTTTCCATTCAATGTTCTCATTCAATTTAGTTGCTTGTTTTGTTTCGATCATGAGTGAGTAGTTCGCTTTTCTAGGGCCGGGGTTGAAAACCCGGCGTAGTTATGCATGATTGAACGTGTGATGAATGCTTGATTGCCTTCTATCTTTTATCTACTTGTTTTGTGCTTATACTTAGACGAAAGTCGAAGTAATTCGAGTTTATTGCTTGATCGAAAGAGAAAGTTGTAACCTTGAATGTTGATATTGTTCGATAACGAAAGTTTCAGACTTTGGATAAAAAATAAGTAGAGAGTGAATTGAGTTGTTAAAATTGATTGATTTTCTTGCTTGAATCAACGAAAGTTGATAGCTTTATCCTTAAGGCATGTTATTTATCCTTCACACTATTTCGTATGCATGATTATGTCGTGGTAAACCCTTATCCTAGATTTTTCTCCATTTGAATTACATTCAATTTTACTCTGTTCAGACTCGTTACCGAGGGGTACAGGTCGATACCGAGCCTGCAGTTTGGTTTGTGTTAAGTTGTTTTGTTCGTGTCGAAACCCAGCATCGTTACCGACCTTGACAAGGTCGGTACCTAGGATGTCATAGCTTTATTTTTATTGTCGTCTCTACTTTACTTTATTTCTGTGTTTTCTTATTTTCTAGAATACTAATCAGACATACCTTGCGCATTGTTGATCGTGACCTCCCTATACACAGCGGGGTCTTGACTACAAATTTATTTGTTGTCGGGAAACCCTCTCAACAGGCACGAACGACTATACGACGATTACTTCCCCAACAATCCAACTTATTCGGTCAATGTCTTTCGATGTAGGTTCCGAATGAAGAAGCATGTTTTCATGCGCATTGTTGATCGCCTCTCAACTAATATGTAGTACTTTCAGCAGAGGCCAGATGTGTCCGAGAAGCTTGGTTTATCGGCCTTATAAAATTGTACTAATGCGTTATGCATGTTGGCGTATGGCACTCCCGCAGATGCTTGTGATGAGTGCCTTCATCTTGGGGATTCCATAACAAGAGAATGTTTGTGTAATGATCCTCATTTTTCGTAGGGACTTCCTAGTTGAGTTTAAGCTAGTTTCGGGGACGAAACTATTTTTAAGGGTGTACTATTGTAATATTCCTTATTTTTATAAGGGTAAAAATGTAATTTCACTTTACATTTTCCTTTAATATAATAAAATACATGTATATTTTATTTCACAAGATTATTATTATATAACATTTTAAAATGTTATAAAATTCATTATAAGCTTAAAATTATATTAAAAAGTTTATTAATAGGAGTCTTATTTATTAGTAAAAATAATTATGAGTAATAAAGATTATGTGAGAAATATCATAGTATATTTCTAAACATTATAATAAATACTTTTAGCTAAAGTTAATCAAATAGATTATTTTTTTTGGTGTAAATATATTTTTGGAAAAAAAATATATATTATGTTCTTAGAGTTTGGTTCAAATGAAACAAACTCTTATCCTAAAACGTAAAACGAATGCACTTTTCCTAATTAATAGTGCATTTTTCATACAAAAGTGCATTGAAAAATATAAAAAGTGCACTACGAAAAAGTGCACTACAAAAAGTATGAAAAGTGCACTAAAAAGTACGAAAAATGCAAGTGCGAAAAAGTGCACTCCGAAGTAGGAAAAGTACACTACTAACTACAAAAAGTGCATTCGTTTCAGGATAAGAATTCGTTTCAAGATAAGAGTTTGTTTCATTTGAACCAAACTCTAGGTTCTTATTGATTATTTTAACGAGTGAAATTTTATAAAATTTATTTATAAATGGGCAAACAATTAGAAGAGGGGTTAAAAAAAATGGGTGACCAAGAAGAATCGATCGAACATGGATGGGCCTTCTGTGGAACTCACAAGGAGCTGCCCAACCAGTATACCAACTCGGATTTCAAGCACCAGTGTAACTATTGTTTTATTTAAGCCTTTCGTATTCCGTTTCATCTTCAACCTCCGTTCAAAACCGACGTTTCAGTTGTTCCTTTTAATTCGATCTTATCTCTATCTTTATGGACGATTAGCAACTGATAGAACTCGAATCGATTGGTTCCTGGTTTAAATTCGAATTGAAGAAAGGAATTAATCTAGGGTTATTAATTTGGGAGAAACCGAAGAGTTGAAATTCATGGGTTGTGAATCTGATGGGTTTTCACACCAATCCTTTCTCAACTTTGGAATTTCGGAACGAACAAGGAGAATTCAGGTCGGAGGTGCTTGGAAATCAATTGGAATCATCATCGAAAGCACCAGTCGAGCGCCTATCCAGGCTTGTCTCGAGCGGTTTTCCTCGCCAGTGGACGCCGCCCTCCCGCCACCAACGACGGTGATGCTGCCGACAGTAGGGAGTCGGGGTCCCCTTCTGCCGACTGTCGCTGGCCGCCGCCTCTTCCGTTGGCTTTAGCCATCGCACGAGGGCCTTGAAGTTTGTTGCCGAAGTCGTTCCGCTATTGTTGTACTGCTGCTGCTGTTGTGGAACGGAGGTTTGCTCTACGTTGTTCTTACTGATGTGCGGTTTTTTTAATTATGGTAGATTAAATCTAGGTTAGACTTATTTAAAAAAAAACACAATAATAAATAATTAACATATCTGTTTTCTTTATACATAAAATAAATTAGTATAAATTACGTTAGTTTTTAGAAAAAAGGGGGTTTCGGTGGGTAGTTAAAATAAAACAAAATTTTTAGATGTTGGTTGTTAAGATTAGGAAGTGGGTTCAAGTTCTTTAAAAAAACGTTAGTTTTTATTTAATTAAAAATAAAGAATGTGCTTATTAAGTTTTTGTAATATATATATATATATATATATATATTATAAGGAATTGCATGTTTGAATATAAGGGTTTTTTTTTTTCAAAAAGATAAATAAATAAAATAAAGCAGATACTTTTTAAATAAAACATAATCAATAATATAAAGTTATGTGTATGCTAAGGATAATTTTAGTATCATGAAAATAATAAATACAATTTTCATGACATAGTCGTTATATTAATAAAAAGAATATTATTAATATAATATGTAAGTTTATAATTTTTTTATATACTTTAAATCTCTTCGTAGTTCCAAGACAATCAACGTTGACAAGTTAACGAAATAAATTAACGGCAATTTATTTCGTGGTTGATTGAAACAGGAACAAGTCCAAGCTGTTAGTTTCGGGTGATCGTTGCAACTAGGTTTCATCCTTTCCAAGGCAAGTGAACTCGGTTCCTTTTCCGCATTCGTTTTAAAAGCATGATTTATATCATGACGTTTTTAGTATATGTTGGGAACTTCTGTGTGAATAAAATGGAACATAGGATTGTATTAAATTCCTAGATTTAATGACTGTTATTCCTAGTTATGTTTTAGGCTGCATTAGTTATGGATGTAGGCCTTATTGCTCTGTGATGCTATGTGTATATTTATTTAAGCTCCACTGTAAGATGTCGAACATAAAGTTTTATGACTTATATTATATAATAATTAATTCTCGCTAGGTCGTTTTGTTTAAAACCCTAGCTAAGGTCATGACCCATATCCCTCAACCGCTGAGGGGTGTTCGCACTTTTTAAGTGTCATGGGACGTAGGTGCCCGTATAATCTTATTAAGTATTCCGAGTAATTTCGTGGGGCCGTAACCCACATTCTGTTCCTGCTTAAAAAGTATGCTTAATCTCAAGTGGAACGATATTGTGATCCTTAAAATTGGTAGAGATTAAATAGGCGCTTGTTGGCGACAATTAAAATGATAGGAAGACTAGTACAAAATGGAATGCCGTTCTCGCTCTCGGGTTCCGTTGTCATCTGGTTCCAACCTGAATTCGCACAACACGTATGCGGTGAGGTTGGTTGAGGTGCGCGGGGTCAACGAGAGTTTAATGAACCGACTACAACAATCTGTGTGTAACAACGTTCCCAACATATCTGCATTAAAGTCTGAGGCGTCACCTTTGTGATGGTCTCTTATTTTCTCTTTCGAAAATTCATAACGTTTTCTCGGAAGGATGTAGCTATGGGTTTCGACCGGCTTTAATTCGGTTTCCGATCCCCGTAATTACACTCTCTTCCGAAATAGGAACCACCTTAGAAAATCCACTTGCTTAGTCTGTCACAAGACTAACCCGACCGTTTATTTTCCTTGCATGGTCGGCTGATGCCAACCGTATTTCTTGTCGCGGCACATCAGACAATCTTTCCATTCAGGTGGTGAGAAGTATGCTGAAGATGGGATGAGCTGCAGTTGGATATTTCTGTCAAAAGTTACAAGTCAACTATATTTTTGAGTTTAAGTTAAATGTGTCTAGGGTTTTATTTCCTAGATAATGTATAGGCGCAAGAGTTACCGTCTTGATGTAATTTCAAATACAAATTTTTATGAAGTTTTCTCGCTGTAAGATTTCGCTCTTCCTTAAGGAAATAAGTTCAATAAAAGAAAAAAAAAAATTTGTCACATTTTTATCGAGCATTATGTTTCAATTTCTCTTGGTTATTATGATTAATTGTTCGGATTCAAGCCTTGGGTGGCGTCGGACTTCAAATCCGAGGTCACTGGCGTGTGACATTCCCGATGTTAAATTGGGGTGTTACAGTTTGTACAACTTTGTTGAATGTGTTATAACTTTCTTTGGCGATGAGTACCTGAGGCGACCAACTTCCGAAGACATACAATGCTTATTAAGTGTAGGAGAGTCTTGTGGATTCCCCGACATGTTAGGTAGCATTGATTGCATGCATTGGAGGTGGAAAAATTGTCAACTGCATGGAAAGGGCAGTTTGAGCATGGAGATCACGATGGCCCAACAATTATCCAAGAGGCCTTTGCATCATATGACCTATGGATTTGGCACGCATTCTTTGGAACACCAGGTACATGGAATGAAATTAATGTGCTTGAACAATCTCCCATTTTTATGACATTCTTCAAGGTGTAACTCCAAACGTATCCTTTACGGTGAATGGCCATGAATACAATAAGGGATACTATCTCGCTGATGGTATCTACTCAGCCTGGGAGACATTTGTCAAATCCATTAGCCTTCCTCAGAGACGTAAAGCAAAACTATTTGTCACACACTAAGAGAGTTGTCCTAAAGATGTGGAAAGGACATTTGGAGTCTTACAAGCCCGATTTTACATCGTTCGCAATCAGCCCGCTCTTGGTACGCAACGTTTATTAGAAGAATAATGACAGTTTGTGTAACTTTACATAATATCATTGTAGAAGATGAAAGACTCGAATATGAGGCTAATGGATATGTGAATTCCTCCATATGATGAGCCAGAAGGTGAAGGATCTAGCTCCAATCGAACGTTCTCAACCGATAGGCCAATTGATATGAACAATTACATCCAGAACAATCTTGAACTTCGCGATAGGGATACACACAATCGGTTGAAGGCAGACTTAGTGGAGCACATTTGGACTACATTTAGGCATGAATATGAATCAGATTGAGATATTTAAATATTGTATGTTGTTTAATTTAATCATTTCGTATGTTATTTGTTGTGTGTTTTCTTACGTTGTTTTTTTATATTGAGATTTAGTTTATTCCAAGTTTTGAATTGCATTATCTATCTAATTATGATGCTAATTTTCTTTAATTTTATATATTAATATCCGCTTAATTAAGAATAATATAGTATATCAAATTCTTAACAAACCTACAATGACTTAAACAGAAAATTATAATTTTTTTAAAATTTCGGATATAATTTTTATTTATTACACCATTATAGTCAAATTATGAACAAAATTATTTATAATGAGAGGTATATATGTAATTTTTATTAGAAAAAGGGGTATACTTGTAATTGTATATGGAGAGAGAGAAAAATATTGAAAATGGGAAAAGTAGGAGTTCATTGGGTGCATGGATGTAGAAATAAATTGTAATGGGGTGCATATATAGCTGATGTAGCGGAGAAAGAAATAGAAAAAGTTGGTGTACATGGCACTGTAGCGGAGCATGGTTGTGGATGCTCTTAGTCATAGAAAACTAGAGTTGTTTACTACATATAGACATGAATTAAACCTTAAGCTTTCATGAATAGTAGAGATTAAGATGCATACATGTCATGTGTTTAAGATAAGTAGGTTATATTGTTTCACACCATTCTTTTGCTGATTTACTTTGATCCCCACTATGGTTCTTGAGTGGCCATAATGCTAGAAGTATATATAGGGTCCTGCATATTAAAGCTCAAAAGACCAGCTAAAGTCACTGATCGAATGAATTTGGGTGACTAATTGACAAACACACACAAAATTGATCACGATCAAGAAAGACTCACGGACTTACGAAAGCATCGAGGAACAAGCAAGAAAAGAGAGAGAAGAAGCACCTTGCATTCGAAGGAGCCAAAGGGAGACTGCTCCCAAATGCGAACGATCCTGTCACTACTACATGAGGCAAGAAGGATGGGGCTGCCAAAAGTGGTGGGATTCCATGCCAGCCCCAAAATGCAACCGGTTTGGCCATGGAGCTTCTGGATTTCTCTGAGTTCCAAAGCTTCCCCGTCTTTCAAAGGCCATTACCCTAGAGCCAGATCTACAAATCTATAGAAGACGGAGAAGAGTCAAAGATGAAGATAAGGGTATTTTGGGACTATCATAAAATTTTAACTAAAATTACTCTACGTGTCATTGAAAATGAACCCCCAATTTAATTTATTTTTTGCTGAACCAGATCCTTTTAATCTCTTCTGTCCATTTTTTTTCAAATCCAATGCCCCTAAATTATTCTCATTTTTTACTTTAACATATAATAACACTCGAACTTGACTCTAAGACATTGAAGCCATATAATTTGTTAAGTGATAATCCTAAAGGATTTTTGTCCAAATTACTTTCTTTTGTATTTCCATGATTTATTATCCAGTCATCAATTAAATTTGTCCACTAAGTGTGTAAATTACACATCATCATTTTATTCTAGAGCAATACGATCAAAAAATAGACAATATCACCAAACACCAGCACCTATAAAGTTGGCGATTATTTTTAATTTTTCTAAAGTTCGTGCTATTAAAAGCCATCGGTGAAAGTTTGTGTGATTAGGTTCCGTTTGGCCTAACAAAAAAGATTTTGCTTAATGTTTTTTGTTTTGTTTTCCGAGGTGCTACCATGGAAGTCTAAACGAAGACTCTATAGTAATACTATAAGGTTCTAATCGATTGACTAGATACTAAAGGCAATAGATTACCTTCTCGCGGACATAAAAAACCAACAATTTCACACCATTGACCCATTATAATATTGGTTATTTTATAATATGTCATGAACACATTATAAGGATACTAATTTTGGAAACTAAACCCTAACTTGTATTAGACATGTACCATGTATGGGTTAGAACGGAAATATACATAATAACTTTTAATACTCGAAAAATAATTGATATGATGTATAACAAAGATAAATACAATAAATTTTAATATTCGAAAGTATTTGTCAAAATCTAAATGTTTAAGATAAATACAATAATATAATTGTGAAACTGGAATTCAATTCAAAATATAGGAGTGATATGAGGTAGTGGTCTAGGATCCGCCACAAACAAGACGAAGATTTTCTGACTTGGTGTGGAATGGGGCGGGAACGGTGATCAATTTCATATCTCCGATTTGGAACAAGGCGAGAAATGGAAGGCGCTATGCCGATATCCACCCTGAATCCCTGATATTTATACCCAATATGTTTTTTTTTGTTTTTTTAATTCATAAAAAATAAAATAATGAATTTTAAATATAATTATAGTTTTTATTTTTAAAAATTATAAATATGTCCACAAATTATAGAATGATATTTTAATTTAAAGTTATTTAAATTTTATAATTATAAATATTTCAAAGTTGAAATTAAAAAATTATTAGTTTTAATAAATAGGCCCCCGTTAACAACACCATAACCGACATAAATTTTCCCCTAGGGTATTCCTCAGCCCCGACCAAATGTGCATCCCTAATAGTGCTTCTAAATTTTTGATTATTATTTACCCGTTGAAAAAACACTTCAATCAATATGCTTTTGATTACATTTATTTACTTTGTAAATATATTACCTGTAATTATAAAAATGAATAAAAGATATACATTAAGATGACTCCTAACTTTTGGATCCTGGAAAAAATTATCGTAAATTGCTTCCGTTAACTTCAAAATAACGATTTGTACGAGACGGTTGTGATAATAATTTTTTGGATAAAATTCATTAAAAAATAGTGTTCATTAGAAAACTTCAAAAAATAATGTGTTAGATCATTAGAATACTAAGATCTCTTGCATCAAATATTCATTAAATTTTTTTTATTTTAGATAACTTCAAAACCATTACATGAGATTTTTTGAATAATAAAATATTTTTGAATCAAATTTTCATTTAAAAATAGTTTCCTTTAGAAAAAAATTTAATATCAATTTTTAACATATAGTTAGAATAATAAAATCTTCTTGGATCAAAATTTTATTAAAAATAACATAAAAAGTTCCCTTTTGAATCAAATCTCTTTCTTTTTTGAATAACAAATTAAATTCAGTAATAACGGTACCACTGAGATCAATCAAAAAAGCATAGTCAATGTTTCTAAAAAAAGCATTGTCAAAGAAAATTTTCAAAAGTAAAAAAATCAAATGCTGACACTTTTAAGAGAAGCAAAGAAAACCAAAAAAATACAAACTAAGGTAAATTATGTCAAAAATAACATGGGAATGTGGTGGTTGGTTAACCGGAGTTTCGGTTAACCGGTACTTCGGTTATTAAATTTCAATAAACATAATTGTGTCGTTATTTGTTGGTTAACCGTGAGATTTAGTACGGTCCATAGGTTAATCAATTTTTATAAGAATTTTTTTTATCAGATATCATATTTTAATATAAAAATATATTATTTTTTAATAAGTTAAACTTAACATTTAAATTAAATGCATTACTCTTACTGTAATAACCGCTATTTTTATGATTAATTTTTTTTATTTTAATCATTAATTATTTATTAAATAAAATAAATTCATAATACTCCTTTTATTCGAAACTTATTTTTAAAATAAATGGAGTATAATTCTGATGAAATAATTAATCTAATAAATAAAATTTATTAAAAATAAAATTTAATAAATTATTATCCTAACGGAAATGTTCTTTTAA
Source organism: Fallopia convolvulus (assembly GCA_964016875.1). Classification (NCBI taxonomy): domain Eukaryota; kingdom Viridiplantae; phylum Streptophyta; class Magnoliopsida; order Caryophyllales; family Polygonaceae; genus Fallopia; species Fallopia convolvulus. The sequence goes on from OZ024726.1 coordinate 45,061,954, forward strand.
AAAGGTAGTCATTTCTTAAAAACAAGGCAATGGGCCTTAGCCCGGCCCATCTAAAAAGCCCATAATTCATTAAAAGGGGTGTTTATAAAAAATAGAGACAAGGGGTGAGATTTGAACCTTAGACCACCTACCCCTTCTTCCACTCCTCAACCACTTGTACTATTTAGTTTTCTTGATATAATTATACAACTAGTTGTATTTAAACCCATTCTTTCCAGTGGTATTTTTGCCAAACCGAATTTCGGTCCGATTGAAGCTCGATTGGGGCATTAAATTGGGAGATTTGAGGGGGATTTTTACGCAGAAAATTAACCTCCTCACACTCTATTTTAATGGGAATAAAAACCACTTCCTTCCACTCACCATAGATGGAGATTTGAGTGATGATTTCCATGATCTTCCATTCTCTACTCCTTCCACTAACTTCATTGCTTATTTAAAGGACCCTCCACACCATTAAAACCCATTCTCAACACCCAAACACTCCCAAGCTCTCACCATGAACCATTCAAACACAAGCTGATTTTTTTTTCCAAAAATCAAATTAAATTGGGTTTAATTTTTTTGGGACTGCCACCACCTCCGACCACCACCTGGGCACCCAGCCTGACCGCGCCACCCATCCGCCGCCGCCAAGGAGCTTCGCCGGAGCCACCAGCCTGACGTCGTTCTCCATCTGAGCCATCGTCGTCCGTCCTGATTTCTCCTGATTCTCTTGTGCGTGTTTTCTGAACAAAGAGAGGAGGAAGGGTATATTTTTTGGGCCTTTTATTTTACACTTTTGGGCTGATTTCAATTTTTAATGAGCCCATATTTGCCTTCAATCTCTAAAAAAATCAGATTAATTAAAATTCTAGTCTTGTACATGTTTTTATAAGAAAATAACTTGCATACAATGATTTTTTTAAGGGAATTTATTTTTACAAGTTGTAAAATAAAATCTAATAAATCCTAGATTTTTAAAAGTGGCTTTTAACTTGAGAAAATTCTGATTTTAATTATTTTAAAGGTCTAGACCTATTTCTCTTTTCATACATAACAATTCTTTGATTATAAAAGTTTGACTTGTTAATTTTATAATGTAAAGTCTTCATGCATGCAATCTTCATGCATGTCCTTTATAAGCATTTAGATTGTTTTTATATAAAATTTTAATATAGATAAGTCTAATAAAGACAAGTTTGGTCTTTTAAATTAAAAGTGTCTTTGCATGTACTTTTAAAAGAGTTTTTATAAATTAAATTCTTTTGCATGTAATTTTAAAAGAGTTTTTATAGCTTAAAACTCTTTTGCATGTTAATTCTAGCTAAAATAAATGTTGAGAAAATATTTTAAACCATCTAGAATTTAAAATGAACTTATAAGGTTTTTATCCACTTAAGAAAATTAAAATAGTTGTGCATGGATTTTTATAGAAATATTTATGAAAAATCCTTTCTTGCATGCAACCTAGTTATATTCACTAGGTAAAGAAATAAATATGTATATACTCCTCTTAATAAAAGAAAAAGGAATTTTTATAATCATACCCTATTAATTAGTATACTATCTTGCATGTGGGAAATAAAGTATTTTTATAAGGTATGCATGCATGTCAATTAGAGACTTTATTATATTTTTATAATATATCACTCATGATATTTAATATTATGTTGATCATAATAATAATTTTTACTAAGTACTTTGTATAAAATGTTGATAGTTGTAAAAAGGGTTTATTCATAAATAAATATGCTTGCATGTCCAAATTTTGCCTTGTCAAATAAACTTTTGGGAATAAAATAAAGTTTGACTTGAGAATTAATAAAGTACATTAAAATAAATATTTTAAGTATATTTCAATTATTACATATGGTTTAAAAGGAATTTCCTTTTCATTTAAATAAGATTTTACATATGTCTTTAAAAAAAATGAATATTTTAAAATCATAAAGGATATTATTTTGAAAATAATAATAAGGATTATTATTTTCTAATAGATGGTTTCGCCCGTCCGCTGGACGGTCTATAGTCATTAATTTTATATTAAACATAAATAATTGTGTATGTTATTTAAGTTAGAATAGAAATACAAATTATATGTGTTAGTTGTTGAAAATAAAAAACGAAGAGAAAATGCATTTAAACATTTTTTTGGCTATTTTCATTGATCCTGGGATATAAAATGCATAGCAAATCAAATCTTCTACTTCCTAAATATACTCCCTTCTATACTCCACTACGACGTGATTGGGTGATGAATTTCCAAATTACATTAAAAAAGAAACTTAAATATGAATAAAATATTAAAAAATATCTTCTAACCAGTTAAAACAAGGGAGTATAAGAGGGAGTATGATTAGGGAGTAGAGAAATCGGACCGCATAAAATGATGATCATAGAAGTCGGAAAGGCCAAACTCATTGATTATCTTATTATTTTTTAACCTTTCTCTTTTAAATGGATTGAATGGGGAGAATAATGCAATTTTTTATTTAAGAAAAATGGATTAAATAAATAGAATAATTAAGGATAGTAGAATATTTATTATCTCTTGAGGGAGAATTTTTAGAGTTGTAAAGATTCCATATCTAAATTGTTAACTAAAATAATTTAGATTTAACTCTCTTTCTCTTAGAAGAGAAAAATAAGAAAAAAATGTAATTAATATTAAAATAAGGATTTTAATACATTTCCGTTCGTCTTTCCTTTCGATCAAATAGGTCAAAGTGCTCGACATCTCTAGGAGTTTATAATTCCAAGTTACGAATATTCCGAAAGAAATCCAAGGCAAGTGGACTTTCTACTTGAACCTTTCGATAATTCAATTTCCGTTAACTTGTTCTATGTTGGGAACACCTTGTTTGCTAAATAAAACTAACTTAGGAAATATCGATTGTTAGAAATAATGACCATTGTTAGCATTATTACTATTACTATTGTTAGTAGATATAATGCTAGGCTTGTTTGTGTAGCCTTTGTTTGTTAAAAATCTCTTTTCGATATTCGTTATGGAATTCGTAGCTAGATTAATAAGGGGTGTGGGCTCGGCCCGAACATCTCTATATAAAACGTCGAGTGGTATGGCACCATGCCCTCTCTTCCCTCGACTGTACGGATCATGATCTATGTTTGCTCCTACTCGGAGGAGGGACGTGCGCACCCTAGCTAGGTGCCGGAACTCAGTTCCCGTAAGTGGTACGTCGGCTCATTCATGGCCCCCACACTCTTAAAAATCGTTAACTAATGTGAAAGTTTTAATCACGAAAGTAAGTAAGTGCTAATGCACCTTAAAAGAACCCAAAACTGAATCGATCTCAAATGATCGATTCGGCTCTCGGTCCGTCAGGGCGCGAGAGGTTTTCTAAAAGTTTATGTGTAATTAACGTTCCCAACATTCATTCTAATCTAAGACGTTCTACAATCTAGTGGTTCGTTCTTTTGGTTTAAGAGTTGTCTCATCTCGAGATTCACTCAATTCCGTTCTTAATAGCTCCACTTAAAGTATACACTTCTCGAAACACATCTCGTTTACCTCGTAATAAGTTCGATACTTTACCAAACTACCTTAAGGATGTCCGTTCTCGCTTGCTTAGTCTCTTTAGACTAATTCTGTTTTTCCGCATTTCTGCCTGACATTTTCCGCCCTTCGCGCCAAATGCCAGAATCCAGGAAACCTCCATCAAAGGCGTAAAAGACAAAGACTACTCAAGTGAATGAAGAAAGGTCGGGATTTTCAAGGATTGCAGTTTGTTTACTTTTGGGTTTTCTCCACGTTGGTTTGAACAATGTTAATTTATATTCCGCTGCGTAAACAAGTCTTAAGTTTTATGATTTTGTCAATTCAAGTACAAACTATTTAATGGATACTTTTAAAGTCTCACATGTGAGCAACTCTCTTTTATTTGTAATAACTTTATAATTCCGCATGTTTTATTTAAATTAATACCTTATAAAGCCTAGGGTGACTTTGGATGGTAAAATCTGAGGTCACTGGCGGTAACACCTACCGTTGCAAAAATTGGGGTGTTACACTTACAATGATAAACCTATAATGTTCATAAATCCAAAATTAAAAAAATATCTAATTTAAAACTAAACATCAAAATAATAAAATGCATATAATGTTCATAAAATTAAAATAAGACTCAAAGGAAAACATCCAAATAATAAAATACAAATAATGTTTATAAATCTAAAATAAGAAGAAAAAAATCTAATCTTAAATTATTCAATTATAAAAATAACTCATGCATTTAATGAGTGAAATGAACTCGTCAATTATTATCAAAGGCTACACCAAAATAAGTTTCTTCATACCTATGAGTTGTAATATAGAGACACAATAGATTTACTAAATTATATAATAAAATATCCATAATTGATATATATATATATATATATTCCAATTAGAATATTATTGATTTCATCATAAGAAGAAACATACATATAGAATCAAAATTAATCAAAGTCAAATGTAATAAACTAATTTGTGTGACGGCATGAATGGGAAGAGGTAAAACACTTAACTGCATTTAAACTTTTTATAAAAGGATTATGAAATTCTTATTAACTTTTGTATAAACTTATTCGAAAATAATCATCAATAAAAATATTAAGATGAACAACTTGTAAAGTCAAAGTTATGATTTAATAATTTATGTGGTTAATTGTGAAATTGGGATATATTAGCTGAATAATAAAATTAATGTAATTATTTTCTTATAAATGAGAAAATTGAACCTATAAGATTAAGTTATAACTTTGGAACTTATATTAAATGTTATTAATCTTACTCAATATATTTTTTTGTACAGAAAATTGATTGTTTTAAAATTAATTTTCACTAAGAATGTTTTAGAACAAAATTAGATATAAAATGGTTATTTTTAATATTTTAATCCTTTAATGACAAGATTTATAATTTTCAAAAATTTTGTTTGTACATTAATTGGCCAGTTTTGACACAAAATAAAAGGTAAGTCTCTAATATATTATTTTTTCAAAGTGTGAACATTTTGAAGGTGGAATGCGCAACAATCCCCAAAGTATAGGATATTTTGTGAAATTAGAAAAGGTCGGGGTAGAAGGTGCAACCGCGTAAAAGGTTGAGATATTTACCGTAATTTTTCCTAGAGGAAATTAGGCTAAAGTTATTATAACTAATAACTTGTAACTAGATAAAATAGTCTAAATGCAGTTTAGAGTTTTTTTTTTACAAGTTTAACTCATTTTTAAAGTCTATCCTTGACAATTTTTTCCCATAAAGTATTTTTTTTATTAATTTTAAACCTTGCTTCAAGTTAATGCTAATATTCTTATCTATAAAACACAAGCTTCGACTTTTACCATAAATTTACAAATCACAAAAACCATGAGAGAATCTATTCCTATTATCAAAGGATGTGTTTGTAATAGCACGTTTGAAGATACAATCAAGAGTTTGAAAAAAACTAGCAAAATAGAAAGAAAATCTGATCTCTCAAGTTTGATCGTGTTGTTCTTATACAAGCTAATCTTTTATCCAAAGTGAATTGTTTAATGCAAAGTTTCCTTCTTCTTTCTAGAGTCTGGGAACATATAGATAATATGATCAAGGAATATTTCTAAAACTAACATAGTAATTCTAGTTTTCGTCCCTTGATTATTTGGAATAAAATCTCTTCAGACAAGGATTTAGGTGGACTTGTTATAAAACCGCTAAGGTTACTAATTGTGCTTTGCAAATGAAACTTTTTTAAAAATTGTTTAATGACAATAATAATGTTTGGGCTTTGATCTATTAATGCTAAGAAAATTTGTTGTCTATAATCACATGTTTTCCATAGTAAATAAAAAATGTGTCCTGATAATTTAGGAGACTCTTTAAACTCAGACTTGTTTTTCAAACTAGGTTGCGTTGGCAGGTTGGGGATGGCCAATCTATTTAACTTTTAGGGTGATGTCTAGATTGGGGATGCCTCACTTCTTTTCCATACAACCATAATTGACCCAAATTTGAAAGTTAGAAATTTTATAACGGTTTTTCTAACCTATGTCCTAAGGGCATAGGTTAAGCATTCTTATTTAAGAAACTAAAACCCTATATGGAAATAAATAAATCCTATTAGAAAAAAATAAATTACCTCACATAATAAAAATCAACAAAATCTTTTTTATTTCAAGTGTCTTAACCTATGCCCTTGGAACATAGGTTAGAAAAATCGATTTTATAAACAATGATAAAACTTGGAATCTTAATTTGTTACATTAGATTCTCCCATCTTCTATTGTGGGTAATATAGCTAAAATTCATAAACCACGTCATGACATTCGAGACCGTTTAATCTTTTGGAACACGAGTTGTCATGGTTCGTATTCTATAAAAAAAACTTTTGTTTTGCTCAGAATTAACCATCAAAATATCAATAATGTTTGTAATTGGATTTGGAAAAGAAAATTACCTCTAAAAATAAAGAATTTGTTCTCAAAGTCTTGTGTTGACTTCTTTCCAACAACAAATCATCTTCTTGTAGGAATTTTAACAACGGTTTTTTTTCCATTATATGCCCTAAGGGCATAAGTTAAGAGTACTAATTTTAGGAACTCCTAATAGTAAACTAATAAACCCTATTGAAAAAATAATTAAATCTAAATAAATACAATTTTAAAATATATTACCATTTTTAAGCTCGTAAGGGCATAAGTTAGAAAAATCGTTTTAACAAATCCCCTTGACAATGCAACCTTTGTTTGAATAGGGATGAAGATATCAATCACTTTTTTTCTTTAAATGTTCCTCTATCATTTGGTTGATTAACCTTCTTTGTGCTAGAAGGCTTAACCCGTCCGATGGACGGTGTGAATTTTTTTATGTGTTTGTTGAATTTTAAATGTACATGAATTTATAAGTATGGAGCAATTAGAATTAAAATGTAAAATATGTGTAAAAATATTATTAAGAATAGTTATTTGGAGGTAATTAAACTTTATTATAATCCTTAATTAACTATGTATTAAAAATATAATAGCGAATATATAAACTATGTCATCATATATGTATAGTTGTTAAAAATAATTTGTTTGCAATTTAATTTATTAGATGGAGTATTGTTTTAAATTTGGTTACTTAATTTAGTAAAAAAAAAAAATTAAAACCTAGAATTTGAAACATACATGATCCGATAAGATGCATGTAGAATTTATACATATCAAGAACTGCATAAAATTTTTGATATTTATTATGTGGCGCAATAACTAGTTGGCCTAATAGAAATAATAACTAAATTAGGTTGTAGGTCTAATAAAAAAAACTTAAACTAATACAAAATAAATAGCATTTATTGATAATAGAGAGGGAGAACTTTATATGTTGTAAAGATACGCATTGGGTCGTGCCTATTGTATGCTCTCTAAAAACTTGTTGATTAAACTGATAATCTCGAGCTGGGACGGTTTCCCGTGTGTTTTTTGTAAATCTTTTGATCCTTAATTTATAGTTACCTTTAAACCCAAAAAAAAGATATGTATTGGGTTGAGTTTCAACATTCAACCTTTCTTATTTGACTTTTTTGAAAAATTAACTCATGTTCACAACATTATTAAAGATTTTTTTCTTGGCATTGTTTCCTCTGATGGTATATTTCAGTGTTGAGAATACTTTTTCCACATTTAAAAGTTGAGATTAAACATATCTATTATATAAACCATTGGGGTTACTCTTTCTATTACCAATTGGTTTCAGAATGGAACCTCATGAGTTTGTGTGTTGAGCTTACGTATGCACAACCTCCTGTTATGGCCCATAGACTTTCACATGGTATTAGAGCTCATGATCAAGGCCTGGTTTCGTTTCTTAGCGGTTGATGCTACTCGTTGGTTTGTGTTTGATTATAAAGAGATTGAGATGTCACTACTCGTTTTCTAGGCTAGTTATAAAGAGATTGAGATGCTAGACCACTTTGTCCAAGTGTCAACTAGATCAAGCCAGTTGCAATTGCAACCCTATGGGCTTGTGTGTTGGACTTACGTATAAACGACCTCCTGTTATAGCCAACGGACTTTCAGATTAAGTGCGAAACTTTATCATATTTAGAAAACTAACAAATATATTATTATACCTTTATTTATTACTCGTACTTTTACTTTAGTGAAAACTACTACTATCAATCTACCAATACGTGCTAACATAGTTATAATGACAAATATTTATGAACACAAATTAGAAATTAAAATGACAATTATTATTAGATGGAGCCATGGAGGTGGTATTTATTTTCAAAAAAATCTACCAACAATAATTTTGGACCTCTCATCCATAAATTCGTAACAAGATTTTTTGTGGTTGAAAAATGCGAAACAATAGATCGAGGCAATGCAAATGCAGTGTTCCACCCATACCTTCCTTTTTACCCCCATTACCAACCTCCATTTATTTTTTGACTACCATCTAGAGGAGTTAAGGTTGGAGACATTATTTCCCTTTTTTCCATTCTACTTCAATCAAATTAATAAGATTTTAATTTCTTAACTTATAGTGAAAATTTCATCAGCTCTACCTCTATTCATACCCACCAGATATGAGATATTTACAGGATTATATTAATTCGACCCATGTGATGCTTATCGATGCCGATAGCCTAACTAGTAACTACATACATAAAATGTACTGCAGATTTACTTCTCCCTTCTATCCAGCTTAATGATGCAACAAACACCAAAAACAAGTACTATTAAATAAACATTTTTTTAAAAAAAGATACAAGCATTTTATAGTAGGTTGGGCAAAATCCGGTTCTGACCGGATTTTTGGATCGGACCGAAATTGCCGGAGCGAAATTTTGGACCGGACCGGACCGAAGCAATTCTGATCCGGTCCTCGGTTCATAAATTTTCAAAAATCGGTCTCCGGTACGGACTGATTTTTTTTAAAATATAATTATAAATATAAATTTATATACAAAAATAATACTTTTTATGTTATATACTACATAACATTATATTTTTCATAAATAATATATAATTTTTCTGTAAAAAATAGTATTAATTAAAAAAATATCCCGGTCCAAAATCAATCCGAAAGTTAGACCGGACCGGATCGAAAAATTCCGATCTGGTTCTTGGTCCAAAGATTTCGGGAAATCGGTTCCGGTCAGGTCCGGTCCGACCGGACCGATGCCCACCCCTGTATAGAGATTGCACGTACATTTGCACTAGTGATAGATAGGCTGGTAGCTATTACCAAATTAGCAACGTAATCAATGACCAAACCAACAAAAAAAGAAGTAATCTATTCTAACATAGCGAAATTACAGCATTACCCTTGCATCGCGTGACCCCCAAGAACTCCAAATCCCCTTAAATGCTTCGCCAAACTTTGAATACAGTATTTTGTTTTTAAAAAATTAATAGAGAGAGAGAGAGGGGGAGGGGAGGGTTGTTGGAAAGGCGAAAGCTTCTCACAGACTGAAAAGCGTGGAATTTTAGGAAAAATAGGGAAAAGAAAAAACAAAGGAAAATCAGAGAAAAAGGCCATCTCCGCTAGGTTTGCTGTTCTCTTCCTCTCTGGCGGCGCTCGTGGTGGCGCGCACACTACAAACTAAAACATATCTCACGCGCAGGTTAGCGTAGACCCGTCCGGTGATGCTCGGCCTACTCTGCACAGGTACACCGAAGCCTTGGATTCTCTCTTCCCTCTCCTCCTCCGCCGCCTTCCACCACCATTACGGCGGCCTAGCTTCCGCTTCAGCAAGCGACAGCCTCGATTTCCCCCGCTTCCTCGGCAATTCGATCGCCAATCCCGATGATCGGCGGAGCTTCCAATCGGTCTGGCATGTGATTTTGCCGGCGGCTAGCGGAAGCGGCGATTGGCGCCGCGATTGCTTGCTTCCGACGGCGGGAGCTGTGCATCAGCCCCGCCAGAGAGGGGAGGGATCGTGGAATGTGGCCTGGGATGCGAGGCCGGCCAGGTGGACTCATCGCCTCGATCTAGCCTGCCTTCTGTTCGGCGTCTGCTCTTCTCTCGCGCCGGTTGACTGGAACAACTTTTTGAAGAGCCATGCTTCGGAATCGGCGCCGGAGCCACCTTCTGTTGCTGTCAAGGACCGGGAGGAGGTCGTCGGATGCCAGACCGATACCGCCGCCGCCGCCGTTATTGCTGAGACCGGAAATGAAAATTCCGCTGATTACAGGGTTACTGGTGTGACGTCTCCCTCTCTCTCAGCTTGCTGTTTGTTTTATTTCATGATTTCATGATTTCTTTCTGTGTTTAATCTGTGTGCTCTGCGATAATCCTCTTTTTCTTCCGTCTTCTCTTTGCTTCTCTGTTTTGTTTTAGTTGTTGGATATGATGACTGGAATGCAAGTTGGAACCCTGGAGGATTATTTGAAGGGACGATTTCGATCAAGTTTTTGTACGAAAATGATTACTTTCCAAATAATATTTCTTTCGACTTCAGTTTCAGTTTCTCTGTATGAGTGCATTGAATTATATTCAAGTAACTTCAATTAGGCCCCTACATGTAAACCTTCTCTGTCTGCTCTGCTTTGTGCAATTTGAAAGGAGGAGATGATCAGATGAAACTGATTTTTCATTTGATTTTGTCAATTCAATGAATAATCTTCTAATTTTGCTAGAACACAGATATATGATAATTGAAAAACAAGCTGTAATTAGTTGACCTGCAATACAATTTATCACTGAAATTTATTCTCACATGAATTATGGACAGGGGTGCTAGCTGATGGTCGATGTTTGTTCAGAGCTCTAGCTCATGGAGCATGTTTGCAAAACGGAACCAAAGCACCCGATGAGAATCGTCAAACTGAGCTTGCTGATGAACTGAGAGCACGGGTGAGTCAGTTGACTTGTGTTCATAAATATAAAGAATGTGTCTGCAAAAGAAAATCCTGAGTTCTTGACCCATCTCAAGATTTTGAAAGATTTTGATCATGCATTTATGCCCTTAATTTTGCAATGAAAGTTGCATGAACTGCCTTCAATCTTTAGGTCTTAACAAGTAGTACCCTTTGTTTATGTCTGGTACATGTAACGCCTTTTTTTGTTGTTTTCTTCTTCATCAATATTGGAAACGGTATAATTTTTGTGGGCATATGTTATCTCAATCAATATGGGAAGCCGGTATAATTTTGTCGGCACATGTTATCTCAATCAATATGGAAAGTCGGTATGATTTTTTGTCAATATGTTAATGTAGGTTGTCGATGAGCTATTAAAGAGGCGAAAAGAGACAGAATGGTGAGCATAATGCAACATTGCTGGTTGCATTTAGTGGCTTTCTTGATTTACTTTTAGCATCAAGATAATCAAGTCCATTTTGTACAAGTATAGGTTCATTGAAGGTGATTTTGATGCATATGTGCAAAGGATACAAAAGCCTTATGTTTGGGGCGGAGAACCCGAACTGCTGATGGCTTCTCATGTGTTAAAGTAAGCTATCGTGTTGGAATTAAATGCTTATTCTTGTGATTTTTTTTAGTGGTGGACACAGGATTTCAAGAATTGTCATTTCTGAAACTGATTAGATAATGTTTTTTGTTAATACAATAAATAAACCCTCAATTTGTATTTGCATTTTCAAGTTCTTTCCACCATACGTGACAAAAGAAATTGATTAATTTGTGTGGATTTGGGATGACAGGACGCCGATTGCAGTCTACATGAGGGACAAAAGTTCAGGTGACTTAACAAAAATTGCAAACTATGGAGATGAGTATGAACAGGAGAAAGAGTTTCCTATCAATGTGTTGTTTCATGGATATGGTCATTATGACATATTGGAGACGTCCTCAAACCCGAGTTGTGAGAAAGCAGATATCTAAAAAAACTCAGACTTGCACAATCAGATAGGAAGTATTGACTGATACAAAAAAAAAAACAAATAAATCAGCCGACAAAACACATGGAGAATGACTTTCTTTTTTCCCCTTTTCTTATGGTTAAGGGTTTTTTGTTTTTGCATTATGCATATCCTTGTTGAATATGTTTAGACAGTAGGCTATAGTTTAAAATTTCTAGATGCCTATATCTTCATTTAATACCAAATTTTGGTGTAAGGTCTCCTGAATGTGTCTATGGCAATGTTTGATTTCCCTGTTTGCTTTGGCGTCACCGGAGAAATTAGCTTTAGCTATGAATTGCACAATCATGTCACCAATATATTTATCTTCCATTTTGTGGATATTTATTTGGCATGTATTGCATATCTTTGTGAATATTCCTTCTTATAGTAGCTAACCATCATTTTCTAAAGTCATCATCAGGTCGCTTTTTATTGCTGACATTTGTTGGTATGTCATCTTAGTGTGTTTTCCATGGAATGTCATCTATCATCCCTTTGAAAATTTCTTGCTATGTTATGGTGTCTTCATCACTGTATGAATTTTCTGCAAATATTGGAAGCTTTTGAAACTTTTTGTTGGTTATCAATACGGCTTTGTTGTGGCAGGCAGGCAGAAGTATAAAAGTTGACCTCATACAGTCCTATACTCCTATAATCTGTGTTTTTACTGATATTTCCAGTCTGTCTTGGATCTATGATGAATTTTGGTACACGGACAGGTCAAGATTTATCAATACTGAACGAAGCTGAAATCCAACAGGACATCAATTAGACCTTGTGTTGGATTCCAGAGCTAGTGTCTACTGTCTAGTTATTTTCTCTTTTGCTTGATTTCAGAGTGCACTGAATTGGTCCATTTGAGCTGCAATTTGATCTGAATTATGAGTTTTGACTATTATTGTGTTTCTTCTGGCATCTCAGGTTGTCGGAGAAGTATGGCAGGTACAGTGTTTGCTTCAATTTCAATAGCTCTTTGAGTCTTTGTGATAATAAGATTTGGTTTGAATATGACTTTTTTACAAGTCTGCCGTGAGAATTCAAATTTCAACCCTTGCCTGATTTCAAGAGATTTAGCTTCATTTTTGTTCAAACTGACATTGCTACGTTTCTCAAAGAAACAAGAACACTTGTGTATAATTCCCCCCCAGCATTGGCCTCGTCTTTTTTCCACCACGAGGAACCCTAAAAAAAGAAAGAATAACCCACCACCAAATACATGTATACATTTGCAGCTTACAACATCATAAATTACACCCAAAAAAGAAGAAGAAAGACGCTTCAAGAAACACCCATTTCACATGTACTCTGTTTAAAAGAACACATCTATAAATATATGAAAAAAATATAGTGGGTTTGCTTACTAGGAAGAGTTGGGCACAAAAGTGCCGACATATCCGAAGCCAGCAACGAAGAAGGCAAATGCTTGGAGGAACAAGTAGATGAAGTAGTGGGTTTTCCCATAGGCAACATCGTAGCACCCACAGAAGAAGAGGTATGCACCCACTGCTATCTCTGTTGTGTGGATTCTGCAATTACTTGAATTAATACAATTAGCGTTTCGATTTCGGACAATTGGAAGTGTTGAACAATATAAATTCTATAAGTACCTTTCTGTTATGCGGAGGAGACGAGGCTTCTTGGGAGCTTTGGTGGCGGCAACACCTAGCTTCGCCTTGAGGGCGTCTCCGAGCTTCTCGGTGACGACCCACTCGTTTACACGCCCGGCTTCGAGCAAGCCGATGAACGTGGCCTTTGTGCGATGCAAAGACATGACGTTCTCGAACAGGATCCAGAACACAACTAGGTGCAACGATCTGCAAAAGATTATATCATTAATTCACCATATCTCATCATTTACGAGCTAAGCTAAGCAGCAATACGTATTGTATTGTTGTGTCTTGTAAGTAGACATGTGGGACTAAAACTGACAATCATTTTCACCCGATTCACATGACGAATTAATATTATTATTATTGAGAGTTAAGACCCTACATACGTACGTGATTCGGGTAATCTTGTCGCGATGTCTTGAATATTAGTTAGTTAGGGAGATTAGAAGGCATATACAGATGGAAAGGAGGGGGACCTGGGAGTGCCAACAGCATTGAGAAGAGTAATGGTGGTGGGGATGTAGACGGCGGCCCACTTGGGGACGTAGACCTCCGGGACCAGCACGGTGGCCGGCAAAACCACGCAGTAGAATAGGAAGGTGACAATGTGGGCTACTATTTTCCTCACAAAGAAGAAACTGTATATCACATGCACTTTCTTCCACGTTGTCACTTTCTGCACCCACCAACCATAATACAAATTCATTCATCAACAACGTACTCGACTCGACCATATATATATGAAAAAAGGAATATTCCTTTCTTTTATTTCAAAACGTTGTAATACATACATAGGATAGGATTATATGTGTGTGTACGTACCTTGTTCCTAACAATCTCTAATGCCATTTTCCTGAAGAGGTTAGCCGGGCCACACGACCACCTGTGCTGTTGGTACCTGTACGCTTTGAATGTACTCGGCAGCTCGTTTTTCACCTGCCCATTCATTCACAACTTCGCTTCTTTTAAATTATTTCAACTTACAATACAAATAAAAATGAATTTGAGTTATAATTCTACAATAATACTATCATTAAGGTCAAATATCATCAGTTGGTTCATTCTAATGGAAAATCAGAATGTACTACAGAGCTAAGGCGGCCTGGTGCACCAATTACGAATATGGTCGAATCGGGTACCTTGAGGTCACCGATGTAGACAAATTTCCAGCCCTTGAGAGAGGCGCGAACGGCCAAATCCATATCCTCAACAGTAGTACGGTCCTTCCATCCACCTGCCTCATTCAGTGCTGATATCCTCCAAACCCCAGCTGTCCCTGCAACAATGTACGTACGTTTTACATTTCATCTAAAATGTCAATTGTCAAACCAGCCCCAACCATCAGAATTGAAGTCCATCTCCTTTGACAAACTCCTAAAGTTCATTTGGAATCATCACTTAATTTCACTCATGTACAAAACTGTAATATACGTACCATTGAAGCCAAAGAAGGCGTAGGTGGAGGAGCCAACTTCTTGTTCAACCTTGAAATGGTAGTCAAGAGACATCTCTTGCATTCTTGTCATCAAGCATTCATCTGCGTTCACTGCCACCACAATTCCCCAAATTTTGTGTTACTCATTTTCAGCCTTCATTATTGTCTTTGCCCAATCATTTTTCTCTTCATTTTTTTGCATAGAATAGCAAAATACTATACATTTATTATAGGTCAGAAAAATTAAAGAATAGTACTACGTAGGTAATAATATCATCCTATACGGACTCTATGACAGTCGACAGAGTACCTTCCTGGCCTTTATCTATTCAGATTATGTGGAATCAAATAACCTATGGATTTCGCTCAAAAAAAAAAAAAAAAAAACACTCCTATTGATCATTGTCTACTTGAAGCAGTCATATAATACTCGGCATTGCTATTATAAGAGCTTTTAAAACACCACAGTTCTTTTCTTTATTTTATTAGGTAAGGTCTGGCCTACCAAATTTTTTGCTAACCTTTTTTTGTTATGAAAGAGCACGATTAGAATATAAAGAAGGATCAACACTTGAGGAGTAATATGAGTACTTTTTATTAAAGATTTTTTTAATGATAATATACTTTAATTAATGATTTAGGTTGCCTTTATAGGACTTAATATCTAGTTTTTGCTTTCTAACAAATTAGAAACCAGAGAAGTTAATTCCAATTATGAGTTGATTATGACTAATACAGGCTAGAAAGAAAAGTCGAAATAAAAGCAAACCACATTTGTCGGTGTGACTAATTACAAGCATATGTCTTAAAAAAAACTCTTGATTTGTCCAAATTAAATTTGAACTAAAATTTCTTATTAATTCATGCATCTCATTCACTACTTAAGCTAAATAATACTTGTCCTTTACGAACATGAATGATTTTTCTTTTATCAATTGACGTCGTCCTCCTAGCTATATAATAATAATTCATCCTATGCTCTAATTCTGCCACATTGCAACCACATAAAATAATGGAATTAAACTTGCAAGAAAAAGGGATATCATATTCATATGTAGTAGTAATGATACTGAAAGGATCACCAACTCATACCACTCAAAATAGTGGAGAGAAGAGGGGCCACCACCCTCTCTATGTATGTTGACAGCATAAAGGCAAAATCACTTGGCCAAATCCAGAAAACTAGAGTGTTTTTTGGGTGCAAAAAAATAAAAATTAAGCACCGACAAAACATTGCACAAAATTTGCAAAATCTCTACCTAACTCGTATCATAAAATACTAGTTTATTACTGCAGTAATATTAGCACCAAATCTAATATCATTATGAAATAATTTGTCGGCTGAATCTTATTACCACTACTCTAGCGATCAAGATATCCATCCACACGTAATACTACAGTAATATACAATATATACGACGACGGAGTATTTAAAAAGTAGTAGCACGAGTATTAATTACCGAATTTCCAACGAGCTTGAACGAGTGCAATCTGATGATTATGAACAAGGAAAGGAATGGTTCGGCATAAGTAATCGGAATCGGGTTGAAAATCGGCGTCGAAAATGGCGACGAAATCACATTCTTTGACATAGCTTCGTTTCATTCCTTCCTTGAGAGCCCCTGCTTTGTACCCATTTCTGTTGTCTCTGATCTCGTATTTTATGTTCACCCCTTTGCTTCTCCATCTCTGACACTCCATTTCCACTAGATTCTGCACATCCATTTTTACTTTTTTTATTTATTATTATAATATTTGGACCTATCACCTATGTGAGGAATTAATTAGAAACATATATGGGTATGTTGATTTTAGAAAAAAACAAAGAGTTTTAAAACAGGGGATGGTTGCATTGGTTGTGTGTGAAAAATCACCTTGATAATTGGGTCTGTTGAGTCATCAAGAACTTGGATTATGATTCGATCAGATGGCCATGAAAGCCCACAAGCAGCACCAATTGACAGCTGATAAACCTGCAATTAGTTATGTAATGAAACACGCATCTCTAATTCTTCTAATTCGTACCACTATAGCAAGTACAAAAAATTAAAAATTAAATATGTCCAAGACCCTTTTTACCACTTTATACCAACAAGCAGAGAAGAATTAAAAAAAAAAGACAAAAACAAAAAGGCTAACTAACCTCTCTTTCATTGTACATTGGAATTTGAACAAGAAGCATAGGATAATTAGAGTTAGCAAGCTCCAAATCCTCCTTGAGAGGCTCCCAATTGTACCTCTTCTCAGGCCTCCTCCCAAACAGCTTTACAAGCAGGATCACAACACCCATGTAAACCCTCTCAATGAAGAGCATAACAGACATGGAGAGACACACTATTACTGACAACTTCAGCAGAGGAACCAGCAATGGTGCCTTTGTTTGCTCCCAAATCAGACCCATTTGCCCCCCTATTCCAAATCTTGAAATCCCCTCCATCACAACACCTCAAAATTGCCAAGTGATGGGTACTTGGAAGCTATGTTTCTCAAAATTAAGGATATGTACACACATATATATGTGTGTGTGTGTTTGAGGAGGCTAGTTGGTTCTTTTGTGTACCCTTTACTTGTTTGCCAAGTGTTGTTGGGGGACTATTGCTTTGGAAATAAGCCTGAAGAATGTGTGATAGTGGGAGATGGGAATGTCAGAAAAACTTGCAAGTTTACATATGAGCAAGTCTTGATGAGTGGAAAAGGAAAGAGAGGAATGATGAGAAAAGTTTGTGCCTAGCCTTTGTGTGTTTGTGTTGTTGCTAGCTAGTTTCACTTCTTGGCCGTGGTTGAGTTTAGAGGAGCTGAAATTTTAGGGAGTTTATATAGAAAAATGTTGAGTTATGAGGAGAGATTTGGTAAATATAAGTAATTTAAGTAATGTCATTCAAGGCAAGACCGAGTAGCTGAAGCTAAGCTCACATAATATTCCGATGGAATCTTTTTTTGGGTTAAATTCATTCAAGGCATTGACCAATAGCAGAGACTAGTAGTGTACAATTTGTATCTGTATGTAACTATGAAAGTTGTATGTATGCAGTATGCACAATGCAGTGTGAAGTGACAAATTATGTTCTGTCGGTGTACTGATTGCAACTAATTCTACACGTGAAAAATAGGATTATGTAGAGTATGTTTTTGTAATTCCTGCCAAACTACTCATTTCATGACCAACTTAACTAATTTATCAGTGTAAAAACTCGTATTTCTTGGATTAAATATTGGGTGTTTTGTTCTCCGAAGGTGCTCATTGTTCACTAATTACTAGTTTAGTACTCTTATCATACTACGTACGTACAATTAGCCATACTTTCTCGTCTTAATTTGAGTATAAGTATAGTAGAAAATGCTAATGATACGGAGTATAATATTTTGCTTGCATAATAATTGCAATATTTATATGGAGTGTAGTAAGTTCGGTGTTCCTGTTTTTCTTATATGTTGGCCAAATAATTAATTGTAGCCTATAGGCTAGGAGTCATAATGGACCTGACCATCAAACTCATTTTCAGCAAATATAAGCTGTAGCTTTAAATTTATGCAATTATTTCCTTTCAACAAATAATGTAATCGATCATGTGCTTATGCTAGGTATATATACATATTTGCTTTTATTTTACGGAAATGAAAAAAAAAAAATTCCTTTTTATTTTAGGGAAATTCATAACAGATCAAAGCATAACGTATTTGATTTGAAAAAAATAATCAGTTTTGATCTTAATTTAGTTAAAGCGTTAAGTCGTATATAAAATTCACCTAATTAAGTTGATAATATTATAAGGTTGACTTTAGTTTCAATTTTATGTTTAAATACGGAGTACTCCGTATAACTTTGGTAGTAATACAAAATAAGACAGTGACTTGTTAATATCATCAAGTGTCAAAGCGGAGGACTCGTACGTCGTGGTTCCTTTCGAAATAGATTGATTGTAATAAACATTTGTCAATTTAATCAATGATGTTATAATCTCTCTACAATTTTCATTTTTTGTATCCCTTTAGTGAAGGTATTAATTCTAGTCGTATGATATACCAATGTATGAGCTGCGTAGCTAGCTAGTATAATAAAAATTATGATGAGTTTTTCAATTATGCTTAAATTGATAATCTTTACATACGCTAAATTTTCTTGTGAAAATAAAAACAATCCCTATTCAAGAAAATTATTGCATTTTTTTATTTCATTTTCTTGTGGGGAAGAAGAGCAAGAAAAGAGTGGTGAGCAAAGAGCATATATATTTATGGGCAATGCCGGCTACTTATTTTTAACTTGAACATGTTCCGAACATTCCCAAGGAAGCTATGCCCTATTCTATTAATTATTGACCCATCTTATAACTTATTTCTCCATGCAACAATATAATTTGATCCCATTTATCAGATAAATTATTCAAAATATTGCATAAAGAATTTGAATTAGCAAATTCATGAATAATCATAATGCATTAGCAAGTTCATGAATATAGTACTTTGTAGTAATTAATGAACATGCGTGTTAATAACTAATGTGATTAAGATTTAGGTAGACCCGTCATTTGCGTTATTAAATTTTGTCCAAATGAAAATCGAATGTGGTTTGTGAAAATTAAAAGTCTTGTTAAATTTTATAAGACAAAGAAAACGCACTAAAAAAAGAAATAAAAGAAACAAGAGAAGAACAAGGGAACAAATGTGGTTTGTGATGGATGGGGATTGCTTAGCTGTGTGCAATTGTAAATGGACTGATCATGAGAGGAAGTGAGAGTCAGGGCTCCACAAAAGTGACCTCCCACCTAGATAGAGGATCCCAAGACCAATATAATTAATTAAGGTGGTCAAATTATTAATAGTCTGCAGACCTAGAAATATCTCTAGGACAAGCAATTGAATCAAACAAGAGGAAGTAGCTATCTTAGAGGATCGTCTGTAGAGTGAACATTCTAGAGAGAGCTAACAGAATGACTCTCCAGCGTTAGTTACAACAGCTAGCTACTAAACAGTATTTATATCTAGTGTAGATCCTTCTAACATACGCATACTATTCCTGCTAACATACACCATATACTAACATATATCCAATACTAACATATACTCTCATAAACCCCCCTCAAGCTTGGAAGGGGAGAAAACTAAACCAAGTTTGGAAGACAAAAACAAATGTTGTTGAGATCCAAGAGGCTTAGTGAATAAATCTGCAAGCTGTAAGCTGGACTTGACATGGAAGGTAGAAAGAAAACCTTCTTGCAACTTATCTCAAACAAAATGGCAATCAATATTGAGGTGTTTTGTCCTCTCATGAAAGACGGGATTGGCAGCCAAATGTTGAGCAAATTTGTTGTCACAACAGAGAGGAATGGGCAAAGGAATATGGAAACCAAGATCAAGCAACAAACCAGCTAGCCAAACCAACTCACTAGTGGTATAAGACATACTCCTATACTCACTCTCAGTGGAAGACTTAGAAACAGTCCGTTGCTTCTTTGTTTTCCAAGAAACTAAGGAAGATCCAAGAAAAATGCAATATCCAGATAAAGACCGACAAGAATAGGCACAACTACCCCAATCAGCATCTGAATATCCTAACAATTGCATCTCAGATTGACTTGGATAAAATAAAGAGCAATTGACAGTACCTTTCAAGTACTTAAGAAGAAACTGGGCAGCTTTCATGTGAGGTTCTCTAGGAGTTTGCAAAAATTGACTGAACTGTTGAACACTATAAGAAATGTCTGGCCGGGTTAAAGTCAAGTAGAGAAGCTTACCTACCAGCCGTCTATAAGATTCAGGATCTTCCAAAAGAACACCATTATCATGTGTGAGATGTAAGCCCTTTTGTATAGGAAAAGAAGTAGGCTTACATTCTAATAAACCAGCATCTGTCAACAAGTCTACAATATACTTCCTCTGATTCAACAACAATCCAATGTCAGACCTAGCAATTTCCATTCCCAAAAAGTATCTAGCAAAACCCAAATCCTTGATAGTAAAAGCTGTATGAAGAGACTCTTTAACAAGTTGGATTTCAGCAATATTGTCACCAGTTAGGACCATATCATCAACATACACCAAGGCTACTGTGATCAGGGAACCAGTGAACTTGACAAATAAGGAATAATCCTGTCTAGATTGTGTAAAACCTAGACCCAAAAGATGCTTGGTAAGTTCTATATTCCATTGGTGACTAGCTTGCTTAAGCCCATAAAGGGATCTTTTAAGTAAACAAACTTGACCATGAAGAGCCTTAGAATACCCCAAAGGAGGTGACATATAGACCTCCTCATCTAGAAATCCATGTAAAAAGGCATTATTAATGTCTAATTGATGTAAATCCCAGGATTTCGCAGAAGCTAGAGCAAAAAGAACCCTAACAGTAGTAAACTTGGCCACAGGAGAAAAGCTATGCTTATAATCTTTATTTTTAATTTGATTATAACCTTTTGCAACCAACCTAGCCTTTAATCTCTCAACAGTTCCATCAGGCCTAAACTTCACCTTATAAACCCATTTAGACCCTATGGATGTTTTCCCAGGAGGAAGAGAAGTAAGATCCCATGTATGATTGTTTTCTAGGGCTTCTAATTCTTTGTTCATAGCTTGAACCCAACCAGGATGTTTAACAGCTTGAGCATAAGTAGTGGGTTCAAACACAGTAAGGACATTAAACAGAGAGGCAGCATAATCAGATGAGAAATGATGAAGCTCAGGTAGAACCATAGCATTAAATGCTTGAGAGATAGAATCAGAAGAATAAGTTGGAACCTGTCTAGAAGGAAACTGTGAGCACACAAAATCATCAAGCCTTTTTGGTCGATGAATGACTCTAGGAAGTCTAGTTGTTGTAGGAACAACAAAAGAAGGTGTAGAATTTGTGTTATCAACAGAATCAGAAACAATCTCAGTGTTGACCCTCAAATCTGAACTATCAACCACAACATTGTCTGGATCAGAATTAGTATCACCAGAAACCTGAGGCAAACTGGAAGAAACAGGACTAGGAACACCTGATGTGGGAGAAACAAGACTAGGAACATCTGATGTAGGAGTAACTCGAGGCAAACTATGAGATGGTGTAGGAAGACAAGAAGAAGCAGTAGCAAAAGGAAACACATGTTCATTAAAAGTCACATGTCTGCCTATAATGACTTTATGAGTATTTAGATCAAAAAGCTTATAAGCTTTCTGACCTGGAGAGTATCCTAGAAAAACACACTCCTTTGCTATAGGATCAAATTTTCCCCTTTGTGTCTTAGACTGCACCTACCACATGCAAATCATCATAAGTGGGAACCTTCCCATAAAGCAGCTCATATGGAGTTTTCCAATGAAGGACTGAAGAAGGCAATCTATTTATCACGTGTGTAGCAGCTAGAATACACTCTCCCCAAAACTTAACAGGTAATCTAGCATGCACCCTCATAGCTCTAGCCATTTCAACTAGGTGCCTATGCTTTCTTTCTACCCTACCATTTTGCTCAGGAACCCTAGGTGCAGATTTCTGATGAATAATCCCTTTTTGAGTAATCAAACTACCCATCTCCTTGTTAACAAACTCTGTGCCATTATATGTCCTTAACACCTTAACTTTCCTATCAAATTGTGTCTCAACATATGCTAAAAAACCTTGAACTGTTTTAAAAACTTGTTCCTTAGAAGCAAGTAAAAAAGTCCAAGTAGCACGAGTATTATCATCAAGAACAGTTAAGAAATATCTGGCTCCACACACAGATGTAACTCGTTAAGGACCTCAAAGATCCATATGCACTAAATGAAAGGGTTCACATGCTAATGACTCACTTCTACCAAAAGGTAGTTTGTGATGTTTGGACAAAATACAAACATGGCAATCAAGAGGTTTAAAATCCTTTACAACAGGAATATGCAAATGCTTTAACTTGGTCCAAGAGGCATGGCCAAGCTTAGCATGAAACAAAGCAATAGACTCTTCATCAGTCAAAGTAGAGTTTGAAGACTTATTCAAATTCAGAAAAGACACCTGATCAGACAATTCATAATCTCTAGTAGATCCACCAGTAGCTTGAAGCTCATTCCCTCTTAATCTGTATAGACCTCCTTCTTTCCTTCCTTGTGCAAGTATTGGCTTAGTTGAAAGGTCCTGAAGTAAACAGGAATTAGGATAGAAAATGAAAACTAGTCCTTCTGTCAACAATCTTTGTGTTAGAAAAGCTGGAGGCTTTGATTTTGATGGTTCCAAACGTCTGTCACGTGAACGACCTCGAGTCCTTGAAAGGAGTCGCCAACGTCAGTCAGGTCGTCAACGTGTGTTGAAGGCAGATCTCGGAGATCTTGAAGACGCGTGAGATCTTGGTTGTTTGGATAGAATAAACTTGTTTTAGGAAAGATCTTATGCAGATTATATTATAAGTCGTGTATGCCTTTATCCTAAGTCAATATTAATTGTAATCCTTTTATATGCTTAGGATGATTTTGTAAAGATAATAGAAATAATATCTTGCCATAACCGAATTGGAAGATATTATTCTCTTTTATCTGACCTAGTTTGTGTGTATTTAGTCTAAGGCTTTAGGTTAGATAGAGCACGAACTTATACTCCATTTTGTGCTAAGAAAGAAACGAGAGTTCGGGAGGAAGACGTAGGCTTTTGTTAGATTGAGTGCGGGTTGTAGTTACTTAGTTCACAACGAGTTCTAGAGTGCTTGGGAAGTAGGTCTAGATCCAGGGTGTTTATGTAACTAGTCCAAAAGATCAATAAAGCAAGCTACGACTTTTAATCCTTCCAAGCGAGAACTTGGAAGGGAGTGGTTTTCACATTTGGTTGATTGAGTTAATCAAACAAGTGTTTCCACTATAAAAACTTCGTGTTCAAGTAAGTTTTTCTTGCAATTCATTTCCGCTGCATTTACTTAAAGGTTGACGACTTAGTTGAGGTCGACAACCTAGACGTACTAACGATCCTACAATTGGTATCAGAGCCTTGGCTCTAGATTTGTTTTAGTACTTCTTTTTACAGGAAAAATGACTTCAACGAACACTGCAATCAATGACTCATTCTGGAAGCCACCATTGCTCAAGGCTGGTGAATACGATTGGTGGGTCGAACAAATGGAGACTCACATCTGCTCGCTTGATGGACAACTCTGGAAAGTCATAGAGATGGGTCCTGAGACTTTTCTCACTGCTGATGGAAAGGGAGAAAAGAAAAAGGAAGACTATAATGATGCTGACTACAAAAAGTTGGAGAAGAATGCTCGTGCTAAGAAGGTTCTACACCATGCTCTAACTCCTGGAGACTTGAAGAAGGTTGTCCAGTACAAGACGGCTAAGTAGATCTGGGATGCTCTCAAAAGGCTTCACCAAGGTAATGATGATGTGAAGAAGGATCGCATCATTTCTCTGGAGAGAGAGTATGAAGGAGTAAGTCAAGAAAAGAATGAATCCTTGGGTGACTATCACTCAAGATTTCAAGCTGTGGTTAGCCAACTTGAGTCTCTTGGTGAGAAACTTGCTCAGTGGAAGCAGGTCAACAAGTTGATCCAAGGCCTCAATGCAAAATGGAATGAAGCAGCTGCTGCGATGTTAACCAATAGTGAGACTAAAACACTCACCTTGGAAGATGTCATAGGAAAGTTGACTATGTATGGAGGAATTAAGCAATGACGAGATGATCGCCTTGAAACTGTCAAGGTCAAAAACATTGCCTTGAAAGTCGAAAGGGCCTTCGATCTTGCTCAAGGTGATGATGATCAAGTTGACGGTGATGAAGAAGTTGCATTCATCTCGAGAGCCATGAAAAGGCTTTGGAATCGCAACAGTAAGACTCAAGTTAAAGGAACTGAACCTGTCAAAGACATGAAGGACGTGATATGTTATCATTGTTCGAGAAAAGGACACTTTGCAAGAAACTGTGTCAGGAGAAAGTCAGAAGGTGACAAGAATGCTTTGCTAGCTACTTGGGACGACTCTGATGTTGAAGATGAAGCAAGTCAACAAGAAGACATGTGTCTCATGGCTATAGATGCTCCAACAGAGGTATATAATTCTGAACTTTTGTCTATGTTATCCAATAAATCTAAAGAACAATTGCATGCTATCATTGAGAAGTTGGGAACTCAGGTTACCCAACTCAGTGAGAAACTTGAAGAAAAAGAAGATAATATCTCTAACTTAATAGATGATAATCATGGTTGGTCTCTCAAATGTGCTAAGTTAGAGAAAACGTCTTTAATTTCTGAGTCTATTGCTTGCAAATCCTGTGATAATCTTAAGTCTGAAGTGGATGACCTAGAAAAGAAGGTCACAAACCTTGAAGGAGAAAATCTTATGCTTAAACTTGGTAATGCTAAGTTAGTGAATGACCTTGAAAAAGAAAAGAATATTAATGAGTCTAATAAAAAGAAATGGATAGAGGAGTTTGTAGCCAAGAAAACTGCTGAAGAGTATGCAAAAACTTTTGTAACTTCGAGACCTAGACTTGGATATTCCTATGTGCCTAAAGACTTGAAAACCTTGTGTCCACCTGAGCCTAAAGGTAAAACACCTATGTGCGACAACAAAGCAAGTTGTTCCACATCAGATGTGGGGAACCCAGGAAAAGGTAGACGACCTTGGTTTTCAGGCCAGAAAGTACACAAAATCTGGATGAAACAAGTCGAGAACTTGAAACCATCAAAAATTGATTTTCATGCTCGTATTAATAACAAACCGATCTATCCTGGGTATAGCAAATATGTCGGTCTTAAGTCTCATAAAACTTGCTGGTATTGTGGAAAAGAAGGTCATCTTCAACATGAATGCAAGAAAAAGATGAAGGATAGCAGATCTAATGGATTTTGGGAAGCTCATGAACGTGAGCCAACCATAGATCCTGAGAGAGTTTATATTGAAAGATGTGCTTCAAATCATTACGTTGCCCAACCCAAAAGAGTTGTCAAACAACTCTGGGTTCGTAAAAACTGACTTTTACATTGCAAAATGAAGTGAGAGAAAGCGGTCCCTGGTTCTTCGACAGTGCATGTTCAACTCATATGACGGGAAGCTTTGAGTCATTTATCTCACTTCATCAATGTAGCAACATCACCTTCGGTAACAACAGTAAGGGTCAAGTTTTGGGTATTGGAAAGGTAAGAATCTCCAAGAATTTCTGTGTTAACAACGTAAGCTATGTCAAGGGTCTTATATACAATCTATTAAGTGTTTCTCAACTTTGTGCTAACAATATCTATCAAGTTGTATTTGATTCTCTTGGATGTCAAGTGATTGATGTTAGCTCAGGAAAGACTCTTCTGAAGGGAATCTGTGAAAACAACCTTTATAAAGTTGTTCCCTGGCTCTTACCTGAAGAAAAGTTGTGTTTTCAAGTAGTTGAAGACGTTTCCAACCTCTGGCACAATAGGTTTGGCCATGCAAGTCTACAACTTATTCGCAAACTTCACAATCAGGAACTGGTACGTGGATTACCTAAGATTGATCAAATCAAACATGAAATGTGTGAAGCTTGTGTGAAAGGAAAACAGGTCAGATCTTCTTTTCAATCAAAAAGGGAGACCAAGTACTTGAAGAATTTAGCACATGGGTTAAGCTTACAAAGAAGGTGCTTGACGTACCTTTGATCTCTATTCGATCTGATCATGGCACTGAATTTGAGAATGCTCAGTTTTTAGAATTCTGCAAAGAAAACGGAGTGAATCATAACTTCTCAGTCCCAAGAACCCCTCAACAGAACGGAGTTGTTGAGAGAAAGAATCGGACTTTGGAAGACATGTCGAGAACGCTGCTGATTTCAAGTGGACTTCCAAGGAATTTCTGGGAAGAAGCTATCAATGCCGCATGCTATGTATTCAATAGAGCTATGGTGCGACCTCTTCTTGGGAAAACACCATATGAGCTTCTAAGAGGAAGAAAACCCAACGTTGCCCACCTGCGTACGTTCGGATGTAAGTGTTTTGTACATAACAATGGCAAAGATAGTCTTGGCAAGATGGATGCTAGGAGTGATGAAGGAACCTTCGTAGGTTATTCTCAGCATAGCAAAGCCTACAAAGTGTTTAACAAGAGAACTAAGAAAGTTGAAGAGAGTGTTCATGTTGTATTTGATGAGAATACCATGGGAGGCAACTCTATTGTTGATGAAGAGGAAGGAGACCTAGGTTTTCATCTGTGTGAAGAATCAGAAGTTAGCTTTGAGAAAAATGATCAAGTTCAACAGGTCGTTAATCCGACTCAGGTGGATGACGTAGATGATCCTGACATGCCTGCTCTGGAAGATAATACAAATATTGAAGAATCTGGTGATGATGAGTCTGATCCAAACGAAGAAGCTGCAGAGACTGAAAATCCTAACACTGATCAAGATCACAACAATGGGGTAGTTGACCTCACTCAGCTTTAGTTAAACTATCAGCAAAAAGATGCTCATCCAGTGACCAACATCATCTCAGATTACTCCAAAGGTGTTCAGACACGTTCTTCACTTCAGAACTTCTGTGCTTTCAATGCTTTTCTTTCTGTTCTAGAACCCAAAAATGTGGATCAAGCTCTAAAAGATCCAGATTAGGTGTGTGCTATGCAAGAAGAACTTCATCAATTTGAGAGAAACAAGGTTTGGCACCTAGTTCCACGACCCAAAGATAGAACTGTGATTGGAACACGTTGGGTTTTCAGAAATAAGCTTGATGATTCTGGAAACGTCGTGAGAAATAAAGCAAGACTTGTGATTAAGTGATATAACCAACAAGAAGGGATAGATTATGATGAGACTTTTGCTCCTGTAGCACGTCTTGAGGCAATTCGTCTCTTGATAGCTTATTCAGCTCATCATGGCTTCAAGCTTCAACAAATGGATGTTAAAACAGCTTTTCTGAATGGATTTCTTAAGGAAGAAGTATTCGTAGAGCAAACCCCTGGATTTGAAGACGTCACTCACCCAGATCATGTTTTTAAACTCGATAAAGCTCTTTATGGTTTGAAGCAAGCACCTCGAGCTTGGTACAACAGGCTTTCTCAGTTCTTGCTCCAACATGGATATGTTCGAGGACAGGTGGATAAGACACTTTTTCTTCTCAAAGAAGGAAAGCACACTCTGGTTGTACAAGTCTACGTGGACGACATCATCTTTGGCTCTACTGATGAAAAACTTGTGAAGAGGTTCGCCAACCTCATGGCCAGTGAATTTGAGATGAGTATGGTTGGTGAACTTAAGTTTTTCCTAGGACTTCAAGTCACTCAAGATATGGAAGGAACAAGAGTGCATCAACAGAAGTATCTCAGGGAGTGTGTCAAGAAGTTCGGATTGGACAACTCAAAATCCTTTGACACACCTATCTCTTCCATCACCTATCTAGGAAAAGATGAAAATGAGAAGAAGGTTGATCAGACTCTGTATCGAGGTATCATAGGTTCCCTACTCTACCTCACGGCAAGCAGACCAGACATCATGTTCAGTGTATGCTTATGTGCCAGATTTCAGTCTGATCCAAGAGAATCGCATCTCAAAGCTGTCAAGAGGATTCTAAGGTACCTCAAAGGGTCCGATGACCTGTGCCTATGGTACCCAACCTCATGTGATTTTGGTCTAGTCGGGTACACGGATGCTGTTTTGCTGGGAACAAAATTGATCGTAAGAGCACTTCAGGGATGGCTCAATTTCTTGGACCATGTCTTGTGTCATGGGGGTCCAAGAAACAAAATTCAGTTGCACCCTCTACTGCAGAAGCTGAGTACATTGCCGCTACTGCGTGCTGCACCCAACTTCTTTGGCTCAAGCAACAACTTCATGACTTTGGCTTAGAATATGATAGCATACCTATACTCTGTGACAACACAAGCGCCATCAACATCTCAAAGAACCCTGTACAACATTCACGAACCAAGCACATAGAGATTCGACATCACTTTCTTCGTGACTGTGTCGAAAAAGGGTTGGTGACCATGGATTTCTGCCGAACAAGTGAACAACGTGCTAACATATTCACTAAAGCTCTCAATCGTGAACCCTTTGTACAGTTCTGCATGGAGCTAGGTATGATTTCCCTGAACTAATCTATTTCCCATCTATTATCCCTCAATGATTGACTAGATTAGATGATCTATTTATGATTCAAAAGTTTTATGATCTTGAGGTATTAAATTTGAATGTTTCCATGTTACAAACTCATGAACCATGCACATCATTATGTCTTCATTCTTTGCTTCTTGAGTTATGCATCAATTACATGTTGAAACCTTTCTTTAAGCCCAAAAGAGTCCAAACCTGATGTACCTAACCCTCATTACAAGCTCAAGTGATGGTTGACTCTACAGCCTGCCCTAGCCTATCATGTTAGAGAGTCTCTATGAGCCTACTTCTGAATACTCTGGTATAAACGGAGACTTATCTACTTGATTGACAAATCCACATAAATTATTTTCCCTGGTTCTCTTTAGCACCCCTGTGCAAAACCCCAAAGAACCAGGCGTATTTTCTTTTCAATGGATGTTGGCGACTCAAGTGAGGTTAGTGACTATGCGATGCATGAGGAATATCAGTTGTCTGGAATTTTGGCTGGTTAAGTGGTTGACGTAAACCAGGTTAAGAACGTTAGTTTCAGAATAAGACAAGAATCACCTTTTCCCAACGGTATCTTTTTGAATATTTGAAGATCTTTTGCAAAAGGAAGTTTGCCCTTTCAGTTGCATTGAATAAAGATCTTGGGAAGATCTAGTTTCCATCACATCAACTCTGTCCAAGCTTAAATACGGAGGCTCTATCTCTAAAAAGGTACACTCTCTCTCCTGCAATTATTCTCGATCTCTTGCTTTCTCATCTCTCTGAACCTCTCCTCCGAAACAAAAAGCTTCAATCTTTTTCAATGGCGTCCCACCAGAACCCTAACCCTAATCCCTCATCCCCCATTCGTGGCACTGAATCCCCACGAACCCTAGCCCTAAAACTCGGAAAAGTTGTTGATCCTCAAACCATGGCTCTGCTCTTAGCAGCCATCCAAACCGCTAACAAACCAGCCACACCATTGATGCTTGAAGGTCCCGAATTCACACAAAACCAAGAACTGGGCTTATCCTCTTCAAATCAAACTGAACCTCTCCCAATTTCTCAAGAAATCCCTCCCACTCAAACCTTACCAGAAATCCTAGCCCCATCACAAATCTCTATACCCAATTCTCCGAAACCCACAGAGAAAGAGCAAGTTGAGATTGAGAATTTGCATCGAGTCGAAAGTCCCAAATCTCAAGACATACAAGAGAAATTTGACTCTGTTCAAGAAGTCGTGAAGTCAATTGAGGCTATGGAGTCTGGAGATAAAATTTCTGAACCTGTTGTCACGGAGAAGACGACTACTATGCTTTTGGCGGGAACTGATACTCAGGTCAATGACCCAGAACAGGTCGTTGACCCAAGAAAGGTGAATGACTCCACTGAAAATCCAGACTCACCGCTTCAGCCTCTCAACATCGAAGGACATGATGACTCTGAACAAGGTACTCCTAGTGATCTCAAGTTCTCTCTATTCAAATCTGTGGCATCTTCTTCTAAGGCAAAATCGAAAGAAGAAATTGCTAGACAATTGTTTGAGTCCGAAAAGTCCGATGAGGATGATGTGGTGATAACTAAGGAATCTAGAAAACCTAAGACTAGGGAGTCTAGTGCCAAGATTACTAGAAAGAGAGGAAGGGAAGTATCTCCAATGCCAGTTGGTTCTGAAGGTGGAGATTCTGTGGTCTCTAAGAAAACTGTTAGGTCGAAAAAGAGTAAAAAGATGGCCACTCGGTCAAGTGGACGACTTGCTGTGAGTGGCAAACCTAAAAAGGGCAGTAAAGATGTCAAAAGCGAAGGAAGTAACATGGCTGGTCGTGATTTTGTCAAGGAACTCATCATGGACGATGAGTTCATCAATTCCACTGGTTTACAAGGCGTTACTGAGTTGTTGTCTCATCAAGAGTGGACTCATCTATTTCATGAGGAAGAAAGTTTTAATCCGGAGTTGGTGAAAGAGTTCTACAGGTCATTGACTGTAGAGGACAAGGAGAAGAGGACCATGGGCCATTATGAGTTACATGGTGAGAAATTCACCTTGTCAAGCATGGAGTTAGCCACACTTCTGAAAGTGCCGCACAAAGGTTTTGCTGAATATCATAAAGGTGCATGGCCTGAAGAAACTGATTCTGCTGAGTTGCTCAAAAAGGTCACACAGGTCGATGACGTTGATGGTGGTTCTTTTGCCACTAACTTCATGAGTGCCGAAAGGAAGGTTCTTTTCACTTGGGTGATCAGCAACCTAATTCCCCGAGAACAAAAGAGGAGCACTGCCATGATCCAAGACATTCTTGTCATGGATAAAATTCTCAACAAGGAACCTGTCAACTTTGCTCGGTTAGTGCTTCTCCACATGGACTCTGTGAAGGATAATCCCTATCATGCTCTCCCATACTGCTCCATTGTCAAAAAGGTGCTTCTTTATCATGAGGTTTATGAGGCGGAGAAAGAAGTGGATCACGTTCGTCTTCTGAATGCTGACATTGTTCGCAAGATGGGCTACAAACTGATTGATGATAAATGGGTGTCAAGGGATGCCGACAAGGATGTGATTTCTGATGATGAGATGGAAGATGCTGAGTTAGGCATCCATGCTATGGGACGGGAAGGTGAGCAACCTGGTGTCATTATGAAGATGTTAGTTGAACTCCAACGTCAAAACCAGGATTTGCTTGAGAAAGTTTGGCCAACTCCTGCGTGATCAGTCTACACTGAAATCTGATGTTCATGATTTGTCTGTTGCGCTCGATGATCTGATCAAGTCAGTGACTTAGCTTGAGTAGCCGACGTCCAGTTCCCTTTATTTTCCCTTGCACATCTACTATCTCAAAAACATCTCTTCGGTTTCAACTATGTGTTTTTGTTTTCTCTGTGTTGCATGCTTAAGACTATTCTGTTTGTTTGCTATGGATTCGGTCTGTACGTTGGATAATTT
Source organism: Fallopia convolvulus (assembly GCA_964016875.1). Classification (NCBI taxonomy): domain Eukaryota; kingdom Viridiplantae; phylum Streptophyta; class Magnoliopsida; order Caryophyllales; family Polygonaceae; genus Fallopia; species Fallopia convolvulus. The sequence continues at coordinate 45,093,731 of OZ024726.1, forward strand.
TCTATTTACCCTTGTTTGATTATCTATTTTTGTTTGATTATTTGGATTGATCTTTTTGATGATGCCAAAAGGGGGAAAAGGCTGGTGGGGGTAGATAAAACAATGGGATTTTTATACTGAATTACATGTGGGTTATCCAACTTAGGGGGAACTTCTGGCTAACTTGAATATTATTGCATATCCTGTTCGAGTTTCTATATTGCTCTGACTATACAGGATAGAAGAGTTTGTCACCATCAAAAAGGGGGAATTTGTTAGAAAAGCTGGAGGCTTTGATTTTGATGGTTCCAAACGTCTGTCACGTGAACGACCTCGAGTCCTTGAAAGGAGTCGCCAACGTCAGTCAGGTCGTCAACGTGTGTTGAAGGCAGATCTCGGAGATCTTGAAGACGCGTGAGATCTTGGTTGTTTGGATAGAATAAACTTGTTTTAGGAAAGATCTTATGCAGATTATATTGTAAGCCGTGTATGCCTTTATCCTAAGTCAATATTAATTGTAATCCTTTTATATGCTTAGGATGATTTTGTAAAGATAATAGAAATAATATCTTGCCATAACCGAATTGGAAGATATTATTCTCTTTTATCTGACCTAGTTTGTGTGTATTTAGTCTAAGGCTTTAGGTTAGATAGAGCACGAACTTATACTCCATTTTGTGCTAAGAAAGAAACGAGAGTTCGGGAGGAAGACGTAGGCTTTTGTTAGATTGAGTGCGGGTTGTAGTTACTTAGTTCACAACGAGTTCTAGAGTGCTTGGGAAGTAGGTCTAGATCCAGGGTGTTTATGTAACTAGTCCAAAAGATCAATAAAGCAAGCTACGACTTTTAATCCTTCCAAGCGAGAACTTGGAAGGGAGTGGTTTTCAAATTTGGTTGATTGAGTTAATCAAACAAGTGTTTCCACTATAAAAACTTCGTGTTCAAGTAAGTTTTTCTTGCAATTCATTTCCGCTGCATTTACTTAAAGGCTGACGACTTAGTTGAGGTCGACAACCTAGACGTACTAACGATCCTACACTTTGTATTGACATCAGACTATGTTTAAAAGTTGGCAAGAAGAGAACATTATGAAGAACAAGTGATGTGGTGAGATTAACTGTGCCACAATATCTAACTTTTTGTGTAGTACCATCAGGAATTCCAATAACCACAGGTTTATCAAGCAAGTGCAATTCAACAAACAAATCCTGATCAAAAGTAATATGATCTGTGGCACCAGATTCCACTATCCACATTTGATCACAACCTGTTGATTTAGACATGTTCAATAATATTTTATGGTTACATGCAAAGTTCACTGACCCTCCTTTGCCTGAACCACTAGTACCTTCCCCTGGATTCTTCCCTTTGATCATCTTGATAAATTCTCCAAGAACAACATTAACAATCGCTTGATCTGGAACTTCTCCATTTGAACTATCCCTGTCGAGTGGACTATCAAGTGAAACATCCATGTCCTGTACATTTGCATCAAGCTTCTCTGAATTCTTATCTTTCTGTCCTTTATACTAGTCTGGATAGCCTATTATCTTGAAACATGTCTCCTTCACATGTCCTTTCTCTCCACAATGATCACACTTCCTGTCCATCTTGGCTCTCTTGAAGTCCTTTTTTCCATGTCCACTAGGAAAAGACATCACTGAACTGGTAGAACCATTCTTCTTACCATCTGTACTCTTGCCTTGATTATCATTATACCTTCCTGCAGCTAAGATGTTCTGAACTGTGCTCCCAAGAGAAGTTATCCCTTTCTGCCTCTCAATTTGAACAATCATATGGAAGGCACGGTTCACTGTTGGGAGTGGATCCATAGAGAGAATGTTACATCTTGCACTCTCATAGGCATCTCCTAGCCCCATCAGGAATTGCATTAACTTCGTGATTCCCTCCCTTTCCAGCATTTTCTTGAGAAGTAAACAAACACAATTGTTCATTGCGCCACACGTACAGATAGGAATCCCTTCCAATGCCTGCAATTCATCCCACAGCTTCTTAAGCTTGCTGTAATACGCTGCCACAGACAAATTATCTTGCCTAACACTGCTCAATTCCCTTTGCAACTGATAAATCAATGGTGTGTTAGATTCATCAAAACGCTCCATGATTTCTGTCCATAATTCCCTTGCTGACTGAACATACAGGAAGTTCTCAGAAACATCACTCGTCATAGAGTTAATAATCCAACACATAACCATATAATCGCACCTAAGCCAGCGATGATAATCTTCAGAAGTCTCATCTGGTTTTGCACAAGTTCCGTCTATAAACCCTAGCTTAAGCTTTGCGCCTCAAGCTAGCTTCATGCTCCGACTCCAATTGTGAATGTTGGATCCAGTAAAAAGAGCGGCAACAAGTTGCATACCTGGATGATCGGAGTTAGAAAGGAAGAGCGGATCCGAGTAATTCCCGCCATTGTTTCCAGAAGCAAAATTATCACCAACCGAAGGACTCCTCCTTCGTAGACTCTGTTCTTCTCCTTCGATTCCACTCATCGTCACTCAATTCGGCAAAGTTTTGACCAAATCTTGAACAAACGCTGAAGACGAAGAAAAATGCGAACAATCAACCTCTAACCAGGACCGAATTCGAGCGTGAGATCTTCTCCTCACAAAATTCGCTCTGATACCAGGTGCAGAACTAGAAATATCTCTAGGACAAGCAATTGAATCAAACAAGAGGAAGTAGATTGATTGAATCGAATCAAACAGTAGCGATCTTAGAGGATCGTCTGTAGAGTGAACATTCTAGAGAGAGCTAACAGAATGACTCTCCAGCGTTAGTTACAACACTAGCTACTAAACAGTATTTATATCTAGTGTAGATCCTTCTAACATACGCATACTATTCCTGCTAACATACACCATATACTAACATATATCCAATACTAACATATACTCTCATAAATAGTAATATATATTTATAATCACTTTCTCGATCTAGCTCTAGCTTTTCTAGCTTTGCACACATTTGACACCTCAACCTAATTTCGCATTCATACAATTCTCATGACATTGCACCTATTTCTTTGTTTAGCATATTTAGGTTTCACTCTAACTCAAAACATTCAATCGGAATCATATATTTTTTTAAAATTTGAATATCAATATTGTTGAAAATCGAACATTCAAATTAATTTGATTTCAATTATATATGTAAATTCTAATTGGTTCAAATATGAGATGACTTCAATTGTGAAAGTTCAAGAAAGCTTGTTTTTATGCTGCAGCAGGAAGTCAAGGAACATTTTGCTTGTGTTATGTTGGTAGTTAGTCTACAATCAAATCATATACTCCTTTTGTTCATATATACGTACATGTTTTTATAAACTTTGTCACATATATTAAGAACATTTTTTTAACGAGGGAACTACCTTTGATGGTAAATTTCAGGTTTGTGAACTAGCCGATAAAGCATACGAACCAAGCAAACCGACTTGCGCCGACTTGTTTGACCAAATAGTAGAAGAGATTGTGAGACTTGGTTTTTCACCCAATTAGTGAAGGAACGGAGACAAAAATTGAACATGAGACCTCCCAACCTCCAATATACCGCCTACCATAAGCCACCCTATTTGAGACCATATTAAGAACATTTTATTTTATACTAAAATACACTTAGTTTACATGTATAAAAAAAAGTGGAGTATAAAAGAGGAAAAAAATAACTAGTCTGTATAAGAAAAACAAGTCTATACTCCGTATATATTAAAATAAGGCCTTGTTCTTTTTCTCTTTAAAAATCACTTTCTCTTCAAAAAATACTTTTTAATCGTTTTGAAATCTTTGCATTTCTCTCTACTTCTTACGTTTTTCGAGACATAAAAAATAACTTTCATCCAAAAGAGTTTTTCAATCAACTAGTGAAACAAGGCCTAAAGATTATACTTGATAAAGGTTGTTCGAAGTATCTAAAAGGACAACTAAATTTTAGAGTCTAGAAGGACAAGTAAATAAATATGAACGGAGGAAGTATATATAAGATTGGTGATCAAAAACCTTTTAAAGAAAAATGATCAATGGATGGTAATAATACCCTAAGAAGCTATATATAATGGAAATCATGAGATTAATGATAGAGATGAACATGTGTGTTTCTCATTTTACTTGCTTAATTGTTTCCCCGGCTTGTGTTTCTTTGTTGGCTTTTGGGTTGCTTTTCAATCATTTTTAACATATATATAAACGATATTACAAAAATAAACATATAAATCACTTCATTTCTTTCATTTGCATGACCATGATTGAGTGTGTGGACACAAATTAGTGGAATTAAAAACTATTGATTATTGTCAAAACCACCGACACTTTATAGCCTTGCAGATTTGTAATGCATGAGGCTCAAAGTTGCTTTGACTTTGAAGTTAAACAATTGAAATAAAAGGGGAAAATATAATGAAGAGGAGAACAGGCTAGCTACTTTTCTAAATAAAAACGAAAGGGACAGTAGTTTTGTACATTACGATTTTGATGTGAACATTTGAGCTCGTATATTAAAGTTCATGCCATATTAGTCAATACCAAGTGATCTAACTGAATGAAGGAATTGAAGATAGAAGAAGAGATAGACGAGGTAGAGAAGAGACGTGAGAAGGAAAAGAGAGAGAAAAAGATTAGGGTAAAAATAATCTTATGATTTCTCATTGATTGATTGCCAAAACATAACAAGTTAAAGGGGTATTTATAATAAGTCTAATATCTAGTTAATAAGGAAAACTATTAAAAAATACATCCTTATTAAAACATAAACTATATTCTAAATAGGCATAATATAAATAATTGTCCTTAAGATCTCTTCTAGCCATAATTGTAGTGTATCATAACCCTATGCTCCTTGTTAGTGTAAAAAAATTCCGCCTTTAATGCACTAATTGAATGCTCCTTTTCCTCTTCTGACTGATTCTCTTAACCTATAGCCTGCAAAACAATAGACACATGGGCAAGGACCCCCTAATCCACCTCTGATGCCTAAGTCAAAAGAGTAGTTATCAATTGAGCGTCGAGGAATAAACAAGAAAGGTAGAGAATCAGCGAAAAAACAAGAAAGTTAGAGAATCAATGAGTATAAATCTCCTTGAGCAGTCAAGCTAAGCGAATATTAGCATGTCCAATGCTAGAATGGGTGTTTTCAATAGCCTGAGCGAATATCAGTCTATCAATCAGTATGCTTTCTCTACACGGCAAAGACGTGTATTTATAATGGAAGAAGTAGAGCCTGGGGGATCGAAAATTCTATCTTTTAGGCTGACCAACTGCCTTAAATTTCAAGCAAGCGATAAGTAAAATTCTATCTTTTATTAAAGATAGAATCTTCCATTAATTTGCATAACCACTACATTTAATTTAATAGAAAAATAGATAAAAGATAATAAATACGTAATAAATAAAAATATTTTGATGGCGATGATAGAGAAAATAATAATGATGGTTAAATTTTACCCGCTCACACACCTTATAATTTTCGGCTTGTGGCCAACCATTTGCTTCCGTAAAAAATTCGCCAACTTCAGTGAAGAAAACTAACATGTTTCAAAAGGGGTTGAATCACCACATTGTAATTTCTGTCTGCGGGTGCTAGATTTCAAGTGATTTGATTTGGTTAGGTTTATTAGGAGTGAATTTTATTTCAATTGGTTCTAATTTATTGTAGTTGCTATGAATGAAGTTAGTTTATTTTCAGCCTGAATTGGTTTTGATTTTGTGTGTGCTCTGCCTACACTAGTGATGAATTGGTGTGATTTTGAGTTATTTTCACTAATTCTTTAATTTTAGTTTGGAATTGAGGTACACCTTTGTATATAAATACTAATGATGGAATTGAATCAGATAAAAACGAATGTTAACGTAAAAACTGAAAATCATTTGTGTTCGTTAGATTGTGTATGCTGTACGGCTGTGATTAGTGCGTGGGTTTTTTTAATTTTTAAAAACCAAGGGCAAATTTGTTATTTGGCCTCTTTTATCATCTTCTCCAAATTGCATGCAACACACCAATGTACAATATTTCTCCTCTCTTCTACAGGGTACAAATTCAACCGGTTATTTTTGTATTTGCTATCTCTTATCTCCAATTTCTCCATTCGATCGATTCTTCTTTGTTTTTCCTTCTTAATGGGTTCAAAATGAGGTATGTGTTTTGCTTTTTTCTAGTTTTATTTTATTTTTTAAACTTTGGGTTGATTTCAAGTTTAAAATAAAAATTAACAATATGAGATCGAATTGGTAGAAAATTTCAAGTATTTAGTGGATTCATGTTGGTTTTTCATAGTCCATTATCCAATACTTTCTTTTTTTGATATATTTGATCTTGTAGTTTGAGATGCATATAACATGTTCGATGAAAGTCCTAAGAGATGAGAGTTTTCTTCTGTGCTGAATGGGATTTTACGTGAACGTATTATGCTGTTACGTGAACTTTAGATGTTTTTACGTGAATCTTACAACAAAATGTGTGTCACGATGATTTAGAATACATATTTAATTGGCTAATTGGCTATCATTAAGTTCATAAACCTACATTATCTTGGTTATTTTCTTGTTGTCACTAGTAATAATCATGAATTATAACTCCATTTTACTGCCTTTAGCATTGCCTATTAAGTATGAAAGTTTTGATTATGCATTTGCATATATTCAAGATCATTGGTGGTCATGGTAAAAATTTTCATGAGAGTATGATCTATTGTGCTTGTGCAATCCTTGCAAATCTCTAGAATTTCATTTGATACTATACTTGTTGGTTGTCCAAATATAATGAGTGTCGATACATTGCAAGTAACTTGAAGATGGCGGAGCCTTGTTTTGAGGATGAGAGCTTTAAGTCCGAGGAGTCTGAAAAGTCAGAGATGAAGATCTTTGTGAAGGTTGCAGACAATATCATCGCCATTGAGTGGGAAAGCTCTTCACAATTGAAGATGTGATGACCATAATTAAAGCCAAAGAGGGCATGCCAAGTGATCACCATGTGCTAATTTTTTGCCATACATGGTTGTCAAGTTGAGTATGTTGGCAAACTATAACATCAAGAATAAATCAACCCTCAAACTACTCACTCACTTTAAGAGCCATATGCAGATCTTTGTGAATATCCTCATGGACCTTGGCTATACTATCACACTCCATGTAACAAGATTGACAGAATTGGAGATGTCATTTTAACTCTCGAATTTTTGAAACTGATTTTACCTTTTTTATGCATTTTATTTCAAGACTATAATGAACGATACATCTTCATTTGAGTTCATGTTGAGTTTTTTTGATAATTCATGTGTTTGATATAAGGCACTTGTGCTTCTGGCCTCTTTTATTATGGTTAGTAATTTAATTTTTCATTTCATACTTGTGAGCGGTTAAAACAAACATAGTTATCATAGTTATTTTCGCTATTAAAAGGTATTTCTTAAATTACTACGCATTTATTATTATTTTTATTATTTTCCATATTATTAAATATATGGTAATTGTGCAACTTTATGGAAGATTCTATCCTGCAAATATGATAGAATTAAACTTGGAGAAGGTGGGAATATTCCTAGCTTGGGATTTAAGCAACCCTGAGAGATATTTAAAATTAGGCCCCTTGATCTCCTTCTTTCATTATAAATACACGCCCTAGGCGTGTACGGAGAGCCACATGTTCATATCGGCATATTCAGAAAACCTAAACAGGCTAATATTCGCTTAGCTCGACTGTTCAGGGATTCATCGCTCTCATTGTACCTCGACACTCAAAACGACAGATCGCTCTTTTGACTTAGGCATCGGAGTTGGATTAGAGGGTCCCCGCCCCCTGTGTCCATTGTTTTGCAGGTTTTAGGTCAAGAGATTGAAGGCGGAGCGGAAGATGAGGAGTTCATAATTAGTGCATTAAAAGGCGAAATTTTTGTGCACTAACAATACTATATGTGAACACAAATCTTAAATATTTGAATACAAATACTAAATATGTGAAACTACAACTACTATACATGAACATTCACAATTTTTTGTTCAATTTCATTTGTTTTTAACTTTCATGTATCAAGTTCAGTTATAGTCTTTGCTAGAATAGTTAGCCAACAAAAGTATAAATCATAAGACCAAGTTTGTTATATTAATGTGCATGAAATACAATAAAATAAACATGACATACATATTAAATATGTGAACGTGGACATAATAAACATGAACCTAACCAAATTGGGTGTCAAACTTCATATGTGAAATAGTTTTTTACCTTCTTATAAATGTCATTCCACGTCTTTCTATTTTTCTACTATCCCACCAACATTACTTCATTGTTAGCTTAACATCAACCATCTAGATTCTCTACATTATCATAACTAGCTAGTTATTTTCAAAATAATTGCTTTATTCAATGTTTTCCATTCAAAATAGAATTAGTTCATTTGCATCCTCCAACTATCTTTGGCTTTTTTGTTGTTTGAGTCACAAGATCATTCAATATTTCACCATCTTCTTCCAAACTTTGGTTGCTATCATCTCCAATATCTTCACCACCAACTTGTTAAATTGGATTGTAATTTTGGTCTTGACTATCATAATTTGATGACGCGCCACTTTTGCTTTCTATATTTATATAAAAAAACAAGAAGGTATGAGATATTAGCTTTTTCATACAATACAAACATGTGGACAAAATACATAAACCTCTTAGTGTTATACATGAACCTTTAAATGAAATACGTGAACACCTACCTTTTCTATAAATTATATGAACTCTCTTAGTGTTATACATGAACCTTTAAATGAAATACGTAAACACCTACCTTTTCTATAAATTATATGAACCTTGTTGACACTTGAACATTTAAACTATATTTATGAACACATGAACAAAATAAATGAACCTTTAAATAAAATATGTGAGCATCTATAATAAATCACATTCAGACCAACAATACAAGTATTGAAAGCTTAGAAACAACTTACATATCAGTCTGAATAAGCTAGAGAATAACACATTCTCTCCATGTTTACAAACTTAATAAGATTCCAATAAGTTCAAACTTTCTAGATTCCTCTCAATTTTTAGTTTCCTCTCAAATCCCTTTGTATCATTACAGCTCAGATCTCCCCGACAAAACTCTCAAAATTCAGCACCCCCATATCTCCACTCCATTTTCTTTTAATTAGTATACTAATCATCACCCAAATATCAATTTAGGCACACAACAATGCACCCAAAATAAACTTTCTATGTTCCTCTCAATTTCTAGAATTAAACTCTCGTTTGAGTATGAACTCTAGAATCAAGAAATTCAAAAAAGAGAAGGTTTCTTACCTTCTTTGGAACCGGATTTTGACGATAATTGTTTATAATTTGTCATGGATATGATTTTGATCCTCAATTTAGTCTTTGAATAATAGGGGAGGTGGAAGAAATTGAGGGATTTCATTCGATTTTGGGAGAAAGCTGGGGAGCGTTGATAGTCAATCTAGTTTGAAGCAGTTTTGTGGAGTTAGAAGGTTGTTAATGACTATTTTAGAATATTTTTTAATGATATTTACAAAAATGCCATAAATCCATAAACAGCAGTGTGCGTCCCACCGTTTCATTATTTCTCTTATATTAATCCCATCCTTTCATTTAATTCATCCAACGGACCATATTCATTTTCAGTTTTTAGGATAAGCCCTATTTCCACTAGAATCAACCTCTACTGATGAGTTGCTTTGATCTTGAATTAATTAGAAGTGATCCTACTCTTATTGCATGTGCCAATGGATTACTCACTCTTGAGTTTTTATCTTATATATCCAAGAGTTTAGTTAAGAACATAATGAAAGCTTTCTTGAATGTTAGAATGACACATGTCTATTGTCAAGCAAACCAAGTTGTTGATAAGTTGGCTTTCGTGGTAGCAAATATGAATGACACTATGGAGGATGAGGAATGAGAGTACCTTTCAAGAGGACAAGGAATGAATTTGTTTTTTGAAACATTACTACCTCATAGCAAAATTTTACAACAATGATGTGATCGTCAATAAATATAAGACTAGAATCAAGTTGAAAGATTCCTTTGAAATCAAGTTGAGAGATTTCTTCTTGAAAACTTCTAATGTTGTACTAAGATTGAAATTACAGTGTTTGATAACACAGCTTACCATCCCTAAGTTAATGGTCAGACAAAGAAGGTGTCTTAAAACTTATTTTATGTGTGTAGTGACAAACCTCATTTGTGGAGTAAACGATTGCCTTTAGCTGAGATTTATGTCTTGAAACAAACCTCATCTGTTAGGAAGTTGTTAGAGAATGCTCAAGTAGCTCGAGAGAAGAAGTTTGTTTAGTTGAATTCCTGTTGTTTGTACGCATGCATCCTTTGTGGAATTCCTATTCTCTCCATTCCCAGGATTTTACTTCTGAGCGGAGTTCTATTATTTGTAAGAACATTACAACTCATTCGATCCTTTAGCTAGGATTATTATGCAATTTCTTAGTGAGATTCTTATATATATATATATATATATATATATATATATATATATATATATAGGGGAGAGATCCAGAGAAACAAGTATAATAGAGAAACCATGGATGGAATTAGGATCGTAGGATTAGGCAAAATCAACGGATCTGATTATAGGAGCATGATAAAAATATGGGCATGGATATACATGATATCTTGTAAAAGGAAATTTATTGTTAACAAAATAAATAAAAAAACTATCGTGCATAATTTTAGGAGATTAGCATAGGGGGCGTTTTTTTATGGAAGTTCCTAGATTCTAGGGAAAATTTGAGGGGTGTTTTTTTTGGTTTAAATTTGAATATTCAAACAGATTTTACGAAAAAATCAGACAAAATCTTGCAGAAGTTCATTGTCATTCATTGTAAATTCGATTGTACAGCTTCAATATTCGAGTGCATAAATATCCGAATTTGTCATGTGTATGTTTGAATATGTTCTAACATTTTTTGAATATTATTCAAACGTTTTTCGTATTTGTCATTTTTGAATATCTAGTCCACTTTGTTGAATGTGTATTATGTTTTGTCTTATTGGAAGTAAAATTGTGTATCGAATATAAGTATAGTGAACATTGAATAAGTATAGTAATATATTGAATATGATAAAAAAAAATGGTCATTACATGTTCACACTCTAATACCATAAATGGATAAAATTTAGGATACAATACTCGATTCACAATTCATATCTATGAATTCAACAAACAACATATGAACATTCAAAGTAAAATGATGCATCTTTAGTGTTAAACATCATCTTTGGTCTTTATCATCCTTCTTTCATTCTCCTTAGGCTTCTTTATGTTCTTCAACCATCTCGATATTTGCTGACCTTCAAGACTGCATATTCAATATATAATACATAAATATTTGAAATACATTAACTATAAATTCAAATTTGCTTGTCTAACATTCACAGATTCAAATATATAGTAGTATGTGAATTTCAACCTCATATTCGATTATTAAGAATGCATATTCAAAATATCAAATTGCATATTCAGAAAATTAAATTGCATGTCCAATAAAATATACTCAATATGCATATTCAATCGTTCAATATGCATATTCTTTCATTCACAAATCAATCTATTCAGAATTGTATATTCACCAAAAATACATAAATATTCAAAGTAAAATGCCTACGAATTCAAACAATATATGCATGACAACCTCGTATTCGGTTGTTAGGAATGCATATTCAGAATACCAAATTGTATATTCAGAATATCAAATTGTAGATTCAGAATATCAAATTGCATATTCAAAAAAATATACTCAATATGCATATTTAATCTTTTAATATGCATATTCTTTTAATTCACAAATCAATCTATTCCAAATTGTATATTAAAAAAAAAACACATAAACAAATTGCATATTCAGAATATCAAATTGCATTTTCAATAAAGCAAGGTAGCAGTATTACTGCTGATTAAAACAAAGCGAGGTCGAAGATCGAGACAAACACCAGCCAAAACCAGTTCTGATTTTCAGGTTATTACTAGAACTATTCGCCGACGGTCGTTCTCGCTCGTTCAAACAAAGTAGAAGAAATTGAAAATAGAACAAAGAGAAATAAGTATAATAAACTAGTCGGTGAAGACATGGACGCCGATGGCGATAAGGAAGATGATGATGAGGCCGAAGTAGATGATGGCGTGGACGAGAATGGAAGCGCCGCTAGTATGCATATCCAATGTTGAAATCGACAATGGAGAATATGAATTTATGGAGAAAGAGGGGTGGTGTTGGAATCTAGGTTGAAGAACAGAATGATCGAGAAAGTTTTAGATCAATAATAAATCAGATAATTAAATATGGAGAGAGAGGGAGGGAGAGAGATTTGTCAATTATCCTCACGAGATTTTCTCCAAATTGGATATAATCCAATGCATCACATAAATTGCATTTAATTTACACATTTTTTTTAATAAATCCTCACCGTTAATTAAATTAGATCCAACTGATCTGATTCCGTCCATGGTTTCTCTATAGGAGTGTGTCTCTCAAGATCCCTATTCATATATATATATATTTAAGTTCAAGTGAGAAGAGTTCTTAGAGTGTGCACAGTTTGTATTCATGATTTTGAGTTATATATGCATGATTTTGTATGACTATATTCATGGTTTTAAGTTGCATATTCATTATGTTGAGTTACTCGCTTTTTATGAATATACAACTTAAAAATAAGATTATGTAACTCTATAAACATGATAAAGAGATGTAATATGAAAAAAGCTTTGAAAATACAATTATATAAAAATATGAATATGTGACTTATAATCATGAATACAATGTAATATGGAAAGAATGAATATGCAACTCAAAAATATGAATACAACCATACAAAATTATGAATATGCAACTCAAAATCATGAATACAAACTATGCACACGTGCACACTCTAAGAATGGTTTTACTTGAACTCACCTTTGTGTGTGTATATATATATACATTTTTACTATATCAATTAACCTCCGACCTCTTGCCAGCTCGGATGCAGGACTCCAACGCATACTCGGAAGCTGCTACCGACAAGGCTATTGGAATAGTATTACTGGAACTACGCTTCCTATGTGAGTTTTGATGATAACAAACAGTCAAACACCATTAGGAATTAATGAGCATATCTAAATATTTTAGGGAAATAAAGAGTTACATGAACTATAAAGGAAACCAAGTGCAAAGTTATGGAATCATTTCCTAAGTAAGACAGTCTTACGTGTGAAGTGAAGAAGGGAAAAAGAGTCCTTAGCGAAATTCTTAATGATACAGTGAAGTGAATCAACAAGAGCTTTTCAGTCAACAAGAGCTTACAATGAATTGGATAGGAGAGCTAGTGAAAAATTAGAAAATCTCCACGAATTGTATTTACCTCCTCTAATGAAGATCTGAGTGGCCGGATTTCTCTATGATAAAGTGAAGTGAATCAACGACGTAAAATACACCATATTGTCTGTTCTTGATAACATGGAGGCTTAAAAAGTTGCAAGCTATCTATATTTTTTTTTTTGATCCGAAAGAAGGCTAGTGCACAGTATATTTATTCATGAGTAGGTGAAAGTTCTCCCGTAGGAGAAAGCTGGCTTACAAAGAAACTTAAAATGCAACTAGGAGGTTCATGAAAAACAGTAAAAGTAGAATCTAAAGAAATGGCAAAATTAGCTACAGCATCAGCAATTTTGTTCTCGACACGGCTGACGTGAATCAGGTGCACTTGCCAGTGGGTTTGGTGTATCATGGCCTTACATTCTTGCAGCAGATAAAATTCTGGATGCGTTACCATTCGTTCTTGTTGTATTGCAAGTACAAGATTCTTGCAATCTGTCTCGATACGTAGCTTGGAGATGTTCATAGTGGCAGCTTCTTTCAAGTCCAAATAAAGGGTTTCGAGTTCAGCCTTGAAAGCATCACACCTTCCAAATTGAGCTGCAAAGGCTTTGAGGAAAGCGCCATTCTCTTTTCTGAATATTCCTCCCCCCCTGCAGTTCCGGGGTTTCCTTTCGAGACACCATCAATGTTGAGTCTTGTAAAATCCAGTTGGACAGAAGCGCTTTGTGGTAAATGGAGAGAGCTCTCAGGTTTGGGTGGCGGGCTAATTTGTGTTTGCAGCAGACGTCTGTAATCACCAGCAACCGTTCTAACCCGATTAAGTAAATCCTCAAAATTCTCCTCTTGTCTATTAAAAAGCTTTGCATTTCTCATCTTCCAAACAAACCACAACATGTACCCAAACTTAGTACACCATTCACCCCCTTTCATGATGTTTTGTTCTAGCCAAGGCTTCATTCCCATCTCAAAAAAGGAGTGGTGCAGTTGACCATGAAAAAGCTCCCTCCAAGCAAGCTGGACAGGGGGGCAATCATGTAGAGTGTGCATACAGTCCTCAACCTGGCCACATCTTCCACAAGCTGAGAAATTTGAAAGATGCCGCCTAACTCTAACAGCGTTACACATGAAAGATTCATGAGCCGTAGTGTACATGAAAAATCGGGCACGTTGTTGCATGGGTGCCTTCCAAATCAACTTCCAGAGATTCTCAACTCTCAAATCAGTATTGTCTGTGGCTAACCGATAGGCTGAATTTGTGGAAAATAGGCCATTTGCCTTGGGGCCCCAAAAGATCTTGTCCTGGTCATCCCTGTCCATATACAAACGTGCAGTGTTAAACAATTCCATGATCTGGGCAGGTAAATATGGGCTGAAGAGGTGTCTTCTCCAATCAACTCCATCCCACATTTCTGCAACTGTACTCCCTAGAATGTCTTCAGGAACATCATGTGTTAATTCTTCCACCAGAGGCTTGTTACCAATCCATTTATGGAACCAGAAAAGGGTACGAGACCATTCCCAACAGCAATTCTTGCTCCTTTGTTCAAAACGTGAGACTCACTGACAATTCCTTTCCAGATTCTTGATGCCCGATCTCTGTTCTGGAACATATCCAAATCATTTCTGTTTGCACAATATTTGCCGTGTATGAGTCGGGCCCATACAATATCAGGTTGCTGGATAATTCTCCACCCTAACTTCGCAAGATTTGCGTCGTTAGATTCACGCATAGTGCGTATGCCAAGGCCACCGCAGCTGGTAGGTTTCGTAACAGTAGACCAAGACAGGAGATGAATCTTGCGCTCACCATCAGTTGAACCCCAAATAAAGCCACGCACCTTCTGATCAATACTATCACAAATTTCCCTAGGAAGTAAGGTAGATTGCATTAGGTACAGAGGCATGCTAGAAAGAACAGACTTTGCAAGTGTGACTCTTCCGGGTAAAGATAAGGTCTTGGTTTTCCATCCTTTTAGCTTAGCTGATATCTTGTCAAGGAGATATTGATATTTCTCATTCGTCATCTTTCCGCAAACAGTTGGCACACCTAGATACTTCCCCAGATCCGTCGTTATAGGAATATTCAGGACGGAATGTATTGACAAAGCGTCCCTAGATGTGACACCCCTTGACAACATGACACTACTTTTTTCAAAATTCACCCTTTCCCCGGACATTTGACAAAAATCCCGAAGGCACCTTTTGATAACATCAGCTTGTCCACAATTAGCCTCTGCAAAGAGTACAAGATCATCTGCAAAGAAAAGGTGAGAAAGTGTCACCTCTCCAACCGTGATGGGTTTCCAGTTACCCTCATCAACCTCTGACTCGATTATATGAGAAAGACGTTCCATACAAAGCACGAAAAGGTATGGCGAGAGCGGGTCTCCCTGTCTTACACCTCTAGATGCCTTGAAAGCCTCTCTCTTTGAGCCATTCCATATCAGTTTTGAGTCTCTTGTGGTTTGGGCACGCATTATGAATTCAATAATGTGCGTCGGGAGTCCTGTAAAAACCAGAGTCTCGTGTAAAAAGGACCACCTAAGCCGGTCATACGCCTTTTCGAGATCGATTTTGAGAACCATCCACCCCTTTCTATTGTGTCGAGTATTCATAGAATGGAGAACTTCTTGCAAGATAACCACGTTGTCAACAATCTGTCGGCCAGGGACAAAACTAGATTGGCAAGGGGAGACAATGTTCGGCAAAATTGGCTTGAGTCTATTAACTAGTGCTTTGGTGGCAATTTTGAAGACCACATTGAAGAGGGAGATAGGTCTTAATTGATTAATGCGCTCCACATGGTCAACTTTCGGGATAAGAATCATAAGTGCATCAGCCATTCCTTGCGGAAATAAGTTTTGATTGAGCATGCCCAAAACTGCCTCAGTAACCTGTGGAGCTACAACATTCCAATGTTTTTGGTAAAAGACAGCTGGATATCCATCCGGACCTGGAGCTTTGAACGGTCCCATGCATCTAAGAGCCTCCCAAACTTCAGACGAGTCAAAAGGCCTTGCCAGATCTTGAAATTCAGTATCCGCAAAACTCGGAAATCTATTCATTCTGCTTCCATCCCCATTATGGCCATGTGAACTACTTTCTTCCGTGTAAAGAGAAGAGAAATAATTCACCGCCATGTTTTCAAGAAAACTCTGGTCTGATATCCATTCTCCGTCCTCAGATTTTAAGTCTTCCACTCTATTCCTCTTTCGACGAATTACAGTTGTTAAGTGGAAAAAACGAGTATTCCTTTCGCCTTCAAAGAGGAAAGACGTTCGAGATTTTTGGAACCATAGTGTCTGTTCCTGCTCCAAAACATCCTCAAGCTCACGTCTGATTTTCCTGTCAAGATGAAGGAGGCCCCTCGAAAGGCGAGTGGAGAGCCGTTGTTGGATTCCTTCAAGTCTCGCCCACAATTGCCTTTTTCTTCTAAAAATGTTCCCGAAAACATGTCTATTCCAATGAGAGAGGGACACAGTTAGCTCGGATAGATTATTCTGCAGGTTTCCATTATGTGGCCATGCTGTTTCTAGAAAGGATGGAAATTCGGTGTGCATTAACCAAGCCGCTTGAAAGCGGAACGGTCTATCCCCTTCGTTATGAGAGTTTGCACCTTGAAGTTTTATGAGCAGCGGTAGATGATCGGAATGTGGCGCAGTCAAGTGTTGAACACAAGCCTCAGGAAAACGGAGTCTCCAAGAGTCTGTGCATAGGCCACGGTCAAGTCTGGCTGCTTTCCTTGTTTCAATTGTTTTTCCGCTAGACCAAGTGAATTTCGGCCCCGAAAAACCAAGATCAATCAGTCCCATATTGTCAATCCATTCCGCGAAATCTCTTGTGTTACGAGTTGAGCCCGAAGAGCCTCAAATACGTTCAATGTGAGTTCGAGTCGCATTAAAGTCACCCACGATGAGCCAGGGGAGTCGATTAGCAAGGGAAAAATCCTCGAGGTACCTCCACAGTTGCAGTCTGTTCGACGGGTCTGGGCTAGCATAAATTGCGGACAACAGCCATGGTTCCTCTCCTCTTCGAGTAACTTCCACGGTTATGTGTTGCGGGTTTAGAGAGATCAGATTAACGGAGACCTCTCTCGTGCGCCAGAGTAGCCAAATTCCCCCAACGAAGCCCTCAGCCTCAACTCTTCTTACTCCATCAAAACCGATGCGCCTACACACTTCATCAGCACGCTCTCCACTGATCTTAGTTTCAACGAGTGCCAACACTTTTGGGTTATGGACTCGGATCAACTCTCTAAGAGAATTTAGGAATCGGGTACCGCCCGCACCTCGGACGTTCCAGATAAGCAGATTTAGTTCAAACATAAAAACAGTTGAGTGTATAAGACCACCAAACGTAGCAAACATTCTGACATTTAGACGCTCCACTTCTGCCGTAGCTGCTTCGAGCCGGTTTAAGGCTTCAACAATTCTTGTGGGCATTGATACCCTGCATAGGAGAGTCCGATTGGACTCCGGCACCAGTGGAATCAGTTCCACCCTCATTATGTTCACCATCCGTGGCAATGTTGGAAGTAGCGGGCCGGTCCGGAGGTTCGAAATTACCATGCTTTGAGAGTGGTAAACTGGGAGTACTTCCGGGATAGGGATGGGTAGTGGCGGGAGGTTGGCCATTCTGTGTGATCGGGTTTTGTGTTGCGCGGTTCTGGACTTTTGGGTTCTGTATGGTTGTCGGGGGAATGCTTGATGTTGGCTTGGTTTGGCTTAGAGAATGCTGCTTCGGGAGGCTTTGTTTGGGAGTCACGTTTTGTTTGCTAGGGTTCGAGTTTTTTGCTTTGTTGGAAGGCTTCGGTGGGGGCGGTTTTTTGGCGGTTTTTTTGGGGGAAGATATTTGGATATCTTTTTGGGATCTTCTATCCGTGTTTTTCTCTTTGAGGTTATCTTTTGCAACCGCCTTGCCTTTTTTATTTGAGTTATTTTCGGCCTGATTTTCTCCCTTTGATTTCTCCCTTACGATCGCCACTTCCAAATTTTGATTGGAATCACCTACGTTAGTTTCCTTGTTTTGCGCCTCCGAATCTTCTCCGGTGATACCTTCCAAAACTGCGAATCCTGACCCATCGGTGGCGGTTGAGCTTTGAACGGTACCGTTAACAACTCCGACGACCTGACTTATTCCCGCTCCCATTCCTGCGTTAGTTCCATGTCCCTCTCTAGCTTGATTTCCTGTACCTCCTGGTGTTCCCTGATTCAGTTTCCGGCGCAGTGGTTTCTTGACTTGCATCCACTCCCCGAATTTATTCGTATTGACTTGATGTTTCATGGTATTCAGTGTGGCAGCAGCTGTGCCCTCAGTCTGTCCCTCTGCATTGGGATCCTTGCCGCAATTCTCTGCGTGGTGACCCACTTTGCCACAAGAAAAGCACATCATTCTTAATCCCTCGTACTGGATCGGGAACACTTGGCCATCAAGTCTAAATTTTGAGAGTAGAGGTTTTGTCAGGTCCACTTCCACACTGAGTCGGACAAATTGGCCACGCTCTGCCTTGGCTGTAGTGTGGTCCACCCTCAGTACCTTGCCAATCTGCTTCCCAATAAACTTTAGAAAACGTTGGTCAAAATACTCTATGTTTAACCATGGGATCCTGATCCAGACCGTAAGTTTACGGATCTTCTCTTCTCTAACATTGAATCGAGGCACCCAACGTTGGATGGATAGGTAATTATCTCCGATCATCCATGGACCCTGGGTTAGCACATGTTCGTAATCTGCCTTGTTGGCAAATCGAGCAATGAAAAAATCGTTTCCGATGTCTATCAGATTGAAATCAGCAGTTAGCTCCCATTTCAGAGTTAACCTCTTCTTCAGTTGCATATATCCAGGGCCTTTATCAAAAAGCTTCACTATGAGAGTGTCTCTCCATGGCCTCCAGAGTTCCTTCTTTTCTTCAGCTGTCAGTACTATGGTTGGACATTCAGGATCGTCCACCTCCGGTGGTATGTCATCATCTGTGTCATAGTCTTCATCATTCCCCTGCAGTTGGTACATTGGATTCGTATGGCAGATGCCATAACTCTCCCCGCTTCCATTTTTCAGTTTATCTTTGTATGAGGGGGTCGGCGCTGCAGAGATTGAGGGAGATTGGACAGAGGCTTGTTGTTTCGCCGGAATGGGGACAAGTTCTCCAAACAGAACGCGGGTTTGCTCTTGTGTAGTCATATCATGTTCTGCTTCCTCCATTTGAGAATCCGTAATCGTATCCTCAGTTGCCGATCCTTCTTCCGGGGCTGAACGTTTGAGTTTCTTTGTAGATTGCTCATCTTTCGTCTCTGCATTGGGCGGTATGGGAGGGGGGTCCTTTTCCATTGGAAATTATTTTGTTTTGAATACAATTTTGTTATTGCAAGCTATCTATATGAATCAAAGAAGTGAACATCTACTTGGCCAAATCACACGCATTTAACTCAAAAATAAATTGAGTTTACGGTCAAATTATTATTTAGTCCGGTTCACATCAAGAGAGTCCTAGACATTTAATCATCTTATCATATTAATTCGGAGAAGGATTTAGATCATAAAAATAGAATGAAACAATAATTTGGAGTTCTCGGTTGCCAAAAAGTTAGGCCTTGTTTCACTTTCAACACAAAATCCCTTTCTACCCAAAATCCACTTTTAGTACTTTTGAAATCCGTACAACTCTCTCTGCTTTTTACGTTTTTCAAGACACTAAAAATCACTTTTCACCCAAAAATTCATTTTTACCCACAAGTGAAACAACCCCTTAAAGAAACCAGCATACAACTCCAATTCAACTTAATTATATGGGATAAACGGAGCAAGAACGAGGTTAAATAATCGTACGTATGCTTTGGATTGGTGTTAATCACCCGATTTTCAACCCAAAAATTAACAAGTCAAGTTCAATTAAATCTTTTCTTGTTATATAATTTTATGATTCAACCTCAAATGATTCATAAAAAAAATTATCACCGAAAAAAAGTTATGATTAAAATTCAAAAAACATGCCAAATGCCCACGCAAAAAAAAGAAAATAGGTAGCCTTAGGCACCGTTCGGCACTAAATAATACACCATGTTGAATGTGTATTGCTAGCGTTTTTCGCTAGATGGAGCGGAATATCGGGCGGATTGAAGAAGCTCCTCCTCACGAGCTTCTTCAATTTCCGCTAGATGAAGCTGAAAAAAAGCTCCCTCTACATCCAGCCGAACGGACCCTTACTGTCCCTTTGAAATAGGTAGAGGGTTCGTTTAATTTGACTTTTCGTTGTTCAGTTGACCCACCCTTTGTCCATTCCCCTTCCTTACAGACAATTGTTGTTGGATGACTTCAGGCGGGCTTTGTTTTTTAGTACAATATTGTACACGAAATTAAATTCATACCACAGCATGATTTGTTATTCATCTTCACCACTCAATTCAAGGGGATAGCCTTATATTGATATATAGTAATATAGACTCTAGAGTATGTTTGGCCATGCCAAAGAGACACCATATCACTATACTTTTTCCATATCAATCGTTTTATTAGGTTCAAGATTATTTAGGAATTGAAGAAATTATTAAGAGTGATTTTTGTCTCTAGAAAATAAACTCAATCTCCTAAATGCTTCTGTTCAACGGAGCTCTCCACTACTTATTACAGAGACAAAATTACAAAATAAATCTCAAAATTAAGAAGAATGCATTCCACGATGTAGATGTTTAAAAAATCAAAATCCCAGCCACTTAATAGGAGACTTATATTCTTTCTATACAAGAATTCAAATTACCAGCAAGAAGGCGATTACAATCGAATACTCAAACATCAAACAAAATCAGGCTTTCTGCCTACTGCAATCATCATAGATCCCATAGTTAACTTCAGATCCCCTACCTAAACACAAATAATACAATGATCATATACAATTCATAACCACGTCTATGATTGATTACTATTACAATACATGTAAATATACTCTTTCATATATTCCCCATGTTGTTGACATAGACACACAGACAGCAAATCATTCTCACAACATTAATAGTAAGAAGCAAGAGCATGAAAATATTCACACCATACAATACCTTTGCTGTGAAAAGAAATGCCTTCACCGGCCCGATTCCATCAAAGATGTGGATTTTCGCTTCAATTCTGGAATTCATCAACTCAGCTAAAAAATGGCTCAAAGAGGCATTGTTCAGAAATCATCTCATGCGTCTTCATTCAAATAGTCACCAAATCTGATAGTATCTGCACACTCAATGAAAGCTTTGGCCTCAATTTCTCTGCCAAACCTCCAAACGTAATTTAAACCAACAAGGAGCTCAGTTATGACAGCTTCCGTTTTTTCTTGATCAGCATAAAAAAGGGTTTGAACAAGAAGCACATTTGTCCTTGCACCCAAGTTTTGTTGTTCATAACTCCTTTCTGTTTGCCATCTTATCATGTTATGAGCAAGAGGCGCCAACCACTCCAGAATCTTACCCATCGCTTTACTCCATTCATCTGCAAGAGCTGTGTCACAAAGTGAAGAGGACAAAGTTTTGCTGAATGGCTTAAGCCTAGCCCGTAAAGCAGCTCTCATACTTGAAGGCAACATGTCATAAACATCCTCTCTAGCATCATCCCCAATTAAGTGAGGAGACGCTGCAAGCTTCTCAATTACAATGATGATGTTTGCATAGTGCAAAGCCAAGGCTGCTGCTCCAAGAGTTTCTGGAGGAGGATCCGTTACTCTACACTTTGTACTGAAGTTAAACATATTAACATGAATTGATTTATCTGGATTTTCCAAATGGGCGCCGTTAGAATCTATAAATTCATTTGCTGGAGAATTTTTTCCAAGAAAAGTTGATTTTGTGTGCTTTGAGTGTGAGTACTTCCCTTTGTTGGTTGATGAGCTATGGTGAGATTGCCACAATACTAGTCCAAATATCTTCCTTTTATATGATGAGCCAGATTTTCCCAAAGACTTTCCTAGAGGTCCTGAATGAAAGTTGCTTGTAGAGTGTGGACTCAAGCTTCCAAGTGGACCTGAAAAGGACTTGTATGTCATCTTGCTTGTAATTGACATTGGACCGGATTGAGAACTGGCCTTCCAAAGAGGACTTGATGAAATCCTAAGAAGGCTACTCTCAGATGGATGAACAGATGATTGCATTAAAGCTGCAAGTGAGTGACCATTGTGAATTTTACCAGAATTTGGTCCAGAATCTTTGCTTTCCCCAGAATTTGCAATCTGATCAATGCCAAAGACAAATTTGATCCTACTGAAGATTGTGAATATTGATCTCAGCATGAGGCTGATTGCATAATCATAAGACTTGTTCCAAAGGGAATTCTCCTGCAAAGTCCTTACTTCTTGCTGCTTCCAATCAATCTTCTTCTGGTATTCGAGCATACTCTTATCATCTGGGTCGGAGCTACACTTCATTCTTCCCAAAGTATGTTCCAACTCTGTCAGCATCTCAATCTCTTGGTACAGATTTGAACAAACTGTTATTAGCCTTTCCATCTTCTTCACCTTGCTTTCCATTTTCTTCCATGTGAATTCCAATCCGTATTGATCAGCACCAACTTTAATCAGATCACTGAACACATGTTCTAAGGAATTCAAACTAGGATCACTACACTTCTTCCCAAGCCTAGCCACAGCCATTGCCACATTTCCTAAGTTGTAGTTCAGCTCTGCACATATCAGCCGTACAATATATTCATCATCCTCAGAAACAAGCTTCTTTATACCTGTGGAAGACATCATCTCTTCTCTCAACTTTCTTACATGTTCATCATTCAAAGCTTGCCACAGATCAATCAGCTTTGACATCAGAATTGCCACTTCAAATGCTAAGACCCCAATCACTGCTTTCCGTAGCCCATTATCGTGCTTGTTAGAGATTCTCCAGATATTGCGAAACCATGTTTCCATTGCCATATTTACTTACTTGAAATTCTGTTTGCTGTATGCTTGTAAGTTTGCGGCCTGCAGCAAATTCATTCAAAAGCTAAAATCAATCAGATCTATTTTAGTAAAAAGAGTGACAAGTAGTCCAAAAACTGTTCTCTTGGTGAGTGATGGTTAATAAACTTCTACCAAACATATGCTGAGCTCTAAAAGTACATTGATCAGAAGTCAGCAAATGATCAGGAAGTCCACGGATTCACCATTAAATAAAAAAGATTCACCTTTTTTCTCACTATGACAGATTGACAGATGCAATATCCACAGTTAGAAAAGAAAGATTTCAGTGTCAGATATTCTTAACCAATTAGGGAAAATATGATTTTTTTTCTCAAAAACTTCATGCAAAGAACAAAATTTAGCAGCCAAAAAGCACTCGATTTTTCTGTATGACCACAATCAAACCCCATGAATCCCCAATTCGAGCACATTTGTTCTAAAAAAGAAAAGCAAAATCGACATTCTCACGAAGAACGAGAAAATCCTCAAAACAGCCAATCAAATCCACGAAATTAGGTCTCTCAGCACAAAGAGAGCAAACCAAATTCATTTTTCGCATTCATTACACTAGAAATCAAACTAAAACCAGTGCTAGGAGAAACAATTTCTATCCACAAACATAATAAACCGAAGATCCAACCAAAAGAATACAAAACTCTCTACTTTAATTCAAATTGGCAAAGCATAAGATTCCCTGAGCAGGCACCACAAGTGGCCCGGAAAATCACCACGAGAGAGAGATAGAAAGAAAAATGAAGTACACGTACCGGAGAATTAATTGCTTGGAATTGGAGAGGACGATAAAGACGAAGAAGACAATGAAATTGGTAGAGAAAAGGGAAGGGAGGAGTTTTGGAGAAACGAGTTGGGAGGAAGGGGGGAAGTGGAGCAAAAGAACACGACTTGTTTATTAGGAAAAAAGCCGACTTCTTTTTTTTTTCCTTTAAATTTTGATTTAAAGAATTCGGAATATATATTATTTTCATAATTAGTCGTAGCGGAAAGGAGCGAAGCTGGATAAAGGGGATGAATCTTTTTTGCAATCTGCTCCCTCTTCTTAGGCAGATATTCATTTTCAGGCCCACTAAATGACTCGTAGTCTGGAAGTGTACCCACCAAGCCGTGCTTTGTGGTTTCTTTTCATCTTTATTGCATGTTAGAGGTTTCCTCTCTTTTAACTTGAGTGGTTTGTTTGCATCACAGATTGTGAGATTTTGGTGTGATTTGTTTCTATCAACTCTAAGTTAGTTGTCTATGGACTTTTCAACTGTTGGTAATCAATATAACTATATACATCGGTTCTATTCAGGTGATACACAAATCTAATTTAATATTTGGTAAAAAGGGAACTCAAATTCATGCGAATTAAGTTCTCATGCACAGATTTAATTATCTAGAATTGAAATTCATCATATGAGAAAACATATTTTTTGTTCAATTTTTTTTTCACAAATTAGATTTTGTTGTATAGTGTATAAAATGGGAAAAATCACCATTTATAAAGAGTAGGAAATAAAAATGACCTCGCTATTCTTTTTTTTTTTTTTTTTTTGGTCAAATGACCTCGCTATTCTAATATAGTATAAAAGTTGAGACGTGTGGCATTTAGTTCACTGGACACAATACATGTTCAACTACTTATTTTTTATTTTAAAAAACATCATGTGAAAAAATACAAATTGTAGAGTTTATTTTCAAAAAGCATTAGTATGATGATATATAAGTAAAGCTAGACATGTGTATTTTTAGAAGAAAATTGTAAAAAAAAAAATCGGTTAGAAGCAATTGGCCTTGTGTCGAATTCATATAACGCCACATATAATTTAATTGAGTTTGACAAAATAACTTCCTACAGTATATTTTTCAAATATCAATAAACCTTATATAAATACCAATAAGATATACGGAGTATTAAAATAACACTCATTTTAATGTATTTATTGACTTTTTGCTACCACTTTTATTTGCTAAAATAGCGGCCGACGAAATAAACAAATCAATTTTATTGTATCAATTCATTCATTCAACCATTTCATACTAAATTACTTGGGGGCCTAGCCGCCGAGTAGCAGCAAAACAAAAATGGGATAGGATCGTAGAATAAACACGTGTGATGCTCAACTTGTGTGCATGTATGAATTTGGTCAAGCACTAAATTCAAACGTCAAGGACTACGGGCCATTGTTTGGAAACAGTAATTTTAAACGGGGACGGAGAGGAAAGAGAAAGAAAGAGAGGGACTAAATAGCAAAAATGGGGAAAAACGAAAGAGAGGGGCTGTCACAATCATTAAAGAGAACGCGGAAAGAATTAATGGAAGGAAAGGGATTTGGGTTTCCCATGAATGAATGAATCCGCCTGGCTGTCAACTGGACCGAACCGGGTCCGAGACTACACAACAAACAGGTAAGACTTTGTTCACATTTTTTCTCTTTCGTAATAACGTCCACAGCAAAACATGGTCGACGTTATTTAATTTATTTCATGCACATGATTTTTTTCTGTCCTTGTTTTTTTTCTCATAAAAAAATCATCTAATGTTACTTGTCGACGGTGTCGTGTAAATAATTGCAACTTCGTACGTTATTTCGCCATCCGTCCATTTCTATGAAATATTCAACACGCATGAAAAGTATTTAGTTAATGAATAAAGAAATTCTAACATGTGAAAGAAAAATAACCCTCAATATAAATGTAGTTCAAGCCAAAACTTTATTTTATATCATAAAAAAAATTCATGTGTCAAATAAGCCGGATATATTAAGTAATCGAAAAAAGACTTTTTTAATATTTGTCTATGCACACACGATAAAAATATCAACTTTAGGTAATATTATGATCATAAACGCCATAAAAAAAATAGGGTCACGTCCATGGAAAATTAAAATGATAATAGTGGACATTCTATATCGCTAAAAAAGGTTAGAAGTTTTAAATATCTTACATGTGATTAGGGGTTCAAACGCATTGGCTGATAAAGTTACGAAATTAGGCTACTCGCTACCCACTTCACGTATTCAGAATCACCCATAACTCATGTTCTCGTCAATAAGGATGATCTACGATGCCCTCTGTAAAAAGGGCCTCCTAATTTTTACCTAATTAAAAAATATCAACTTTAGGAAGTGTGAAAATTGTTTGTTAATTTTAATTTTTTTTAAAAGGGTTCATCTTGGCCTCTCTTACACACCCTCTCGATCTTTAGGTCGAGGGAAGGGTGGGTACATCCTGGCCTCCCAGACCCTACCTGAGGCAGGTCTACACTGGGTTGGTGTTGTTGTTGTTAAAAGGGTTCATCCACTCCAATTTAGAAAATAGTATTGAAATATTTTCCAAATTTAGTTTATTAATGTGTTCTCATGATCACACATTAGCTGAACCGATTTAAAAAATCATAATTAGACAAATTAGTATGGAAAAAAACCAATCCAAACAGACAAAATAGTTAAAAAAAGTGTTAAGATCCGAAAATGAAAAATTACATGACAAGCAAACTGTGTTGAACGCCACAAAAAGAGCGGAGAAAACGTTAGTGAGAAAAATGTATAAGACGAGGTCTTAAAAATAAACTATGAACACATCTTATAAAAGTATTTTGTAGACTGAACCGTGCAATAAGCCACATAAAATTCTTATTTTTCTCATCTCTTTTATTATTTGTATCATTAATTTTCTATTTCTAGTTGTCTTGTTTTGTTTTTTTGAATGGTTTATAAAATTAAGCTGACATCATATTTGCTAGAATTTGACGTAATCCATTGCCCTATCTTTGCAGGACTTCCAATTGAAGTTGACCTATTCACTACTAATATTCATGATATCCAAACAACATGCTTCTTTTCCCAAAATACTGTCTCCATCAAGTTACAAAAGATGTATGTAAAGTTGTAAACACACAAGCCGGTGCTCGTTTATATCATGGAACGTGGGCTAGTGGTTACGTGTGAAATAAATTCTCAGCGTACAAAGAATTGCACTCCATGAGGATTTGCTTCCGAGGAAGGTAACCTTCCAATATGAAATTAAATATTCCTCAACATTTTATCATATTTTATAAACAATTACATATCTTGACAACTTTTTACAGAATGATACTTTCCTACAAGTTATCATCACCCAAATGACCTCTATGTTTTACCAATAAAAACATGTCCACACTCCTTATAAAATGACTTTTTTACTACAGTATGGAAGAAGAAAAAGTAGATCATGAATGATGAATGGAAGGTATATATGTTTTTTTTTCGAAAATCCTTCCACATTTTCTTCTTAATGGAAAGTCTTCTAATGGAAGCACCACTTGTTTCCAATAATATTCCTCGATCTATTCCACTTCTTTATAATTGATTTATTTGTTTTAAATGATCAATTTAATGCAACTTATACATTAATGTGGTAATCCAACAGAAACACACTTTGTCAATAAATAATTTAATCCTTTAATAAAACTACGGTCTTTCTAACATATGTCGTAAAGGCATAGGATAACAAACCTACTTTTATAAACTAAAACACTAAAAGAAAACGCATGAACAAATAGTAAAATCTTTTCAAAACAAGTTTCTTGTCCTATGCTCTTAGGGCACAGGATAGAAAAATCCATAAAACTAATCTAATAGGTAAGATTTAGACTGCTTTTGTTACGGGTGCTTTGGATTGTCCTGATAATGCATGAAATCTCATTATCTTGCATTTTATGTCAAAAGATTTAATGCAAAATAATACAATTTAATGAATTATTTTAAAAATCCAAACATGCCCTAAAAATCGGGGTGTCAAACGAATTACTTGACGAATTATTTTAAAAATCCAAGCATGCCCTAAAAAATAGGGGTGTCGAACGAATCACTTGACCTTAACTCAACATGACTTGCATGTAAATTTACGGATAGGTAGTGGGTTGGATTTTTTTGACCTTACATGTTACAAGCCAGGTTACGAGTTGACCCGTCGGATTACAAGTCGACCCATAACACCAGTAAAAAAAAATAATTAAAATACCACATGTATAACATATCATTTTTTATTGTTAATGAAAAATATATCCATAAGACCCGTAAGATTGTTTAACTAGGAGACAATTGACAAGAACTTTCGGGCATTATTGATTTTTAATTTTTAAATTAATTCCAAGTAACGGGCCGTCGATCCGTAAAACTCGTAACCCGCGTAACCCGGATCACGGTCACGGGTCAAGCTTATTTTTTCACGGGCCGTCAGGTGAACTCGTAAATCGGGTTACAGGTCGGGTTGACCCGTTGGACACCCTACTAAAAAGGTCATGTTAGAAGTTTCTTCTTAGACTGGCATAAGCACAACTCTCTCTACAAGGAAAAGAAGAAATTGTGGAGTTTTAGGAGTTCTGCAAGCTAAGAACTTGATTAATGAAGCAAATTTTTAGTGAAATGAGTTTCTATAAAAGCACCGAGTAGAAAGAACTTTACACAAAAGTGTGCATCTCAAATTGAGCCGAAACTACTTGATCAACTAGTAAATCTGGTGGCCAAACTACAGATAAGGAGAATTTACTAATCATCCGCTGGAGGTTGGTTGTCTGTGGAGTCATCCTTCTTTTTGGCATTTGCCTGTCTCTCTTGCCACTTTGCCCACGCCCATTTCACAAGGATGTATCCTCCTAGTGCATACACCTGCAAATTAATGTAAGGAGAAATGAAATACATGAGCAATTGCTTAGTTGACATAGCATTAATCACATATTTGTCCTCAATTCAGCATGAGACTTTGAACAAGAGGATGATATTAGCAATGCGATAGATGTCCATCTCCTCTAATTGTCACTGTCAAAAACATGTAACATTATCTCTAATGGAAAGAGTAAACCAACATCCAAAGAAGCTTCAGATAGAGGAGAGCGACGATGTTTTTAAATGCCCTAAGAAAGCTTTTCACATGGTCTCCACATTCTTGAAGCCAACTATGGCAGAACATATTATATATCAGCATGCAGTTTGTCACCTACTAACCAAACTTAAACTATTGTCCAGCAATGAGCAAACTAAAGTGCACAACAAGTCTTCAATTATTCTTCATAAAAGGAGGAATAAAGAAAGGTTCCTTCGTAATTGATATACATATGGCTGCTCTAAGAAATTCAAAAGTAGAGCTGAACCACCCAATATCAGAAGCCTTCTAAATTGCTAATAAATTAGTCTATGAAAAGCTATTCATCTTTGGAGATCCGTAATATGAAAGTTGTAACTCACTACATATATATGGCCATATGAATAAAAAATTTCACATTATCTCATAGAATGATCAATCTCCCCACTTCACTTCATCTTTCTTGTACTATGGCAACATGGAAAAAATTCTTCCTCAAACTCAAGACTCATTTTCAACTTCAAGTTATGCTCTCTGTTACTGTGTTAGCACTTAGTATTAGGTGTTCCTGAATGCTGAGATCAAACTACCATTCTTCTAACAAATTCACACACCCTAATGGCCTAATGCACGAGCCATAAAGTGCAACGACATGAAGAAGACCTAAATAAGAGAAAAACACATGATTCAACGAGCTCCTTCTACTCGGATCACTATTTAAGAATGAGTGCAAGCCCTATAAAAGAGTAACACCATCTCTAAGCATTCAAACCAAATTCCTTATTGCCACTCAATGTACTTCAAACTAAACCCTAGACAGAAAACCTTTTACTACCAGTACCAAAAGAAGAACCTTTTACAACAAAACAAGTAGAGCAAAATCCAGACCTGCCAGAGCACAGCAGGATTAGAATTCTGTTGAGCATCCTCAAATTCGAGCTTCAAAGGCTCCACCTCCAGATTCCTCGATGGGAACGTAGCAAAATTCGGCGTCACATAGCTTGTACAATCTTCTCCTTCTCCAGCCTTCCTTTCCACCGGCGACTCCTTGGCTACAGCGTCAACTTTCCCTCCCCGATTCAAAAACCCTAATAGAAATTTGGGGATGAATAGAAGCGGAATTCTGAACACCTTAGTTTCCTGTGCGCTTGTAATTTCGGGGGACTCTGGCGGCGCCATCGTTTTTTGGGTGGCTTCTTCAGAATTCATAGTCTCGGCGCCTGTTGGATAGAAGAATCTTCTTCTCTTCCTATGAACTTGGTGTTATGTGAAATTGTGTTTTTTGACCAAAAAAAAAACAATTGTGTTATTTGACGCCATGACACAAGGAAGCTTGGTTTCTAATTTCTGGGCAGATTGGGCCCGTTTTGCTCGGAAGGTTATCACCCCAGCCCAAGCGTGATTTTTTTTTTTTTTTGAAAGAGGTAAGAATTAGGGTTCCTCCTTACGGAGGGCGCCCTAGAGCATCCTTACGGATGAGAACTAGAAGTTCTTGGTGATTCAAGATAGTATCAAGGGAAAGGACGTTGCCCAGCCTAGTGATTTTATCGGCCACAACATTGCAGTTTCGGTTAACATGGTTGATTCGAGAGCGGATCAAACCACGCGAGTAATATCGAAGTATCGAAGATTACCATGTCTGAGTCCCATGGGCATTGTCCTTTTTTACGAATAGCATTTATAATTGTAAGATTATCTCCTTCAATTTCAAGGTTCTTAATTCCTTTATTAATAGCATATTGTATCCCCTTTATGAGTGCAAGAGCTTCTATTTTATTTACTGACACTTCGTTGTATTCCGATGTTGTCGTGCCAACTACCTCAGCATTGGGACCTCGAATTACAATTCCCGTTGAGGCTTCTCCATTTTGTAGTTTTGATCCGTCAAAATTAAGTTTATAAAAATCATTAGGTGGTTTTCTCCAAAAATTTTCATTCTGTTTGCGTCTTCTAATACTTTGGTGTTTTTTATTTGGTTCATCTTCGTTCCATTGTTTGGTTACTTCTCAGCTATGCAGTTGTGTTTTAATATATTGTGCTAAGTCTAAAATAAAATCATTTGGCTCTTGTTGAAAGACTAATTTATTGCGATGGCCCACCAACAAACGGCTAATTCGATGATTTCTTTATCATTGACTTGTTGTCTTATCTCACTAAGTATTTGACGGGGTAGTTTGTTTCTTATATCTATTTGTTGTAGGATTTGAGTGAATTTAGGATTTATTTTCTGACAAGTCTCGTGTGTGTGAGGGCATTTAGTTAGTAAGTGACCGATATTTTCAAAGGAACAGTGGCACATAAGACCCCCCCCCCCCCCCCCGAAACCGGGATGTGGTTTGCTTGTAGCCTAGACTTAGTTGGTAGGCCGTTATTGTCAATCTTCCACAAGAAGTTTTTCACTTTTGGAAATATATCTAGTTTCCAAATCCACTTATTTATGTTTGGGTTGTAGTTATTTATGTTTGTAATGTGGTCTATAGCAGAGGATGTTGAGAACCAACCATTTTTACTAGGAGCCCAGTACAACCGGTCTTTGATTTCATTTGGTAGTTGTTGTTGAAGTGCAACTATATTCCACCGTTTTCCATTCTCAAAGAAGTCGGCTACAAGCGCATTTTTGTTATTTATATCGGCTTCCTCAACAAGGTTTATTAATGGTTCATGCATAATCCAACGGTCATTCCAAAACTTTATTGTTTTTCCATCTCCTATCTGCCAAATGATTCCTTTTTCAAATGTCAGTTTTAGTTTAATTAAGTTTCTCCAGTGCCATGAGGTGTTGCCTTTTATTTGGTAAGAGAAAATGTCTTTATTTTTGAGATATTTTTCATTGATGATATGCACCCAAATATTTTGAGGTTCTGCTATAATTTTCCATAATAATTTCATTTGCAATGCTTTGTTTAGGTGTTCCGATTTTCTTATTCCTAAACCCCCATGAATATTAGGTTTACAAATCCTATCCCAACCAATAAGGGGTTTGTAGTTTTGGCTCTTATTCCAGAAGAAGCCTCTGTTTGTTTTATCAAGTTCATTGTGCACATTAGCGGGAAGCATGAAACATGCATCAAGTACACAGGTTTAGCTGCTAGATTGGATCGTATTAGTATTGTTCTTCCTTCTTGGGAGAGAGAGTTGGCTCTCCATTTGCTTAGTTGGTCTTTTGTTTTTCCAACCGTGTCTTTAAAAGTTTCTTTGTTTACTGTACCACTAACAATTGGACAACCTAAATATTTGTCTAAATCCGTCATTGTGGTGACGTTTAAAGCTTGTTGAATGCGTTGCTTTTGTTGGTTTGGAACATTTTTAGATGTTTGAAAAGCCGAGTTGTGATAATTGACCTTTTGCCCTGAAATATCGCAGTATTCATCAATTATTTTTTTCACCTGAAGACAGGCTGAGTGGGTTGCTTTTGAGAAGATTATGATCTCGTTTGCAAAGGATAGAAATGGTATCTTGGTTCCCGCTCTAGCAAGAGCAAAGCCTATAGATTTATTTGATTCATTGCTTATCTGTTGCAGTTTCCGTGCCAATACTTCTGTGCCAAGTATGAAAAGATAGGGAGAGAGGGGGTCTCCTTGTCGTAAACCTCTTTCAGGAAGGAAAGGGTCTGTCGGTCCATTGTTAACTAACACTGAGAAAGATATCGTTTTAACCCATTCTTTTATCCATCCTATAAACTTGTTATGAAACCCAAACTTTTCTAGGACTCGGAATAGAAAAACCCAATCTACCCGGTCATACGCTTTTTCCATGTCTAATTTAATGGCAGCTCAACCATCCTTATTTTTCCTACTTTTAAATCAGTGGAATATTTCACGTGCAATTAATATGTTGTCTTGTATGGCTCTATTAGCAACAAAGGCACCTTGTAGAGGGTGGATAAGATTTTCCATAACTTTCTTTAGTCGTTCTATAATGATTTTTGCTATGATCTTATAGAGTAGAGCATAGGCTGATAGGTCTGTAGTGGTTTGTTGAGTTTGGATTATCCTTCTTGGGGATCAACGTAATGAAGGTGTGGTTTATCTGTTTTAGTAATTTACTAGAGTGGAAAAAGCTTTTAACTGCTTTAATAACAGATGGCCCAACCACATCCCAATATGTTTTGTAGAATTCTGCAATCATTCCATCAGGTCTCGGTGATTTATCTGATCCTATGTTCATGAGTGCATTCTTAATTTCTTCATTCATTACTGCTTTGGTTAGTTCATTATTTGCGCTATTCATTACCTCATTGGATATTAGGTTCAAATATTCTTCTCTTAGAGCCCCATTAGTTGGTTCTCTAGTGTATCTTTTCTTAAAGTCACTCCGAATCTCGTTTCTTATATTTGTTTCCCTATAGATTTGTGTTCCATCATTGGTCCTTATTTCTCGGATTATTTTCCTATTCCGTCGTCCGTTTGCTATTTTATGGAAGTATCCAGAGTTAGCGTTTGTGAGTTTAATATGTTTTTTTCGCTCTCTGCTTCCAGTAGGTTTTATGAAAGTTTAAAATTTTCTCTTTTTTCCTAATTAAACGCAATTGTTTTTGAATTTTCTCCGGAGAGGGTGTTATGTGGATTTGTTCCTGAAGTTGCAAGAGGTCTTCCTCAATTACTCTTAATTGTTCGAAAGTGTTTCCAAAAATCCGTTTGTTCCATTGTTTGGCGTGATTCTTAAATAATTGCGTCTTTTTGACTAATTGGAACATTAGGGATCCATCATAATTTACTCTCCATGCTTGTTTAACTATATTTTTAAAATCTTTCCTTTGGATCCACATTTTTTCAAATTTAAAAGGTTGTGCTTTGAAAGTTTGTCCATTAGATAGCTCAATTATAATTTTACAATGATCAAAAGAAGAGAAAGCAGAATGTTTTGTTATTAATTCGGGAAACCATTGGAGAATTTGGTCATTTACAAGAGTACGATCCAGTTTTTCATAAGTGTTGTCTTCTTCAGTCTTGTTCTTTCTCCGTGTGTACTTATTCCCAATGGTTGGTATATCCATAAGCTCACAATCATTTTTGAAATGTAGTAGGCTCTCAAATCTTGTACGATCGGGAGGAGACCCGCCTTTCTTTTCACTAGGGTCTTCTCATTAAGATCGCCCATAACTATGATTGGAAGGTGAATATTTTGTAAGCTATGTGTGAGTCGTTCCCAAAAAGCATTCTTTTGATTCTCATGTGGTGGGGCGTACACTAAACAGATTGCAATTACATACTTTGTTGCTAGATTGGCATATTTTAGGATGATGAATCTTGCTTCTTGGACTAATACTTCAATAGTTTCATTATATAATTTGTGGTCTTTCCACATAACAAAAATGCCCCCTGATCGCCCGACAGCAGGAGACCATACCATATTGTCGAAACTGGATCGTCTCCATAATTGATTTGAGGGTGGAGTTTCTGTTTTTGTTTCCACTATGGCCATAATTTGAACTCTTTCTATTTTACAAAATGAATCAATCTCTGGCCAGAACGACTTCCGACCTATATCTATGTTATTCTATAGGCAAATCTTCATAAATAACTATTGGGATGAATTAGTGGCCTTGGTCGTGTAGTCCCACTAACAGGAACAAAGAGGTTCCAAATAGGATTAACTCTCCATGGGTAATTTAATCTAAATATTAATATTGGACTCTTAACATCATTAAAAAGTCCTTTTACAATGTTAAAGTTCGTAATTACATATATTATCTTTTTTACCTTTCTAACGCAGCATTTTCCTATTTCATATTTACATGTTGGCTTGCTTAAGGTTCTTCTGGGAGCTAGTACCAGAATCATTTTTATAGTCCTTTTTCTTTCCAGTTCATTGGCTTTACCATCAATATCTTCAACATGTAGACACACCACATAAAAATAGGAGAGTCATGTAGATCAGTTGCTCTTTTATGAGTGATAATCCTGTGATATAATTGCTCAGAGTATTCACAAAAAAGCTTGAAGTATTGCCATATATCATTACGATGACTTCCATAAGGTCTAGAAAACTAAATAATCAGGTTAGAACTCCACCAAGGTAATTCAATAAGTCTCCAGGTTTCATAATATAGGGCAAAAATTTTCATGATGCTGAGAGTCCATTCATTCACAAAAGATAATCTCATAAATCTCTGGTTAGGAAACGATTGATCATACCTCACATATTTATCTAGTTTACAAGCTTTCTTATTTAGCTGCAAGACAACAACAACTAAGAAAGACCCATTGTTCACGAAGTTCAAACTTCTATGCATAAAAGTAAGACACGGAGTTTCAATATGACAGTTCGGATAAATGTGAACCAGATAGTGTACGGCGTCAATCTCTAAAGAGCCTGATTTAGTCCAGCTATTGCAGACATTTTGTATCATATCAGGGGAACATCGGGGTATTGGCAACCAACTAGCATCTAAGTAAATGTAATGGGTGACTAACCCCATAGTGTGAGCATTTATACACACACTATAGTATTCAGTTT
Source organism: Fallopia convolvulus (assembly GCA_964016875.1). Taxonomy (NCBI): domain Eukaryota; kingdom Viridiplantae; phylum Streptophyta; class Magnoliopsida; order Caryophyllales; family Polygonaceae; genus Fallopia; species Fallopia convolvulus. The sequence goes on from OZ024726.1 coordinate 45,129,263, forward strand.
TATACCCCAACCTCGTTACGATTGGATCAATAAGCCTGCAGTTATCATCAAACAAATCAACATTCTTAAAGACATGTCTAGACATGATAATGTCATCCAAGCTTAAAACAGTAGCATTCAGCAGTTCAGAAAAGATTCTAGTCAAAGATGGTTTTTTCATCACCTCCCCATTACCAATTTGATTGACAAAACTAGCATCAGGCAGGTAGGTTTCACTCTGGTGTCGGTTATTTTTATAGTCACCAAAGAGCTTAGTCAACAAAGCTTTCTTGACATGTTTCTGTTTTCCTTTGTTGTGCTCTTTTTTTTGTGCCATTCGAAATGGCAAAGGGTTTGTTCATTCTAGCAACACTACTACTGGTTTCCTCAACCATAGTGTGCGTTGGTTCAAATTGTTCAGGGGTTGTTGTTCTAGAAAATTGTTCAGTAAGAAGTTTTCCAAGTGAAGATTTCTCTTCAGATCAGAGATCAGTTGAAATAGATTTTTTATAAGAGTGTGTTTTTGTAGAAAGAAGATATTGGGGCTGAACCGTACACAACTTCAGCCTCTAAAGCCTCAAGTTATAGCCAGATATCATAAAGATAAACACTTGTTCATAGTATAAGGAATTCATGCTCAAGTGAAAGGAAAGAATGCACCTTATTTGTTGAATCGTGGAATCCTTTCGATATAATCCATCAAGGGAGAAACCCCTCTCGCCGCTACTGTCATCGTCATTGCAAGCCGAACATGACACCCTCTCTTCTGATCTTTCTTTCTTGGCCCCTAACATTCCTTGTTGCTGAATCCTTTGTCTCCCCTTGTGTATAAGATTTGATTTTCGACTCCATCTAACTTTTCGAAGCTTTATCGATTGATTTATGCAATTGCGCCGTCTAGGTTTCGAGATCTGGCTTTCACTTCTCGTTTCAGAGACAGAGGTGAACCAATACGGCTCACTAATTGTTTGAAGGAGTTTTCCATGAGGAAATTGGGGTTGAATTATGCTGAAGATTGCTAAGATTAGAGGGAGATAGGTTGATGATCTAGGGTTTTATGTTTTTGGGGGTTTTCGTTTCTCAGGCAAAGGGGGCCAAGGGATAGAGAGCTTTTTTCGGGGTTCCATTTTTCCAAACGCGCTTAGCCCAAGCGTGGTTCTTTTTTTCGATAAGGAAAGGAATTAGGGATGTCACTAACAGACTAGTGACCGCCCTAGGGCATCCTGACGAATGAGGGTACAAAATCCCAACTCAGCTGCAAGTGGAACAAAAGATACACGTCGGAACGAGCTAGCGATGTAGTCAGCAACAGAATTGCACTCACGGAAGATATGAGCAATACTCCAATCCTGGAACCGAGCCAACAAGCAGTGGATGTCCGCACGTAACAATTCGATCTCCCACGGGCAGCGCCAGTCACCAAGCACGATTTTGACCAGCTGTAGATTATCGCCTTCAATCTTGATCCTGGGAATGCCACGTCGAATGGCCTCGAGAAGTCCCTGGCGCAAGGCGATGGTCTCTGAGATTAGAACAGACTATTGACCGATCAGTCCTCCGTCAAAAACGATGGGGGAGTCACCAGAGTCCCTAATGATGAACCCAAAGGAAGCCACACCATTTGCATTCACTGCACCATCAAAATTCAATTTAACGTAATCTCTCTTGGGTTTTGTCCATTTGGTAGGTTTTCGCCTAGCGATATTACTCGCTTTGCGAGTGCCAGAGCTTTGGGAATCAGCGGCTTCTGCGAGATTCCAAGCTTTAACATGGTTTCGGGTAAATTCACTGATGTTATCAACGTTTTCCAAGTTTGTTCCATTGTTGCTGTCAAAGGTTCTCTTATTTCCGGTGAACCAAAGGCTCCACCAGGTGTAAGTGAGGAGTTCGAATTCCTCTTTTGTTGTCATTTTTCTAATTTCCTCCAGGATCTGATGTGGTTTTTTTATCATCCAGTGATACTTGGACAATAGTCCGCTGTAGTTTAGGGTTTATTGCATTAAGTGTAGCCCTTGTGAGTGGTCATGAGAGTAGTATGTGGTACGTGTCCTCCGCTTGGTTATTACACGCGTCACAACCTTGAGGTACTGGAATATGGTTGGCAGCAAGCCTCATTTTGGTTGGAAGGCCGTTACGAGCCACTTTTCATAGGAAATTCTTTAATTTTGGGAGGAATGTTGAGTTTATTGATCCATTCTAGGTTGATCTTTGGTTCGCCTTTGGACTGGTGGATCCATTGCATGGTCGAATGGGTAGAGTACCATCCGTTTTTACTAGGTTATCAATATAGCCTATCTAGGATTTTGTTAATGGGATTAATAATGTTGAATATTTTTTGGAAGTCCTCCTGGTTAACGACCTCCCTTAATTTTTCTACATTCCATGAGTTGTCCTCACGGAGGTACATAGCGAAAGGTTCCTCCCAATTAATGAAGGTTTCAGCCTCAGCTTTGGGGTAGATAGGACCGTTACCAATCCAATTATCTTTCCAGAATCGGATAGTGTTTCCGTCCCCCACTTTCCAAATAAGACCTTTCACGAACTAGTCTCTCAGGCCCAAAAGCTTGGACCACTGCCACGATGTGTTATGCTTTTTCTTGTAGGTTAAGATACTTTCTGTTTCGAGGTAATTTTCAGTTACTATTTTGACCCAAATTTTGTATGGTTCCGCTAATATTTTCCAAAGCAGTTTCATTTGGAGTGCTTTGTTCATTTCTTCAGCCTTGGCGATCACCACCCCGCCATGCGCGGGAGGCCGGCAAATAGAGTTCCAACTTATGAGCGGTTTGTAGTTGCTTTCTTTGTTCCAAAAAAAGTTTTTGTTAATTTGGTCTAGTTCTTTAAGTGTTGTCTGAGGTAGCAGAAATGAGTGCATCATATAGTTTGGTTGTGTTGAAAGATTTGCTTTGATTAGGGTCTTACGCCCTTCCTGAGACAGGGTGTTTGCTTTTCATTTTGATAGTTGGGCTCTGGTAAGCCCAAGCGTGGTTCTGATCGGGCTATTCATAAACTCAACAACATTTTTTTAAATGAAATGTTTTATTTTTTTGGCAAGCGATAAACATATGTACAAGTTCCAAATAAAAATATATATCCGCAAGTCAAAAGTAAAGGTCATCTCATACTTCAAGCTACGTTACGGAATGATGGCTTCAAGTCCATTTATTACACGGAGAGTTTATCATGTGTTTATGAAACATGACAAGCAATACACATATATCAATATGACAATATCATCACGTTAGGATTCCAAATCATGGGATTTAGTTCCAGTGGAGTTGTAAAAAAACTCCATCGATAAAGTTGAGAAGATCCTGATCGTTAAATAAAAATTCAACGTCTAAGATTGAATTATTCTCTCTCCATATCAACTTATATTTTTTTTCTTTTTATTTTTTTTTCCGACGGGTTTATTAATTTTCTATAGTGTTTTAGTAACTTCACCCATAGAGTTATTTAATAACTCCACCGGAACAGCACCGCAAATCACGTGGATCATTAAGAGTCTTTAGAACATGTTTATTCATTGAAGATTTATCGAGATGCTTAAATAATACTCCTATTTTTTTTTATAATGTTTCCAAGCTAATTTCGAAAAGATTTTCTGATTTTATTAATTTAGAATATGTTTCATTTTTTCCTATGGTGCAAAAAAGAGGAGCACTTTAAATGAAGAAATACTTGAATTTAAAAATCAAACATCCTAAATATAAAGATACTTGAGAAACAAGTGTTGGACCCAGAAATTCCAAGTAAGATTTTAAGGCCATCGTCATCGTCAGAAGACTATAATCGTCACAAAGACCGTCATCGTCCCCTGACTATCCCGCAGTACCAATGAGATCCCGAGATCTCCGATTCTGTAGCAGCCACTTTGACCACATCTTCCAAAACGTCCACCACCTATTCTTCAACAAGAATAAGTCCAAAAGCCTAGTCTGAAGGTGGGGATGGTATGTCTATTTTTTAGGAGATGGTTACTCTTATTCTCTCTCTAGCTTGTAAATATCTATAAGAGTTATCTCAACCTTGTAATCATATAACAGTAACCAAAAAAAAAACCACAACCCACGACTCATCTACATTCATACACTATAATTCCCTCTCTCACTGGTAATCCCAACGCTCTCGTAGCTTACATTGCTCTCGAAGACCATCGGCGTCCGAGCAAGACCGTCGACATCTGGCCAGTTTACCAACGTCTTTTGTAGGATTCTAGACCCTAGATCCCATGTTCGAGCTTGTAAATGCTTGTTCTTAATTAATAAAAATGAGATAAGCAACTCTTCATTATTTATAATGTCTTTACATTTTTTTTGAAAGATTATATTGTCTTTACATTTGATTTATACTATATTTACTACTTTCTATTATCAATTTCCCTCGTTCTTCCCACAACCCAATCTAATTGTATACCTTTGGCTATCGATCCCTCTAAAGGACATAAAAGTGTTCATTTGGTCATTTTTTGTCCAAAACAATTTGGCGCCCACCATGAGGCCGATAGCTAAAAGAAAATTGATCAACCTCCTACCAAACACTGACTGTTATCCATTGACGACCTCTTGGATCGTCTCGATGCCCTCCAAAAATTCCTTGATGAATTCAAAGTCAAAACAATCAGATCCAATGCTCGAGCTGCGCAACTAACAGTTGAAAATGAGTTTTTTAGATCGCATGTACACACGAACAAGATCCTCACCCTATCATGAGCTTCCCATGAAGTGATGACGACCATCCTAGCTTTTGGACTGACTTTGACCATTCAAGATCCTCTTGTATTAGCTTCTCCTAGATAGACGACGACGGTCAAGGATCCTTCAATTCGAAGGCCCTTGCTCAATTTTGTTTCGAGGAAGGCAAAAGGATCTCGAAACCGAGTTTCCTGAGTCTTGAAGATGACCGCCATAATCCAACAAATAGTGAATTTGACTGTGAGACCTCAAATGATGATGAGGACGGTCATGGTCCAATCACACATGATCGAAAGGAATGCAGGTTTCACTTGTATCACTTCTAGAAGACTTACGCTCTTTTACTGTTATCCTTTTCATTTATAATTTCTTACGAATGCAATACTAACTTGAGCGTCAGAGGTTCATTAAGGTAACCACGACCAACCTTCTTAGCTTCTTGATTTTGTCATAGTAGAATCCCACAAGGACAAAAGATAATGACCAACAAGGATCACAAGGCGCTAATCACCAATTACGATCATGAGGCACTACTCGCCAGTTACAGTTATGATCACGATCCGATCACAATCACGATCCAATCACTATCACAATTACGAGGCGCTAATGGCTAGTCACAATCACGATCCAATCAATATCAAACGAGGCACTACTCACCAGCAACCGTAGCTTCTACCACTAGCAAACGAGGCTTAATCCGCCAGGGTGATACTCGCTAGAATAGAGACTCCCCGAGGAAAACACCTGAAATGCCAAAGATGCTAGTCATCGCTTGACTGAGCACTCTTGATCTTAAGTAGCTACAAATCAAATGATTGACATCGACTTCTGTAGGGGTCCTTGTCCTTTAAAAGCCCTTGGCTCTTGAGGCACAACTAAAAAGCTTCTACATAATTGCATCTTCGCAAGACAACAAGTCTAAGCTCTTGGCTAGTAGCTTTGTCCGAGTCTAGGCTATTGGCTAGCGGCTTCGATCAAGTTAACGCCCGATGCTAACGGTTTTCATCAAGTTAAACGCCCATGACTACACATTTTCGATAGAACCGCGGTAAAGGCTAACAACTTCGGTCAGGTCCATGTCTTTAGCTGACGACTCTGATCAAGTTCGTGCCTTTTGCTAACGAATGAGATCCCGAGATCTCCGAGTTAGAAGCTGAATTCATCTCACCTTGTGCGTGATAGTTAGAAGCTCAACAACTTCCAAACACATTAGTTCTTATGAAACGACGAGAAATTCATCTCACCCGTCTCCTCGCCTCAACGACCAAGATAAATTTCGGGTATCGTTGGACCTAGAAATTTCAAGTAAGATTTCAAGGCCATCATATTCATAAGATCGTCATCGTCACAAAGACCGTCATCATCACAAAGACCGTATGTCATCGTCACCTGACTATCTTGCAATACCAATGAGATCCCGAGATCTCCGAGTCTGTAGCAGTCACTTTGACCAAATCTTCCACAACCTTCACGACCTATTCCGTACTTTTCATCCCTACTTTTCATAGTTTATCTTGCTTGCTCTTAACTCTCTTACCCATTTTCGGCTGCTCTATTCTTACGGCTTCTCGATTTACCAAGTCTGTTTGGTATCTGAATTCTTATCTTATATAAAAAAAAGTGAAAGTGAGTTTTACAATTAGGTAAAAGATTGTAAAAAATGGAAAAGAAAGGTTTGAAAAATGTGGATTTAGGGTGCGGGTGGTGTTAGTAGTGTTACTGTGTTAGAGACTTAGAGCACAAAAGCAAGCTACGACCGACCATTAAAAAGAGATTCCTTGTGGAGTCACCTGTACCACATCATCATGATAATGTATCTGTTTAGTGTTTAACAAATGGAAGCATTACCCATGCACATGCTCCCATAACTTTATAAAAAATACTCCCTCCGATTCAAAATAAATGTCGTTTTAGTTTTTGACACAAGATTTAAGAAAAGTATTAAATAAACTCAAAAATGTAATTTTTTTATAAATTTTACCACTCATCATCTTTTTCAACTAATGAATGAATAACATTAATTAATAAAAACACAATAACAATTCTCATAACTCACTAGTCACTACTAATCAATTGCCTAGAAAACCTAAAACGACACATAAATTGGATCAAATTTAAAGTGCTAAAACGACACTTAATTTGAATGGAGTGAGTACCAAAGAGAGTCTTTGTCTATCAATGCATTTCTTTTCTTTTCTTTTTTCAAATATATAAGTTTCCATTACATTAAAATATTTAAGAAGTATATTGAATTGTTCTTTACAAGACATAAGTTCCAAACTAAAAAAGCAAACTGGGTAATACGCAATGAACCCATCTGAAGAACGCGCCTCACGCGCATACCAACCTTCCCCCAAACCCCTTACAACCCTAGCGCCGTCAGCCAACGCCGCCGCCCAAAAAAGTCGATCGACCCATAAATCTAGCCATCGATGTCTCCCGAATGACAAGAAGACCGCTAATCGGTCAGACCATCAACAAACCCGACCGCTTCACTGGTGGATCTTCAAACGGAAGAGGCTGAAATCGCCGGCGTACTACAGATCCGATCGAAAATCGATCCCGACACCCAATAATCATTGCTGCTCAGTGAAGTGTTGCTCCGGTCTACCACTTAACCGTTGTGTGTGTGGCCGGTGGTCGTCCCGCTGGAGTGTGCGTCGGCCCCTTAGAGTCCATGGCTGGAGTCTTTCGCCTGTGCCCTTCGCCATGGATCCGTTCCCTCACAATAAACACCGTCAACAATTTATTCGTAAAGGGCTTCTATGCTCCTCTTCCTCAACGGAATGGCGATGTGCCCTGAAGTCGGCGCTATGGTGGCGGCGGATGCGTAAGATCTATTCGCTGGTGCTTGGGGGGTGGGGGTTCCCCATCTTTTGGGGGTGGCGGCAACCTCGGGGTCCTGGTGTGTGCTGCCCTGGGGGTGGCGTTTCTTCAAGCGGCATTACTTGTCCTCTCCTCTCGTCCCCTTTTTTCGCTCCTGTTGATAGCCCAAAACTGGTACCATCCTTCTTGTCTAACCTTCTTGCCAGATATGCGTACATTTGGTACATTCTAATCCTCCTTGACAGGAAGCTGTTCTCTCTTTTGTTGATTTTAACCCATCTGCAGTTTTATCTTTACTCTATATTCACCAATATATTTGTATACTCTGATCAAACCTTTTGCACAATACAACTCTGTGGTGGTAAGCACCGGTATGTGAATTTAGATTCGGATGTGAATTTGGAATTACTTGTAAGTTTTGATTCCAAATTTTTAGTACCCTTATGTCTATTCACAAATTCGAAACCAGATGCCTTTGAACCTTCTAGTTCGCTTGTCTCCAATTTTAGTATTTATCTATACTGTAATAAATTACATTCGTGGCACAAGTGTATGACCGCTCACTTATGCACTAAAAATGTATTGGTGGCACCTGTATGTGAGGATTTGGGTCCTCATATTCGGTATAACCACCTTATCTATGGCTGGGAACCCCGGGTTTGTTTGTCCACTCGATGGCTCCTTTGAGGGGCGGAGTGCTGAACCTTCTCCAAAAATGCAGTCGAACCACCATTTTCAGGAGAGTTGCCTTGAGGCAAAATCCTCCATAAGGCAAAAAAGCCAAGCTAATGCCAAAAGCATTGTAGCTAAGACCAAAAACGAGCTGTTGAAACCCATAGAAAATGGCAAGAAATTTCTTGGTTCTCGTGTTTACACCACTACCGGAGTGAGCTCGAGAAAATCAAACCAAAAAAATATAAGAATGGAAAAAATGATGAATATTGTCGAAAAAAAGGAAATGACCGCCTATGATATCACACACAAAAAATGCAGCTGCAAAATGAGCTACACTGCTTATGCAATAGTGCGCCCTTTATGCCCTTTGAACAGTAACGTTAATTGGAATTTCAGGGATTGCATCGACAGAAAAACAAAACAGATAACCTGTAGTTGTGGGATAAAATCCTTAAATAACAAAAAAATGACTACTAAACCGATCAATCCTATAACCCCTACTAAACCATCCAATAAGCGTATTACAAAATACTTGACAACATTATCAAGGAGACCTCTCCATCCCCCAATGGCCAAAAATCACAAACTAGTTAGTTATTTATGAAGATCTGCATGTGGAACTGCAGGTGCATTAAGCGTAGGTCCTTTTGGACCGAAATCAATGCGCTATGCCGCCTTGAAAATATTCACCTAATATCATTAGTTGAAACAAAAGCCCAAGACCCGCCAGAAAGTAAAGTATGGCAAAAAGCTGGCTTTGACTCTATTGAGTTCATTCCAGCGAATGGATTTGCTGGGGGGATCTGTGTTCTGTGGAAGGGGTCACATCTCTCGAATGAAAGAATCCAAACTATCCACAAAGATAACCGTTTCATTGGGTTTCACTACACAAATCTGGAAACCAACAATGAATTGATCATTATTTTTGCCTACGCTCCGCCAAGGGCACAAGACAAAGACCAGTTCTGGACGAAACTTAAACTGTTTGTCCAGAATTGTAACCTTCCTTGTATCATTATGGGAGACCTCAACGAAATTCAACACCCAAACGAAAAGTAAGGGGGCGCTATCCCTAACCATTCCAGGTTTGAACGGCTTATCAACTTTAAAAACGATTGTGACGTTTGTGATATTCCAACGTCGGGTAACAAATTCACTTGGAGAAGATCCAAAAACCTCGAAAATACTATTTTCGAGAAATTAGACCGCACTTTAGTAAGCAACCAGATAATCCAATGGTATCCGTCTATAGCAACAAAAAACCATGCCTTCGCATCCTCCGATCACTGCCCTATCTCATGCGAACTCCCAACTGGAGTACCTTTCAAAGCACAACCATTCAAATTTGAGATGATGTGGACCTCTAGAAAAGACTTCCAAAACGTCATCAAGCAAGCCTGGCGCTACAACGCAGGTGGATCACACATGTTTAACCTCACCAATAAAACACAACTACTTAAAACAAAAGCGAAAGCTTGGAATAAACATACCTTTGGAAATATTTTCGAACAAATAAAAAAACTAGATGAGAACCTACTTCAGATCCAGAAAGATATCATTGAACACCAAAACATGCAACTAATTCAAAAAGAAGAGAGACTGGTGAAGAAACGATCGTGCCTCATTAATTTCCACAACTCCTATTGGAAACAAAGAGCTAAAAACTCGCACATTAAACTGAATGACAAAAATACTAAATACTTTCACCGGATTGCCAGTGGTAGAAGGAACAAAATCAATATTAAAGAAATTCGTACAGCAAAGGGCACACAAATATCCGGACTAGAAAACATTAAAACAGAAATTAAACGGGACTTCCAAAATCGATTCCGGGCTTTGGAAATAAACCGCAACAAGCTCCAAGACATGACGCAAACCATCAAAAGAGAAATAACAGACGCAGACAACACATAGCTTACAAAACCAGTTTCAAACAGTGAAATTAAGAATGCTATGTTTGACATTGGGGATGACAAATCCCCGGGCCCGAATGGAATGCCGGCGAGCTTTTACAAAAAATATTGGCATATCGTTGGACCGGACGTGACAAAAGCTGTTAAAAGCTTCTTCCACACAGGGAAGATTTTGAAACAAATCAACCACACATTTATAAGACTACTACCCAAATATGAAAACCCTAATTCAACTAACCATTACAGGCCAATTAGCCTATGCAATACCATCTACAAAGTAATCTCGAAGATTATAACAAACCGCCTTAAACATGTCCTAAACAAACTAATTCACCCGATGCAAGGGGCATTTGTCCAAAATAGGAGTATCCACGATAACACACTCATTGCGCATGAAATTTTCCACTCCTTCCGCAATAAACGTGGGCGGGAGGGCTGGATTGCAATCAAACTTGATATGGAAAAAGCCTAAGATCGAATTAGCTGGGAATTCTTGACCGATATTCTCCACAACTTTGGCTTTCACGACAAATTCGTGGGTTGGATCCGGGAATGTGTAGAAACAGTCTCATTTTCTGTACTAGTCAACAATGGACCAACAGAACAATTCTACCCCCAACGGGGCCTCAGTCAGGGAGACCCCCTATCGCCATATTTATTCATTATAGCCCCCGAGATTCTGGCAAGACAGCTCCACCTTTTGAGTACTAACCCAAAAAGTGGCATCGGGATCCAAATCTCGAGAAATGGAACAAAAATCCCTTTCCTGGCGTTTGCGGACGATATCATCATCTTTGCAAAAGCCAACAACCATGCCTGCAAAAATATTAAAGATACTATTGACGACTACTGTCAAATATCTGGCCAGAAAGTCAACTTCAATAAATCCGCGTTTCAAGTTACCAAAAACACAAACAACAACACAAAAGAGCAAATAAAACAAATCCTCCAAATTGCAAACACAGTTGCCTTGGATAAATATTTAGGGTGCCCGATAATTAATGGGAGAGTAACATAAAACACCTTTAAACCACTCGCACTACGCACCAGATCCCAATTAACAAAGTGGAAAGCTAACGCCTTATCCCAAGAGGGGCGTAAAACCCTAATCAAAGCAAACCTCTCAGCACAACCAAACTATATAATACAATCGTTTTTACTACCGCAATCAACCTTGAAAGAACTAGACGATATTAACAAAAACTTCTTCTGCAACAAAGAAAACAACTACAAACCACTCATAAGCTGGAATTCCATCTGTCGTCCCCCCACTCACGGGGGGTTGGGAATCGCCAAGGCTACCGAAATGAACCAAGCACTCCAAATGAAACTACTCTGGAAAATCTTAGCAGAACCAAACAATCTATGGGTCAAAATAGTCACTGAAAAATACCTTAAAACATAAAGTATCCTAAACTATAAGAAAAAACAGAACACATCATGGCAGTGGTCCAAGTTAGTTGGCCTACGAGACCTATTCATTAAGGGTCTCATCTGGCAAGTGGGGGACGGCAAAACCATCCGATTTTGGAAAGACAATTAGACCGGCAATGGTCCCCCAACCCAAAGCGTGAGGTTGAAACCCTCATTAATTGGGAGGAGCCTAGTGAGGTGTACCTCAATGAGGATAACTCATGGAACATCGAAAAGTTGAGTCAGGTTGTTAATCAAGATGACCTCGAAAAAATCTCCAAAATTATTAACCCCATCAATAAAATACCGGACAGACTGTATTGGCAACCAAGTAAAAATGGATGGTACTCTACTCACTCGACAATGCAGTGGCTCCACCAATCCAAAGGTGAACCTAAGATTAACCTAGAATGGATTAACCGGCTAACCCCCCCCCCCCCCAAATGAAAAACTTCCTGTGGAAAGTGGCTCGTAATGGCCTTCCGACTAAAACTAGGCTTGCGGCTAACCATATCCCGGTTCCACAAGGCTGCGAAGCGTGCAATACCCAGGTTGAAGACACAAACCACCTCCTCTTATTTTCATGCCCCCTCACAAAAGCAACCATTAATTCTATAAACTCAAAACTCTGTAGGATTACTACCCAAGTATCCCTGGACGACAAAAAATCACATCAGGTCCTCGAAGAAATTAAGGAAAAGTTAACAAAAGAGGAATTGGAAATCCTTATAAACACGTGGTGGAGCCTATGGTTCGCCAGAAATAAGCGAGTTTTTGATAACAACAACGGAACAAACCTAACTAATGCTGATAACATTGCTGAATTTACTCGAAATCAAATTAAAGAATGGAAACAAGATGGAGCTTCGGATTCCCCTTGCCCCCGCACTCACACGATTGGTGTTGAAGCAAGAAGAAAGCATACAAAATTGGCAAAACCCAAGAGGGACTATATTAAGCTAAATTTTGATGGTGCAGTGAATGCAGATGGCGTGGCTTCGTTCGGGTTCATCCTCAGGGACTCTGGAGGCTACCCCATCCATTTTGACGGAGGACTGATTGGTCGACAGTCTATTTTGATTTCCGAGACCATCGCCTTGCGTCAGGGACTTCTCGAGGCCACCAGACGTGGCATTCCCAGGATTCAGATTGAAGGTGATAATTTGCAGCTGGTCAAGGCCGTGCTCGGTGACTGGCACTGCCCGTGGGAGATTGAGCTGTTGCGTTCGGACATCCACTATTTGCTTGCCCGGTTCCAGGATTGGTGTATCACTCACATCTATCGGGAGTGCAATTCTGTGGCGGACTTCATCGTTGGATCTTTCAGACGTGTCTCCTCCTTCCCGCTTGCAGATGATCCGGGTTTACTTACCCTCATCCGTCAGGATGCTCTAGGGAGACCACTATATTGTTAGTGGTCACCCTAATTACTTTCCTTATCAAAAAAAAATATTGAATTGTTCTTTTGATAATAACTTTATTTATCTTGCCTTTTTTATGATGAAAACAAGGAGGATAATAACAAAATAAGAAATATATCAGATGTTTCAAACAGCATATACATTCATACAATACTCATTAAGGCTTTCGGACATTTAGTTCGGCGGTTAAAACATTGGGATAATATCGAGGTTACGGTTTCGACTCACACGGACGACAGTTTGTCCATTCCTCCCTAAAATTGGTAATTAACTTCACTATTTATAATTCCTCTAAAAAATCATGATTCCATATCCAAATTGTTTCCTAATTAATCCAACTTTGGCCAATTAATTATTTATTAATCCCGCTGTCGTGCTGCGGAATTGAGCTGTTTGTGAGAAAACAAAACCGCTTACCAGCTGCCATGTGGGCCAGCGGTGGGCTCCCAGAGCACCCTGACCGACACGTGGCAGTTCACGCACTCTAATTTTATGACTTTGACCTCCATTCTCTACACCAATATCTACTACACTCGCTACTCGCCACTCACCACTCACACTGGTCAATTTCCTGTCTTTAGCAGAAACCGGCTTTTTAATACTCTCCCATTTCAGCGATCGAATCAAACTCCATCTCGTTCATCTCTCCCTCTCGAAGCTCGATCTGAACTTGGATCAATCAGGATGCATTCGACTCCGTTGCTTCTTGAAGAGCCAATCAGGATGGCTTCCATTCTCGAGCCTTCCAAGCCTGTGAGTCTCCGATTCTTTTCAGATGTAGAACTAGAAGCGTTTTCTATAGTTTATCAGAGTTATAGTTGCTTATCAATTGGCGATTCAATTTGATACTAAAACACTTATTGCAGGGTTTCTATCCTGCTTTGACAAAAATTGTCGGCACGCTTGGCCCAAAATCTCGCTCTGTCGATATCATTTCCAGTTGCCTTCAAGCTGGAATGTCTGGTAATTAACGATTTTCAGTCTCCACATCCATTTCCTCCCATGGAATAAGCTTGATTTTTGTTTGATTGTAAATGAAAATATTTTTGTAGTTGCGCGGTTCGATTTTTCATGGGGAGATGCTGGGTTTCATCAAGAGTCGATTGAGAATCTGAAGATCGCTATGAAGACCACCAAAAAGATTTGCGCTGTATGCTCTTACATCCCCCATTTACTCACTTTCTTATAGTGATTTATTCACCTAATTACACTAATTAGGCTAATTGAAGAGGTTATCTATCCCTTGATAACTAATTAGGACTTGGGAGTTTGTGATTTTGGGCGTTAGATTTAATTACTGGGGATTTTTTTGACAGGTAATGTTGGATACAGTGGGCCCAGAGTTGCAGGTTGTGAACAAGAGTGACCATCCAATCTCACTTGAAGCAGATTCACTTGTTGTCCTTACTCCTGATCAAACCAAAGAAGCCACTCCCAGTTTGTTGCCAATTAACTACCATGGCCTCTCTAAGGTTTGAATCAATCTGTTGTGATTAGTAGCTGAAAAATCGATTTGTTAGATTTTCAGATATGATTAACTTTCTCTTTTTTGTTTTAAGTAGGCTGTGAAGAAAGGTGATACTATCTTCATTGGACAGTATCTTTTCACTGGAAACGAAACTACATCGGTTTGGCTAGAGGTAAGATCATTATCAGCATTCTTAGCATCAAATAGAAGAAATAGTTGGTATATTCTGTATGAAGGATCTCTCCAGAATTGCTCATTCGAATTCAAATGCAAGCTTTAGATGTTTTCTGTGCTTCATTTTCTTTCTTTCTAATGGGGGATCCTACTTTTGCCTTACAGGTTTCTGAGATAAATGGAGATGATGTGGTTTGTCTTGTGAAGAATTCGGCTACATTGTCCGGGTCCTTATTCACTTTGCACGTCTCTCGAATTCGTATCGATTTGCCAACCCTTACTGATGCAGACAAACACGTAATACTCTATTCTTATGACTTTTATGGTAGGAAATAAGTAATGCATTACTACTCAAGTTGTAAATTGGGATTGCTGTAACTTGAAATAGTATAGACAACATGTCTTGTTCAACACAGTAAAATTCCGAATATTCATATGCACTATATGCTTAAATGTGCAATTTGTCTATAGCAATTTGTCTATATACCATATAAATTTATTTATTGAATTCGTTTTTGTATTCAGGTTTTAAGTACATGGGGTGTACGAAATAAGATAGACTTCCTCTCTCTTTCATGCACCCGCCATGCTGAAGACATTCGCCTTGTAAGAATCTCCCCATATCGGATAATCTTTTCTGCATTCTATTTTATAACCCTTGAATGTTGCCTTTTATTCACCCCCTTCAGGCTCGTAGTTTCCTTAACCAATTCCGTGAGCTTCGCCAGACTCTTATTTATGCTAAGATCGAAAATATAGAGGTGAGGCAAATTGTAACATAAAATCTTTCGTCTGTCATATTCACTACCTGTTTTGGGATCTATGATTTCATCATTGTGGAAATTACTTTCTAGGGTATGACTCATTTTGATGAGATTCTTCAAGAAGCAGATGGAATCATCCTCTCCCGTGGAAACTTGGGAATTGATCTCCCTCCAGAGAAGGTCTTTCTGTTCCAAAAGGCAGCTATTTTCAAGTGCAACATGGCTGGAAAGCCTGCAGGGGTCACTCGTGTTGTCGACAGTATGACTGATAATCTGAGGCCCACCCGCGCTGAAGCTACTGACGTTGCCAACGCTGTACTTGATGGTACTTTCACGAGTTTTTCGTTCACCGAAGTGTTATAATCCTTAGACCCTAAAACTTTCTTCCTGCTTGATCCAGGTACTGATGCAATTCTTCTTGGAGCAGAGACTTTACGGGGTTTGTATCCGGTTGAAACTATCTCAATTGTTAATAGAATTTGTGCCGAGGTATATTCCTTCTTTTTTCTATTGTTATTAGAGTGAATTGATGGTTTGGAGTTCTGATAAAAGAATAATCTTTTGCAGGCTGAGAAGGTTTACAATTATGATGTATATTTTAGGAAGACTGTAAAATTTGTTGGAGAACCCATGTCTCACTTGGAATCCATCGCTTCTTCAGCGGTATAATGCACTTGTCAACCGCATGGATGTTTCTATTTTTCTACATTTTTCCATTGATGCTCCAAGTTTGTTGTTTTCTTTTTCTAAATGTTCTAGGTAAAAGCTGCCATTAAAGTTAAGGCATCCATAATGATTTGTTTTACCTCATCCGGTAGAGCTGCAAGGTGTGTTACATTAACTTTTTTCAAATTGCTGTTCTTGCTAAGTCTCATTGTTGAATGGAACTGCATGCACTTAATAATTCTTAATAAGCATCCTCTATGTTATGCAGATTGATTGCAAAGTACCGTCCACCTATGCCCGTTCTATCAGTTGTGATTCCCCAGATTAAAACGGATCAACTTCGCTGGACTTTCACTGGTGCTTTTGAAGTATGTATTGTGCACATATGATCCATTTGTCAAAAAAAAAACTTCTACTTGATTCTTTTTCACTCATTTGATTTCATTTTTCCCTGTTTGGAAATAACAAAAGCGATATTGATTTTGGCTATGATGTTAATCCACAGGCGAGACAGTCACTTATAGTTAGAGGACTCTTCCCTATGCTCGCAGATCCTCGACACCCGGTGAGACATACAAAAAGAGAATTTATACTGCGTAGAGTCAATGATTTTTTTTGAACTGAAGAATTTAACCAGTAATTATATTTGGTTTAGGCGGAGTCAGATAATGTAATGGATGAGACGGTGCTGAAGGCAGCATTAAACCACGGCAAGGCCATGGGAATCATAAAGTCCCATGATCGCGTGGTGGTGTTCCAGAAAGTGGGTGATTCATTTGTGGTGAAGATCATTGAGCTTGAAAATTAGGGCGGGTAAGGGAAAACATTCGAATTTTTTTAATAAACATTTACCACTGCTAGATGTAACTTAGATGAACTCATGAACATCATCAAAAAGAAGCAGAGATAAGTTTGCAGTTTTCTTTTTGGTGGGTTGAGTAATCTGTGGTATTCAACTCTTTTTGATGTAATAAGTAAACAAGAGACCATGTTTTTGTTTGCTGAAGTTACATATTTGCAAGAAGGCAGGTTTCCCTTTTTGATAGTGTATTTCTTCTTCAAGTCGTTATGATTATGAATCTTACGATTTTCAGCTGTAACTATTTAGGATACGTCATGTTTGGCAGAGAATTATAATGTCTCAAATGAACCGACTGTAAAAAGTCCTATAAGCAGTATTTTGGATATAGCTTAAAATAGAAAGTGGCAGAGAGAAACCCCCCCCTAAAAAGTGATCGTATGGCTCACAAACAGAATTTTGCAATAAAGATTTCTGAACTGCAAGTGCAGTCTATTACTGTGTGCTGCGATCAAAAGAATGATAACAATATATATACATTAATTAATCCAGGCACCTGTAAACAAATAGCGCCCATGGCCTAATGGATAAGGCGCTTGACTTCTAATCAAGCGATTGTGGGTTCGAGTCCCACTGGGCGTGTATAATTTTTTTATATTTTAAATATTTATTTAACCCACAAAAATAAAGCAATCCAGTCTAGGCAGGCCTAGCATATGCTCACCGGCAGTCTAATGGTTTTGAGATGCCCTGTACGAAAATGTTATAATTGTCTAAATTTGATTAAATGTAAACTTTTACCAACTTGTAGTTAATTTATTAGAAAATTTTTAGATTCATTATTTTAGTTAATCTATTACTTAATATCATTCAATTATATAATTAAGTTTTATTGATATTAATATAATTTAAAAATAAA
Organism: Fallopia convolvulus; assembly: GCA_964016875.1. Classification (NCBI taxonomy): domain Eukaryota; kingdom Viridiplantae; phylum Streptophyta; class Magnoliopsida; order Caryophyllales; family Polygonaceae; genus Fallopia; species Fallopia convolvulus. Next base: position 45,146,974 of record OZ024726.1, read on the forward strand.
ATAAAATAAACCAATAAAAGAAAGTATTAAATAAATATTTTATCTATGAATATACAAAATAAGTGAAAAATGAGACTCGAGATAATTAAGTGAAAGTGAAACATTAACAAAGTAAAAAAAAAATAAAAAATAAAAAACTTGTGTTCTAAAAATAAATTGAAATTATTATTTAAGATATGAAATTTTAACCTTAGTTGATTGCATATAAAATATTTTATCTCGTCATTAGACAAGCTTCAATAAACTCTCTTTTCTTCATTGGGGTTACAACAAATTGAAAAGAACAAAAAAATCAAAATAGATTTAATCTTAAACTTTTCTTTTAATCATATATTCAACTAATCTCTTCAGTTATAATATGTCTGAATTTTTTTTTAAAATGGCATAAGAAAATTAAACGTAACAAAGAGACCGGGTGAAAGTTTTTTCAATTAGTTAAAAATATAAAGGGACTTGTTTAAAATTAAACGTAATTGAGAGTAACAAATTCAACGTAACAAAGGGACCGGGTGAAAATTAAACGTAACAAACGTAACAAAGGGACTTATTTCAAAAAGTAATTGAGAGTCAGCCATGACTCCCATGGGAATCGAACACAGGCCCCCAAATTGCCGTTTAAAATTTCATAAAGCGCGCCACTGCACCAGTTTCAATTTTGTTCAAAGAAGATCATTATATTTTTATTTGTAGTAAATTAGTTTGGGCCCGAGGCCCTAAATTAATTGGAGGTCTTGTGCAGGTGCACACCTTGCATGGGCCAGGCCTGCATATGCTTCTCGAGTTTCTAGGCTTTCAAAATCAAGATTGAGTGAAATTCACTTGCTTTCGTAAGTTTTAATCCTACAAAGATATGTAATCTAATTGAGTTTTTTAAGATAATAATTGTAATAATGAGATAAATATGCCTAAAGTTATTAGGTTAAAAAGATTACCAACAAATATTTCAGTTCACGAAATCACACTTCACCACAATCTACTTTGATAATTGAATATGCCTACATCAAAAAACAATCGATGTCGCATCGTAAGCCCAATCATCTAAACCATGAGACAATTAGAATTTGGGAATAAAATTGAATTAGTGTTGATTTTTAGGGTATGAAAACGGAATAGTTATGTTGCATAAATAAGTTGAAGTGAAAGTCGACCCTTGTGTAAACAAGGCGGTTTGAGTAGACCTCGAAAGGTAATCTCGTGAGTAGACCCCGAAGGGTAGTCTCGTTGGGTGTAGGCCCTAAGGCAATCACCATCGACCCACTCAAACATTTTATTAAGTTACTTAAAGGCTACGAGTCACTCGATGAGATCAAGCTTTCCTTCAACGAATATTGCCCTTATTCCATGCCAAGGGATTCCGCAATATCATTGTGGGATAAAACGTACCATATAAAACAATAGACATGTTGGCAAGACACATCTATTAAGAGTAAACGTACCTTGTTCGAATTACATGATTCCTCTTCATTCTTCACTTGAACGAAGTTGTCTTCCCATGACGTTTGTGGTTCTTCCTTCACTTGGACGAACTCCTCTTGCAACGCCATTTGAGGTTCCTTCTTCACTCGAACTTGTGAAGATCGATCCATGATACACACACACTCACGTGTTTGATTTCACTCATGAAACACTTGACTAAACTAGTCTAGTCTTGATCAACTACAAGTGTTGAACTCTCACCGATTTTGTGTAGACTTGTGTGTCGTCTCTTTTTTCGAAAACGGACGACCAACCCCCTTTATATAGGCGTGTAATTGCTGTCCAAAAACTGCCTAAAAGGTGGTTACAAAGTCGGTTATAGAGAGGAGAGGCCGAGAGGATTTTTAGGAGAAGTTACAACTACTTTTCCTTATCCAAATCCCTCTCTCCTAATCATCATTATGGGCGTCCAAACCAGCCCACCATGGAGTCCAAAATCACGTCCAAAACCAGCCTTTATTGGCCCAAAGAAATGGCCCAAAACTCCATCATGAAATCCAATCCAAAAGCCCAAAGTCACGACCCAAGAGGCCCATGCTAGGCGTCCAAGCTTGTGGCCCATCCAACCCACACGCGCGCCCCATGGGCCGGCCCACCAAGGCCCACACCAAGCTAGCATAGCTAGGTACCTAGCTAGGTCACTTACCTAGTGTAGCTGGCCCTTAGCTAGTTGAGCTGGCTTGAGCTGCGTTTTAGCTCGTTAAGCTGACTTTTAAGCTACTTGAGCTAACCTAAGCTAGTTTGAGCTTCCATGAGCTAATTCCTAGCTACATAAGCTTCTTACTAAGCTTATACTTTGAGTCAAAAGCTTGTTCAAGCTTCTAGAGCTAACTTCAAGCTAGTTTGAAGCTTCAAAACTCCTTTCTAGCATACATAGCTATGTGCCAAGCTAAACTCAAGCTTTGGTTCTTGCTTAAAGCATTCACCAAGCTTTAGAGAATCTTCCTAACATCCATTAGATTATGCACAAAGCTATAAAACTCATAACTTAGCTCAAAACCATACTTTTGATCAATCACAACCACTTGATGCCTTGTGCCTTAGCCCTAGGTGTGCTGCAAGCTCCTCGTACACCACCTAGGTACGCCGCTAGCACCGTGCAGCCATGGCCGTGCCATCGTAACGTCATAGGCGCGCCCCAACCATCGAGACATGAACCTCATAATCGAGCACCGACGCGCCACGCCCTTGCACCATGCCGATGCCGTGCGAGCGCACACCACATGCATCGGTGCGTCTCCATCGAGCGACGATGCATCGTGCCGCTATCGAGCAATGATGCCGCCTAGGCGCGCCCTCGCCTAGTGTCGTGGCACATGAGGTTTTGTTCCTCGGCGTTGGTGTGCCTTAACTTTGGATCTTTTCTATACATGACAACATCTCTTTATCATATCATGGCAAGTCACATAAGTCAATTTCCCAATCGACATTATCCTTGTGACTTATTAAGCTCAACATGCTCTTAACGAGATTGATGACTTTTCACAAATCACCAACAATTAATATTTTTTTTTGGTTTGAAAACGAAGCTATATGCACCTGCGGTTTATATTATTGCAATCAAAGAGACGAGTTACCCCCGAGAGGGTTTACATCAAAGGCTAAAGCCTCAACGAAACAAGCATGCACATAAAAGAACTCAACAAAAGGAGAGTTTAAAACTAGAGAGTGGTTTGCAAGTGCATCAGCTACCTTATTAGCATTCCTAGAAATATTAACTAGCTTAATAGTCCACGTCCGATCCTGGATTAGTTTACGACACTCAACAATCAAATGATAATCCTTGTGAGGTTGTAGCACATGCTGTGTGAGTAGCTGAATAGCTTGGAGAGAATCTGACTGGATTAAAACTTGACGGAAATCCATTCGCTTAGCAATGATAAGACCCCTGTGTATAGCGGCCAATTCAGCTTTTGAAGCATCAGTAACTCCATAATGAAAGGAGAAAGCTTGAAGAAATTGACATGTATGATCACGAAAGACTCCGCCGCCACCATCAGCTCCTGGGTTTCCTTTCGAAACCGCATTTGTGTTCAAAGCTATCCAATTTAAGGGAGGTGGCTCCCAGTACATAACTCTCGACGAGGGATTAAACGTCGGAATTGTGCGCTGTTCACCAGCCTTGGCTAACCTATAAGCTTCAACCGTGGAGACAACTTTCAGACTCAGCCTATCAACCTCATCCTTAGCTTCAAAAGCTAGTAGATTCCGAGTCTTCCAAGTATACCAATTCATGGTGACAAAAGTGGAGCTCCATGAATCCAGCTTATGGATGTACAAATATAGCCATTCTCGGCAATCCGTAATCGAGAAAAATTGTTGAGGAAGGTTGTTACCCGAGAGAGCTAACCACACTTGCATAATATCTGGACAATCTCGAAGCAAATGAAGGAGTGATTCCACAGCTCCACGCCTCGGGCACGCAACAACAGTAGCTAGATGTCTCTTCACTCTATTCTCATTACACATCACCACATCATGGGCATCAAGGTATGTGAAATGGCGAGCTCTCTGTTGAGCATCTACCTTCCAAATTTTGATCCAAAATGGATGGTCCAGCTGATGTTCTGTCCCACGAACCAGCTCATAAGCTGATTTTGTACTGAAAATTCCAGTCTTGGAAGGGTGCCAATAGAAGGTATCACGTGCATCAGCCTCAGCGGAGAGAGAGTAATCTGAGCTAACTTGTGCAACACCTGCGCAGGGAGGAGATGTGACAACAACTGCCATGACCAACCATGAATCCCATAATAATCAACGACAGTGTTACATCGGGCGTTAGTGGGGACAGAAGCCAAAGCAATCTCAATCAACGTCCTATCCAGAAGCCAAGAATCCAACCAAAAAAGAGTTGTTGTTCCATTTCCAATAGAGAAAGCAATACCCTTGGAAAAAACAAAAGCCCCATGTACAAGCCCTTTCCACATATAAGAAGAGCGAGCCCTCGTCTTGAACATATCAACTTCCAGTTTATTATTGCAATATTTACCTCGTATTACCTGGCTCCAGATTGAATCAGGTTCATTCATCACCCGCCAATTCAGTTTAGCCAATAATGCCGAGTTGGATCCGCGCATCGATTTAAGTCCTAATCCACCAATTTGCTTTGTTGAGCAATTTTTTCCCAACCCAACAAATGCATCTTGCACTTCTGATTAGAAGAACCCCACACAAAGTTTCTTATCATCTCATCCACAGAGTCACACACAGCTCTCGAAACTAATGTCGATTGCATCGTGTATACCGGAATGCTCGAGAGAACAGAGTTAGAAAGAGTCACTCTTCCAGCAGCTGAAAGATACTTGGCTTGCCATGTATTAAGACGAGCTGCAACTTTATCAAGCAAGAAGGAGTAACGATCATTGGTCATCTTGTCACATATCGTAGGGACTCCAAGATATGACTCCAAATCTTCCGTAATCGGCATGGATAAGCAGTTGCTTATAGATTCTCGTTCAGACTGTCGAACCAACTGTGAGAACAGAATGTTACTTTTATTGTAATTTACTTTCTCCCCGGAAAAGAAGCAAAATCTGTCTAAATAGGATTTGACAACAGTGGCTTGATGATTTGAAGCTTCCATAAAGAGTATAAGATCATCCGCAAAGAAGAGATGTGAGAGGCGAACACCACCTTCATAGATTGGTTTCCAAATTCCCATACGAACCAATTCTTCAATCATATGAGAAAGATATTCCATACAAAGGACAAAACGATAAGTGGAAAACGAATCTCCTTGGTGAATTCCCCTCGTAGGCTTGAAGGAACCGGCCTTTTGACCATTCCACAACAATTCCGTTGAACCTTGCATTTGGCATTGCATGATGATATTAACCAGATGATTAGGCAGCTTAGCCGAACGCAAAAGCAGATGTAGAAAGCTCCATCGAACATGGTCGTAAGCTTTCGCTAGGTCCACTTTAATCATCCTCATTTTAGTGCGAGAAGTAACCGAGCGGAAAGAATGGAGCACCTCATGAACCACTACGTTATCATTGATTTGTCTACCAGGAATAAAACTCGCCTGAGCCGGAGACACAAGAATAGGCAGGGCTGGTTTCAATCGATTGACTACCATCTTTGTCGCTATTTTGAAAGCAACATTGAGTAGTGAAATTGGACAAAAATGAGCAGGCGAGGCAGGAGGCGTGATTTTTGGAATCAAGTGCATTAGGGCATTACACATACCTGGTGCGAAAATACCATCATTCAGCAACCCAAGGACACAATCAGTGACTTGTGCGCCCACAACTGGCCAATTATGTTGGTAGAAGACAACCGGAAAACCATCCGGACCCGGAGCTTTAAAAGGCGCCATCATATGGACGCTTTCCCATACTTCTTGAGCAGTAAAAGGCTTGCCCAAATTTTGAAGGAGATCCGACTGAAGAGGAGGAAAACTGATCCTATGTCCCATAGCGGAGTGGTTCGGCTCAATAGCATCAACGAAAAATAAATCCAAGAAGAATGAGAGAACCATAGAAATAATTTATGTGTTATCCGTGATCCAATCCCCTTCTGCATTTTGCAACATAGTGATCTTATTTGCCCTGCGTCTAATAATAGTAGAAAGATGATAAAACTTCGTATTTCTATCACCTTCAATCAGAAACATCAATCTCGATTTTTGGAACCAAAAAACTTGTTCTTGATGAAGGATTAGTTCAAGTTCCTTGCAAAGCTCCTTCTCTCTCCAAATTAAACCCGTTGATATGCGACTTCCAAGGGCCCGGCGAACTCCTTCATGCCGAGCCAACAGTTTTCTTTTCTTGAAAAATATGTTACCAAACACATCCCTATTCCACTGACCCAGAGAAACAGAAAGTTGTTGGAGAGACGTATTCAGATTAGTACTACTGTTCCAAGAATGCCGAAGAAATTTCTCAAAATCATCATGGGATAACCACACTGCTTGGAATCTGTAGGGTTTGTTGGACCTCTGGTTTGACTCCGTCAAAACCATATTGAGAAGCAAAGGCAAATGATCAGAATGAGTTGTGACAATATGCTTCACGATTGCTTCTGGAAAATTAAAACGCCAAGCATCATTGCAGAGTGCCCGATCCAAGCGAGCTGCTTTATACGTGGTCGGAGTATTCCCCGTTGACCATGTAAAACGCGACCCCTCAAAGCCGAGATCAATCAACTGTAAACTGTCAGCCCAATTAGCAAAAGCAGACGAAGCTCGATTTGATCCAACCGAAGAACTGGAGCGTTCTCCCGAATTCATTGTTGCATTAAAATCACCAGTGACAAGCCAAGGTCGATTATTTGTTCGAGCCAAAATAGCAAGATTATCCCAAAGCATCAAACGATCAGTGGGATCCAGTGATGCGTAAACTGCAGTTAACGTCCATAGTTCTTCATCACGTCTAACGACTTCAACAGTAATATGTTGTGGATTCAAAGATAAAGGGATTAGAAGAATCTCAGTCGTCCGCCAAATCAGCCAAATTCCTCTAGAGAACCCAACTGCATCCACTCTCAACACACCATCAAAACCCAAGCGGCGACACACATCATCTGCTCGTACTCCACTAATTCTTGGTTCAAATAAAGCAAAAACCGAGGGATTATGAAGCCTGATCAAGTCTCTAATAGTTGTCATAAAATTCGCGCTCCCCGCACCACGAACATTCCAGATGAGTAAACTGAGATTATTCATAGACATAACGGAATTTATGAGGTTCCCAAAAATAGGGGCATTCATAGAGTTAGAATGGACTGCAAAGGCTACAACCACTCTTGCGATGCATAACATCGCATTACTGAGGTGTGAGGGCATTGAGACCCGACACAGTACCGGTTGAGTCTCCGTTTGCATTGGAAGAAATTCCATGATCATTCGGTTTGCTAGGCGTGGCAGTAACATGTGTTTGGGGAGCATCGGGCGGTTCGAGACCATCGTACTTGACTTGTTGAGGACAAGCGTGGTCTCTATTAGAGGGATCGGGTTCTGGTGGGGGTGGTTCATGGCTTGTGGTGGGTTACGTAGGTTGGAAATTGGTGGCAGGGATCGAAGGAGGAAGAGTGATTGTGGTGTTTGTCAAGACTTGATTAGGGTTCGGTGTATTTGGCTTGGAGAGCACACTTTCTGTAATTAGTTGTGCTTTCTTTACTTCCGTATATTTAGAAGATATGATGGACATTCAAGATTGCTTTTTTGGTGGCTTGATCGTTGTGGATAATACCGAATCTTTTATTTCCTTTTTATCTTTTTTCTTTGGATGGTCGTTGACTCGAGCGCTGGCTTGTGTGGGTCCATGATTATTCCCTTTCATAATTCTAGCCTCAAAATCTTCGAGATTGATATGCGCAACAATAGTCGTGGCCTTCGAGATGACAACTTGTGGTTGCTCAGTTACCACGGATCGGGTGCTAGGGTTAGGGTTTGTACGTGAGGTTTGCCCTTGCATGACTGTTTTGACCTTCTCTTTTGTTGGGGCATGAGTCTGCACTTGTTGGTTGATCACCTGTTGGGGTGGATCAGCAACTGGACTTGATTCTTCGTCCACCGCCTGCAACGCCATGAATCGGGAGCCACTCCCCGAACTAGCTTGAACTGGCTGTGAAAGTGACTCTTGATTGTTAGCTCGAGGGGGTTGTTTCGGACGCCTAATAGGCTTTTTCACATGTATCCATGAACCATATTGTTCTGTGATAGGAACCTCCGACATGTTTGTGGTCATCAGATCCTTTTTTGGTGCATTGTCTTCAATTTCTTCTTGCGCTTGTGCCTTCAGAAGAGGGCACGACTCTTTTGTGTGGCCAATAACCCCACATTCATAACATAAAGAACGGACACCTTCATATTGAATGGACCACATTCGACCCCTAAACCGGAACTTTGAGAGAAGGGCATGGTCAAGATCAATCTCTACTCCCAGGCGGACAAACTTTCCCCTATCAGCCTCTACTGTTGTCTTATCAACTCGAATAACTTTCCCCAATGTGTTACCAATGCGACTCAAGAATTTCGCATTGAAGTACTCCATACTAAAACCCGGTATTCTAATCCAATCCGTCAGGATCTTGGCTTTATCCTCATATGGATCAAAATTAGGGACCCATCTTCTGATTAACAAATAATTGTCACCGATCATCCATGGACCTTGAGTGAGGACATGGTTTAAATCTTCCATGTTTGAGAATTTAGCCACATAATGAGCATTTCCTATATCAACCAGTGTCAACGCACCCTTCAATGCCCATTTTTGCTCCAACTTCCTCTTCAGTTGTACGTATCCCGGGCCTTTGTCAAACATGTTGATTATCAACGTATGAGCTCATGGCCTCCGAAGCTCACACTTCTCTTGTTTTGTCAATGTAATGGTAGGACACGCAGGATCGTCATATTCCGACACTTCATCATCATCTGTATCATAAAGTTCCGGACGTTCTTCCAAAGTGGAGGGCAAAGATGCAATAGATCCATGGTTACTTGATGAACCCACCAGTCACAGAACGAAGTTTGCGTCGAATGCATAGGCACACCGCCTTCAGCCGGGGGTTGCATCGAAGACGTAAGAGCGGCGCCTTCTACCGGGGATTGCATCGAAGGCGTATGTACAACACCTTCAGCCTGAGGCTGTGTTGAGGACGCAGGAGTAGCGCTTTCAGGCGGGGCCTGTGTTTGAGGGGTTATTTTTGTGCAACAGTGGGTGTATCCACCTCCATGGCCACCACTGTTTGATCATTGGGCGGCGCTGGAGGGGGTTTAGCGGCGGCATCGGCGGACGTCGCCATAAGGCGGAGCAGCGTTGGCTGCGCTTGAAGCAGTGAGGAACCGTAGGCGGCAAAACAATTTTCAAAAGAGAGCGTTTTATTATGTTAGTGCTAGAAAATAACCTTCCCAACAATTAGCATTTGCTGTCATGCTCTACTAAATCCAATTCAAGCCTAGAGTTATTTGTTTTTTAAAAGGAAGCATAGAGTTGCCATGATTGTTTATCATGCAAAAGAAATCAAGTTGTTATCGTGTAAATAATTCTTAGGATCTACTATACTACAACAAGGGATTACTGATGAGATTAGAGGATTCCACCTCTTGGCATAAGCTTTCGGCAGGCAATCTCATGAATATCTCCAGCGATAAATCTTCATCTATGCAAGTTGAACATGCCGAAATCGAATTTGTAGCGAGGATTTGTGATTGTACTCAATGAAAGAACCAAGGATTTTTCAGGTTAGAAGGACGATAGCTGAAAATTGATGATGATTGGAAATTTTAGTTGAAGATGAAACTGATGATTTTGAGAGGGAAGAGAAATTTATCCTGATTACAAACCCGCACGCCAATGAAGGATATTTACAAGTAAGCATAGACCTTTTTCAAAGGTCAAAGCACTCCCTGCAAGTTACTGAGATTACCATATCCTCTCTAGCTTCTACCATAACATGACTAATCTATTTTCCTTCTATATCACATTTAGTGATTGATACATCCATATTAATTATATCAGATAATGCTAAATAAATCAATTTGATAAACCGTTTGATGAATTTCTTCTGGGTAGACGTTTATCTAATCCATTCCCCTCCATCCAAACACAAAAACATCTTTTTGCTAGCACTAACGTACGTATAAACATAGCTAAGTTGAGTTCATCTACAACCATCCAACTATTGCGTCGTTTCAAAATTTAACCTTTGCTCCATTTTTTTTCCGCTAGCACTACCTACCGTACAATAGTCTTCCCTATTGCAGCTGCAAGCTACGAGTAAGGCTGGATTTGAGCCCCGAATGATCCGGCTTTGCATTTAAATTACCTAAGATCCAATCAAATGATAGCCAATATAGCATGATTCCATCATAACGGTTCTAAGAAACGCAACTCTGGAGGGCCAGGACCAAGTATACCCTTCTGGTCGTTCATCTTAGGGAGCCCGTGTGGCGGTGGAGGTGGAGGAGGAGGAGGTGGCGGTGGTGGCGGCGGCGGTGGCTCCATTGATCCGTTGTCTTCATCTCTCCAGTGTGGAGGCCATTCCCTCTACACATCAAAACCAATCAAGGAAATCAGTAATTGTTAAAAGAGAAGGTCTCTTTGGGTAATATCTAGTTGTTTTACTTGCCTCATCAAATGCTTGGTTTGTTTTGGGCAACACTGGTGTCATAATTGGAGGAACCATGTCTGGGTCAGGCTTTTGGAAGACAAAGATAGTGTATAGACCTAAAAAAAACAGTAAAATTACATCACTGAAGACAATTGGAAAAGTAGAGTTGAGAAAAATCTTAGTTGAAGAGAAGACCAGCTCACCCAAAACATCAAATGACCGAGGGAGAAGTCTTCCACGGGGATCAACAAGGTTTGGACCAAATTTTGTGATCAAGCTTGCAAGTTGGACTCTATAAACAACGAGGACACAAGATATCCAAAGCGAAGATCCATTTTACAAATCATTAGTGTTTTTTGAAAATGACCTATACATGATCATGACAAACATCCCTTGCCCATTTCAGATGCATTACCTGTTATCCTCGTAGAACTCTGTCAAATTCTGAATTTCCACATACTCAAGACCAACCTCTCTAGCCAACCTGTGTCAAGTGAGCAAGAAAAGTCTAATGTGTATCACAACTATACAAACCATAGACAAATCCCATCAGGTTATGCCAATAACTTGGAATCAAGGGTATTTCTTATAGTAATTTGTGCAGTAAGAATAATAACCCATTTTTACTTATATGCAAGTATCCAAATTCACAGTAGAGTTTTTTTTATTTGCAATACAAGAAAAAGGCCAAAATATTAAGACTGAATAAACAATAAATTCGTAAGTAGTAGAACTGTAGAAGTCAAATATTAGCCTTCTTTTAAGCAGTATTCAAGTTAAGAACTTAACCTGATGAAGCTTGGAAAATGAACTAAGCAATGTGTTTCCGCAGAAAAATCACTAGCAAACTTTAGCTGGTACTTCTTTCCAAATTGTGGAAACCTGGTGACAAGTTGTAAGCAGTGTAAAATTCAGCCAGGGTTAACAGATCACATAAAATAAAGCTCAAAATTCCAGCAGAAAATTGATACTGGTGAGGGTGAAAGTGTTCACATACTTCTCTTCCTCTACTTCAAAGGTGATCATATAGCTCTCAGACCGAATGCAGGTAGGAGGAACAAGGCCAGGCTTCATGCCACCACCTCTATTGTGGTATGCCTCAACATTCTTTTGATACTTTGCCCTACAAAAATAGCAGCTCGACCAGCATAAGCATAACTAGAAAGATGAAAATTTAGATAAGACAAAACATTTTTTTCAAACACATCACAAGCACAATTTCAGTTTAGAGCTTGAACCAACATCTAAAAGCTATATGTTCGAATGCATATATACAAGTATTTAGTTATCCACACAAACCAAAACAATGACAGCAATATATTTTGATCTGACAGCTGAACATATTGACCAGAAAATAAAAGCATCAATTTTTTTGTAAGGAGATTAAAAGGACCTTGATATAGAAACTAGAGTAGCCTACCATATGGTGGACGAATCGGGTGTAATACCAAAAAAGTAGCCTCCGGGTTTCAACAAAGCCGACACATTTTGTAGTAGAATCTTCACCCTCTCCTCAGATTCAAAACACATCTGCTAGTAAGGAATCATTAGTCATCTATAATACTAGATCAAATTACTGCTAATAAAAAACAGATAGTTTTTAATCTTTGCAGATAGTAGAATTATGAACCTGCAAATGGTGCATACAGCAAACACTGTCACACGAATTGGCCTTTTCATTTTCCAGTAACCGTTGTTCTAAACTTGCCTGTTAAAACAATCAAACCATAAACAGTCACTAGAGAATCTCAATCAAAATGACATAACAACAACATCAAAATTCCATAAGTTAGAATTGCAACCATGGAAGGATCAAGCTCAAATAAGTCAGAAGTGTATGTCTTCCTCTGACTCTCCCACACCTCTCGAACTTGACTGATTCCAGAAGCTTCCACATCTTCCCTCCAGAGAGAAAATTGTGCGAAAACGAGAGGAAAAAACAAAACAAAAAGAAAGCAGCAATCAACACCACTTTTCTAAAAATCTCTGAATTCAACAATTAATCACCAACCAGAGCGCTACCAATTCCAATGTAATGGCCGATTTGAGCTTCGTCCCATTTGTTTTCGTCCGGTACTTGGCCGCAGTACAACTCGCAAACCGAAGCGTAGGGGAAGAGGAAGATCTTGATGAGAGCGGTTTTCGCGAAGTCGAGTAGGCGGCTGTGTGTAGACATCTCCGGCCTGGGAGGAGCCACCACGTATCCGGGCGGCGGAGGAGGCGCCGCCGCCATTGGTTCTTGCGTCTGCGTCGCAGTATTCCTCTGCTTCCCTCTCTTAGCTGAGGAATTCAGGAACACTCAGCAATCAATGGAGACGACGACTCAAACGGCTCGACCTTGATTTCAATTTGAACTGAAGTTGGAGAAATCTCTACAAAAAATTCTCCTCTTTTTACTCTGAATTTTGGGCGGGCTTGTTTGAGCATGTTGAACAAATTATTCCCAGTTTTGTTCAAGTACTGCTTCGGGCTTGTATAAGGGCTTTGTATAGAACAAATTGTTTTTTTTTACATAGGTATGGATTAGAATTTAGGTGAAAGGTTTAACCTAGAAGATTTGTTTGGATAAGAAGCTTAAAGTTCTATATTATGTTAAATTTAGTCGACATTTAAAGTGTGAAATCGAGTAACATAGCCCTAACATTACAATCAGGAAACACATGTTTTATTTTAACCACTCGAAAGATTGTAGAGTTGTAAAAATATCGGCAATTATTATTTCAATCAGCCAAAAACACGATCTACTATCCAATAAAACATTCATCACTGAAATGTTATCACATTCTAGTTCAATCTTCTTAAAATGTCTCTTTTTAGCTCCTATTGCTTCTGCTTGTATTATAGTCCATTGTTGACTTGACATAACGTCTATCTTTTTGGTTGAAAGACACAACGTCTATCCATATTAAACCTTTCCATAGTGTTTCGTATACAAAACCTACTATTTCATTTCCATTTTCTCTTCTGGAACAATCGAAATTAATTTTTAACGAAATCTAAAGGTGATTTGGACCACCGTTTTTGTTTTCTTGGCAAACTGCACAAGATTGATGTCCGCCTTTTTAGTCTTGTTTTTAGGGTGTGTTTTTGTGTGTTTAAGTCTTTTTCTTTAGTTTTGTGTTTTGTTTTGAGTCGTTTGTGTAGGTTTTCGTATTTCCATATCTACATAAGCTTTGGTGGCGTTTTGTAGGTTTTTAGAAGCTGTTTGGAGCATAATTTTGAGGAGAGGAGCAAAGCCGAGGAAAAGCTTAAGGAATGAAGTCCATAAAGAAGTGAAGAATCAAGTTCAAGCTAAGAAAGAAGTAGAGAAACTCGTTACAAAGACATAGGAAAAGGAATCATGTCAAACCGAGGTGTAAGGAACCCGCTACTGAAGTTTTACTCTCGGTTACAAAGCTGTTTGCAGTGCTCCTGGGGGTCAGTACCGAGGCAGGAGGGTCAGTACCGAGGTGACCAGAGAAGAGAAAAATCGAGAATTTAGAAGAAAAATCTACCAACCCTAACAGGGTCGGTACTGAGGGTCCCGTGTCGGTAGAAGACATTAGAGTCGGCGCATTTAATGATCATTTATCCCATATATTTATTGCTTTTATTAGTTTCCTTAAGGGATATATCTTTTATTAGATAGTTTCCTTATAGAGCGGATATATCTTTTAGAGATTTATTTCCTTATAGATAGCTTTTACATAGATTAGTTTCTCTATAAATACTCTTGTCTAGCCTTAGTTTTCTTATCCCACAATAAACCTAGTTTAGGGGGAGAGGAGGAGGAAGAGAGAAGAGAGAGGCGTGAGAGGTGGATAGAGAGGCGACTTGAGGATTACTTGGAGAACAAGTTTCATTGCGGATTTGGTTGTAAGCTTTTCCTTTCTCTTTAACTAGTATGTATTCCCGTACCTTGTACGGGTTTTGCTTAAACAAAATACTAATAGTAAAAAGTTTTTAAATATATCAATCATTCTTGAGAAATAATCATATTTACACTAAATATAGAAGATTTTGAATAAATATGTAAAATAAAAAAATTATAAAAGTTATCATATATCAGTTAAAATAATAAATATTTTATTAATATTATGAATTAAATTAATATGCAAAAGATGATGGTTTAAATAATTATGAAAGTGATAGATAAAAAGATAAGATATATAAATTGATTATATATGTGGAGTTCAACCAATTAAAATCTTCTCAATTAAATTTTAACCAATTATAATATTTTAATAGATATGGATCGATCATATATCTTCCAAATATATATGTAATCTTTTAATAAAGTAAAGGAGTAATCTATGTCTTCCAAATATAGTCAATATAATATTTTTATAAGTAATATAAGGAAGATTATTATAATATATAAGGATTGTAAATACTAAAAAACAATAAGGGCAAAGATGTAAATGTAAAAATTAAAACGCCTATGTGGCATAGTTAATATGACGACACATAAGATAGAGAGATTCGACTTTAGTTATAGTATATTGATTTGATTTAGATGTTTTTTAACGGAAAATCTTTATACACACGAAAAAAACGCTCGACGCACACGGGATTATACGCTTCATGAAGCGTACGCTTCATGAAGCGTATGACCCAAAGGGTACCCCTCCAGGGGGACATACCCGGTGTAGTTATGCTTCGTAAAGCGTGACAATAAGTTACGCTTCATAAAGCGTGCCGATGGTGTTATTTTTAAACGCTTTCAAAAGCGTAGGGTCATCGTCTTCCTCCTCTCTATGTTCCTCCCGATACTTGTCCCAAAATCCAAAGGCGAAAATACATATTTCGAACACATTAGAGTCCGAATCAGTCGGAAATGGTGAGAGTTGTCCGTGGTTGTATCGCAGGTGTTGACAGAGGGCGTGATTTGACGAACCAATACGCCAGTGACGCTGTGCAGGTTGGTGGTGCGGAGGCCGACAGGGAGAGAGACGACCATTCAATAGGTAATTGTCCAATTCAGATTATTTTGCACTACCAATGGCTATTCAATTCATGAATGAACCAATTGCTATTCAATTCAAGTCATGAATGGCTAAACCATAAAACCCTAGATTTTCGATTTGACCAAATTTGGGGAGTTCGAGTGCAATGTAGTTTATAATGGTCGATTAGGTGCATAAAGGGTACATGAATGAACTTCTGAAGCATGTGATATTGATTGTTGTGTTGTCGACAGTGTTCTGTTGATTTTGAGGTGTAGGAAAGGCTTGTTAACAACACCAAGCCAATGCTACCTTGAGTTGTTGTGTTGTCGACAGTGTTTTGTTGATGTGCTTAATTCTCTTGAGTTGTTGTCCATATGATACCTTTGCTGAGATACAGCAGGATTGCTCTAAATTTGGGAAATTTTCAAGACTTGATTGCTGATTAGTTTTGCTGTGTGCTAGTAACTAGTTTTGTGAATGTTAAATTTGCTTATATTAGTTGCTGATATGAAGTTGATATTGAGAGGAGTTCCTAGCTGAACATGAAATACTTTGACTAGGAACATTTGCAAATCAAATTATTGGTTATTGTGGAAGTCGGTGGGGTACTCTCCGATGACAAGGAAACATGTTGCTGCTTGTCCAACTGTCAATATGCAACACAATTGGTGGAGGGTTTGCTGTCTCAGAATCAGCCTATAAACCAAGGAGTTAAAGCTGAAAAGTACTACTCCGTTATCTGTGTTAGAATGGATTATTACCCCTATGAAAAAAGTTAAAATGAACATACTCGTTTAATAGATGCCTTAGAAAAAGCCTTAAAAGTCAATTACATGTGTTAGTAGCTAGCTAGGATATGTGTTGAAGAAGATGTAAATGTGGCATTATAAATTTCAGGATGTACACACAACTTATAAATTAGTAAGTGAAAGTAAATAGAAGCGAAGTGTTGTGCAAAGTGATTGTAACCTGGCAAACAAAGCCTTGGAGGTCGGAGATCTTGGCAAGAGCAACTGCCATTTGGTGCATTCCAGCAGCCACAGTGATTCCAGCAACGGTGTGAACAAGCGAGTGGTGAAGCTGATCCAAGCCTTGGCTCAACGCGTCTTCTGCCAGCTGGGACGACTGCTGCAGGTT
Source organism: Fallopia convolvulus (assembly GCA_964016875.1). Classification (NCBI taxonomy): domain Eukaryota; kingdom Viridiplantae; phylum Streptophyta; class Magnoliopsida; order Caryophyllales; family Polygonaceae; genus Fallopia; species Fallopia convolvulus. Next base: position 45,163,569 of record OZ024726.1, read on the forward strand.
GTACAACCCCATCACCTGCTGCTCTGTCAATGTGTCCACCACCTGTGACAAAACCAGCTGAACATGAATGGAAAACCGGCTTTCAACCATTCCAAAAATTAAATCAATACACTTAAATATCTTCCTAAAGTAGCCCTTCTCTGCATGATTACTAGTATGTTTTGCTAAGTAATCTTTTTCTGCAGCACCTATTTTCAAGTTTGGTAATGGTCTATGCTCTACCGTTAGTAGCTCATTTAACCTGTATTTGAAAGAAAGGTAGTCCCGATTATCCCAATGAGTTCTTCAGTAGTGAAACTTTCATGATGCATGAAGTTAAGAACATTCATGTGTCTTGAGGGATCTAGTGGTTTGTGTTGCTGAATCATTGGTTGCTGAATCTGACTCAACAGAACGCATATATATTTTTAATTTGCAATGTATGTTGTTTTTAAAGCTTGCAATATGGGCCTGGATTTTTCATGTATTGATGTTTCTTATTGGCTTGGTGTTTCTTGTACTTTTTATTGAACAGTGGTTGACGTAGTTAGGGTGGACCAGGCGAGCGATGCAGATGCTGGTATGGTTGTTGAGGGTAATGATAGAGCTGGTGAAGCTATAGATGGTGATGATGTTTCGAGGATTGTTGGCGGGGGTTCTCCGGCTCATGCTGAGACGGGCAAGGACGATAAGGGGGATGGTTGGGACGAGACAACCATGATGGTGCGTATTCCGTAATTTAGTATTCATAATATGAAATTTGAATTGTTAACAATTCCATATATTAGTTATTGTATTAGTTTAAGGTACATGAATTAAGTTTAATATTTTTAGTTTGTTGTAGTAATTTAGTTGCACGCCTGTATTTATGGACGGTAAGCTAATATTTATTTGGAAAAATTAAATTAAATTGTAAATACAAATGAAAGAAGTTATAAGTATAAAAATAGTTAATACAAAAGAAAGTAAATGTAATTGCAAAATAAAGTATAAAAAGTGATGAAAAAATATAGCAATTGAAAGTAAGGCACAAAGTACCTTTTTCTTATAAAGGAGTAATTAAAACAAATAATGAAAATCCTAAACAGGCGTTTCAGGAGTTGAGTAAGGAGTTGCGTACTCTTGACGTGACTACACCTGTTGTGTCGAAGAAGAAGAGGACTAGGAACGCGAAGGCACAAGGTATACTGTAGTCTGATCGTGCTGAGGCCCCTCCGCCGAAAAAGAGGGCTAGGAGATTAGGGGCTGATACGTTGATATCTGAGCTACGACGGGACGAGGCAGCACATGATGATGTGGATATTCAGACAGAGCAGGACGTTGGTCCGTCTGCTCCGGTTGAGACTGTTGAGGAGATTCCGACGGACGTCGTTGTGACTGATCAGGCAGAGGATATCAGACCGTCTTCCCCTACCCAGCAGCCCACCCCTCGACGAGAGTCTGAGCACATTGATTCATTTACTTTAGAGACTCTGATTGGGACCGGAGAGGATCTTTCGAGGGACCTTGATATGACTCCTGCACTTGCCTCGGTTTCACCTTCTCAGACCCCTCATATCTCGTTCCCTCCCATCATACAGACTACAGTTTCTGAGCCTCCACTTCATCCGCCTGCTATTGTTCAACCTCTAGTTGCCCAAGATCCTCCTATTGTTGACCCTCCTCCCTCTCCGGTCCCTACTGTTGCCGACGTACCCATGTGGCAGCCAAGAGGACCACGTTTGGTTGTCCTCCTTCGACACTACCCTACTCATACTACGGAGTCGATATGGAGGTGGACTCCTCGAGCTGCTCCGGCCCCTCCCGCAGCTACTCCGGCCCCTCCCGCAGCTGCTCCGGCCCCTCTCGCCACAGTCGATCCTCCTGCCCCAGCTGTTGACGACATATTGGTGAGATTATTTACGATATTTTTTAATGTTTCTGTGTATGGACATAAATGAACTAATCGAAATTATTTTCTTAATTGTGACAGTGGAGGAAGCTGTATAAGGCATACTCACGGCCGTTGGATTGGAGTCGTATTGAGGAGCATAAAGTTGATGCGCCGGGTACATGGTGGGAGATTTCATGGCGTAGCGGGTTGAGGCAAGTTGGGGCTCTTGATTACCGCGGATCGGACCACGCCATCATTTCAGCCTTCATAGAGCGTTGGTACGCCGAGACCAACAACTTTCATTTTCCATGGGGCGAGATTTCAATCACATTGCATGACGTGGAGCGCATTTTAGGGATTCCGATCAACGGGGAGCGTGTCACCACGCAGTTTCAGGACACGGAGTTTCAGGCGCGGGTCATGGATATGTTCTCGATTGTTGCGCTGACCTTTCGCAGATATTCATCCGGTGGCATTCCGACTGACGAGCTTAAGGCACATGTGATGAGGATGAATGCAGATGGGGTGGCCAGTCATTTGATATATGTTGCATATTTGTTGTGGGTCATCGGTTTAGGGCTTTTTTGCAACAAGAGCACGAACTGTATCAGCATACAATACTTGCACTATCTCATAGACCCTGACCGCACGAGTGGATATGCATGGGGTGTTGCGGTTTTGGCGAACCTGTTCCGCGAGATGGGTGTTGCGTCTCGACGAGATAGCAAGGGCGTTGCGGGTTGTATTCTCCTTCTCAGGGTAAGAGACAGTTTATATGTACTTGTGAATGTTTATGATTTTTTCTCTACGTAATAAACTAAGTATAATTTTTGTAGACTTGGATATGGGAGTACCTACAACATTTCAGAGGGCATCCGAAACTGAGGGTAGATCTTTTGGTCGATCCTCGCGCGGGTGCCCAAGCTAGAGTGGAGACGCGCTCGCCTCCGAAGAAGCCTGAGCGACTGGAGGAGATTCGGAAGGTATTAGACAGGGTCCGCGCTGATGAGGTAAAAAAATAGAGTCCAACAATATGTGGATAGTAGGAAATGTAAAAAATGTAGAGCTTGTTGTTATATTTGACTTGTTTTTTTTGCAGATAAAATGGCATCCGTGGAGAGACAGTGATTTCGATTCGGATCGTTACCGGATTTCCAGGTTTCGAGGGGTGCTTGAGTGCTTTGGCACATGAGAGGTTTATATGCCCGATAGGTGGTTGCGTTAGTACTTCCGGGTCCAGTGCATACCTGTTGAGCCCATTGTGCCGGATACAGAGGTTCGTGGCACGTCTTGGCGCAAGTATGAGGTCGGTTTTACCGACGATCAGCTCTACTGAAACTAGCGGTACGACCACCTCATTGACCTTGAGCAGCACCCTTTGGCTTGGTATGCTTATCAGGCGGACCTCGCCTACTGGGATTGGTTCAATGGAGTCACACATCCATACGTCGATCCTAGGTCAGAGTGCCAGGACCGTCCGCGCGAGCCACCCACCCACCCATATGCTGTAGTGGATGCTATCATGGTAATTTAAAGTTTCTACAATTATTTCATTCAATTATTAATCGTTTTAGTATGGTATTATACCTAAAAATTGCCTTAATTTATGCAGCGACAACAGCAGGCCGTTGGATACGCGTTGGACGCTTTGGGAGGGATGTCCATTTGGCTAGGCTGTACTTGCATGACATGTTGAGCATATTAGGGGACGACCGTCCACCACTTCCACCTCCTTTGAGCAGGCCGTATTGGGATTCTAGATATGAGCCCGGCGAGGGGAGTGGATCTGGAGGTGTTTAGCGATGTGACAAGAACTGGTTTAATTGGTGTCATGTTTTTTTTTGTATAGAACTGGTGTAATGCTTTGTTATGTTCATATGGCATTGTTGATTTATGAGGAGATGTATTAGTTGGGAATTGCAAGAATGCTTTCAATGTGACATTTTGTAATACATTGTTATAACACAATATGTGTGATATGTTTGGCTTGAGTACCTATTTGATGGGAATTAATGTGTTTATGGGAAGTATTACCGTTCTTTGCACTTGTTATCAAGTGATAGGCAACTTTCTTTGACAAGCAGACCATTCTTTGCACTTCTTTTCCTGTCAGGCTGTGCCAAGGAGGAGAATTTTCTGTTTACTTCAAAAGATGAAGATTCACAATTAAAAGTTGTTGACTTTGGCTTGTCAGATTTTGTGAAACTAGGTTTGTGATCTTTATTCAAAATTGACATGTAAATATGGACTTTGGCTTGTCATAGCATACATATTGTTATGTGGAAGCAGACCATTCTGGGCACGGAGTTTGTTGTTCCTGCCACTGATGCATCAGCCTTCTTCCCCATCTCAGTTGAATTCAGTGTAAACTATACTTTTAGTGGTGTGAAGGTATGCCATTCTCATCTTAGTGATAACAATACTTTTAGCTGTTGTAAGGAACTTTGGAGGCTGTTGTTTACCAGTCAGGGATCCAAAACTTTGGAGGCTATTCTTGCACAGCAGTGAGTATACAGTGAGCAACTTCTGCATTCACTCTTTTACCACTTCACTTTCTGTTGCTTAAGAAGCCCAATTTTCATTCATAAAGAAAACTAAAATCAACTTTAGCAAAGCCAGTCTTTAACCCATATGGACTATGAGAAAACTTAGTGTGCCATCCTATATCATTTCCTGTCAGCAAAATCCCAATTCTTATTAAAAATGGATATAGAATCACAAGTAAAATAAACCAAAAAGTAGATAGAATCTCCACATGGAAGCAAGAGATTAATTCAGCTATCAAAAGTCAAATGAGTAATAAGTTGCAGTCTGCTCCATATTTTATTTTCCAATTTATATTTTTTGGTTTCTTCATTTGCATTTGTCTGGTCTTCTTCATTAGCTCCTTTCTTGTTGGAAATGTTTCATGTTGGAAATGTTTCCTTAGAGTCTTTCCACTTCACCTGTAGTTACGACCACTTACATTAGATGATTATCAACTGTGGTGTTGTTCTTCGTCACAAATAGCATGAGTTTGATGACAATTGGTGCAACTGGTCTTGGTTCTGTACCATTCAAGAAGGCAATGAACATGGTCATTGAAACTGATCTTGCTGATCTTCCATGTTTGGAGAAATGCTGTGAACAGATCAAGAATGGGAAATGATGTCAAGTGTGGATTGTGCAACCAGCTGAAGAAAATGATCTTGCTGAAGTGAATTTTCAAGTGGCATCTAAGCACCAACTGGATTCATCAATTTTGGAGAAATGTTGTCAACGGATCAAGAATGGGAAAAAAATTCTTCACCATCTAATTTCTCATAACTGTTTTCTTCTTTTAAATGTTTGAACTCTGCAACTTGATTTTTTTTCAGCATGTTGCTCACCTGGAAGCATTATTGGAAGAGAGCAAATTATTGCCAACCAAGGCTATGCTCCATCTAAGTGATTAACACCTGTAGCACTCCAACTCCCACTTTGCATTGTGTTTCTTTGCATCACTTCTATTTGCTGAAGTTGTTGTTGTCTTTGAAATTCTTGCATTTGTTTCAGACTCAGCTGCTGTTGGAGTATCTGGGCATCACTGATGCCAGATTGTTGTCGTGCTAGAGATTGCATCAAGCCTGGTTTCCATTCATAAAGAAAACTAAAATCAACTTTAGCAAAGCCAGTCTTTAACCCATATGGACTATGAGAAAACTTAGTGTGCCATCCTATATCATTTCCTGTCAGCAAAATCCCAATTCTTATTATAAATTGGATCTTAGAAAATGCGTAACTTGAGATTCAGTGATTGGATTCTTACCTACTGGAGATCAATTTAAGTCGTGCTCAGTATAATGCATATGCTTACTGTCCTCATTCTCTTTTGTAATTCTGATCAAAGGTTCGTATATGAGCTTTTGCAATTCTGACGAGGATCTTAGGATCTGTCACTTGTGTGCATTGCTGAGTGTTGAACAGGATGCGCAACAGGGGTCTGTCACGGGTGTTTTTTATAAGGTTGCCTTACGCATCATGCAGTGTGCGCTTCATGATGCGCAAGGCATATGAAAAAAAGGGGTGGCTTTCGCTCGTCCCCCGTTTCGAACCGTAGACATATTCCTCAAACACGTGTACCTGGACCAAGTGTGCCGCATTGGCTATCGATATATACAGGATATAATTTTATTTTAACCTAACGCAGTTTCTAGGCGGTTTGGTCCGGAATTAAATGAAATCGACCCGTTCACCTATTTTTAGGGTTCGAATAACAAAATTAAAACCGGTTCCTAAGAGATTGTACTTTAAATAATTTTTGGGAGCTATAATCGATGACTTTATATATATTTTAATATGTTAACCCTTATTAATCATATTAAAACTTTAATATAATCGAACCGGCCTCAAAATTAAATGGAAAAATAAAAATGGTTCCGGTTCTTGAAATTTCATGTTGGAGAAGTTATTACCATAATTTATTTTAAGGTTCCGATTTATGGTTAGGTTTAGGGTTTAGGGTAGGTTAGGTTAGGTTTAAGTTAGGGTTTAGGGTTTAAGGTTTAGGGCTACTTGTACAGTTTAAAACCTTGTAAAACCTAACCCAACATCCTTACAAGTACTATATTAGGGCGAGGGAGAGTGTTTAGGGTTTGGGAGAGTGTAATTGTTAGGGTTTAGGGTTTAGGGTTACTTGTACAGTTTAAAACCTTGTAAAACCTAACCCAACATCCTTACAAGTACTATACTAGGGCGAGGGAGAGCGTTTATGGTTTGGGAGAGTGTAATTGTTAGGGTTTAGGGTTTAGGGTTTACAATTTACGTTTTAGATGATTAGAATGAACATAGTGTATGGTTAAAGTTTTAAATACATGGGGTGAAGTTGTTGTTTTTAATATGGTTTATTTTTAAACCATAAACCCTAAACCCTAAACCTAAACCTAAACACTAAACCCTAAACTCTAATACCCTATCTTACAAGCATCATCCATCATAACATATTCACAATGACATATATACAATATATCCATAACATATATACTAACCTTAAAACCTTGTCATTGTAACCGACCACAATATCTAAACCTTCGACCTTGTAACATGAAATGTCAAATAGTGGTAGTATTTGTAATGGATATTTGGCGCATTGTATGGTTGTAATGCTAAATACCGTTTTACGTTAGTATTATAGGTAATTGATTATGAATATTAAACCAAATTACATATTTGCATCTAAACCCTAAATCCTAAACTCTAAAACCATAAAACCCTAACCCATAAACCCTAAACTCTAAACCCTAAAACCTACCCATAAATCGTAACCGTACCATAAATTATGGCACTAACAATTACAAAATGAAATTTCAAGAACTGGAACAATTTTAATTTTTCCAGTTTATTTTGAGGCCGGTTCGGTTATATTAAAGTTTTAATATGATTTATAAGGGTTCACATAATATATTATCCATAAAATCATATTTTATAGCTCCCAAAAATTATTTAAAGTACAATCTCATAGGAACCGATTTTAATTTTGCTATTCGAACCCTAAAAATAGGTGAACCGGTCGGATTAATTTAATTCCGGACCAAACCGACTCGAAACTGCGTTAGTTTAAAATAAAATTCTATCCTATATATATCGATAACTAATGCGGCACACTTGGTCCAGGTACACGCGATTGAGGAATGGGTTTACGGTTCGAAACGGGGGACGAGCGAAAGCCACCCCTTTTTTTTCTCATAAGCCTTACGCATCATGAAGCGCGCGCTTCATGATACGTAAGGCATTTTACATGACTTGCTTTAACACTTGCGCTTCATGAAGCGCACGTTTCATGAAGCGCAAGTTCTCTGTTCCAGAATCCAGAAAATCTTCCGCATGCGGTTGTAGATAACTCTTAATTAGCCATGATCCTATATTTACGGAAACGATCTGCGATTTCCGTAAGTTGCATTGATTTTGCTTGGTTTTGGCGCACAATTTCCCCGCCAATATCAAACCATGGCCAATAAATTTCACGCTTCTTATAAAAAATTCTACATACCTCTCCAAAACCAGTTGTCTTCCATGCTTCTTCATATCTGTTGCATATATCTCCATCAATGGCATATCCTATTCAAGATGATTTTCGCAAGCACTTGGCGGATGTACAAGAGATCCGTCTCTTCATTCGGGAGCTAATCAACAACAAGGAAGTAGGCTTGAAGAATGTCGGGAAACACCTTGCCCGACTCGGTTACCTCACAACGCTGGAGAGAATTTTCAAAGAGGAGATGGAACTGCAAGAAATTGCTCTCTTCAATGCCGAAGCAAGGGCCAACGGCAACCCTGAGATTGAAGTCCCGTCATAAACTGATTTACGCCTAGTGAAGCACGAGGAAGAGGATGATGGTTTCAATCCAAACAGTCCAATCATCATAGACTAGATTATGTCTTAGTACTTTGTTTAGGGCTAGATTATGATTTAGTACTCTGTTTTATACTAGATGCTTTATGCTCTTTCGCCTTCTCATATGAATTGTTGAAAACGCTTGCAAATTGATGACTTTGTTTGTCTAGTATTTTGGCTTCTGAATTATTCTGGATACAAATAACTCTTCTGAATTATTTTGAATTTTCTGGAGAAAGTGTGGGTAAATGACGTTGTTATATCTGTGCAATTGCTTAAGAATTTGTTGATCAAAACAAAATTGGATGTATGTTGGCTACAAGTGATGGTGTAATGCCTGCATTTATGTTACATCATACAACCAGTAGCATATGAATGGAATGCCTGATGAGGATTTTGATTATTGATTGTAGTGAGTGGACATATTTGTTATGACCTTAACACTCTCCGCTACACCATTCCTCTTACTCAGCCTTGCGCTTTATGAACACTGTTGGCACTGATGCTGCAGGTTTGGGTCTATTCTGGCGTCTAAGACTGGCGCTTTATGATGCTTTGCGCTTCATGAAGCGCAAGTCGAACTACAGAGTTCGATTAGATTTGGGACCCGACGCTTCATGAAGCGCAAGTGGAACTCTATCCGATATCGCTTTGCCTAGTCTGGGTGCATTGTGCATCAAGAAGCGTGCGCTTCCTGATGCGCAAGTATTAAGGTATCCGATTATGCTTTGGCTATGCATTGCGCATCAGTAAGCGTGCGCTTCATGATGCGCAAGGCATACAAGCTGAGGTTAGTGGTTTGGTAATAATGAGCTACAGAGCCAAGTTTGTTTCATCATGTAAGCATTGATGTTTGTAATTATATGATCCAATTCAAAACCATTAACAATTATACTAGCACAAAACCATATTTAGCATAAGAAGCAAACACTAATCCCAAAAATGCATTACAAATAAGACTAATACAGTTCTAACTAATTACATATATCATCAACTTCAAACAACAACATTTGGTTCGAGATTATGGGTAATCCGCTTCTCGCGCCATTTTGCCATTCTCTGTCTAAACGGCCCATCCCACCCGTTGACGCTAGGTTGATGGCTTCTTGTCTAATCTCTTGGCGGAGGAGGAAGTGGGGAGTCGTCGCTCAACCAGACCTGCAAATTAAACAGATAATATATTACCGAGTAAAAAAGTATAAGCGCTAATTTACTTTCATGATAATAATGTATGACTCACAAGTATGAAGTGATCTCTGTTTCCCACGAGCGCTATGGCATATATCTTTGATGGAGGGTATCGGTTGTCCCCTCTCGCCTGCATCGGCAAGCATGTATGCGATCCATCCCACGACAACAAAACAACTGCAACCTGATGTATTGTGGCAAAGATCAAACCGGCTATGGGCATCTCCATCCAATATCTTCGAGCGCAAGGGTTAACCACATAGGGCATAGTATCCAACATCTCATCAATAGGAGATTTGTTCCAAATAGGCTCATATACATCTCTGTTTCTCCTCAATTCGACTATCAACTCCAACCGAACTCTGCGGTACTCGCTCTGTACTTGTCCCAACAACACGGCGAGTGATCGATAACCGCAATGCCCATCTACCATTACATCCTGCACCTGATCAATGTAACAAACATGAAGTCGTTAACATTGTCAACTCCAAAGTTGAAATCCAGCCACATCATGTCGCCCCTCTCTTCGTGTGTACTTGTCCCTGTCGTAACTTTTTTTGGGGCCTTGTTGGTTGAGCCCTTTGGCCTTCCACACTTTTTGCCGGGCAATGAGTTTTTACTTGTCTCTCCTTTTCCTTCTGTTGCTTCTCCTTTTCATATGCCTCCATCCGATGCTCAAGCAAAGTATTGTTCCTCTTTGTTGACCACTTAGTGGACCCCTTTGGTCGTCCCCTCTTCATAGCATCTATCTGCTCAATCAAAGACGACTCTTTTTCCAACACATTATCTACAAACGACTCTGTGATCGAGTGCACATGGTCATATGTCAATTCACCCCGACGCTTCCTCTCCACCATATCTTCCCATCTGATCTCGGTAAGTTTTTTTGACTCTTTGTCTTCTATGGGCATGCGCTTGGGATCAACTCCCTCCCATACCACCTGATGCCAAAATGGGTGTATGTCACCTGGCGGGATCGGCTGCTTAGTGAGAATGGCTTGGGCAATCGTATGACGGCAAGGAAGACCCATGCACTCCCGTACCCAAAAATCAGCACACTCTTTCTCTAATTTTCCTTCTGCGGCGTCCCTGTTCAGGTCGTAGTACATATTCAACAACTTCATAATGCACAAAGTTGACACTTTGTAAAATAGGCGCAAGAATATCGTCCTAACTCGACTAGGGACACTATTCAACTCAGTTGGAATCTTGCTACGTGACATCTCTAGATCCCCCCTTATATCATTAACTTGGGACTGAATGTGATTGTGGATCCTTCCGATCACTGTGTTGAAGCCTCCTCGAGAACTGTCAGATATTTTTTTAAGCACGTTGTGCATTCCCTCCGCCCTGTCTCATATATATTAGTATTATGTACATTACAAATGTGTAAATCACATAATTTGAACAACCAAAAATATATAAAACATTAAAACGTGTGTACCTGTTTGTTGTTCTCGTTTCGAAGTGGGTACATAGGTCCATGCTCTAATTATCGACTTCTTGTAAGGCCCGAGCCACGGCCTCTCAACATACTTCATCAGCCCTGACCAATGCTCTTTGACTCTTCTAAGCCTATCCTCGTATTTTGCCTCCGTTGTCGACATGAATATGCCCCAACATCTATTAGCAAACCTTTTTGTCGTTTCCTGGTCCTTTAGGATACCTACAACGTATGCTAATATGTTTCCCTTAACATGCACCCAACATAGAAGATGTTTGACCTCCTCTCCAAACACAACGTCCTTTGCGTTAATGATTGCCCTCTCTCGATCTGTGACAATCGCATTTGGCATCGCTCCCACTTCCTGAAACAAACGCCTCAAACGCTTCAACACCCATGTATAACTAGTTGTGTCTTCTCTTGAGAGAAATGCAAAACCGATGTTGAAAGATCTGTTAGTGCATGTAAACCCAACCATCTGCAACAAAGCCATGTCGTACCTGTCAATACATGAAACAATTATACAACTTTACAAAAACAATATTTGCCTCAATATATAGAAAAAAACTTAACAGATTGTACCTGTTGGTCTTATATGTGTTGTCCATAATGGCGACATACGGAAACAACTTCAGTAGATGCAGCGACGTGGGGTGCACAAAGAAGAGGATATCAATATAATCTGAACCACCTATCCTATTCGGAAATACTCTGTATTCGTTTCTTTGTAGAAAATGTAGTGCATATTGGGTGGTTGTCAGATTTGCACTATCCTCTTTCAAATACCGTGCCCTCAAATTTGAAACTTACTTCCTTGATGTCACATTTCCGGGGTAAATATTTTTCAACCGCTCCACTATACGAGCAGGTGGCACATATATATATAGCTCAATTCCTTCACAAGTAATTTTTGTGCTTCCGTCATTCGGCCTGAAAATGAATTGTCAAGCAAACTAGTGGGGAGGTCGTGGTTGTGAACTCCACACACCACAGTTAGTGCCCACTTCCCGGTCGATTTACTTCTAATGCCAAGGAACTCGAATTTGCATTTGCACTTTGTGTATCGGGTTCGCACCTTAGGCAGTGTAACAGTAGGGATGAAATCACCCTTCTTCCCAGGTCTATACATACCATGCCTATGACATGCTAGCCTGACCAAATTTTCATTTGACGTTTTTATAGGCAACGCCATATATCTTTCACGCCCAACTTGCCTAGCCCAGGCTATCATTTCATCTCGACTATCCCACACCCCATCGTGATGAAAGTCAGCAGAAAAATCTCTCATGTTTACCTATTTATAAATTAAAATTACTTTCAATTAAACTGCAAATAAACACAATATGTTTTTAACAATAACATATTTTTTACTATTATTTTTCATTCAACTCTACACTATTAAATATCAATAATATTATTTCTAAACGTATATAATCAGTACAAATGTATAAGATTAATAATTTATTTTTTTTTAATTTACAAATACAAATAACGATACCTTCACATTTCTGAATATAAAACTATAAACTCCAATTTATATTTAAAAAACTTACCTCGACTATGTCGTTTTCTTCTTCATCAACATCTATTTCTCCTCCTCCTTCTTCTTCAAAAGATGATGACAACTCTTCAGAAGATGATAATGATTCCGCTTCATACGGTTCATCTCAAAAAGGCGATTCCGTCGATGAATTTTCTTCATATGATCTATTGGATGCCATTGTATTTTGTGAAACTTGTGTTTTTTAACTCATAAACTTTGTGATATATGAATATATATAGGGCTTCAATGTTTGATATCTAATCTATCTTATGATATAAAGATATAAACAAGAGTATGAAAATATTTTTTTTTCCAAATTTACGCAAACACCGAATTCCATGGCGGCAGTGGCTTAGCGCGTGGGATAATCTCCCCAAACCCTTACGCTTCATGAAGCGTCACTCTTTATAAAGAGTTGCGCTTCGTGAAGCCCAGGGTCCTCGCGGAGGGCACCCTTTGGGTCATACGCTTCATGAAGCGTATAAATCCCGTGTGCGTCGGGCGTTTTTTTCCTGTGCATAATGAATCGGCCTTTTTTAAATATGATTAGTGAGTAGTTCTATCTCTCTAAGGTTGGGATTAAACCCAACAATGGTTGTGCATGCTTATTTCTTATCATGTCTTGATTGTTTTTATTGCATGAATCTATTCTCTTGTTCTTAATCCTTGAAAACGAAAGTTGATAGGAAATTCTCATTCATAGTTAAAGCGAAAGCAGAAACCTTGGATCAGAATAGTCAATTAGGGTTTTGAAGCGAAAGCAGATCAATCCTAGTTGAAGTAGAAGAGATAGATAGTACAGTTTATTGATTGAACGAAAGTTAGTTGATTTACTTGCTTAGTTGACGACTTTATGTGATAAAGGCATGATCTTTATGTTTCATTAACGTTTATATGCATAATTGTTGTTATGGGTAGGGGTGGCAAATTCTGATCCGACCCGAAATAACCGACCGAACAACCCGATTCGAGAACCGAGCGCTATCCGGAAAAAAATACAAAATGAAATCTGAAACCGACCCGATCTGATCGATTCTAACCCGAACCCGAAAGCAACCCGTTTAAAAAAGCAACCCGAAACCGATTATATCAAAAAAACAACCCGATACATACCCGAATCCGAGCTACCCGAACCCGATTGTATCCGAAAACCGAAACAATCCGAACCCGATTACACCCGAAACAACCCGAACCCGATTATTAGATACCAACTAGTTGACTAAGGTTATGTATTTGAGTTCTTATCTTTTAGGGTTTAGGGTTTAGGGTTTAGGGTTTAGGGTAGGAAATTTAGCAATGATAATATAACTTATTAAAATAGTTTTTAACTAGTATGTATTCTCGTACCTTGTACGGGTTTTTCTTTAACAAAATATTAATAATAGTTTTTTTTCAAATACATGAATTATCTAGGAACAAATAATCATCATCTTAAGGCGCAAATTAATTTTTAATTTGTATATAAATAAGATAAACTTAAAGGTTTTTTAGAATCTAGAACTCATTTTTATTAGTAATATCCCAATTTAATAATAAATCAAGTTATCTTAAATAAATTATTTTAATACAATTATATTTTAAGTTTTTCTAGAATTTAGAACTTTTTATTATTATTATTATTCAAATTGAATAATACTTAAAAAATAAATTAAATCAATTTATCTTAAGTAAATTATGTGAATCAGTTTTTTTATTTTGTTTAAAAAATCAATAAATAAAATATTTATACATTCGTCTCCCATAAAATAAATATTCTAGAATTTATATGATAGCATAAAAAAATATCCTAATGATCTTCCTATCTATCATATCCAAAAATAAAAGATTGTTTAATAATGGGATTTTCTATCCTATATTCTAAAAACATGGATAAGAATTTATCATATCCAAAAATAAAAGATTGTTTTTAAAAAAGGGGTGATGTGGTCCAATCTAAAAGTGACACGTGTCGTTTAATAATTTTTTTAACCTCCTCTTTTGGTTATAGTTATGATGTTAATTTATTAAAATTTATGTAGATATACTAATTTATACTAAAATATATCATATATTCTATAGATAGTTTATTATATTTCAAAATATCAGCATATAGTTAAAAGATATGGATGTATAAAAAGAATAATAGTACAAGTTATTATTTAAAAGTTTGACATTATTTTTATTCTAATAATGTCACGTGGCGCAATTTTTTCAACAGACATGGTTTCTGTTTTATAATGTATTAGGTAGATATCATCATTTCTCACAAAAAGCTATATTTATTTAATAATAGTATATTAAGATCTTATTTATTTATTTATATTATGATAGTTATACTAATATCAATATGGTATTTTATCTATTTTGTGTTTTTAGTTTCCAAAATAATATAAGATCTTATTTATGATTAATGTATAAGATCATGTAAATATAAGATATGAGATAATTATTTGGATATTGGATTGAAATCATTTTAATAACTTTTAGAACTATATTGATCAAAATCTCACAAGTCATACACACCAATATCATTATTCTTCACAAAAAAATATATTTATCAAATGAAAAAATATTTTTATTATTTATGTCTATATTCAATTATTTATCATAGTTATACCAAAATCAATATGAGATTTTATAATATTTATGTTTTGAGTTTTCAAAACTATTGGTTGATAGAATATAAGATCTTATATGTTATTCGTATACAAGATCATATGAATATAAGAGATCATATAATCATTTAGTTATAAAATAGTGTTAGTTCTCGAATCTTTTACAAAATTTTATAAAATTATTGTATTGTGTATTTTTACTTGTTAAATTTTGATCAAACTGATGATGTAAACAAGAATATTTTAAAAAAACTATACATATCTTATCTAAAAAAACTACTGTTTCTAAAAATAATCATTAAAGATTGATATAAGAAAGGATATTCTAAAAATTATATATATCTTATATTCTTAACTAAAAAATAATATATACCCAAAATAAAACAAATATATTTTTTTAATATATATAAATATAAATATTTAGAAATAATTCGATTAAATTTCAACTAGTCAGTTTGATTTAAAAATGATGAATGATATATTTTAATATGGAATCATTTTATATATTATTTTAACCTCCGCTTTAGTATATAGTAATGATTATTGAATATTTTAATAACTTTAGAACTACTACTTACCATAGTCTGATATAGTCATGGATTCCAATATTATTATTCATCACAAAAGATATATTTCTTCAATAAAATATAAAGATTTTATTTATGTATGTATATGATCTTGAAATTGTATGTGACTATAAAATTATTATTTGTGAACTAAGATCATTTTAAATTATTGGAGTATAACATCATATAATCATTATTTGTAACATGTAATTAGTTGGTTGCAATATCATAAGAATTTTTTATGAATATAAAATCATACGTATGTTTAATAACATATAATCTTTACTTGTGATTTATGAAAATTGTATGATTGTATCTTATAAATTTGTAAATTGTGATCATCTATTAATATGATTGATTTTTTCGGTCAAATATTAATTGATTTATTATACAAGTGGTAAATTTCATCTTTAAAAACTCAAAAAAAAAATCAAATTCAAATTCAAATATTATATTATAAATACAACAATTCTTAATATTATCATGGCCCACTCATTAAACCATATGACTTTTATCACTTAAAATACAGTTAATTTGAACTCTTAATATCGATTTCAACCAAAATTTAGTCAAGACCTAATTCAACCAAAATTTTGATTTAACCGAACATCGATTTAACCGAACTGATTTAACTGAAATCCGATTCAACCGAAATCCGATTCAATCGAAAATTGCAAAAACTAACTCAATCCGAAACCGACTAAACCGAAATCCGGATTTGCTTGACCGATTTTGACCCAATAACCCCGATGTAACCTACAATTTACACATCCGACCCAATCCGACCCGATCCGAAATACCCGATTACCGATCATACGCGATACTGATCGAAATCCGAATGATCCGAAATCCTAATAACCCAACCGAAATTTGACCGATTTACCGAATTGCCACCCCTAGTTGTGGGGATACCTTTACCTTAAATTTTCTCTTTATTGATATAAAAATCCATACTTTCTCTCTTACTTGCACCCTAAGTAAGAACAAAACTTGATACTTACTTTCTCCCGTGGACGAACTTGACTTCCCTGTACTCAGCGGTGTCTTAATTATAAATTTATTTGTTGTCAAGAAACCCTTTCAACAAAGATCGTTTGCGTATATAATGGGGATTGGCTTTGTTCTTCTGTTACTTTGTCCTTTTCTAGTTTTGCAAGTGATAACGGATATATTCTTCTACATTTAGTACATTTTCATCTGTGGATGGATTAAAAATAATTTAGTATCAATAATGCCAAATACCCCAGCATGATACATTTAATTCTTGGAAGCATTTTTTTTTATAATTCCGCTCTTAAGGCTTGAATTATAGGAACTAAAGAGGTAGAGTATAGGATACTTAGTTCTTGTTGAAGAGAGTGTTTGATGCTCTATGGTAGTCTGAAAAGTTGATTTGAGATAGTTCACTTTCTAACTAGAAATCGCAGTGAAAATGAAATCCTATGGCAAAATTATAGAGTACTATATATTTCATTCTTCAAAAAAATAAAATACAATTCCTTTTTCCATAGATCATCTTTTCATCCAAATATTTCTTTGTTCTTTGCTTTAATTTTGAGGGATTTAAACTCACTAATGGAAGAAGTGCAACTGGACATATTTTTCAAGATAATTTGAAAAATGTAATGAGGCTAATGAAATGTACAATGAGATCAAAGTAACAAATTTCTTAGGATAGATTACACAATTTAGAATCATTACAAGTGTATCCTATCAACCATAATATTCAAATTCCAATTCAGATCTATCAAAAGTGTATGTCAATATGTCATCTTCGATAATCATTTTCAAGTTTCAACTTTGTTTTAAGCAAACAATACAGCATGACCCTTTAAAAAAACTGTCGCACCGAATTTTATCTGCCACATTCCAAACATCAATTCTTCAACATTTATCCTCCTTGCATTTTTCATGTGAAAGTTGATGCGAAGATAAAAAGTCTCAAATGCATCACTTGTGGACTGTAAAAAGAGAGAAGACAGAAACCGACTGAACTTACAAAACTTCACCACAGAATCAAATCAAAGTTTTATTTTTTATGCAGAAGCCTCTTCAGTTGCAAAAATAAGGGGCTGTAGTAAAACCACAGTTCCACAGTACAAACAGTCAGTCCTTCAAGTGGAGTTATAGCAAAGAATTTGCCTATTATTTGTTATGGCTGGTGATCCCTTTCATTTACCCTCTTCTTTTTCTTTTTTTCTTTTTTTTTTTGTCTGATAAAATGGGGATGAAAAGGCTCAAACTAGAGAGAGTTTTGTGGGAAACACCCCACTCGCATCAGCTAAGTCAAAAAACTGAAATCTTGGTTCATTTCAGGAACCATTTTCGCTTGTTTGTTGTGTCGAATGTGTGGGATTTTATATATCCACCGATCTCGATCACAGAAGTAGTCTTTGGATGTTGCTGAAGTTTGCTTGCAAAGCAGATAGGAATTCCCCTGATGAGAACAAGTAACAACAACATTACAAAATTATTTTTAAGAAAATGATGAGCACGTTCGTTGGATAAGTCTTCCAAGTGCTTTGAATTAACATGTTAAATTATCATCAGTCAAAAGGGTTTATAGAGAATACCTCCAACTTTTCCATCAAATACACGATGATCTGCAGACAGTGTCAAGTTCATTTCCGTGACAACTGCTGGTTTCTCAATTCCTGAAGTTCAAGATAATATTAAGATACAAATCTAGTGAAATCTTACAATTATCAGCTATTAAAACAATGGCAGGAGAGCTTACCATCGTCTCCAACAACTGGTTTGACAACCTTGTTGCCTCTACCCACAGCCAGAATGCCAGACTTTCAAGAATGAACAAGGGAACAGAAAATAAAAACATCAGCTTTTTAAAATGGAGTTCACATTGCTACGATTTTTGTGAGAAAATGAATGGAGTTCACCTGCGGGGGATTAATAATTGCACAAAAATGATCCACTGGAAACATTCCCAGATTGGATATGCTGCACATAGAAGGAAAAAAAAAGAGAGGTTACCATAATAGCTTGAAACTGATTTCTGCAGAGGATATGTTCTATTCTATCACAAACTTTCTCACCTAAATGTTCCTCCCTGAAATTCATGAGGCTTGAGCTTCCCAGATCGGGCCTTTTCAGCTAGTTCTTTTACCTGCATTATTAAAGGAAAATGAAATGTTGATGACAGAAAATATATCAACTATGCTTCCGTTCAGCAGCAGTCTACTTCCATGGGCATACTTTGATGAGGCAACTTCAAGAAAACTAGTAAATAACAATAAACTTACAAACAAGCTACCAATCTCTTTTCTGACAGAGAGCTGATATTGTGTTTGAATAACTCCTCAACAAATACTAAAAAATTTGTCATGTCAAGATACAGATGATACATCTAGAACGTTACCTCTGCAGAAATAGCAGATATGGTCTTCTGATCTGCATTCCTTATTATAGGAGTCATCAATCCCTGCAAGCCAGATGTAGGTTCAGAAATCTAGGTATTGGCTGAAAGAATAATGAAATAAGTGAGTAGTAAAATACCTTATCAGTAGCCACTGCAATTGATATATCAACAGAATCATTTAATATGATTGTCCCTTCCTCCTCATTCCAAGAAGCTGTCAAACGATTAATTATGGAATGGTTAACTATCAATATGTAATAAAAAGGCACTAATAAAAAGTACAAGATTCATATATAAGACCAAGAGAATCACACCATCAAAACTATGTTTACTTGCATTTTGAAAGTTTCAAGAATGGTTAGTATAAAAAAGGGTCACAGAGATGCATCAAAGTTTTTCATGAACTTTTAGTACACTGCAGCCCAATACTCAATCAAAATGGTTCTTACAATTGGCATCTGGTACATTCCTGAGAGCAACAGCAACAGCCTTGATAACAATGTCATTCACAGATACCTTGACATTGTGCTTTTCTGTATGTAATATAAGAAAGTGGCAAGGGAAAGTAAAATTAGTATACAAATAGAGTATGTTAAAAAGGCAACACAAGGAATGTTAAATTGATACCTATTAGGTTCTTTCTAAATGCTAGAAGAGGATCCAGTATAACATCTGAATTCAAAACATAAATTGTCAGAAACTCACTATACATAGTAGAAAAATAAAGAAGCAAAGAAGCTCAAAAATTATTCAATACCTGAGGATAGATACAAGTGTGGTGTGTTTTGTTTTGACTCCAACAAACGTTTTGCAATCACCTGCATGATATAGAAAATAAGTAAAACAGTAAACCGAAAAACCAAAGTCCAATATCATCCATTCATCCTCTCAAAAAAATACACTCGAATGTATTTGGTAACATCATGATTTTAGCATTTTCAGAAATAATTTTGCTCAGCTAGAATCTGATCAATTCATTTGGGTCAAAATGAACAGAGGACACTTCCACAAACATATTTTGAGAAGCACACTGGTCGAACTAGTAATACTTTCCAAGATAGATTTGTTGCCAAAACCATAAGCAGATAATTCAATCCTAAACTCATCCAACAGTTTATAAGAGGTACCTTTCGAATTTGGCTGTTAGGCAAATCCTCGTATGAATCAGCCTTCTGCAAATGGGGCAATGTTTGTGGTGAAACAGAGGGCACAGATTGTTGTTGACTTCCAGCAGAGGCAGATGTTTTCCCCTTGGATACAGCACCTCCTCCCGACTTCATAGCAGCCAAAACATCTCCCTTCAACAGAGTACCATGAGGACCTGATGCCTCTAATGATGACACGTCCAGCCCGAATTCTGTAATCAATAACTTTGCAGAAGGACTAATTCTTTTGATACTGGTCTTTACCACTTTCTTATCCGCGCTCGTACTAGGAGCTGCCGATTTATCTGCTGTCACTACTTTTTCCGCTGGAGTAAGGGAGAAAGATGTCTTTACAGCCTCAATATCATTTAATTCTTCAACCTAGTAAAGCAGAAGATATTAAGAATTCATTGAAAGACAAGTGAGCAGAACCACAACAAAAATTGCAGATGATAAATACCAAGCCAAGGAAATGGATGTTAAAAGGCCGAAAATAAAAACAAAGGGTATCCGGTGATATAAGAGCGAGACTTTTATGAAGAATTTTTAGAGGTGTGTGGTTTCCCCAGAATAAAAAAAAGCCTTCCAAATATTTAAGTACCCACATAAAGTTGTTGTCAAAACCACCTCATACTTTAATTTTAAGAATCTATACAAATTATTCACTTACTGTAACTGCAATAGGCTGGCCCACAGCAATTTCCTTTGAGCCTTCAGGTGCTACTATCTTCGCAAGGTAGCTACAACATAGAATTTAGATCATATCATAAATCCAAGTTACTATATAACTATCAAACAAAACATATGAAAAAAAGGCGTTTATTGATCTACCCAGCTGTTCAGACACTGAATTTTGTATTGCAATATAGATGAAATTGTTTACAACCCTGTTGCATTTCTTTTGTTGCATATCATTGCAGATAAGAGCCAAGTAAAAACTGCACATGAAATTAATTTCTGAGCATGATTTTTAGAAAATTTTAATCATAACAATAATTGACCTGTTTGGCATAAAAGTCTCTTAAGTGGTCAAAATCAGGTCGCCAGGCTGCTAGTTTTGAAGACAGATGGATATATTTATCCATAAGCAGTCTACATATAAACTTCTTAA
The DNA here is from genome assembly GCA_964016875.1 of Fallopia convolvulus. Lineage (NCBI taxonomy): Eukaryota > Viridiplantae > Streptophyta > Magnoliopsida > Caryophyllales > Polygonaceae > Fallopia > Fallopia convolvulus. The sequence goes on from OZ024726.1 coordinate 45,184,740, forward strand.
GAAGTCACAAGCAATTCACTTCAACAAACTTTAGGTCTTCCCAGTGGTTCCAGCAGCGAAGACGTAGGCTGGTCAAATGGTCAATACTTACTGGAGTGAGATAAGTAGCTTGTCTGTCTGATAAACTAACTATGGCAAAACTAAAGCATGCCAAATTCCAAGTAGCTTCATATTCAAAACATCCCTTTTATTTCATTAAATTAATGTGAAAAAAATACTATCCAAACACATTACCAAACCAGATACAGCAAACAACTACTGTGTATTGGGTGTAGATTAGTAACTGATACAGGAGAAGAATATTACCCTTCTTCAAGGCTTTCAAATTCAAGAGTAGCCTTGTCTGTCTCAATTTCACATAGCACATCACCAACATCTATCTGTCACATAACATAAGCATTTAAGGAGAAAAGAGAAACACAAAATACCGACTAAATGTCCAAGATTCAGCAATGACTAACCTTGTCACCTTCTTTCTTTCTCCATTTAACAATATTTCCCTGATTCTGCAATCAAAGAGAGAAGATAGTGATGGAAAAAGTATCAAAAATCTTTAAAATCCATATTCTAAAAAAAAGGATAAATTGCAATTACGGTCCTCCTAAAATTTTTAAAGGTTGTTTCATGATAATTCCGAACCTTTTATTTATTTTCTAACAAATCCCATTGTCCAAACAATGTTGCAAACTTAACCCTTGTGTTAACCCTCCTTTAAAATATCGTTAACAATGTGTTCAAATTTGATCCTTATCCTTTAAGATTATTTCATGGTAGTCCTCAAACTTTAAGGATTATCTACCTTAATGGGCCATCCCTTAATGGTCCCTAAACTTTATACAGTTGTATGACATTTAAGTATTTAACGTTGAGTCAATGGAAGGATCGATTTTGGACCAATTTTGATAGGATCGGGAGTTGTGAGATTAATAGAACAAAAAATAGAAAAAGGACTATATTATCCCTTACAGGTTGAGGAGAAAAAAAAAGAAGCAATATATCCAAAACTACAGGGACATTCTTACCATTGTTGGAGATAATGCAGGCATATCAAGAACAACATGAGCGGGGAGCTCAGATGAGTTTATATTGACAGAGCTTGTTCCCTGATCCTTAGATTGACTCTCAATACCTTGAGAAGATGTTTTCTCTTCTTTAATATCCGAGCTGCTGGAAACACTAGCAGGGACATTTTGAATGTCATCAGCTTCCTCAACCTTCAAAACCAGCATCAGAGATATAAAATTTTGCTAGGATGTAGAATCATATGTACATATAAGAAAAATGCATCACAACTCATCCTTGTATTGCATGAATAATGCATCCATCATAGAAAACCAGAAAAACACTCATCCACATAACAAAAATGTCTTACAGTTATGGCAATAGGATGTCCAACTTGAATGTCTTTTGAACCTTCAGGTATCAATATCTTTGCCAAATACCTGCAGTTACCAGCAAGTTAGGTGTCAGATGCAACTCAACCAAATGCAAGAGAAACAATTTTCAATCAAAAGGTGAGCAAATAATTAACAAAATGGTCTGGATAGTGAGAGAATAACTGAAGGTTTTGTTCTACTCTTGATTAAAAAGGTATTGTAAGAGAAGCAAGTTACCCTTCTTCAAGACTTTCAACCTCAAGTGTAGCCTTGTCAGTCTCTATTTCACATAAGACATCACCAACTTCTATCTGCAATTTTAAGTTTGAATGATTTAATAATCATGATACCTTATAACTCATACTTGTACAGTATCATAAAGTTCAGACTCCAGATGACCTTACTTTATCACCTTCTTTCTTCCTCCATTTTGCAATATTACCTTGGGTCTGCACCACAATAGTATACATATTGAATAAAACTGGAGTTATACCATTTGCTTTTGGAACTTTCAGTCAGGAAATTAAATTATCGCACAGCAACATACCATTGTAGGAGACAATGCAGGCATTTCAACAACAGTGTGTGACGGAGACTCTGCAATATGATCATAATTCAGTCACTTGTCGAACATTTAATTTGACATTAGGACTACTTCTACATATAAGAGATTGCTAAGTCTTGGAAAGAAACTTAGATTCAGTAGACGGTGATTTACACAAAAATTCAAAGGAAAATGACGATATATTGAGCAAGCATCATATGAATCAAATACTGATAAAAAGTGAACAGAAGACGTCATATGCAAGAGAAGAACAACTAACCTGCAGATGAGAAATACCGAAAGCTAAACTGCAAGAGCAAAATAATAGCAAAGAATCAGATAGCTTGATCAGGAGTAAGAGGCATGTATGTCAAACTTAAATCTTATACCAACCTTGAGGAATTCACCATTGTAACCAGTGTGGTTCACTATAAAATTAGGCCTGAAAATTAATTTTATAAAATAAAAAATGTCACAAGGGAAGTGGAACATTTAAAGTAATTAAATAATGGCTACAAAGGCACAGACACACGCATAATGATAAACCAAAAATCAAATGTGTAAGACTAATGTTCCCCTACTACCCAATAAGAGCCAAGTATCAGCTCTGTTTTACCTACAGTTTGTGCTCAAAACAAAATGAATAAAAAAGAGAACCAAATTTGCTAAGGAACAAGCAACCTATACCTCTCAGAACAGGATAAAAACCCAGGAATTTGTAACAGTGATTGTATCAACATTCATGAATTGTTACTAATGATACCATACCTAGGAACAATTGTATCGTAGTCAGAGCATTGAGAGTCAAAGAGATGGATGCTTTATATATCAACAAGTAACAATTTCAAGCTTCAACGAAATGTACAAGTAACACCTGAAATTACCAAAAGAATACCTGAATAAACTGCTATGTTCATCAGCAAATGTAGCCTTCAAAATAGAAAGCCTGCAAGAACAGGAAATAAGGATAATGAAACAACAACAACAGCAACATTGACCCAGTGAGGTTCCGCTACAGTGGAATCTGGGGGGTCAAGATGGGGGTACCCCTGCCCAAGGGAAAGGGGGTACGCCCGATGGAGCCAAGAAAAATAAATAGCGACGTCAATAAAAATACTAAAGGGGAAGAATGACAAGTCCATAAAACATTGCCTGCATATGATTAAGTAATAAAATCTAAGTGCTAATGTAAAACAGATGATTGGCACCCTAAGTTTTGTTAATAGAAGGGTCCTTTGTCCATCCTATATACTGGAGGCTGACTACTTTGTGGGTCTCAAGAAAACAGTTTTGGATCAACTACCGACAGTTTTCATGACCTTATTATTTTGCAAGGGCAATAGCTCAATCTTATTGCTATCCAAAGCACCATACTAATTGCACAAAGAAACTTGCAAAGAATTGCAATACACGATAACAGCTAGAGATGGAGCAATCTCTACATTCAACAACCTGCACAAGCCATGTTATGTTTGATTCTTAATAGGGCAGATGAACTATTAATGAGAGCACGTATCAATCTTCATCACAATTTCAAGGTCATCTACCAACCATCCTCCCAAAATCAACACCCTCCCCCTCCAACCCCTTGAGGAAGTGAAGACTAGAGGTCTCTCAGCTGGAATGAATTTAGTGATTTATGACACCTTTTATAAGAGTATAATACAGACATTCGAACAATTGCAGAACCAACAATAAAAACTCATGGATTCTTTCACAAGTATACTTTCCAATCCTTCTTATACACTTGATCATCTGGTGCAAACTTCAATTGCCAGTGACCCTTCTAACTACTATTAGCACATTGTCCCATTGCAAACCTTGATTTTAAATTTCATTACGCAATCGAACGATGGCATTGACAAATTTCTGCCCAATTTGTTTGAAGCTCGACTAGAACGACCAAACCCAACAAAGATCACATAAACGAAGAATTGGACAAAGTGAACTGATTGATGTGTACCGTGACAGGGATCTGGTAGCGGAGGAAGAGGAGAGAAGACCTGCCCTGAGAAGAGGAGCACGAGAGATCACTGGCTGTCGCAGCCTGGAAAGCGCCATGGATAGATCGAGCTTCCAATTACAAATTCGATGTGCCCAGAAACCAAAAAGGTCATAAAATTGAGAGAGAAGAAATGGTCTTCTGAGATTTGGAAGTAGTAAAAAGAGAACGAAAGAAAAGAAATAAAAGGCGGCTGCGTAATTTCTTTCGATTGTTTGTTATTTTGGTGTTTCTTTCGCTTGTTAATCAAATCATTCGTGTTTGTATCGTGCCTTTTGCCTTTTGGGGTTTGATTTGGGTTTTCGGTCAAACGCCTTCAAGCCAAGGATTAGTAGGTAGGTTATGGCGTAATTGCGCATGCTCCGAATCCCTATTAAGAACCGAGTTAAACGAGTCCGGTCCATTTCAATTAAGCCAAGAAAAAGTAGTTTTTGCTATTTGTTTTCCAAAATTATTTCACCCAAAAATTACTTTTAATTTTAACATTCTTGAAATACATGTATCTCTATCTACTTTTTATGTTTTTCAAGACACAAAATAATTTTTCACCCAAAAACTACTCTCTATCAACAAGTGAAACAATATTAGGGTAGAGTTTGGGTGAGAAATACAACACGTGCAAATTAGGGTAGAGATCGGGTGAGAAAGGTCATTTATATTTGAAATGTGAAAGGATACGAGTTGTTGAATGGAGAAGAATCGAAAGCGTGGATTGTCACATTAAAAAGGGAAAAATACAAAACATGCGAATTATTGGTGATTAATCTCGTATTTTTTGAGAAAAAACAAACATGGAGGACGCCTTCATAATGTGTATCAAAACTGATTTTTTTTGTGGATCAACACTAGCTGTAGTTATCAAAATTGGCCGAATGTACATAATTGGCAACATGGATATGTGTTTGTGCATCTAAATTGGTCATATATACATCAAAACTAAACATCTTGTGCGCATCAAAACAATCAAAAAGTGCATCTTGTTTGCATGCGCATTGTTGGGTCTGGATTCTCGCTAGCCCAAGATGATCATAAGGCGGTCACCCGACCTGGGTAGAGGAAATCTGAAAGAGAAGCCTAGTTGGCCAGGCACGATTTTGTAGATAATCTGGTTTATCTATCAATTAAAGAAGATAAGAATATTCTCCATGAAGATAGAAGAAAAGTCAAAAGATTATGGCAAGATCTCCCAATCACACATGGAAATTTTGTATTCTACTAATCATCGAGTGAAGATAATTTCCATTTTTAATGTTACCTAGTATTAATTATTAGGATTTTCCTTATAACAAACTTTGATATATAAATGATGTATATGCAAATCAAAGGACACACGAAATCAAGAGAAGGGTAGAACATCTACTTGCATACGAATTCTAATAAAACTATGTTCTCAACTATGATTCTTGATTGTGACCTTCTCAAAAGGATGTAGAGGTGATCCGATCACTTTTCGTCCAAAACAATTTGGTGCCCATTGTGGGGCACAACCGAGAAAGTTGCGATCTTTCGTCGAAAAATCCACACCATGTCCGAAGAAGGAAATTAGAATCGGAGTTTGGAAGCAATCGACGACCCAAGTAACACTAATCAGCAAGAAATCTTCCTGCAACCAGTTACCAGGCGGAATTGACGGCCTTCGCTCAGAGGCTCCAAGCATTATAGAAAGAGCTTTCCAAGCAAAAGGCAAGTTATGAAACCTACCAAAAATATGTCGACTGCCTCACCAGCAAAAACAATGATCTTCGATCACAACTACAATCAACGATGTTTGTTAGGCATCATGCCAAAACGATGATGGACGATCTTGTCACTAAACTCAATTTGGATGGAGGCGTAGGCACTTTTACGCCACGAGCAGGCCGAGACGACCGAATTCCTACCGAGTATAATACTCTCGTTGCCACCATCTTTGGGGCTCCCACAACGCTGTGATCACAAGGGTGGGCCACTAGAAGGAATTTAGCACCTCTCGTGGCCCTCCAGTTCGCTGGTACCCTGATACACTATAGTTTCTACAATGTAACTAGGACTATTTAGCACATTTTATGAGTAATTTAGGATTAGAAATTGAGAGTTGTGATGTATATGAGTTGTATTGAGTAAATTGAAGAACACAAGGATTCAAGGAAGAATAGCGTCGAAGTGTTCAAGAGTCAAAATGAAGAGTTAGGATTGCAAGCGTCGGGTACAAGACGAGCGAGATTGAAGGAAGCGATCACAAGTTCACAAGCTGCGATTGTAGTAGAAGTTGCAACGGAATTTCGGAAGACAATTAGAATCGCGACCATGGGTCCACAAACCACAATTGCGGTAGAAGCCGAATCGGAGAATCAATGATGATCAGAACTGCGACCACGATTCCTTAACCGCGATCGCGGGTCTGATGGGCCACGCGAGAGTTTTTCTGAGTTATTGCTATCGTTATATTTTATTTCTATCTTTTAATATCACTTTTATTTCGTATATTTAGTTTCTTTAAGACCTTTGTTTTTAGGTTAAGTTTTATAATTCATACTTTTATTCATAATTCCATGTTGTTCCAAGTTTGAGAGAAAGCCTAGCCTCCATAGACATGGAGAACTAATCTTCCCTATTTTATTCCACAATTAAAGCTTTTGGTTGTAAGTTGTGAGATTTCTATTCTAGTTTTATTCTTTTTGATTAGTATCAAATTCTCTTGTGCTTATTGTTGATTGAATGCTATTGGTTTCTTCTAGCCTGTGCAACTAGTTGAGATTGAAACTATTCTACTGCTAGGGTTTAGTATTTTCTTGTTGAAAAGCTTGAACTTTAGTAGCAAGCTCAATGTTTTAGTACTCGTTGGACTATGACTATTGAGAAGAGATTTGATTGTGTGTTGAATGCTTTACTCATTGTTTAATGTTACATGCATCATGATTATCCGTTTTCTTAATGCTATTGTTAAATTGAATCTTGACCGTTTCATGATTATGATAATAAGATTTCTCAAGTCTCATTGACTTGTCAATTTACCCTAGATTTGATTATAAAAGGTTTGATTGTTTGCTCAAAAAAAAAGAGATTTAATTGTGTGTTGAATGCTTTACTCATTGTTTAAATTTGATTGTTATAAATTCCAAAACAAAATAATTTTTGAACTTAATACGGACAACAAATTACTTACATTAAATTTTATATTATACTTTTCTTTATGAATAACATATTTATAATATGTCTACAAATATTGAGTCTTAGTCTTGCATGGCACGACGGGCACAACTAGTTGCTACTATATAAAAAGATTAGGATTGATAGAGTACTAACACGAAAAATGACATCCAAAAAATAGTTCTATCTTGGAAAGAAATATTTGAAGCATAGTTTAAGTTTGGATAATTATCCATTTGTTAAGATAGTATTTAGAGTAATATAAAATAATAATATAAGTATGGTCAAAAATATATATGATATATGATGTGGTTAAGAAATAGTTGACATGTAAATTATATGAATTAATGACAAAATAACACATGTTAAATTTCATCATGGCGTAATTTAAGAGTGATATGTATACAATGCTAATATGGTCTCTCTCTCTCTATATAATCCATGCTTGATCCCAATATTAGAGTAGATTTTCAAATACCTCTACTTACACCAGATTTTGAAATCAGATCTAGTGCCTCTTCACCTACCCAAATCGATATGCAAAGGTACGCTACTCCTCAATAAACATGATCTCCAGATCAAATTTCAATATAGATAACAATTACCTTAGAAAAGGTTTCAATTCCTCATAAAACACCCAGAAAAAAGATTGGTTTATGAGTATAGAAAAAACTTGTAGAGACAAAATAAGAGAAGATTAGTATTCTAATATGAAACTCTTAGGAGTTAACATACCTTTCTTCACTTGGTTCTCTTTATTCTTAGCTAAAAAGAATATCTAAGATCCATTCTCTATGCCTTCCATAGAAGTCTAAACTAGGATTATGAAAACTTGGAATTTTTTACCCTCTGGATTAACACAAGTTGTACACCCTCCTCTGTTAGGAATCAAGATTACCACACAATCTGGAGAGGTAACGACAAAACCTTTCAAAAAAAAAGGGAAGATCAGCTTTAGATAACAATAGCTCGGTGAACATAGAAGACATCAAAAAGGTCTATCAACAAAACAATTAATCCAACCAGATCCTTCATGCCATAGCTGGACAAGTTGATCTCATTTATAGAAAAATAGACTCTTCTATTGAACTGCCTAAATTTCCTAGAGATATTTCAAGACTCCATTTTCAAGTTTATTCTCTTCCCAGAGATGTCTTTAATTCTATATCCTTCTTAACTCTTCCTAACCTCATAAATAAAATATCTGAACACTTAGCCTCCCTTCAACGCTCTTCCTCCACTAGCAATGCAAATGTCAATTGTCTTGATTAGTGTGAAGGAAAAGATCAAGGAAGCATAACAGAATCTTCAACAAGTTCGGACTCTAAATTCCAAGAAATTCAGAATTTACAAGAAACAATTCAAGATGAATCTCTAGAAATTAACAAGCTTAGGAGAAGGAGATTGGGTTGTCAACCTTAAAATCATATTCCCAATGGAGAAACAAGAAACTACTACCCTAGACCTACTCCTTCTGATCTTCAATTTGAAGAAAGATCAAAATTTTGAGCAACATAAATGGATAATCTATCTATGAATGGAAAATAGATGAAAATTTTGAAAATGTAATCATGAACACCCTCCAAGAAATGGGAATGGCAAAGATCTCCTACAAGGCTAATGGACATAATGATAAAACCACAACATCAATGTTGCTAACAGGTTTCACCGGTCAGCTAAGGAACTGGTGGAACAACGCTCTTTCTAGAGAGCAGAGGAATACAATATTGGAATCCGCTCTCATAGTTGAAGATGATGAAGGAGGTGTTAGAGTGGAACAAGATGTTGTATCCCAATTATTTTGTACCATTAGTATGTATTTTGTAGGAAATCCAAAGAAGAATTACAAGCCAATAAATTTATCCTCATAAACCTTAGATGTCCTACACTCAGTGACTATAAATGGTATAAGGATGTCTTCCTCACCTATATATACAAAAGATCTGACTGCAACCAAGCCTTATCGAAAGAAAGGTTTGTGTCAAGATTACCTACCCTTTTTGCTCAAAGAATAGTAAACAAAATCAAAGAAGCTATATTTGTTGAAGAAATACCATGGGAATCCATAACTTTTGGACAATTAGGAGCATTTATCAAAAAAGAAGGATTAACTCTCTATTTAGAGTTGAAAATTCAAGCAAAATATGGATCTGAAAAAGGGAGATCAAGAAAGGAATTAGGAAACTTTTGTGAAGCATTTGGGATACAAAAGATTCAAGCTCCCTCCGGAAAAAATAATGAGCCAGATGAAGAGATTATAAGGTCAAAATATTACCATACATTTGCATACCTAACTCTAGTGCATTCATGATAGTTGAAATAGATGCATCAGAGCTAGGATATGGTGGTATTTTAAAACAAAAACTACCAAATCGATAATGGAGCTGTCTTTCAAGACAAACAATATCAAGCAAAGAAGAGCAGTTGAGCAAAAAACTTTTCCTATAAATACCCCTCCATCTTAGAAGAAGGGCAAGCTCAGTGTAAGCTAGTATTCCAGTTCTAAGCTTCACTCTATAAGAAATCTCTAAAAACTCTTGTAATCTTATTTTCAAAGATTGTTGTGTACAACATCGAGAAGTTTAAGCAATAAACTAGGTAAGTTTTCTTTAGCAATAATCTTGTGATTTTATATTTTAATTTTTGTCTAGTCTTAAGTAATTTATTTGCAGTATCACATACTTATATCATCATCATATCTTTATTATATAGTCATTAGTAATCTTCTTTGTCTTGGGTCTAGTCATGGTGAGACACAAAGTGGGAATCAGGAAAATGATTGTATTTGCTCACACTGAAAACGATGGATAATGTACAATATATATAGTAGCTTTGTGCTCTAGATTAGTGCCAAGTGTAAGGCCTATATACCTATTATAGAACCTACTGTTCCAGCTATCCTTATGCTGACATCACATTCATACATCAACATTCATACATCAACAATGATTGGAGCTTCTAGAATGTATTGTGCTACTAGGCCCCCTCGATCCGAGCTTGTTGAAGACAAAGTTTAGAGCGCAGGAACTGAAATCTTGCTGAGGGAAGAGGCTTCGTAAGAGAATCTGTAATCTGTTCCTTTGAAGTGATGAATGCTACTTGAAAGGATTTATTTTGAACACGTTCGCGAAGTGATGAATGCTACTTGAAGGGATTAATTTTGAACACGTTCGCGAACAAAGTGATAGTTAAGAGATAAGTGCTTGATCCGATGATGTAAGACCGGGTTAACTACAATATATGTTGCCCCAAGATTATCGCACCATAAAATGGGAGCTTTGGATTAAGAGATGCTAAGTTCTACAAGCAGATTTTGTATCCAAAGCATTTCACATGTTGTTGTGGCAAGGGTGCAGTATTCTGCTTCTATGGAACACCGTGCTACGGTTGGTTGTTTCTTGGAGCACCAAGACAATAGATTGAAACCAAGAAATATGCAATACGCCCCAGTTGAGCGACGGTCAATGTAATCACCGGCCCAATCGGCATCGGAATAGGCAGAGAATAGTGAGGAATCGGATGCAGAAATGTGAAATTGCATCTCAGTTGTGCAGTTTAAGTAGCGAATGATTCGTTTTACAGCTTGCCAGTTTTGCTCACTTGGGCTATGCATGAATTGACAAACCTTGTTGATTGAGAAGGAGATGTCGGGACGGGTGAACGCCAATTATTGGAGGCTCCTAACTACACTTCGATAAAGTTGAGCATCAGAGAAGGAACCCGAAGCTGTGGAGGGGGTAGGGGTAGACATTGGCGTGGAAACCGGCTTAGAATTGTGCATATTTTGTAATAGCCGCTATTTCTATATAAAAGGAAACGGTTATTTTTTTATATTATTTAATTATATCTCTAAAACAGAGAGTTTAATTATTATTAGATTTTCATAGTTTAAATTTAAAAATTTATAAAGGCATAGTATAATGTCAAATAAAGTTTAATTAATTAAGATTAAATAAAAATTTCGAAATTCAATTCAATTAGTTTTTTTAATACAAATAAAAATAAGGGGAAAGGACAAAAAAAAAATGCAAGAGGTGGAACTTGAACCCGAGACCTCTTGCATTTTCTCACAAATGCACACATTCGTTTTCCACTATGCCATTGTAACTTGTCTACTTATTAAGGATTTGTAATCATTTTATTCTATTTTTTTCTTCTTCTTCCCATTTGATCAAATGAGTTGCCTGACTGATTTGATGTACAACCATTCTCCTTCACACTCCACCTCCTTCTCCCACCAATTCTCATTCATGCACCACCTATCTTGCAACCAATCCAATTGTTTTACTCCATGAACAAGCTATCACCTAATGTTAAACTTCATCATCTTTTCTGGATTTCACATGTTTTCTTCTCCTTATAAAAAGGGGATTAGAGCAAGTAGAAGAATGCATTCAAACCCCTCCTTCTCAATCCAATTTTCGTCCACCTCTATGTCCTAAAAATCCAGAAAATTACTTTGCCCAAATTTGAAATTTTTACCCATTAAATCTGATTTCCCCCCATAAAAATCCACAAACCCTAGTTGGGGCCGCCCCTTGCCCAATCGGACCACCGGCCGGCCACCACCATTGCACACGTGCGCCGCCGCCATCCAAGAGGTCGCTGCCGTCCATGCTGGTGCCCCGCCTGCAGCCCCGAAGTCTGTCGTCGTTCCATCGTGAGCTCTCTCTCTGGTTGTGCGTAAGAAGGAAGAAGAAGGGATAAGTGGGCTAGTGTTTTGGGTAATTTTGGGCTGAATTTAATTAGGCCCATATGTATTTAATTAACCCTTCAGAAATTTTTAAAAAGGGAAAAGAGAAAGAAAAGCCCAAAAATCCGTCCACCTCGAAATCTGTGCACATCCCCTCTCGTTTTCGCTCGGTATAATTTTTCAACTCATATTTTAATTTCTACCTCTTTATAAAATAATTTTACATATATGTAATATTTATTTAAATAAATAGAATAAATATCACAAGTGGATTATTAAAATAGAAAATAATGTTGGTAAGTCACTTATAAATCCCAATAAATTATAGGGATAATATAAATGACTTTTAAGCATGAAAAGTATCTTTAAAAAAAATAATTTTAACTTGCATGTATTTTAAATGTAAGGATTAAAAGAAATAAAACTAGATGAAGTGAGCTATAAATTAAGACTTTATTAAATAGAAAAATAGTTGTATGTCTTTTAATCCTATTATAAGCTTTGATATAATATTATTAGGATATTTTGTATAAGATAATTTAATAAGAATAAGATTGAGGATTTAATAGAAGTAATTGCATATGGGTAAAAAGGACCTTATCTAACTTAAATCATTCTTGCATGTCAATTTTAAGACTTTAATAATAAGTTGGAAAATGTTATAAATAACCTTATACTTAATAAAAAGTTTGTAAAAAATATTTATTCAACCAAATTAAATAAAGATTTCTAATATGTTTTAAAAAGGAAATTCTTGGATTTATTCCAACTTTTGCATGAAACTTTAAATGGGTATAAGTATTTTTATAAAGTTATTTTAAAAACATATATTTGAAAATAATAATCAATGATTATTATTAGCTATCACTTTCACCTAAATTATTAAATAAAATAATTTAGCTTATATATTTTCTCTTAGTGAAAGGAAAAATAAAATAAAATAATAGTTTATTAAGTGAGATAAGAATTTAATATAAATTTGCCCGTTATCTTTCGTGTCACTAGGTCGAAGTTCGAATCCGTTTAAGCCATCTATTTCCGCAATGTATGGAAAGAAACCGTACTCAAGTCAAGGCAAGTGGAATTTCTCCTTGTAGCCTCGATATTTCGTTTCCGTGAAATTTCGTGATGTTGGGAACAACTTGTTTGCTAATAATAAATGAATCTAGGAATATCGATTGTTAGAAATAATGACCCGCTTGTTATCGTTATTACGATTATTAATGTTCGATAGGACTATTATGCTAGTCTTGTTTGTGTGACCTTGCTTGTTTAAGATCTCTTTTCGAGATCGGTATGGATTAAATAGTAAGGGGTGCGAGATTAACTCGACACCTCTATATAACCTACTAATTTGCAAGGCACCATGCCTAAATTCCGCGACTTTAAGGATCATGATTTAATGTCTGCTCCTGTTCGGAGGAGGGATGTGCGCACCCTAGCTAGGTGCCGGAACTTCGTTCCCATAAGTGGATCCAGGCCCTTTCATGGCCCCCACACTCTTAAAAATCATTAACGTAAGTGAAAGTTTTATCACGACATAAGATAAGTGCCAAAACACATTTAAAAGAAACTAAAACCGGCTCGGATAGTACAACTTGGAAGACCACCCGACTCTCGGTTCTTGAAACGATCGTCTTTCCAATCTGAATGCTTATTTGGGCTTGTGAAGGTGGGTTTGGTACTTAAGTGCCTTCGGGCCACCTCCCCGATCTGCAGCACCGAATAAGATGAGGTTGGTTGAGGTCCGACAAGGGCGCGGGAGGTTTTCAAAACTTGTATGAATTAATAATGTTCCCAACATACTTCCTACTCTATGAAGTTCTACAATCTCGTAGTTCTTCCTTCCAGTTTAAGAGTTATCTCATCTCGAGATTTACTCATTTCCGTCTTTAAAGCTCCACATAAAGTTCTACATCTCAAACATATCCCGATAATCTCTCTCGAATTACTTAAATTACCATACTACCCTTGAGAATTTCCATTCTCACTTGCTTAGTCTCCTTAGACTAATTCCACTATTTCCACATTTTTTCCTGGTATTTCTCACCCTTTGCGACAAATTCCAAACTCTAGGAAATTCACATCAATGTTTTGAAGACAATGTCTAGAAGGCTCGAGAAGTGTTATGCAAGGATAGAAGGTCAAGGCAAGACGACGTTGAAGGAAGGAAGGAATTTTTAAAGAGCAAAACATTCAGAAGACAGTGCACCAACTCTTCTATATTAACCAAGCAAATCATCATCGTATGAGTTGTCTTGGAGAAACATATTTTTATTTTTAAATACGCATTTTCAACCCTTTCAATATGGGCTTTATTTTCCGCTACTACATCATTTGTAAAACGACTCTCAATGTAATGAACGAATGTTCTTATCAATGAATAAAATTCCGCTTTTAGTCTTTCTTCTTTAATTACGTGTAATTAAATTATTTAAAGCCTTGGGTGACTTAGGACGGTAAAATCTGAGGCCATTGTCGGTAATACCCTTCGTTGCAGAATAGGGGTGTTACATATTTAAGCAAGTGCACAAATCTTTAATTTATTTTGTTTGGGTAAAGAAGAATCCTTGAGGAGTGCGAGTGACTTGAATGCCCAAAAAAATGTAAAGGTCCCAGATCTTTTATTGTGAATTAGCAAGACAGGGTTGTAATGAATCGATTAGAGAGGTGAGGGTTGGAGGAAACCAAGCTCGTGGAGCTTGTTTTAAGTCGTATAAGGATTTCCGTAATGGACAAATAAAATTAGGAAACAAAGAGTTTGTGAAACCTGGAGGCTGCTGGATGTAAACTTCTTCGGTCAAGTCGTCGTGAAGAAAGGCATTTTGAATGTCAAGTTGTCAAACCGACCAATTCTTCATAGAGGATATGGACAAGAGAAGGCGGATTGTTGTAGGTTTTGCTGTGGAAACCTTTTGCAACGAACCGGGCTTTTCGTGGTTCAATGGAGCCGTTTGAGCGACGTTTCGTCTTGAAGACCCATTATACTCCAAGAACGTTGGTTGAGAGAGAGGGTGGTACAAGGCTCCAGGTTCCGGTTGAGAGAAGGGCATTGAATTTAGTTGTCATGGCATCTCTCCACTCTGGGTATTTGAATGCTTTGGTGAAGCAAGAAGGCTCCTCTGGAATTAAAATAGAGGAAGAGCATTGGGGCCATGATATGGTGCCATCTTGTCTAATTAGGGGTTTGGTGATGTTAGATTTCGAACAAGTTTGCATGGAGTGGTGGGGAGTTGGTGTGGGAGTAGGAATTTGTAGTTCAGCAGGGCTAGAGGGGAAGGATGGAGAGGAATCGGAGTTTGGGGGCGAGTGAGAAGAAGATTGATCTCCTGTATTTGAGTGTTCAGTTGAAGATGGATCTGGAGTAATGTTGGAGTGTGGTGGCCCATTGTTAGGAAGAAGAGTTGGGAATATGGGTAAAGAAGAAAAGGAATTGGGTGATTGGGCTTCTCTATTTATTTGAGCCAAGATGTTGGGCTGATTATGAGCAAAGGGAAAAGTTGTTTCATGAAATATGACGTATCGGGAGACGAAGAAACGAGATGTTTCCCAATCAAAACATATATATCCTTTGTGAGATCCCTATATCCAAGGAATATTGTCGAGGTGGAGCGAAAGGATAATTTGTGGGATTGATAGGGTCGTAAATTTGGGAAGGCTAGACATCCAAAAACTCGAAAGAGAGAATAGTCGGTTTGAGTTTTAAAGAGGAGTGAAAAGGGGGTTTGTTGATTGAGAGTAGGTGTGGGAATACAGTTAATTAGGAAAGTTGTGGCTTCGAAGGCAAAATCCCAAAAAACAAGGGGTAAGGAGGCATGTTTAAGGAGGGTAAGACCCATGTCAACAATCCGACGGTGTCGGGATTCGACACTTCCATTTTATTGATTGGAATACGGACAAGTTAGACGATGAGTGATGTCAAGGTGTTGGAAGAGATGGGTGAGGGGTTTGAATTCGGTTCCATGTCGATTTGAATTTGTTGGTGGTTGTGGAGAACCGATTTGTAATTAGTTTAATAAAGTTCGTTAAAGTGTTAGTAACAAGGGTTTTATTTGAAATAGGAAAAAGCCAGGTGAACCGGGAGAAATCATCAACAACTGAAAGATAATATCTATTTCCTTTTTTTGAAAGGGTGTTGGCCGGACCCCATACATCAACAAATAAAAGCTCAAAAGTACGAATTGATCTGCTTGGTGAAGGAGGGTGAGGTGTTGCATGAGCTTTTGCCCAAGAGCCGCTTTCACAAGGAAAGGTAGCTAATGGGCTTGGGCCATTTATTTGGGAGATGGACTTAGATAATTTGGTGAGAAAAAAAAAACGAGTTACACGTTCAGACGAATGTCCAAAGCGTGAGTGCCAGAGATGAACAGAGGCTTTATTTAGGGTTGAAAGGGAAGCTTGCGGCAGAAAAACTGGTGGTTTAGTGGTGTCTGACAACTTGTATATGCCATCTTCAACGGCTCCTTGAGCCAAAAGAACTTGCGTCCGATAGTCCTTCACAAAGAAATGAGAAGAGTGAAACTCAAAAAATACATGATTATCGACAAAAATTTTGAACGGAAAGCAAATTCTTAGATATAGAAGGGGTATGAAAATTTTGAGAGAGAGAGAGAAGGAGTGATTTTGTGAGTGAAGTTGGGTTGAACCATGGTGATGGATTGGGATGGTGGAACCGTCTCCATGGGCTACTTGTTCTGTTCCTCCATATGGTAGTGAGTCCAGGTGCAAATTCGAAATATCTGGTGTAAAGTGATGATTTACTGTAGTATCCGGAAACTGGTGGTTGGAAGTGGTGTACTGGGCTTGAAAATATTTTGGTGGCGGAGCTTGGAAGCTTTGATTGAAGCGATGATAGCACCGGAGAGTAGTGTGTCCGAGTTTGGAGCAAACCTGGTAAACAGGGCGGGTGTCGGGAGCCCCGAAGAAATTTTGATAGCCACGTCCCCTACCTCGGCCACGGCCGCGCCCCCGAGTTTGACCACGGCCTCTTCCTCGGTCAGAATTGGTATAGTTGGCTTCTGGGTTTGTATTTTCTGAGGTGTTTCGGGATTTGGAGGTATTGTTTGCCGAGGGAGGTATGGACATGATTGGGTTGGAGTGGTGAGCAATCCTTGATTCATGAACTAGAAGGTGACCAAGTATTTGAGAGGGAGAGGGCAAAATTGGTTGTGTAGACAAGGAGGTCACAAGTGACTCAAAGTCTGAGCCTAATCCAGCAAGGATATACACTGAGAACTCTGCATCTGAGATTATTTGGCCAGCGGCGTTGAGCGTGGTAACTAGGTTCTTTGCCCGATTCAAGAACTCCGTGACAGTCTCTGCACCTTAAGAAAGCTGCAGCTTTCTTAAGAGAGGCCAGTTGAAACCGCGCTTGGACAATCTGTGCGCTCGACTTGGCTGAAAACAAATCGTGGAGAGTGGTCTAGATCTCTCTAGCCGTTATGCAATCCATTACTTGTACAAGGAAGTCTTCGGTGAGAGATGAGGTGAGTACTGCCATTACCAACTGATCCTTGGTTGTCCATTGTGTGAAAGCTGCATTTGGAGCGTCTCCTATGGTGGCCGGTGGGCAGCAGTCGGTTCCATCTACAAAGGACAAGAGATCTTGAGCTTTGAGATAAGGGGTAACTTGGGTTTTTCATAATGGAAAATTGTTTTGTGTGAGCTTGACAGTAATAAAGTTGGAAAAGGAGGCCAGAGTTTGGGGATTTGTAGCCATGAGGCTTTTTTGTGGTAGGGTTATTATTTTTATGGATCAGAAGGACGTTTGTCCATGGTGCTCTGATACCATGGTGAGACACAAAGTGGGAATCAGGAAAATGATTGTATTTGCTCACACTGAAAACGATGGATATTGTACAACATATATAGTAGCTTAGTGCTCTAGATTAGTGCCAAGTGTAAGGCTTATATACCTATTCTAGAACCTATTGTTCCAGCTATCCTTATGCTGACATCACATTCATACATCAACAATGATTGGAGCTTCTAGAATTTATTGTGCTACTAAGTCACCATCATGTACATAGTTTGTCCCGGGTCTTAAATGGTAGCCATCATCAGTGGCGGAGCCAGGATTGGCCGGAGGGAGGGGCGGACAATCTTGGATCCACCACTAGACAGATCAAAACTAGTTAATATATGAAAGCTAGTACATAAAGATTAAATTAAGCACATTTTAACTAAAAAAAGCATACAAATTAAAGTACATTTGATCTTCTACTACGGGATATTTGATATTTAGAAATATATAAACTTTGAAAACGATTTAAAATAACTTCATTAATTAAATAAAATAGAAAATTAATAACAATTTCTCAAAAAATAATAATAATAGAAAGCAAATCTTTTATTCCACTTTTATGCTTTACGTTTGTATTCCAATTACTTAAATAAATATTATACTCATCTTAACAAAATTTGAAATTATATTTATATTTCAAACACCTATATACATATGTGTGTAAATTTTTAGGTTAAAAATCATATCATACAATTTTTAAAAATTAAAAAGGTAATATTTTGTATGGAAATTATTCTCTTAATTTAAAAAAAATTAATAATATGATTTAATTGTATGGAAATCAGTCTCTAGTCGCCACAATCGCCTGTCGGAATTTACTCTGTAGTTGGATTTTCCAACGATTTGTGACGATGAGTAGATAAATAGGACCTAAAATTGGGAGATTACTCTTGGGAATTGCAGCTTTGGCATACTTTATTTTGGATAATTAGGAAATTAGAAAAATATGAATTTTTAAGTTAAAAGCCAATTGATCATTTATTTTTATAGACCCAAAAGTTAAAAAGCCCAATCATTAACTTAATTATCTTGGTCTTCTTCCCCAAATCATATGTGCAACTATGCGTGCGAGTGCGCTGAACTTCAACGACATCCGATGCCAATGGCTTCTCTAGTTCCCCGACGTTGCCCTAGCCGCCCCTCCCTCCTTCTTTGCCCCTGCCTTGATTCTTCTTCGCCCCGACCTTGCCCTCACCCCAGGGGAGGTCCACTTTGAAGTTCCGCTCCTTCGGCCGCCCTTGCCTGCACCCCCCTCCCTCCGCCTCTGGCCATCATCATGTACATAGTTTGTCATGGGTCTTAAATGGTATCAGAGTCATAGGGTCTTCTTAAAGATCATTTGGATCGTAACTTTTGAAGCCTTCATGTTTTTAAATTTGTTGTATGTGCATCAAAATTGGCCAAATGTGCATAAATACTAGCGCATAGGTATATGTTTGTGCTTCAAAAATAATTGTCTTATGTGCATCAAAAAGAATTGCATATGCATAAAAATAACTAAAAATTGTATCTTGTTTTTGTGTGAATAAAAATCGATTATGTATTTATCAAAACAAGTAGAATGTGCATCAAAAATATGTGCATAGATATATGTTTGTGCATCAAATTCAATTGTATGTACATAAAAATAACCCGAAAAAGTGTGTATTATTTATATATATGCATTAAAACTATTTTTTTGCAAATTAAAATAATGGAAAGGTGCATCTTATTTATACATGTTCATTAAGCTGACCATATGTATATCAAAATTAGCTCATTATAGGTAAACCTTTATACACATCACCATTTATATTCATAAATAAGATTAAAAAATAAAAAAGTTCGAAACCGATCTACCATATATATTAAAAACTAATCTATATATCTTTACAATATATAAAGTTGTCCCTCTTGTATTAATAAATGCTTAACATTTACTTTTATTTATATTATTTTTTTAGATTTAGTTAAATATTATGTAATCAATTCTAACAATATTAAAGAAAGATGTATAAATTTTAACTTAATATTGTTTATTTAATTTAACAATATTGAAAGAAATTATTGATGGTACTCAAAATAGTAGAACAAGAAGTGGGCCCGGGGTACGAGGAACAAGCGGGCTCGACGAGATTCCCAAGGTGGATTCCGGGGCCCACAACCATGCCCACCTTTTATTTTAACAAAATCCCTATCCACACGAGGTCTTCCGAGACCTCGGGGACGAGGTCCAAACCTCGTCCCCGACTTAGCTGACATCCCCGCCTGCCTGAACCACTCAGCTGCCGCCGTTCCTCCCAACCAATCATCGGCTGCCTCACCTCCGAACCAATCAGAGGCCCTAATCTCGAGCATCCTACATCGAGTAAACACCGAAACTCGACCCCTCAATTCTCTATAAATAGAGAAGAACCTCGTTGGAAGCAGGGGGTCGAAAAACATCTTGAACTCAATAACTATCTTGCTCGTTGAAGATCGACATGTTGAAACGTCGTCAAAAGACCTCGCTATAGACAAGTGAAGTCCACAAAAAGACTTCAAGTCACACAGAACTTTCGCTCACACCAAAGACCTCGCTGCATCATTTCGCAAGCCATCATCACCATACTCAAAACTTGAAGCTCAACCTCGCTACCGGAGTCCATCAAGCGGCCCATGGGTAGTAGAATCTCGTAGTGATTAGGAGATCTCGAACCTTGTTAGATCGAGATCTCAAATACTCTTAGGAGGTCTAAGTTGTAAACCTCGTTTGCTTATAACCTCGCTGTAAGAAAACAATAAATAAAGAACAAGCTTTTGCACAATCGAATAATAGAATCTCGTTTCTTGTCTTCTAGCGACGTTTTATTTCGGGTTTCAGCACTGGCGCCGTCTGTGGGAACCTCTTCATGCTAAACCGTTTCTCGGTTTGTGCAAACCTTGGCTTTGATCCCCTCAAAATGGCTTGCCCAAACAATTTCTTCCCCCAACACCCCGACAACATGCCGGAAACTACGCAATGGACGGGCGCGGGACCTCCGGGTTGTCCGTTCGTGGTCCCTCCGGGTGGACGTACACCGCCCCACAAAACCCTACCCGTTCCAAGGGTACGAGCCAGGTGGTGCACCCCCGAACCCATATCCCTACCAGGGCTATGGATAGTACCAACAGGGCTTCGCCCCCTCATACGTCCCCGTCCCCGTCCCAGGCCAACCCCACTCCGAGTAAG